>JALIGW010000002.1:5908312-6223312 GCA_023053685.1 Diadophis punctatus similis
TAAACTATTCCTCTTCTCTCTCTCTCTCTCTCTCTCTCTCTCTCTCTCTCTCTCTCTCTCTCTCTCTCTCGCTCTCTCTCTCTCTCTCTCTCTCGCTCTCTCGCTCTCGCTCTCACTCTCACTCTCACTCTCACTCTCACTCTCACTCTCTCACTCTTGCTCTCTCGCTCTCTCGCTCTTGCTCTCTCCCTCCCTCCCTCCCTCCCTCCCTCCCTCCCTCCCTCCCTCCCTCCCAAGTTACTACTGGTTCCATAGAACCGGTCTGAACCGGTAGGAACCCACCTCTGATCGTACATACCATCTTTACTTGATCCAAATTTAAAATATGGGTTAGAATGATTTTACTACATTAGATTTGGCATTTAGAAACATCAGCCAGAGATCAAGGTCTCCAGCAACCTACAAACCAAAGTTGAACATGGATTTTCAACCAGACTACCGTTATTTCCTAACTTCCCATTTTCCCAACTGTCTCTTCAAGAGCTAGGCGACAGTTGTGCTAGTCTTGGGAATAACCACAATAAATCTCAATGCATTTGAAAAGAGCAAATTATCTCTGCCTCCCCTGGCTTTACCCTCTACTCACTGAAAGAGGATGTCATCTCCAAAGAAGACGTTTGGAGAAAACGGTAAAAGTCATCTGGTCATGCACTTTCCATAACTAGCTCCTTTGCCAGTAATCTTACAATTGGCTGCTGAGCTACCTTTGTGGGCTCATTATTGAACATTCTTGGCATTTTTCATTGTAAGCTTGAATACTTGCATGTCTTTGATACAGAATTTCATTTTTTGGCATCTGAGCTCTTGTCACGAAGTAGAATGAGATACAAATATGGAGAAAAAGAGTTTTCAGAAAATGAAAAGGAAATGGTTTTTTGAAGTCACCCAGTCATGTTTCATTGTCAGTGGTCTATTGGCATAAGAAGGAAATTGAACCCCATTCTCTTTTGAAATAATTTATGAATATCTCCTTTGAACAGGTAGGAATTGATTACAAAAATCCTTTGATCTCCTACTCTCGCATTCCTCTTCACCTTTGTGAAATCTAGTACCCTACCAATAAATTGGCTCTTATAATTCTACAGCTATTGCAGTGGTGGGTTCCTACAGGTGCGGTCCACTCTATAGCACTGGTAGCGGCCCGCTGATGACGTCACAGTACCAGTGCGGTCGGTTGCCGGTGCTGGGTGCCGCCATTTAAAAAAAGTTTTTAATTTTTTTTACAAATTTTTCTTCTGCGCATGCCCAGAAGCCGAGCTTCCGGCACTGCGCATGCGCTGCCTTCCTACCCCACAGTGAGTCCAAGCAGGGGAGGATGGCTGAGGGAGCATATGAGACACTGAAAGAATGGGCGGCAGGAGCTATCTCCATTCCCCTCCCTTCAGCAGTCCGAGAAGCCACGAACGCGCGGTGATGATCCCAGGCATTTTTGCACGTTCGAGGCTTCTCAAGCTGCTGAGGGGAGGGGGAATGGGCGGCAGGACCTATCTCAGTTTCCCTCCCTTCAGCAGTCTGACAAGCCATGCCCACTCAGTCACATGGCCGGCAAGCCACACCCACAAAATAAGCCACACCCACTGAGTGGTAGTAAAAAAATTAGGAACACGCCCCTGAACTATTGTGTTGTGTTATTTGGGGAATATTGGGAGTTGAACTCCAATCACATCAACCAGGATACGAGCCTGGAAAGCTAATATCATTATTGGTTGTTTTTGTTCATCTTTCTGTATTATTCCTTTTTGAAAAGTGACATTGCTTTGTTTAACTTTGATAACTGTTTAACATTATCAAAGCTATACACAAATTTGTCCATAGCTGTATCTGATAAAAAGAAAGGTTCCAAGCTTTTTTTTAAAGAGAGTTTTATTCTCATTCCTTTATATTTTGGAAAAGCTGATCTCAACAACACTCAGAGATATTTGGGAGAATTACTGCTGTGCTACCTTGGTCTAACATGCTTCTTTTTTAACTTGGTACAGGTAGTCCTCGACTTATGACCACAATTGAGCCTAAAATTTCTCTTCCTTAGTGAGACATTTGTTAAGCGAGTTTTGCCCCAGTTTACGACCATTCTTGCCACAGTTGTTAAGTGAATCACTGCAGTTGTTAAGTTAGTAACATGGTTGTCAAGTGAATCTTAACTTCCCCATTGACTTTGCTTGTCAGAAGGTCGCAAAAGGGGATGACGTGACCCCGGGACTCTGTGACCGTCATAAATATGAACCAGTTGCCAAGCATCTGAATTTTGATCACGTGACCCTGGGGCAACGATTTTAACATGAAAAACGGTCACAAATCACTTTTGTCAGTGCCGTTGTAACTTCAAACGGTCACTAAATGAACTGTTGTGAGTCGAGGACTACCTGTATTTTAAATTACTTTCTGACTTCTGAACTAACTGTTAAATAATTCAGTAGCTCCTGAGACTGAAAAGGTTATCTCATTCCTTTCCCCGCAAAATTAAAATGATCTAGTAGGATGTAGGGGTGAAGGTTTTACATTAGGAGGAAGATCCAACTTCAAATCCACCCTCGCCAGTGAAAGCTCATTAAGTGATATTGGTTAGTCGTGATCATTCTGTGTCCTCTCCTTCACAATCACCGTCTTCATTTAATGACCCCATAATCCCTTGCAGGGTGGAGTCTGGGCAACTGAATGGAGCTAGCAGAGTGTTTTAATGGCCGGATGCCCTTCCTGTTGCCAATGCAGAGTTTTGTTCAGCGGACATATTCTCAGTGTGCCCAGAGAGAGAAATATCTGCCTCTACCTAGGATCGAACTCACAGCCTCCTGATTGTGAGGCGAGAGCTCTGCCTCTAGGCCACTGCACCACTCCCTCTCCTTCACAATGTTGTGATGAAATAATGAACAAAGAATTTTCTCCTAAAGGAGAAAAAGACGGAAAGTTCCAATTTTAGAGGAAAACAATGGCAGAAATCCAACTGTGAGGTACAAAAAGCACATATTTTCCACCACTGAGCTTTTTAAGAATGGTTAACAAATGTGGTCCGTCAGAATTACCGAATTATGAACATATTGATTTTGGATTCATGCTGTATTCAATAATAATTTTTTCTTCAATTCGCTGCATTGGACATTAACATTTCCTTAGCTACTTCTGTGAAAAGTGAATTCTAGTTCTGCTCTAATTTTTTCTGGGTTTTATGTTTCTTTTTTCTCAAATGAATGTTCTAAACCTAGGAGAGTTCTCATAACTTGCATCAATTATTTTCAATTATTTTATGAGGGGGAAAAAGCAGGTTTCCTTTCAGTGTCACATAATGGTTTTATATTGCAGAAACCTTCTCGGAGGGGAAAAAAGGGGTTTTTTGTTTCAGTTAATAATATATGTGAATGTTCTTTTTAGCTTTTCTTTGAAATTTCTCTTTTTTTTAATAACAGCGTTTTTAAGCAAAGTAGGTTTAATAGGGTCACTGTTTGCTTAGTGTTTTCATAGATCTAGCTATTGGAGAACTCCAATAGCATTCATCTCTTATTACAATGGCTTGACTTCCCCTTTACACACCCCTCCATACTTCTCCAGATTGACTCTGAGGAGAACAAATTATAGAAAACAAATTTGCAGAAGAGTTTGCAGAAGAAGAAATGACTGAGTAAAAACAAATGTAGTCCTATGTGTGTGTGTGTGCATATATATGCACATGCACAGAGCCTCGCGTGAAACGAATCTGGGTCTTCTGAGAGGCGATTGTGTGGAGGGTTAGAGTCTCTCTCTCTCCCTCTCTCGGGGCTAACCTGTGTGTGGAAAGGAAGGAGCGGGAAGCACTCACTCTCTTCCACCCGCTTTCCCCACCCCCTGCCCCATTATGGCAACTTGCTCCTTTCCAGGCCGGTTAGTGGAGAGGTGCCTGAAGGAAGCAGGCTGGGGGGAGGGGCGAGAAGAGGAGGAAGAAGGGAGACCACCAAGAGCCCCCTAACTTTGCTCTCCCCTTCCTCTGCACAACCTGCTGCAGGGCTCGGCCAGGTTTCCTTTTTAAAAAATGCAGCACCAAGGCTAGCTAGAAGGTGCCAGGCAGGCAAGAAGAAAGCCAGCCTGTTGATTTTTGGCAGGGACAAGGACCCCAGACAGGCTCGGGAGTCCCTTTTTCTGCTTGCTTGGCTGAGGAAGAGCCGCATGATCCTGCATCTTCTGCTTTGCTGAGCCCATGGGCCCAGCCTGGAAGGAAAGGTGCCGGTTGCTGGGAGATGCTGACTTGGAGTGTGGCTGGCTGGAAGGCGGCTCGCTGCGAAGGGACATTGGTCGCTCGGAGAAGGGCCAGCCATGGCTTCCTCAGATGAGTGACCAACTTCCTTCTCCAAGCCTCAAAAGGCAAACTGCTGCTGCCTCTGTGCCTGTCAAGAGCCTCTTCCTCTGCTGGCCTGCCACACCAAACTTTGCGCGATGGTGGGAAGTGGCCCGAGAGCCGGGCGGGAGGTAGAGGGGCATGCTACTGAACATGTGGGGTGCCTGCCTGGCTCTTGGGTTGTTTCTCACCTCGCAAAGTTTGGCATGCCAAGCCGGCGGAGGAAGAGGCTCCCGGCAGTTTATCTGTTGAGGCTCCGGACCTTAGCATGCTGAACCAGAAGGGAGGCAGCCAAGCTGGTGGGCAAGAATGGCTGTGGCCGTGAGCCTCAACAGGTAACCCGCCTCTGCCTCAGTGCCCACTGGGAGCCTCTTCCTCTGCTGGCCTGGCATGCCAAACTTTGCACAGCAGTGGGAAGCAGCCTGAGAGCCAGTGTGGGCACTCCACATGATCCTCTGCCTCCCTCCCACCCGCCTCACCTCGCCTGTCTCCTCCTCCAGCCAGGCGGGGATGGAGGACAGCATGGCAGTCCCTGCCATGCGCAGTCCATGGAGGCAGCAGGCAAGGTGTCCCCAGTGCGCCTTTTAATCCGGCCGCCCACGCAACTACAAGTGTGGCATGGAAGCCACTGGTGGACAGGTGGGCAGCACTCTCCCCGAGTGGCGAGAGGGCCAGGAAGAAAGCAGGCAGTGAGAGTGGCAGGAGAGAAAGGGAGGGAGAGCTGGCAGAGGGATGATACCAGCAGCGGGTGGACCGATGCGTGCGAGGAGGGATGCAGGGAGGGAGGGAAGCGTGTGGGAGATCTTAGCTGCAGTTTACTCATGACGATCTCCTGCACGCTCCCCTCCCTTCCCCCTCCCTCCTCACACACATCGGTCCACCTGTTGCTGGTATCACCTCTCTGCCAGCTCTCCCTCCCCCACCCACCCGCCAGCCCATGCCATTCTGCCTTACCTTTGCCAACAGCGGTGAGCAGAAGAAGTACGCGGCTAGATTCTTCAAGTAGTGGCTGGGTGGGGCAAGCAAGCATTGGGCGAGTGAGGAGCGGGCGGGCGGGGTGAGCGAGGAGCGGGTGGGCAGGTGATGTGCAGTGAGGAAAAATCCCAAAAAATTCACCCCCAAAAAAGCCAAAAACAAGATGGCGATGCATGCACAGTGCCGGAAATTCGGCTTCTGCTCATGTGCAGAAGAAAAAAACCAGAATAAAAAAAAAATCAATAAAAACAATAAAAAACTTTTAAAAAAAGATGGCGGCGCCCACGGACCGGCACCAACAGAACCGGTTCCATGACATCATCATGACATCACCAGCAGCTTGCTACCGGTTCGGGGGAACCGGTCCGAACCGAGAGGAACCCACCTCTGGTCTCCCAGTATTGGGCCTGATGCTTTAACCCGCGGTGGGGAACAATGGCCCTTTTATAACTGGTGGACTTCAACTTCCAGAATTCCTGAGCCAGCCATGCTCAGTCATAAAGAGACCATGGTTCCCCACCTCTGCTTTAACCACTATCCCAAACTGACTCTTTAGATATCAATAAGGATAAAATAAATATAACGATTTATAGGTCTGATAGTTTTGCAACCCAGAGAACTCAGTATTAGTTATACATGAATATTCTATTAGATAATTCCTCCTTGTATTGATACAACTGTAAAAACTGTATTATTCAGACATTACGCATGGCTGCTTCAGAAACACAATTGCATTTTCCATGTCAAAAAACAAGCTGTGGATGCTATCCTGAAAATTAAAAATCTAATCTGGCTTTCTTGCCGCTATGAATATTCAGAATAATGAATATTGTTCCCTTGTTGAAAGCTGACGAGCAGGACAGATTCCCTCCACCTCCCATCTTTTTTGATGATAGAAAAACTCATTAGAAATGTGATGTTATTAGCAGTTTCCCTTGAATTGCAAATTTCTATCATACTATAACTAGTATTATGATAATGATGAAATTAAATTAAATTAGCATATCACATACTATACAGGAAAAGTGTTAATACATTATAGTAATACAAGACAACAGATAATTGCCAGCTTAATAAGAATTTGTCCTCTGAAAAGATCATTTGGCTTACATCTTCTTCCTACAGGCTTGGAAAATTGTTGCTCATACTAGTTTATTTCGTAAAGCCAATCACAGGTTAAGTAAAAGACTATCTATCATAGTACTATGGAATCGGACGGTATATTTTTATTTATTTATTTACTTATTTATTTATATTTTGCCTTTGTTATTTGTATAAGTAACTCAAGGTGGTGAACATACCTAATATTCCTTCCTTCTCCTATTTTTTTCCTACAACAACCCTGTAAAGTGGGTTGGGCCAAGAGAGAGTGATTGGTCCAAAGTCACCCAGCCAGCTTTTGTATCTAAGGTGGGACTAGAACACACAGTCTCCTGCTGATTGGTCCAAAGTCACCCAATCAGCTTTAATGTCTAAGGTGGGACTAGAACTAATGTTCTCCTGTTTGCCCAAAATTATCCAGCCAGCTTTTGTGCCTAAAATGGGATTATAACTCATCTTCTCCTGGTGTTTGGCCCAAAGTTACTTACTGTAGCTAGCTTTTTTGTCTTAAGGCAGGACTGGAACTCATAGTCTCCTGGTTATAAGGCCAACACCTTAACCATCAAAGTTTGATCTACTGACTAGGTTTTGTCTGATAAGCTGAAGATTTGTCACAGATAAATAATTGCATATCACTTTTCTGATAACAGTTTTCATTCCTGCTTTGACTTCTGATCCCTCTTTCTCTTTGTTCTTGCAGTTCCTCCGTGGTTTATCACTCACCCTTCAAATCTCTATGCCTATGAAAGTATGGACATCGAGTTTGAATGTGCTGTCTCCGGAAAACCAGCCCCTACAGTACAGTGGATCAAGAACGGAGAAGTTGTCATTCCTAGTGATTATTTTCAGATAGTGGTAATTATCAGTGCTTGTTTATTACACCTTGTGAAAACAGTTCAACCTAAATTGTAAAATGTTTCCAGCAAATCTGTTTCATTTAATAGTAATATAGCAGGGGTGGGCCAGCCAGGAATGGGATTTGGGGGTTCTCCGAACTGCACAGAATCTTAGCTAGAGGTTCTCCTGAACCCCTGTGAACCCCCAGCAGCCCACCCCTTTAATATAGCAAGGTGGGCTTTCAAAGTTAGCACTTAGCTAATAATGTAATAAGGTACACAGATTAAATGATTGCTTTGAAAGTAAGGATGGAGAGGAAAAAGGTGAAAGCCATTTCCCCCATGACTAGTGTGACCAGACGTCCTGCTTTTTAAACATTTGTCACGCCTCCCGCAGTGTTTCTAAAAAGTCCCGATTTTTGGAAAGAATGCACGACAAGCTAGGGCATTCTTTCCAAAAATTGGCCTGAGAGGGGGGCGTGCGAGATTGGGGGGGAGTTAAAACTCGGGGAGCAAGGCGCAAGGGCAGGAAGAGAGAGAAAAAGAAAGAAAAGGTGACGCTGTTTTAGCAAGCGAAAGTGATTCCGACCGTGGAGCAGAGATGCCCAGTGAGCGGGGCGAGAAGCGCGGGGCACTGCCATCCCCGCGCTTCTCGCCCCACTCACCGGGCGCCTGTGCCCCGTGGTCAGAATCACTTTCGCTCGCTAAAACAGCATCACCTTTTCTTTCTTTTTCTCTCTCTTCCTGCCCTTGCGCCCATCCGGCTCCGGGGTCGCGTCGCGCAGCTGCTTGGGCAGGATGGGCGACGGTAACTTTCAGTCGGGATGCTCTGCGGGAGCGCTTCCCTTTCCCTCTCCTCCTCAGCGGAGGCAGGGTCGGCACAGCTGCCTGTGAGAGGACTCAGCCGGCGCCCGCTGTCACCTGCTGCTGCCTGGAGAGCCTCGGGCGCTTGTCGCCGTCCTCTGGCTTTCCTTCTGCGCGCGCTGCCGTCCCGTCTGAGAGCTGCCGAGCAGAGTGCACTTGATGGGGTAAATCGCCACCTTTCTCCTCCTCCTCCTCCTCCCCCGGCTGGGCTGGCGGCTGCCCGTCTTCCAGGAGCCTCAGTAGGTTGGTGGCCGCTGGATCTTCTTCAGCCAGCCCCTCTCCACAGCCAGGAAGGAAGGAAGGAAGGAAGGAAGGAAGGAAGGAAGGAAGGAAGGAAGGAAGGAAGGAAGGAAGGAAGGAAGGAAGGAGAAAGAAGAAGAAAGAAGAAAGAAAAAAGAAAGAAAGAAAGGAAAAAAGAAAGAAAGAAAGAAAGAAAGAGAAAGAAAGAAAGAAAGAAAGAAAGAAAGAAAGAAAGAAAGAAAGAAAGAAAGAAAGAAAGAAAGAAAGAAGTTAGGAAGGAAGGAAGACAGAAAGAAGGAAGGAAAGAAGGAAGGAAGGAAGGAAGGAAGGAAGGAAGGAGAAAGAAGACAGACAGACAGAAAGAAAGAAAGAGAGAGAGAGTGAAAGAAAGATGTTAGGAAAGAGGAAAGAAAGAAAGAAAGAAAGGAAAGAAGGAAGGAAGGAAGGAAGGAAGAAGAAAGAAGAAGAAAGAAGACAGACAGACAGACAGAAAGAAAGAAAGAAAGAAAGAAAGAAAGAAAGAAAGAAAGAAAGAAAGAAAGGAAGAAGTTAGGAAGGAAGGAAGACAAAGAAAGAAAGAAAGAAAGAAAGAAAGAAAGAAAGAAAGAAAGAAAGAAAGAAAGAAAGAAAAAAAGAAAGAAAGAAAGTTGTATGGCTGCCCTGAGTCCTACGGGAGTGGGGCGGCATACAAAAACGACCAAATAAATAAATAAATAAATAATGGCGGATCGGAACTCGTCTGGGAAAAAATTTGGCGGGTGGTATACTTAAGGTTGGCCACCACTGGCCTAGAGACTAAAACATATGAAGAACGGTGGCAGGATTTGGGTTTGACTAGTCTAGAGAAAAGAAGGACTAGGGGGAACATGATTTTCTATGAAAATTTTTGTTGCTCCATATAGACCAAATTTTTAATCAGGAACCCACCCACCCCGGTCAATGGTGTCCCTCTTTACCAATGTTAAAATCTGGTCACCTTACCCATGACCTTCTGTAATTTCCCTCCCCACTCTTGCCCTTTTCTAATAGCTGGGTATTTTTTTTTCTATATGAGTGATTTTAATTAGTCATCATCTATTGGGAGTAATGTTATCATAACACTATGCAATAGTTTGATTAGATTTATAGACCAAATCAGATCTACTAGAAGGTATTCTTTCCAATGCAGGCTAAATGAGAGATCTTGACCTAGTCTAGAACATTTTAGTACTCCTTGGAAAACAATCCTTCCAATTATACTCTTCCAATTCTGACATATGTTTAAAGTAATAAAGCGCCCATATCTTATTTGTACTGAGCCCTATTCAACATGTACTTAAAACAGACAGTTTACAGAGTGATAGCCCTTACATCAGTGTTTTTCAACCTCAACCATCTTAAGATGTCTGGACTTCAACATCCAGAATTCCCCAGCCAGCATGCCAAAATTCTGAGAGTCTACATATCTTAAAATTGCTGAGGTATGGATGGAAACTAACCAAGGCGAAAACCCCTAAAACTAAGGAGAAATTTTCTAACAATAAGACCAATTAACCACTGGAACGGCTTATCTGCAGAAATTGTGGGTGTGCCATCATTGGAGGTTTTTAAGAAGAGATCGGACAACCACATTTTTGAAATGATATGGAGTCTTCTCCTTGTGCAGAGGATTCGACTAGCATAAGGTGACCAGATTTTAACATTGGTAAAGAGGGACACCATTGACCGGGGTGGGTTCCTGATTAAAACTTATTTATTTATTTATTTTTGGTCGTTTTTGTATGCCGCCCCACTCGCGTAGGACTCAGGGCGGCCATACAACTTTCTTTCTTTCTTTCTTTCTTTCTTTCTTTCTTTCTTTCTTTCTTTCTTTCTTTCTTTCTTTCTTTCTTTCTTTCTTTCTTTCTTCCTTCCTTCCTTCCTTCCTTCCTTCCTTCCTTCCTTCCTTCCTTCCTAACTTTTCTTTCTTTCTGTCTTCTTCCTTCTTCCTTCCTTCCTTCCTTTCTTTCATCTTTCTTCTTTCCTAACATCTCTCTCTCTCTCTCTCTCTCTCTCTCTTTCTGTCTGTCTGTCTGTCTTCTTTCTTTCTTTCTTTCTTTCTTTCTTTCTTTCTTTCTTTCTCTCTCTCTCTCTCTCTCTCTCTCTCTCTCTCTCTCTCTCTCTCTCTATCTCTCTCTCTCTCTCTCTCTCTCTCTCTCTCTCTCTCTCCGTATATGTGTGTGTTTACTAATCCCCTTTCTGTTCCTCCTGGCTCTAGTCTGTCTCACTTGAATGTTACACCTCTTTCATAGTGTGTAGCAACATAAATTTTGGGCTCAATTCTGGTTGTAAGTTAAGGGTAAAGTGACCAGATTTTTTTTTAAGCGGGACACCGACGGGGGGGGCGCCTGGACGCCGCCATTTGAGTTTTGCCCTCTGCGCATGCGCAGAACGCTGCGCATGTGCAGAGGGCAAAAGACGGCTAATGTTGGCATCCGGGGGGGGGGAGGCGGGAGGCCTTTCCTCGCCTCCCGCCTCCCCTTTGGGAGCCGGCAGTGGCTTGGACTGGCTTGGGAAGGGGAGCAGCCCCCAGCGTCTCTTGGCTCTCTTCCTCCCTCCCCCCCCGCCTGCCTGGGGGTCCCGCGCCACCCGCTGACCTCGCGCACGTCCTTGAAGGCTGCGAGAAGCGGAGCAGGGCCCAGCCGGACATCGGCCTCACCTTCCCTCATGGCCCTGGCACCGCCGCCGCTGCTTGAACGCGACCCACTTGCCGGAGGACGGAGCGCCCGGAAGCTGGCTGTCGGGCCTGTGCTTCACATCCGACACGGGGTGATGACGTCGCGCGAGGGACTTTTTCCTGCCCTCGCTTCAGCAGTATCTCATTGAAGCTCATGTTAAGGTGACCAGACGTCCCGACTTTGAGAGGGCCTGCTGCTGCTGCTGCTGCTGCCCCTGCGGCTGGGCCCAACCTAGCCGTCCTCGAGTGCCTGCAGGCCGATTTTTGGAAAGAATGCCCTAGTCGGGCATTCTTTTAAAAAATCGGGACTTTTTAGAGGACGGGCGGGACGCGGGACAAATTATTAAAAAGCGGGTCTGTCCCGCCAAAATCGGGACGTCTGGTCACCTTAGACTAGCAACCTCCAAGGTCCCTTCCAATTCTGTTATTCTGAGAAACACTGCCATATATAAAAGAGGCACAGAACCAGAGGTGGGTTTCAGCAGGTTCTGACTAGTTCTGGAGAACCAGTAGCAGAAATTTTGAGTAGTTCAGAGAATTGGTAAATACCACCTCTGACTGGCCCTGCCCCCATCTATTCTCTGCCTCCTGAGTCCCAGCTGATCAGGAGGAAATGGGGATTTCGCCGAGGTGGCGCAGCGGTTAGAGTGGGGTATTGCAGGCCACATTAGCTGACTGTGATCCGCAGGTCAGCGGTTCAAATCTCACCAGCTCAAGGTTAACTCAGCCTTCCATCCTTCCGAGGTAGGTAAAATGAGGACCCAGATTGTTGGGGGCAATATAAATATACATTGCTTACTGGTGTAAACCGCTTAGAGAGTGCTTGCACTGTGAGGCGGTATATAAATGTCACTAATAAATAAAATAAATAAAATAAATAACCGATAGTAAAAAAAATTGAATCCTACCACTGCCTAGTTGGGTAATGAAACATCTGCAAGAAAACAACCATTCTCAGAGAACACCAAGGACCCCACAGATCAAACAGTTTGATCTGTGGGGTTCTTGGTGATCTCTCAGCTTGATTGTTTTTTTGAAGATGTTTCATTACCCAACTAGATAACATCATCAGTGCTAGCCAGAAAACAACCAGACTCAGCGAGTACCAAGAACCCAACATTTTAACTCTGAACTGCAAATATTCTTTACAGTTTGATCTCAAGCCCATTTTTCTCTGAATATGCATCGAGGCCCAACTTTTTTTTCTCAGATCTTTCTATAGTGATCATGCTCTTACAGTATTCCCTGTTAGGCCAGGCTACAAATTTATACCGTAGTGCTGCATAACTTCTTTGGCAATTTTTCTCTCTGTTTTCTGGAGGTTTTCTGAAACTTCCTGGCCTCAAGGAGTCCCTTCTGCCCTTGTTTCAGATTTAAACATGGAAAATACTACTACACCATTTGGAAATTATTGGGCCTGTGGGAGACTGAAAATGGGGAAATCAACTTTTCTTTCTTCTCCTGACAGGAAATTTTCTTCAAATGTATTGTTTTTATTAGGAAGAAGTTCCTTTTGGCTTGTTAAAAAGTGCATGTACAAAAAACACCCATTTTTTAAACATATCAACTAAAGAAGGAAGCAAAATCAGAACGAGACTGCTTGGCATGATGGTTCTGTGCAGTGGTGGGATTCAACATTTTTTTACTACCGGTTCTGTGGGCATGGCTTGGTCGGCATGGTGTGGCTTGGTGGACGTGGCAGGGGAAGGATACTATAAAATCTCCATTCCCACCCCACTCCAGGGGAAGGATACTGCAAAATCCCCATTTCCTCCCAATCAGCTGGGACTCGGGAGGTGGAGAATAGATGAGGGCAGGGCCAGTCAGAAGTGGTATTTACCGGTTCTCCGAACTACTCAAAATTTCCGCTACCGGTTCTCCGAACTACTCAAAATTTCCGCTACCGGTTCTCCGAACTACTCAAAATTTTCGCTACCGGTTCTGCAAACTACTCAAAATTTCCGCTGCCAGTTCTCCGAACTGCTCAAAATTTCTGCTACCAGTTCTTTGAACTACTCAAAAATTTCACTGTGACTTGTGACACTCCAGAACTGGTCAGAACCTGCTGAAACCCACCTCTGCAACTAGGTAATATCATCAGTGACTGCAACTGTGCTGCTGTAGAAAAGGCCCATCATTATATGAAAATTGAGACTTTATCAAACAACATATACACACATCTCAGAAAGGAAGCACATTGATACAGAACCTCTGTAATATTTTAATAGAACTGCTAAATCAAAAGTTAATATTCTGTATTGTAAACGGATACCTGTGTGACAACTCTGCGCTCACAAATGTGGCATGTTATTTTTATTTCAGAAGAAGTTTACTGAGGCTTAAAACACTGGGACCATACAGTACTTTCCTCCATTTTTAACAACTGAGTTGTAAGAGATCTAATACATCTCTTACATATGGCCATTAGTCTGCTGACACAAGACCCTTCTGTCAATAAATGGACAATGATGATCTAAATCAGACAACTTTTATTTATAAATGACTTGGAATCATTTCTCCTTATTTTCAGAAAAGATCTGTTCAAGTCCATACAACCTTACCTATTACTGTTTATAAGAAAGACAATCAGATTGTCAGAATCCATGATGCTTGCTTGCTATCGGCTGCCATAGAAATGGGGGGAGTGGGGAAGCCTAGGTATTTAGGGAGGGAAGCGAGCTGGTGGAGATGTCTCGTTGGGAGGAAAAGGGAAGAACCTTCCCATCATCCGCTGAGCAGCTCATCTCGGCATACCAGATGGATGGCTCCACCTGAAGATGCACCCCACATGACCTCATGGGGGCTGGGGATTGGACATTCAGCCAGGGTCCTTGGGGGGAGGGATTTGGAAATGCTTTCAATATGTAATTTTTGCGCCTTTCGCCTCAGATCTTGCTTTCATTTTGTTGCTGTCAGTTCATATTCAGTAAAAGTACCTTTCTCTATAATCATGGAGTTGGGGTTTTCCTTTATTGGGTTTTGAATGGAGGCACACCTGACACAGATAATGCAAGTTTCCTTGCCTGGAATTTTATTCTGCAGTTCTAAGCAAAACCTTCTATTTTCTTTTGCTTTTTCACTCAGAAATCAAAATTTTACAGCAGAGGGTGCCAACTTAGAATTTTGTAGCTATAGAACGGACTGACCTTCAAATTATTTTTCTTACTCGGAAGAAATATTTAGAAAACAAGAAGAAAACAATGAACCTACTGACAATGCAAATACACTTTATATGCAATATAGTGGAGATGTTTTTAAATGTCAAGTTTAAGTGCTAGATAGGAAATTTGAGTAATTTTCTGCTCTGCAGCATTATCATTCTTTTAACAACATAGTCTTGACTTTATAGCAGCATAAACAAATAAGAGTCAGCATATTTGTTTAAATAAATATACATTTTATTAAAGTTCTAGGATAGTGATGAGGCGAGATACACATGAATATATATATATATATATATATATATATATATATATATATATATATATATCTGTGTGTGTGTGTGTGTGTGTGTGTGTGTGTGTGTGTAGCATTTTTTGCTGATAAATGAAAATAAAGGGAGACTATTATAGATCTATTTCGAGCTATTTAGCTCTCGTCAGATAGCCATACCCTTACTCGGATATACAGTATATCAATGTTTTCTTAAGGAAGTTAACATTCAGGCTTTTCAGGCTTTGTAATACCTCTTTTCTTCTATAATTAGGAATCTCACATGCTGAAAATGTTAAGATGTAATCTATTAGTAATGTTTAAAATTTATTTATTTTTATTTATTTGGCTATTGTCTTCTTCTAGGTTCTCTTCTTTTTTTGCAAACATCCTGAGCTAAGCTATAGTTTAGAGCAGAGGTCTTCAACCTTGGCACTTTAAGACTTGTGGACTTCAACTCCCAGCATAGCTGGCTGGAGAATTCTGGGAGTTGAAGTCCACAAGTCTTAAAGTTGCCAAGTTTTGGGACCCCTGGGTTAGAGATAACCATTATAGTAAAGCATAACATTTAGAATAAAGCAGCACCAGGGGTGGGTTCTACTTACCTTCTCCACTGGTTCGCATCGCAACAGAAGTGCGCACACATCCCTTCCCGGAAATGCGCAGAGGGTTTTTTTTAAAATCCGGCAGCAACCCATTATTGAGCAGCACCATAAAACAACATCTGCTGTTTTTAAAAAGGCAAATACAGAAAATAAAAGTGATAAATATCAGCATTGTCATCTTTATCATTTTTCTCAGGTGCTCAGCAAGGTTCGGTATGAATCATCTTGATCTCCCTGAGGAGAAACTTTGAGAGAAAACTTGCTCAAATCAACATTATTTCAGAAAATAAGGATATGTGACAGCTCAATTTTTCATATAATTTCATTAAAGCTTACAATTAAAAAGTAAAAACTAATGCAAAGTACAAACATGCATAAAAGTTTTAAAAAATAGACGGTGCAGAAAAGGAAAAACAGAGAAAAATACAAATGACTTCATCCTGACAAGTACAAACAACGGTTAGTCACTAATCTCTTAAAATGAGTCCTGCAGGAGTTGGGCGGCATATAAAAATGACTGAATAAATAAATAAATAAATAAATAAATAAATAAATAAATAAATAAATAAATAAATAAATAAATAAATAAATAAATAAATAAATAAATAAATAAATAGAATACAACAAATGCACTCTGCTTCTCATAACTCATCTCTCAACTATAAACAAAATTTTGAAGCTTGTTATTCATTTCTAGTCATGTGACAGCTACCTCAGTATATTGGAAAATCCACTTAGGGGGAACTGAATGGCCCATCCCATTTCTGTAGTTTCTGAGAAATTCAAGTACAATATATGGTTGAGGAAATTAGTTTTGACTAGCCCATGGGTCAGCAACTTGTGACTCTGGAGCCGCATGTAGCTCTTTCATCCCTCTGCTGAGGCTCCCTGTTACCGGTCGGCACCACAATTTTGAGATGAGCTTCTGGTTGGGGGAGGGGGGAAGCAGGGCATGCTAGGAGGAGACCCTATGGCAAGGGGCGGGTTTTCTGGTCAGCTCCACAATTGATAGGTCTTTCGGTTAGGACTGGTAGAGGAAAAAGGACGCCGCGCTAGGAGGAGACTCTATGGTGCGGGAACCGGACATCCGGTCGGCTCCAGAATTGAACAGGGGGCTTCCGGTTAGGATTTTTGTGGCTCTTTGAGTGTTTAAGGTTGCCGACCCCTGGTCTAGCCTACCAAAGAGAAGAATTGGGGGGGGGGACATGATAACTATCATCCAATACTTGCGGGGAAGTCACAGAGTAGAGGGGATGGACCTATTCTCCAAAGCACTAGAAGGCAGGAAAAAGAAGCAATGCGCGGAAGCTCATCAGAGGGAGATACAACCTGGAACTAAGGAGAAATTTTCTGACAGAACAATTAATCAATGGAATAGACTGTCTCTTGGAGTTATGGGTGCTCCATCACTGGAGGTTTTCAAAAAACAGACTGAATAACTATTTCTCAGGTATGGGAGAGGGTCTCCTGCCTTGAGCTATCACTATTTCCCAGCCATCTTCTGACAAGCAAACTCAACGGGGAGAGCTGGATTCATTTAACAACTGAGCCACATAACAGTGAGATGGGTGGCATATAAATTTGATAAATAGAAATAAATAAATACATAAATACATACATACATACATACATACATACATACATACATACATACATACATACATACAAACAAACAAACAAACAAATAAATAAATAAATATCGTGTTTTCCCGAAAATAAGACCCCAAATAAGAAAATAAGTTGCAATGGCACTGAGAAAAAGTGACTTACAATTGGTAAGTTGCCAAGCACCCACATTTTGATCACAATTTGGGTAGTTAGCAACTGGCATGTACCATGTTTCCCAGAAAATAAGACCCTGTCTTATAATTTTTTGCACCCTGAAATAAGTGCTTGGCCTTATTGCCATGCACTCAAAAGCCCGATTGGGCTTATTATCAGGGGATGTCTTATTTTGGGGAAAACAGGGTACCAAATTAATTTAATAACTGCAGTGATTCACACAAAAAGTTGTAAAATCAGATGTGATTCCCTTAACCACCTTGCTTAGCAACAAAAATTCTGTTCCCAGTTGTGTTTCTAAGTCACTATAGGGACTGTACAGGTAGTCTTTGACTTACAACAGTTCATTTAGTTACCGTCTGAAGTTACAACAGCCCCGGAAAAAAGTGACTTATGACTGTTTTTCACACACACTTGCTGCAGTATCCCTATGGCCACATGATCAAAATTCAGACACTTGGCAACTGACTCATATTTATGACGGATGCAGTGTCCTGGGGTCATGTGATACGCTTTTGTGGCCTTCTGACAAGCAAAGTCAATGGGGAAACCAGATTCACTTAACAACCGTGTTATTAACTTAACAACTGCAGTGACTCTCTTAACAACTGTGGCTAGAAAGGTCGTAAAATGGGTCAAAACTCACTGAACGAATGTCTCACTTAGCAATATAAATGTGTGGGGTCCATTGTGGTCATAAGTCGAGGACTACCTGTACTCAAAACAAGTTGTTCCCAATGTGATCCCTTCCTTGAATTCACAGGACTCCAAGATAACCCTTTGGCTTGTGTCTCTCTCTTTAGGGAGGCAGCAATCTGCGGATTCTGGGCTTAGTAAAATCAGACGAAGGCTTCTACCAGTGTGTAGCTGAAAACGAAGCTGGGAATGCACAAACCAGTGCGCAGCTAATCATCCCAGAACCTGGTAAGCTGCAAAGAATGTTCAGAATTTCCTGTTTCAATCTGTATGATTAACCGTGCTTTGAAATATGCAGCCTTCGTTGACGTGTGGCAGCATCCTTACTCATATGCTGGCTGGTTGCAATGACAGTGGTGGGTAATCACTCACGACATGCGTCAGCGGTTTCTACTTCAGGAGAGAGCCATTAGAATTGCCCTTAGAGGGAAGTGAGAAACCCTCTGAGTTCATCAGAGCTATGGAGTATGTTAGATAGATGCATAAAGTATCTCCCTTGGGCAGAAATCCCAGCTGGTTGGATAGAAACACATCTGTGTCTAAGTGGTGCTTTTACTTCTGCTGACTCCTGGGATGAACTTTTCAGGAGCTTTATGTCAGCCACGAACAACCAGACCCATGCGCGCAGAGTTCAAGCTAACTATTTCTATTATAAAGGAGACCCTGCGGATTTTTGTCTGCTCATTGTTCCTGACTATAGGGGGCTATTGTCATCTGCATTTCAAAGCCATCAAGCCAGCACTGTCTGAAGATATTTCCATGGTCATGTGGCCAACATGATGTCATGGAGCGTTGCTACCTTCCCATTGAAGTGGTACCTATTTATCTACTTGCATTTGCATGCTTTTGAACTGCTATCCTAGTCTATCCTGACCATAGGGGGCTATTCTCATCTCAATTTCAAAGCCATCCATCCAGCGCTGTCTGAAGACATTTCCATGGTCATGTGGCCAACATGATGTCATGGAGCGTTGCTATCTTCCCATTGAAGTGGTACCTATTTATCTACTTGCATTTGCATGCTTTTGAACTGCTATCCTAGTCTATCCTGACTATAGGGGGCTATTCTCATCTCCATTTCAAAGCCATCCATCCAGCGCTGTCTGAAGACATTTCCATGGTCATGTGGCCAACATGATGTCATGGAGCGTTGCTACCTTCCCATTGAAGTGGTACCTATTTATCTACTTGCATTTGCATGCTTTTGAACTGCTATCCTAGTCTATCCTGACTATAGGGGGCTATTCTCATCTCCATTTCAAAGCCATCCATCCAGCGCTGTCTGAAGACATTTCCATGGTCATGTGGCCAACATGATGTCATGGAGCATTGCTATCTTCCCATTGAAGTGGTACCTATTTATCTACTTGCATTTGCATGCTTTTGAACTGCTATCCTAGTCTATCCTGACTATAGGGGGCTATTCTCATCTCCATTTCAAAGCCATCCATCCAGCGCTGTCTGAAGACATTTCCATGGTCATGTGGCCAACATGATGTCATGGAGCGTTGCTACCTTCCCATTGAAGTGGTACCTATTTATCTACTTGCATTTGCGTGCTTTTGAGCTGCTAGGTTGGCAGAAGCTGAGGCAAGTTACAGGAGCTCAGCCCATTACATGGAGCTCAGGTCTCGAACCTGGACTGCTGGCTTTCCAGCCGACAAGCCCAGAGTCTTCACTACTGAGCCAATGGGATGCCCCAACTACTTTGTTATGTTCTGCCAAAAATACAGGATTTATCCCCAGACTGGCAGCCTTCTCTTGGGAACCAATAGATAAGGCTCCAAAGGTTGGTTGTAGCCCTTTGGGCAGTGACTCCATGCTAATTCTGCACTTGAGTCCTTCTCCTTGCCAGGTTGGGTGCTTTCCAATACTTCCAATGGCAGTAATGGCGAACCTTTTTTTCCTCGGGTGCCGAAAGCGTGTGTGCGCACGCTATCGCACACACGTGAGTGCCCACACCCATAATTCAATGCCTGGAGAGGGAGAAAACTGCCTCCCCCGCCCCTCCGGAAGCCCTCTGGAGGCCGGAAATGGCCCATTTCCTGACTTCCGGTGGGCCCAGTAGGCTTCCCTGGAACCTGGGGAAGGCAAAAATGCCCTCTCCCGCCCCCCGGAGGCCCTCCGGAAGCCAAAAACGCCCTCCCAGAGCCTCCACATCAGCCGAAAATCAGCTGGCCGGTGTGCACATGCGCGTTGGAGCTAAGCTAGGGCAACGGCTCGCGTGCTGGCAGATATGGCTCCGCGTGCCACCTGTGGCACGCGTGCCATAGGTTCGCCATCACTGCTTTATGGGAAGAAGAAGAAGAAAAAAAAACAAGGAAAAATTTCTCCCTTTTTTAGTAGCCAGTGCATTTTGAAAAAACAAAAGTGAAAAAACAAAAATGTGCATCCAATCCAATCTATATCCAATCCATGTCAGTGTGACATTCCTCCAGATTTAATCTATCAAACAAATGCACTGTGATCTTTTTAAGGAAAAAGGGAAAAAATGCCCTACATAAACTATTTTAGTTTGTATACATTTTCCCCTATGTACACTTGCATGCAATTTATCCTTATATATTCATTTTATGTAATTATCCTTAATAGATAATGTTGTTTACATGAACATTCCCATTGCACGCTTTTCCTCCCCTGCATGCTGCCAAATGTACTTTTTTGCCTGCAGACACGTTTTTATATGCAGCGTTGGAGTTTAAAAAGATTTCGAGACAACTGATGTAGTATAAAGTACGTGCCAGTTCGTGCCATAGCAGTTTCTCTCCCCCTCTTTTTTTTTTCACGGATTGTAGAATTGTTCTTGGAAAGACACATAGAATAGATTTTTTTTTTACATCCCTGATGGAAGATAATGTCATTCATGGGTCTGCCCATCCCTGTTGCAAACTGTTTATTTCCATATGGGCAGCTATAATTAAAATACTTTGCATTGGAACAAAAATGTCATTCGGGGATGCTCAAACAGAATGTGTTATATCTGGTTATTTTAAGCTGTCTTCCATTGGACCATTGTTTCAGTATTGCTCTGGAAAGAGGAACAGGTGAACAATAAGAAAAGAAATAATATGTATGCAGCATATCCTTGCACTATTCTTCGGTAACAACAATTATTGCTGAGTCTTGTAGTCGGTGAGAAGAGAACAACAGTGAATAGGGAGGAGGGAAAAAAAGCAGAAACCTTATTAAAATAAAAATAATTTAAAAAGTAATAATAGAGCTGGTTCTCAGCTTAGACTCATTCATTTAGCAACTGTTTGTTATAATTTGTTTGCTAATTTCCACACCTGTCCTGGAAAGAAAGCGGTAATTCAATAGAAGAGAATACATATAGCTGAGGTTTGGACTACTGAGTCCTCAGTGCTTTCTCAGCTTGGTTGTTTGCTTGCAGACGTTTCATTGCCCAACTAGGTAATGTCATCAGTGCTAAAATGGGATGTGGGGCTTGCTCCTTGTTGAGATACAGTAGCTTGCCCTGCCAGGATTGGTAGAGATTTGAATAGGGTAATTGGTTAGGATAAGGAACTACCAAGGAGAAAATAACACGCTCATAATACTACCATGACAGAGTGAGAATTAATCTCACAGAGGCGAGATAGATCTTTTCCCCGGAATTCAGACATTAGAAATAAAACCGCAGTTTAAAAGTAAAATATTTATTTCGGTACAAAAACAATAAAACCTCATTTGTTTACATCTCTGATATAAAATGTGACTTCTCTCATTGGAAGTCAGAAGGAGAAGGGTAGAACGGAGATTGGAATGCACACATGCGTACAAGAACATATCAATCACGTGCTCAGGAATAAACCATTATATAGAATAGGGATGCAGCTCCCTGCATATACATGTAACAGGCAATAAATCACACCGTGACATAGCAGGGCAAGCTACTGTTTATAAGCAGAGAGCAAGCCCTGATGATAGCAATAGCGCTTAGATTTATGTACAGCTCCATAGTGTTTTACAACACTCTCTGAGTGGTTTACAAATGTCAGCATATTGCCCCGAACAACCTGGATCCTCATTTTATTGACCTTGGAATGATGGAAAGCTGAGTCAATCCTCAGCCGGTCAGGATCGAACTCCAGGTTGTGAGCAGAGTTAGCCTGCAATATTGCATTCTAACCACTGTGCCACCATAGCGCACAATATTACCCAGCTTTGTAATGAAACCGCTGCGAGCAGACGACCAAGCTTAGTAACTGCTTGAAATTACAACTGTGAACATTGAACACAGTGACTTATGACTGGTCCCCATACGAATGACCACTGTAGCATCCCCCATGGTTACTTAATCGAAACGCAGGTGCTTGGCAATCAGCATATATTTATGATGGTTGCAGTGTCCCAGGGTCGTGTGATCACCATTTGCAACCTTCCCAACTGACTTCTGACAAGCAAAGTCAGTGGAGGTAGCTGAGTTCACTTAGGACCATGCGCTTCACTTCACAATTGCAGTGATTCACTTAACAACCACAGCAAAAATGGTAATAAAATCGGGCGGGATTCACTTAGCAGACACCTTGCTTAACAATAGAATTTCTGAACCCAATTGTGGTCATAATTTGAGGACTACCTTTAATTGGGTTTTCTGCTTTGTTTCCCTCTTCATATTCACTGTTGTTTTCTCCTGTTTGCTTTTTCACTATTGTTCAAGGTTTAAACTAGCTCATTGTTTGATATACATGTCTAAGCAAACACACCCAATCCAAAGGTTTTTGAACAGTGATGCTGAAAATGGTCTGAAGCATTTCATTTATCTATTGTTAAGTGTACACTTAACAGATGTACGTGATACGTGGATCAAAAAGCAGATTGATCCACGTACACTTGTTGGAGATTCCTTTTCTAATGTTCTTCTGAATCTGTGAGAATTCCAGAGTGTCACGATGTGAATTTTGATTGTCAGCTGTGTTCATATGCCATGCTCTATGATACTTAGACATTCCTAGAAAAGCAGACACGTGATGAGTGATCTGCGCATGTATAACATTCCATTCATTCTTTCTTTTTCTCTTCTGCTGCTGTCCTTCGGTGAAGAAGGACGTGTATTTTAGATTGCAGAAATGTAGCCATTAGGTTTTATATTCTTTTATACTGAAATAAATATGTTATTACTTAGACAATATTCTCGGGCTTTATTTTTGACAAGGATTAGATTCAAGGGAAAAAGATCTTATCACCTCTAACCATAAATTCTTATTCCGTCACAGAGTAACAAAATTCATGGCAAAACTAACATAGGACATGATAGGGACATGTGTGTTTCCCTTTTGATGTCCATGTGCTCAGTCAATGTGTTTCCTTCACTTAATCTTGAATTTAGCTACTTAATCAGTATTTGTGGCCATGGACACATTGCAGTTGTTGAACACAAACAAAATTCATGGAAAAGCAACATAGGACATGATAGGGACATGTGTGTTTCTCTTTTGATGTCCATGTGCTCAGTCAATGTGCTTCCTTCACTTAATCTTGAATTTAGCTACTTAATCAGTATCTGTGGCCATGGACACCATTGCAGTCATTTAACATGAACAGAATTCATGGCAAAACAAGAGACCAATAGCCTCTGGAGGGGCGGTTCATAGATGACATGGACTGATGTCAGCAGCACACTGGTGTCCTGTTGCAAATCCTTTCTGACATGTGCTATGACATTTAACACAAGCTGTGCTGTTGCCAAATAGTGTGGAGAGAGGCTAGATATAGAGAGTTCTCTGCATTGAACTCTCATGTATTAATAAAAATCAATGAAGGATGCCTAAATGTGATACTGAATTTATCGGTGCTGATCACATGTATGCTCCCTCCTCTCATTCCATTGGGAGAGCATACCCTAGAGCAGTGATGGCGAAACTTTTTTTCCTCGGGTGCCGAAATAGTGCACACGCGCGCTATCGCACGCGTGCACGTGCCCACACCCCTATTCAATGCTCCCCCACGCACCCCTGCTCCCCCATTTCCTGACTTCCGGTGGATCCGGTAGGCCCATTTTTTGCCCTCCCCAGGCTCCATAGTCTTTCTTGGAGCTTGGGGATGGCAAAAATGCCCTCCCCTGCCACCCTGGAGGCCCTCTGGAGGCCAAAAACGCCCTCCCAGAGCCTCCATGCGAGCCAAAAATCAGCTGGCGGGCGCCCACATGCGCGCTGGAGCTGAGCTAGGGCAACAGCTCGCGTGCCAGCAGATATGGCTCCGCGTGCCATCTGTGGCACCCGTGCCATAGGTTCGCCATCACGGCCCTAGAGAGTGCTTTGTTTCCCATCCCATTCCTTGATGCTTCCAGGTTGAAAGGATTAGCTGGTGACATCACTGTGGCCCACAGTGACCCACTGGTTGGGGGCTCTTTTCATGTCCCCATGAAATTGCCCAGTAAAGTGGTACCTGTCTATTTACTCGCGGTTGCTCATTTTCCAGCTCCTGCTGGGCTGGCAGGAGCTGGAGCGAGTGATGGTAGCTCACCCGGCCATGCAACAGCAACTGGGTCTCAAACGCAACATTTGTGTTTTCAAATTTTCAACCCAGCATGAGCCCCGCTTTATTTGCAACATGATTGTGAACTAGTATGTTCACTACTGGCATTCAGCTTAGATTTACCATATTTTTCAAACTATAAGACGCACTTCCCTGCCCCCCCCCAAAGTGGGTGGAAATGTCTGTGCATCTTATAGAGTGAATGCTGCCGAAGCCCTACCCACCCACCAGCCCCCACCCTTCAGACTCTGCCTCCCAGCAATTTGCCTCCTTGCAGCAAACAGCCTGGTCAGCTTTAGCACAGCCTGATTTAACACGAGCAGCTGATTGGCGGTTGGATCTGCCTCCCAGAATACCACCGATCAGCTGTTCCAGGCTCAAGGGATTGCCGCCGCCCATCACTGCCGTTGCTGGCCATCGCCGCTGCCACCTATTGCTGTCTTTGTGTGCCCCATTTTTGGCCTCCGTGCACCCCATTTTTGGCCTCCGCATGCCCCATTTTTGGCCTCTGCGCATCCCATTTTTGGCCCATTCCAGACAGTGGGGATAGGCACGCAGAGGCCAAAAACGGGGTGCGCAGAGTCGGTGATAGGTGGCAGCGGCAATGTGCTAAGCTGACCAGGCTGTTTGTTTGCTGTTTGCTGTTTGCTGCAAGGAGGCAAATTGCTGGGAGGCAGAGGCAGATTTTTTTTTCTTGTTTTCCTTCCCAAAAGCTAGATGTGTCTTATAGTCCAGAGCGTTTTATAGTCTGAAAAATAGTCCAGAGCGTTTTATAGTCTGAAAAATATGGTAATCGGAAACCTCCATGGGATAGAAAGAGCTTTACGATAAAGTGGAGGCAAGCAAATAGAGGTTGAATTGCTCTGTGTTGTGAGAAAAATGAGAATGTGGATGTTGTGTGTAGGAATTGATGCTTTCAAGTCACGTTTCTCCCAGGTGAGCAATGTAGACCTCTTCATGGGATTTCTTTATTCATCCACCCAGACATCTCCCTTTCCATTTGCTAGTTATCTATCTATCCTAGCTATCCATCTGTTACCTTTCTGCATATCATCTGTATATGAATTCCATAAATAAGAGATGTCACAATTCACAAACATATATTTATTTAGTTTTTGACCACCTATAGAATCCACTGAGAATTGTCAACATTCTGTTTCATTCCCTTTTTCTTTCCTCTCTTCCTCTCTCTCTCTTCCTCTCTCACTCTTCCTCTCTCTCTCTCTCTCCACCCATCCATCCACCCATCTGCCCATCCATTCATCCACCTATCCATCCTTCCATCCTCCCATCCTTCAATCTTTATTTATTGATAAAAATTTATTAGCCACCCATCTTACCATACCATAGGCCAACTCTGGGTGACTTACAGTCCTAAAAAAAATTATGTATATCCATATCTTTCCTTCCATCCCACTTTCTCTCTAGGAGCCATCCATAATTCTGCAGAGTAAAGAGATCAGGAGACAGTGACTAACTGAAAGTCACCCAGTGAATTTGCATAACTAAAAGTTGACGTCAATTTTGGTTTTCCCAAGTCTCTTATTTCAACCTCTTAACATTATAGCATCGATAATTCTTCCTATCACCAATGAACAGAAGGCTGTCTGGGCTTTGCTTAAGAACCACTATATCCATAGCCCATTTCACTATTAGCCAATGTAAAGTTGTAAGGATATTTTATCCACCTATTTATTTGTTAACGACAAAGCTGAATTTCCATGTTCAACTCATGGTATTTCACACCAATACCAGCCTTCCCCTTTCTCCCTGCTATAATGCAATTTAATTCACCTCTGACCACTGTAAAACACCTATATAATTCATTACCATCTCTGTCTGAGAGTTTAAATTTCTGTTATTTGAGTTTATGTGGGTTTTTTTAAAAATGGTTTGGCATTAGACTAAAATGTAAGCAAGCAGACAGGAAGGCAAGTTCTAAAAAGTGACGGCGACCCCATTGTAAATGGTTTCCAACCCATTCCTGGCCCCTATCAGTGATGGATTGCTTTCCCTTGGCAATTTAATCAGATCTCCATACAATGCCACTCGGATTCCTCCGAGATTTTGAAAACGACAGCCTGCACAGATGGCAGGAGAGGCAGAGAGAAATACAAATGAATCACTGGGTTTGACCACGGTGGGAATAGCATTGTCCTCCCTGTTTAAAATTTGATCAATAAATGGGCACCATCCCTTGCTCACACAGTGTAAATGCCGACCCCACAGCTGTTCTGTTCATGCTTGTCCATGGGCCATGGACAAGGAGTTACCCTTAGCAACTAGGACAATTCGCTTTGTGCTGAGACCCAGACAATAACCTATTAAAGTAACCCATTTGCTCTTGGTGGATATTTATAAAAGCCTAATGAGTTTTCGATATAGTATTGTGAGAGGTGTCCAGCTCATCCTTCTTGCAATCATTACATCGGATGAAAGGCTAGGAGGAAGGTGTTAATGGAAGATGGATCTCTGTATGGAGAGGGATAATCCATCCCAAATGATTGAACGCTAAATCTTTTCAAAGGAAAGCCAAAACCCTCATTTTAAAAATGAGGTCGGGTTTATGTTTTAGGGCTATTGGGAATATAGATATAAATGTTCACTTTGTTCTGTGGGTTTCAAATTTCTTTTTTTCTTTTTCTTTTTTTCTTTTTCTTTTCTTAAAGCAAATTTTAGGCTTGAAAGCCTACCGATTGATTCCAATTTTCAGAACATGGAAGTGTGTCTTAATGACATTCCCAGAGATCCAAGTGGTGGATTTTGCACTACATGAGTAGCTATCCCTCCTCAGACCTCTTCATCAGAGGTGCTATTCAGCCGGTTCAGACTGGTTCGGGCGAACCGGTAGTAGCAACCTGTGAGTGGGCATGCCCACCTGCCCCAGCACTATGCCGTCCTATTTAGCCACATTTTCAAGCCGTGCGCATGCATGCAAGCCGCGCACGAGAGCAAAGTGCATGCGCAGAAGGCTGCGCACATGCATGGAAGGTGCGTGCTCACATTTTCGGTGCTGGGCAAACCGGTAGGGAAATTCTGTGAATCCCACCTCTGCTCTTCACCTATACTCAGAATATGCTACCTATACTGACTTATGGGTAATAACTTATGGTTCTGTCAGTAAGAGTTGCCTTGTGGTAACAAACAAATTGAATGGATGGATGAATCCACATCAGCTAAAGCCAACAGGTTCCCACAGAGGCAGGTACTAACACAACGTGAAACCATATCTTTGTTGCACTCCAGGGAATGGTAACTATATTAACTATTTGACAGATTATGAATAGTTTGAATAGTGAAATCACATGAATTACATTTTTTAAAAAATTGATTGATTAAATTTTTATGCCACCCATCTCACTGTCATGCGACACTGGGCAGCTTACAATTTGAGAAAACTGTATTGCAAAAGAATCGTGGGACAATAAATATAGCATTAAAATTGTCAGAGAAATAGGTAAGATGTGGGTGGGGGGGTCGTATGTTGGAGTAGAAGTGGGATCTTCTATTTAATGCAGCAATCACCTCAGGGATGACATGCCCACATCCGGAACTCAGACCAAGTGGCAGAACCAGGTTTTTAGGCCCTTACACAAAGTCAAAAGGTGGGAGCTGTCGTTCATTCATTCATTCATTCATTCATTCATTCATTCATTCATTCATTCATTCATTCATTCATTCACAAATAAATAAATAAATAAATAAATAAATTTTATTTTATTTAAATAAAAATAGGAGCCGAGGTGGCGCAGTGGTTAAAAGCAGCACTGCAACCTATTTCAGCTGACTGCTAGTTCAGCAGTTCAGCTGTTCAAATCTCTCCGGCTCAAGGTTGACTCAGCCTTCCATCCTTCTGAGGTCGGTAAAATGAGGACCCAGATTGTTGGGGGCAATATGCTGAACTCTGTAAACTGCTTAGAGAGGGCTGTAAAGCACTATGAAGCGGTATATAAGTCTAAGTGCTATTGCTATTGCTAAATAAATAAATAAACAAACAAACAAACAAACAAACAAATAAATAAATAAATAAATAAATAAATAAATAAATACAGGGCCATGTGTGAGGATCCAATTAAACTGATTTATTGTTACTTAGCCTATGCACAGGTATCTTCTCAACTAACAGTTAGCACCTGTTTTGAATTAGATAAGTGGCCATGGAATTCAAGGGAGAGTTGGACTCAGTCTGCTTGTGGCTACATTGGGATTCTAGGCTGATCCCCCTTTTCACTCCCCCACCCCGGGTTCTGTTACGTCTTCTCCTATATCAGCAGACCTTAGATATTTGATTTTATGCAAAATGATGCAAATGCCTAATTCCCACCATTTGTGTGATGAAGTTACACACTTGCTCCCCCCCTTTGCAGATCCTTGTTGCACCAGAGGTTTTAGTTCTTGGGGGACAGAATATTTAGAAGCACAACAGAGTTGAGTTTCATTAAGCTGCTGCTTTACATTTCAGAGAGATTCTATGAGCCATCAAAGCCATTTGGGAAACTGTCTTCAGCTGCAGTGCTGGCCAGCAGATGGACACTCGGATGGCTGAGAAAATGACATTTGCATTTCAATGCTGGGGGGGGGGGAGAAAGAAAGAAAGGAAAGCAATAAAAGCAGTGGTCATCCTGCTTGCCCCAATTTTGCTGGCATTTTTGGAAGGAGACATTTCCCATAATCCCAGAATATGTTCCACATGTCCTTATGATCAAAGTTCAGGATTTCCAAGCCCATTTGCCAAGGCTAGAAGCACTGGGACCACAATAAACTCTAGAGCCAACTTACTGTAGATCCAGTTCTAATTTGAAATACCATATTTTTCGGAGTATAAGACGCACCGGAGTATAAGACGCACCTTAGTTTTTGGGGAGGAAAATAGGGGAAAACAATCTGCCTATCAGGTATTCATCTGGCTAGCATCCTTAGTCTGGTCAGCTTCAGCACATTATTTTATCCCCTGGTTAGGACTTAAAAAAAACCCTTCTTCTGAGAGAGTAACAATGAAAGAGCCTGCAAGCCGGTAAGAGCTGGGAAGATAGTTAGCACCTGGTTAGGGCTGGAAAAAACCTTATTTGGAGCAGCTTCAGCACATTATTTTATCCCCTGGTTAGGACTTAAAAAAACTTTCTTCTACTTCCGGTTTGGAGCGCGCCATCGCGGACGTCCCCTGTCGGGCGCCTTTCCGATCTTTGTTAAAAGCCGCCAGAACAGCTGTCTGGCGGCTTTGAAATCTCTTCCCCGGGCAAAGGGGAGAGATGAGAGCTTGACAGGTGGGGTAGAGCCCCCCCAGCGCCCTAGGAGCCATCTGGTAGGGCGCGAAGGGAGAGCTCCCCATGCAGCCTGTCTCCAGCTCCGAAGATCAGGAAACCTCCGCCTTTGCGGAGCTAGATGTCGCGACCAGCCGCTGCTTCAAGAATGGGATTTATAACTACATTTAAACTACAGAAGCAGACAGAGAGAAACAGGCGTGAGATGGGCAAGTACTAAAACCTCTTTTTTCCTTTTTTTTTTTTCAACTCCTGGGCAAGCTTTCACTTCGGCAAGGGAACAAAGGAAACAGAGTAACAATATGGCGATTGAGAAGTGAAAGTGACTTTCGTTTTCCCAGAGGCTTTTTTTCTCTCTCTCTTATGGAAACTTTTAACTTGGAAAAATGGTTTTTTCTCTCTCTGTCTCCTAACTCTGGATTAAAGTTATAATAGAAATATTTCCAATAATAAAAGACTACCTGGTTTTTAAACTGGAAAGAACTTTAATCAGGCATCTGGCTTTCTTTCTTTTTTGTACTCTTTTGAAACACCAATGGCTTCAAAGTCTGGAAAGATTGTTTTGACTAAAAGAAATGACTATCCATCTGGATATATTTCTAAAATGCAACTTAACACTGAGCTAACACCTCCACAGCTTTTGACACCTGAAAATTTATTAAATAATTTAAAGATTATGAAACGTGAACTTACTTTGGAATTTAATCAGAAAATAAGTGAGATAGACAAAAAAATGCAGGCTGCTTTGAAGAATATGAATCAACAACTCAGATTTGATGTGTTGGAGGTTTGCAAAGGCTTAGCAACAAATATTGAAGTTTTGGCAGAACGTATTGAAACAAATAAACAAGCTTTGGCAACTTCGGTGAATTACATAGATAAAATCCAAAATGATATTGCAAATTTTGAAAAAGAGGTCTTGATGACACAGTTCAGATCCATGGAAGTTGCTATAAGGATCAGAGGTTTGAAAGAAGGATTATATGAAAATTTAAAAGGCAGGATGGTTGACGTATTGGATCAGGTGTCTGGAATTTCTAAAGTGGAATTGGCTACACAAATCGACAAAATATACAGAATCAATTCGTGGTACGCTAAACAAAAGCATTTATCAAGGGACATTGTCATATATTTTACCACAAGAGCTTTACGGAATAGAATTATACAAGCAACGTTTAACAATAATCTTATGGTGAATGGTCAGGAACTAAAGATTTGGAAAGAAATCCCCTCTAAAATGCTTAAAGCCAGAAAAAGCTATACTTTTTTGATTGATGAATTTAAGAGATTAAATTTACAATATAAATGGGAAGCGCCAGTTGGAGTAGCAGTGAAATTTTCTGGAAAAAGATACCGGCTCAACACGATAAAAAAAGCTACTGAATTTTATGTCAATGTTCTAAAGGCTGACATATCCAAGATTCCAGAGGAAGGATGTATGAAAATAAAAGAGGAGGAGGAGGGGAAGCCACCTTTGATGGATCAAAAGGAAATAGATTCAAAAACCCAAAAGGAGTGCCTGAACCAGATAGCTGGGGAAAAGGAGATGGAGGTCTGGGATCAGACGGGAGACGAGTCGACAAATTCGAATTTATTGAACTATTAAAAGATGAACTATCAAGATACAAAACGATGTGATGTTGAAATATATTGGACGGATAGAGACTAATATGATTGCATTTTTTCTTTCCCCTATCTAATGATTACCTATGCAATATTTAGTTAAGTTTTATATAACTTTGAGGTTATTTTTAATGTTAATAATATTAGATATATATAGTTTGTTGAAGATTTGTTTATTCTTTTTTCCCTTTCTTTTTTTGTTTATTGAAGTTAGTAATTAATTAGTTAATTTAGAATAATATTATGTTATTAATATCATGATGAAATTTAATATTTGATGATCACTTATGTAACATTTAGTTAAGTTTTATCTTAGAGGTTATTTTTAATGTCAATAATATCAGTTTAAGATTTGTGTATTTTATATTTAGTTATTATTTATGTAACATTTACTTTGTATAAGATAGAGGATTGAAGGGAGGAGGTAGGAGGTTTGTTTGTTTGTATTGTTAAAGAGTTTTCTCTTTCTTTCTTTCTTTTTTTTTCTTTTTTGTATCTTTACTATTGTATACAAATGCGATATATTAGTAGTGTATAATCTGGAGTTGAAGTTTTTTAAAAATAGTGTTCTTTTTTTTCTTTTTTTTTCTCTTTTTATTAACAATTTAAATTTATTATTATGCCCTGTATTATCTCTGGGAAGTCCGGGGGGGAGGTGGGGAGGGAAGGGGGTGGGTTCGGGGGGGGGAGAAAAAAACAAAAATGTTTGTACTTTATATTTAATATTTTGCTACTACTTATGTAATTTTGTACTAATAAAACTTTTTGAATAAAATAAAAAAAAACTTTCTTCTGAGAGAATAACAATGAAAAAGCCTGCAAGCCAGTAAGAGCTGGGAAGATCGTTAGCACCTAGTTAGGGCTGGAAAAAAAGCTTTGAAAAAGCTACATTCAGAGTGTAAGACGCACCCAAATTTTCAGCCACTTTTAGGGAGGAAAAAGGTGCGTCTTATACTCCAAAAAACACGGTAATATCCAATGTTGAACATGTGGCCTTCAAATCAGTTCTTGTTAATAGGATCCATTCCATGGTGAGGCTCATTCAGTTCTAATATCTGTAACATGTTCTTGGCATCTCAGCTTTCTTTTTTAAAAGAAGATTATATTGCTAGTCCTTTTTATTTGTATGTGATTTCAAAAGCCACTTTTCATTATTAAAAATTACCCCGGTGTGGAAGGAGAATATACAATAAAAATAAAGCAACACGAAATTCCATCAAATTAAAATATTACAAGAAGAAAGGGGAGGGGGGGGGAAATGCAATGCAACCACAGAAATGCATGCAGACAGTAAATCTAATCAATTGCTCACTCAGAAGTAAATTGGCTCCCCTCCTTCCAGGGGTCTGGCTAATGAATGCAAAGCTGGTGAGATTTAGACAAAATGCACTTGCCACTTATGTTTAAACATTATTAAAGTTTTATTGCAGTACTGTATATGGGATTAATATTTAATGCGCTCTTTAATATGCATGCACGCATGCACATCTGTATCCACCTTGTGCTACCTGTGCTTTGATGTGTGCTTTGACTCTACCATCTTGCAGCAGGGTCACCTTAAGCCTTGTCCATTGCAAAATTGGCACCAATAGGCTTTTCATTCACTCTTCTGTAATGTAATTCCTTGCCTCATATTCTGTGGAAATCCACGAGAGGAATCTGTGTGGTGTTAGCAGTATCCTGAAACTGAGAACAGAGGTTAAGTCTTGATTAGGAGTGGTAAGAATAGCATAGCAGGAGTCCCACCATGCCCATTGCTCCCAACTCTCTACATGCCTGGTAGCTCTATTTCTCAACATAGGGGTGACATGATAGCAGCGTTCCAATGTCTCAAGGGCTGCCACAAAGAAGAGGGAGTCAAGCTATTCTCCAAAGCTCCTGAGGGTAAGAGAAGAAGCAATGGGTGGAAACTAATCAAGGAGAGAAGCAACTTAGAACTAAGGAGAAATTTCCTGACAGTTAGAACAATGAATCCGTGGAACAACTTGCCTCCAGAAGTTGTGAATGCTCCAACACTGAAAGTTTTTAAATAAGAGACTGGATAACCGATTGTCTGAAATGCAGTGGTAGGCTGCTGCCGGTTCAGACCGGTTTGGGCGAACCAGTAGTTGTGACCTGGGGGCAGGGTGCAATCCCATCCTATATCGCTGTGTTGTTTGATGCTGCACGCATATGCGGACAGCACACGTGAGCGAATTCCCGTGTTTTGTGATGCCGCACGCACTCACATTTCCAGTGCTGGGCGAACCGGTTGTTATGGTATGTGATGCCCACCTCTACTGAAATGGTATAGGGTTTCCTGCCTAAGCAGGGTGTCACGTAGTGAATATTGTCAGTTGTATGTCTATGCAGGGTAATGCCCCCCCTATCTAATATTATGGTATATTCCAATATAAGCAGAACACGTGATATGATCTTGTATGCATGTCCACATTCCTGATCCACCATTAATCACTTTTGACTTGGCTCTTGACCGGAATGGTAGCATTTTCTTAGCAAAGATGTAATTATTCAGGATTTATTGTTTTTGTACCGAAATAAATATTTCTATTAGACTTTTAATCTCGGCTTTATTTCTAACTGTCTGAATTCCAAGCAAAGATCCAAATCTCCTCTATGAGATATCATTCTCACCCCAACACAGGGGGTTGGACTAGAAGACCTCCAGGGTCCCTTACAACTCTGTTATTCTATTCCTATTCCTATTCCTATTCCTATTCCCATCCCATCCTATTCTATTCTCAACATGTTCATGTTCATATTCATGAGATTGTTGGAAAGAAAAAGCTTTCAGGTAAGGTTGGCTAATGTCTTGGAATCCTGTCCTTTCTGGAATCCAACAGAGTTGAGTCACCCTGCAGGTAACTACCTTTAGATGCTCCTTTCAATGTTTATATAAATATAAAGTTGAAGAGGGTGGACATCAAAAGGGGCACTCATGTATGGTCACTCATGTCCAGATGGAGGCTAAGTAGGAATTGGACACCTTTTATTTATTACACCTCCGTAAGATACAACCTGGTTTAAATTTGTGCCAATGTGCAGCCCCTTTAGGCAAAAATGGTGGAAGGAAGGAAGGAAGGGAGGAAAGAAGGAAGAAAGGAAGGAAGGGAGGGAGGGAGGGAGGGAAGAAAGTGTGCTAGCCTTGTCTTTAGGAGAGGTATGGTTTGTTTTTCAAGTGATGCTTTCATGGATGCATTAATTTGTTCCATGAAAAAAAATTAAGGGAGAGAGAGCAGGCATGATTAGCTTTTCTCGCATCTAATACATACTCAATTGGATAAATGAATAAATATTCATTTCAGACCACCATTCTTCTTCCTAGCTTGCAAACATGACTCTGGCCATGTGAGAACATTATTAATCTTTAATAGCTGTAGATCTTGTTTGGCTTGGCTAATTTACAATTAAAAAAAAACACCTTGTATTACAAACAATAGGCTGTTAGATAGCATAGCTCCCACTCTTGGCTAGATTCTCTAGTGAAGAGAAGAACCAGGGGAGACATGATAGCAGGTGTTCCAATATTTGAGAGGCTGCCACAAAGAAGAGGGAGTCAACCTATTCTCCAAAGCACCTGAGGGCAGGACAAGAAGCAATGGGTGGAAACTAATCAAGGAGAGAAGCAACTTAGAACTAAGAAGAAATTGCTTGACAGTTAGAACAACCAATCAGTGGAATGACTTGCCTCCAGAAGTTGTGGGTGTTCCAACACTGGAGGTTTTTGACAAGAGATTAGGCAACCATTTGTCTGAAATGGAGTAGGGTTTCCTGCTTGAGCAGGGGGTTAGACTAGAAGATCTCCAAGGTCTCTTTCTAACCCTGTTATTCTGTTATTTTGCTTGTAGCATTGTGAAGAACATTTTATTTTCCAACAAGGTTAAGGGAGATGAATCCTCTAATGCAGGGGCGGGTTGCTCACTTACCTTGCTACCAGTGCGCTGCGTGTGCATCACCATGTTTCGTGCGCTCATGCGCTCGCTATGCATGCGTGCACCCTTATGCAATTTTGCTTCTGTGCATGCACGGAAGCAAAATCGTGCCAAAATCTCACGAGGGGACGCACGTGTGTGCGCGATTTTGGCAATTTCTTCTTCTGCACATGCACAGAAGCAAAATCTCAGTGAAATCTCATGCATGCATGCGTCCCCTCGCGAGATTTCAGCACGATTTTGCTTCCGCGCATGCACAAAAGCAAAATATCACCCAAAAATTCGTGAAAAAAGATGGCGGCTCCTAGGCACCAGCAATCGACCGCACCGGGTCGGTAGCCTCTTGATGATGTCACCAGCCCGCCGCTACCAGTGCGATAGAGTGGACAGTACCAGTAGGAACCCACCACTGCTCTAATGTATGTAGAAGAGCAGGAGCCCAGCAGAATCATGTGTTGAGGGCACAGACTAAATTCCTAAATCTCTGTGTATACCTTACTGCCCCCTTGAAATCAGTGGGTCACATAGAACTGAAAAGTCTGTAATGTTAATAATGGACCTTCCCTTCTCAGTATTCTTCTCTTTCTCAGCCTATAAACCAGACAAAAACAGTGGATTCTTTTTTACATAAATGCATTGGGTAATTCATATTAGGATAATATCTGAACAGTGTGGTGGCCTAGTGGTGAAGAAAGTTGAGAGTTTAATCCTAAGTAGTAGCAGATATTTCTCTCCAAGGGCACAAAGAAAAAAAAAATCTGCTGTGAACTCTATGTGGCATCAGGAAGGGCATCCAGCCAGTAAATGCTCAGCTCTGACTCCACCCTGAATTAAGAAATCACAGGATCATAAAATGGGAGTCATATTAGAACAATATCTCTGCAGGACTTTTAGCATACTCCAAATAAGATTCTTCCCTACCACAAATCTGCTATTAAACTTGCAGATTAAAAAATAATTGTAACTTTGCACCTAGAAACTTTTTCGAAGATGACCCCAAGTAGGGAAATATTTCTATATTCTTTCCATCTCTGTGCTGCTGTGCCATTAAAAATTGTACTGACTACTTTTAACCTTCAAAAACTTATTGGGAGATCTAATCATGAACTCCCATGTCACATCTGCTTTATCATAAGAAGAAAAAAAGAAAGTATCTTTTATGAAATCAGTTGGAAAAGGAAATTACTGAGCCCAATGTACAAGCAGAATTCAGAAGGGGCAGAGGCACTAGAGAATACCCTACATTCTTAACTTCCGAAGGATAATGAAAAGGGCAAGGGAATTTCATTTCCACTTTGATTATTATAGAAAGGCTTTTGATTGTGTAGACCACAATACATTAAAAACATAGATGTACTTATCTGCTTCTTGAAGAATTGATACAATGCTTAAGAAGCCACAATTAGATCAAACATGGAACAGCTAAGTAGCTTTCATGAGAAAATGGAATTATAATTTCCAGAAAAAAACCATCAATAATCTCAGTTACATACACCGATGATGCCACTTTGATGGCTCACAGACAGGATGATATAAGAATATTTTGTTGAAAAGAATGCAAAAAGAAAATTGCATATGAAAGTTGATAGGTAGGTCAAGGAATAGTACCAACACAATGCAGATCAGGAGTGGATTCCTCCCGGTTCGGACCGGATCACCCAAACTGGTAGCGACCCGCTGGTGATGGCACTGAAGTGGATCGACTGGTGCGGTCCGTGGGCACTGTCATCTTTTTGTGTGATTTTTTTAGCGAATTTCTTACTGTTTTGAAGGTTTTTCCTGTTCTGCTGCTTGTAAAAGGGCCCTCCCGCCCACCCCTGACCTTTATTTATTTGAACTGACCTTCATTCCTTCGCCTGAAGCACAGCTGATCAGCTCCTCAGCTGTGTTTTGGGCTAATTCCAGCTACTGAGCATGCACGGAAGCCAAATTGCACGAGAGAACGTGCGGTGCGTGTGACCGTAGCGAGTGCGCACGTGCGAAATGTCGCGATACAAACCGGTGGCAGTGGTAAGTGGAACCCACCCCTAATGCAGATATGTGCAGAAGATGAAGCAGAGTAAATGTCTATGGAGATTCTCAATCATCCAGGTCATGGTTGTCCCAAATGTGTTTTTTTTTTCCAAAAGGCAACTAGACTTTCTTGTCAAGATCGAATGTGAACAGAGTTAGCCTGCAATACTGTATTCTAACCACTGTGCCACCATAGTTCATGATTTTACCTAGTTGTGAACGTCTGCCAGCAGACAACCAAGCTCAGAGAGCACCAAGGACCCCACAGAAACAGATACCATAATTTAGAGTTGGAGAAAAAGACTTGTATGAGAGAGACAGATGGGTTAGTTCTTCTAATTCATTACAGCCATGTTATGAATGAGCAAGCAACACCCCCCCAGTATATGTTTCTTGAGAACCCCATGACGTAATTTCAACTTTTCAAAAGCCATATGCCCATGAGACTCAATTTTATGAGTACCCCTTCTGAAGATAATGCTTTTGGTTCCTGTAACTATTCTTTGGAACAGGACTGGGTATTTTACTGTCCCTTGGCCACATCCAGCCCAGGGGCGGGTTGCTCACTTACCTTGCTGCCGGAGCCATGCGCGCGCATCTCCACACTTTGGGGGGGGCGCACTCGCTATGCGTGCACACCCCCTCGTGAGATTTTGCTTCTGCGCATGCACGGAAGCAAAATCGCACTGAAATCTTGCAAGGGGACGTACGTGCACGTGAGATTTTGGTGCAATTTTGCTTCTGCGCATGCGCGGAGGCAAAATTTCACTGAAATCTCGTGTGCGCGCACATCCCCTTGTGAGATTTCGGCAAGATTTTGCTTCTGCAAAATGGCAGAATGGCGAAAAAATGGCGAAATGCCGGCAGAGAGGGCTCCGGAGCGGTTGTGAAATCCACCGCTCCCTACTGGAGCTGTGTACCGGGCAGCTCCGGCGGGAACCCACCTCTGATCCAACCCCTTGGCTGTCCCTGTCTGGCCCACATAAGGTCAACTGGAAAGTAGAAAATAAAATATAAATAAATGTGCTGCAAAATACAGGAGAAAAAACTGAGTGCACTCCTTTAGACACCTGGTGAGAGAATGAGCTTTCCTGCCCCTGGGACAGAAGAGCGAGGTGGGGCAAGGTTCCACGCTTCCTACTCCTTCCTTTTGCCTTTCAGCCCCACTCCAGGGGCCATCCAGGCTACAATCCATATTTTCAAACTTACATTTTTTTACTGATAAATAAATAAAGGGAGACTAGTATAGATCTATTTCAAGCTATTTAGCTCTCATCAGCTAGCCATACCCTTACTGGGATTCGAACTTGGGCTGCTTGCCTTGTTAGGCAGTGCTTTTAACCTCTAAGTCACAAGTTCTCTTCCCTTATCAGCTGAGCCCGGGGATCAATATATATATTGTTTTGTTCTACGTGTATTATGTCATGAATTATTTGATTAAACTTACCTTCATCACTACACCTACTTGAGTTTAACTCAATTGCAGGGTCATTTGTCATCCCTGTGCCCATACTTTTTCACTGGCGCAAATGCAGGAAAGATAGGAATAAAAATTACTAGTAGTTATTTTGTTTTCCAGAAAACAATCAAAAGTCTGTAGGATTAGAGGGCTAGCGTCCTTCTGCTGAGATAGAAAGAATAATGACAGAGTTTTCTGTAACACTCCAGGATCATTTCAAAATTTCATTTGTGACTGGATTTGCAGCACTAAAATGCTTGCATAATAGCAACAAAGTAATGTACCATTTAGTTCCATATTAGTGAGTTGCAGGTAATTAAGTACAAAGATTAACACACTGTAATACATAGTGTGTGTGTGTATGTGAATGTGTGTGTGTGTGTGTGTATCTATACCTATACCTATCTATCACTATCGCTATCGCTGTCTCTGTCTCTGTCTCTGTCTCTGTCTCTGTCTCTGTATCTATATCTATATCTATATCTATATCTATATCTATATCTATATCTATATCTATATCTATATCTATATCTATATCTATATCTATATCTATATCTATATCATCTCTCCATCTCCATTTCCATCATCTCCCTCTCCCTCTCCCTCTCCCTCTCCCTCTCCCTCTCCCTCTCCCTCTCCCTCTCCCTCTCCCTCTCCCTCTCCCTCTCCCTCTCCCTCTCCCTCTCCCTCTCCCTCTCTCTCTCTCTCTCTCTCTCTCTCTCTCTCTCTCTCTCTATCTATCTATCTATCTATCTATCTATCATTTATATCTATATCGGGTGGGTTCTAACTTACCTTGCTGCTGGTTTGCTTCCTCCCGCGTCATGTGCGCGCTTTCCGCACACGCACATGTGCAGTGCCAAAAATCAACCCCCCCAAAAAAAGCTGAAAACAAGATGGCAATGTATGTGCAGTGCTGGAAACTCAGCTTCTGCACATGCACAGAAGAAAACAAAAAACAAAAAAAATTCACATTTAAAAAAAATCAAAAAAAAAAAAGAGAGAGAGAGATGCCGGCGTCTATGGACCGGCACTGACAGAACTGGTTCCGTGGCATCATCGTGACATCACCAGCAGCTTGCTACCGGTTCAGGCGAACCAGAACGAACCGGGAGGAACCCACCTCTGAAATATATATATAATTTAAGTTGCTGAATGTGCTTATGCTGAAAAGTGTGCTTGATTTTGATCTGTTAAATGCAAGGTCCATTTCCTGAGTTATTTGTACTGGAAACTGACCGTATGTGTGACCTTCATTACGCCAGACGTCCACACTATGAATGGAAAAAAACCATTGGTTAGTCTAGCTAGCTGTGAATCATAACTTGCACTGTGAACACAATAGGCAATTCTGTTCTGAATCTGCATTGTGAACTTTTTGGTGGAGGCCAGCATTTCATTCTGCGTTAGGGTTTGGCCTTATTACATTTGCATCTTTGGTTGGATTGCAACAAGAGAATATTCAGCTTATGGAGGAACGAGCTGGACTGAGTGGATTAGATTCATATGCCTTCTAAGCTTTGCTTCTCTTGGAAAGATTTTTCAAATGCAGTGGGAAGAGTTTAATACCGTAAGCTCATCTGATAGTGCCTCAGTATATGTACATTTATGTGTGTGTGTGTGAGAGAGAGAGAGGGAGGGAGGGAGGGAGGGGATGAAGGGAGGGAGGGGAGGGAGGAAGGAAGGAGAAACAAGGGAGGGAGGGAGGGAAGGAGGGAAGGAAGGAAGGAAGGAAGGAAGGAAGGAAGGAAGGAAGGAAGGAGAAACAAGAAAAGGAGAGAGGGAGGGAAGGAAGGAGAAACAAGAGAGGGGAGGGAGGGAGGGGAGGGAGGGAGGGGAGGAAGGAAGGAAGGAAAAACAACAGGGGAGGGAGGGAGGGAAGGGAGGGAGGGAGGGGGAGGGAAGGAAGGAAGGAGAAACAACAGGGTAGGTAGGTAGGTAGGTAGGTAGGTAGGGAAGGAAGGAAGGAAGGAAGGAAGGAAGGAAGGAAGGAAGGAAGGAAGGAAGGAAGGAAGGAAGGAAGGAAGGAGAAACAAGAGAGGGGAGGGAGGGAGGGAGGGAGGGAAGGAAGGAAGGAAGGAAGGAAGGAAGGAAGGAAGGAAGGAAGGAAGGAAGGAAGGAGAAACAAGAAAGGGAGGGAAGGAGGGAAGGAGAAACAAGAGAGGGGAGGGAGTGAGGGAAGGAAGGAGAAACAACAGGGGAGGGAGGGAGGGAGGAAGGGAAGGAAGGGAAGGGAGGGAGGAAGGAAGGAAGGAAGGAAGGAAGGAAGGAAGGAAGGAAGGAAGGAAGGAAGGAAGGAAGGAAGGAAGGAAGGAAGGAAGGAAGGAATTGAAAAAATAAACATTTTTCATGTCTTCTCTTCTGGAATTGCACCTCATTATAGAATCATTAGAAGTTTGCAGGAAGAAGAAGAAAGCTTCCGTAAAAGTTGTTGGGTTAAGGTCTCGCTGAACCTTAATATATTTCTATCAAAATACTATAAAAAGCTACATTGTTCCTGTTTAACATCACATGCCTTGAGCATTTATTTAACTACCCTTTTTTTTGTATTTGAACATTGCTATTCCCAAAAGCATTTTGCATATAATCAATAACTCCTTCAAAGAAACCGCAGAGCTAAGGAAAAGGGGTGAATGACATGGCTACGAGTTTGGGATTATTCACTTGAAATTAAGGATTTTTCTACTGCCGCTTCCACTTTATGCCACCAGTGGGCACTGGGTCTTTTGCAAACTGGGTTGACAGATGAAAAAAAAAAGAATGGGCATTCCAATGAGATATCTGAGTGAACGGCTCAAACGCTACTGATGTATTAAATGCATATGTTCTCTGACAGATGTCCTTAGTGTTTGCTAAAGTCGATCACCAGATGTAAACTGTCTCAGTTAAACCAACTCAGCATGTGATACCCAGATTATCTTCCAATTTGAATTATAAAGATGTTTTCATTTTGGAATGAAGAATATGAAGTGCAAGTTATAATACTGATGTGATGTTTGGTACTAATACAGAATCAAATACTTTTTTAAAAATCACCTTGAATGCTACCTTCGTCCAAAATGAATGCTATTGTTTGGATGTATGACTTAAATATACAGTATGAAGCCGCTTGTTCACTAAATCCAGTCCCAAAAATGTGTGTGTGTGTGAGAATGTATGCTCAGGTTGATTTCCTAACTTCCTAACAGTGAGGACAATTAACCAATGGAACAGCTTGCCTTCAGAAATTGTAGGTGCTTCATCACTGGAGGTTTTTAAGGACAGTCACTTGTCTGAAATGGTATAGGATCTCCTGCTTGAGCAAGGGGTAGGACTAGAAGACCTCCAAGGTCCCTTCCAGCTCTATTCTGATTGATTGATTGATTGATTGATGTGTATAGATTAGCAATGTAGATCTGAATACTATGCTAACTTTAAATGTTGAATTGAACAGACTTTTGAAAAAAATATCTATCATATCAGGTTGTACTGCTAAAATCCTAAAGATATTGAAGAGGAAGTAAACTTCAAGACATACATTCTTCTTCTTCTTCTTCTTCTTCTTCTTCTTCTTCTTCTTCTTCTTCTTCTTCTTCTTCTTCTTCTTCTTCTTCTTCTTCTTCTTCTTCTTCTTCTTCTTCTTCTCCTCCTCCTCCTCCTCCTCCTCCTCCTCCTCCTCCTCCTCCTCCTTCATAATAATAATAATAATAATAATAATAATAATAATAATAATAATAATAATAATAATAATAATAATAATAATAACAACAATAACAATAACAACAACAACAACAACAACAACAGAGTTGGAAGGGACCTTGGAGGTCTTCTAGTCCAACCCCCTGCTTACGCAGGAAACCCTACACTACTTCAGACAGATGGTTATCCAACATCTTAAAAATGTCTAGTGTTGAAGCATTCACAAGTTCTGGAGGCAAGCTGTTCCACTGATTAATTGTTCTGTCAGGAAATTTCTCCTTAGTTCTAAGTTGCTTCTCTCCTTGTTTAGTTTCCACCCATTGCTTCTTGTTCTACCTCCAGGTGTCTTGGAGAATAGTTTGACTCCCTCTTCTTTGTGACAACCCCTGGGATATTGGAACACTGCTATCATGTCACCCCTGGTCCTTCTTTTCATTAAACTAGACATACCCAGTTCCTGCAACCGTTCTTCATATGTTTTAGCCTCCAGTCCCCTAATCATTTTTGTTGCTCTTCTCTGCACTCTTTCTAGAGTCTCAACATCCTTTTTACATCGTGGCGACCAAAACTTAATGCAGTATTCCAAGTGTGGCCTTACCAAGGCATTATAAAGTGGTATTAACACTTTGCGTGATCTTGATTCTATCCCTCTGTTAATGCAGCCTAGAACTGTGTTGGCTTTTTTGGCAGCTGCTGCACACTGCTGGCTCATATTTAAATGGTTGTCCACTAGGACTCCAAGTTCCCTCTCACAGTTACTACTGTTGAGCAAGGTACCACATATACTGTACCTGTGCATTTTGTTTTTCTTGCCTAAATGTAGAACCTTACTTTTTTCACCATTGAATTTCATTTTGTTTGATAGCGTCCAATGAACATTGGACACTATCAAACAAAATGAAATTCAATGGTGAAAAAAGTAAGGTTCTACATTTAGGCAAGAAAAACAAAATGCACAGGTACAGTATATGTGGTGCCTTGCTCAACATCTTGAGCCTATCTTCTGGAGAGTTGGCTATTCCTGCCAGTTTGGTGTCATTTGCAAATTTGATGAGTTCCCCATCTATCCCCTTGTCCAAGTCATTGATGAAGATGTTGAAGAGTACTGGGCCTAAAACAGAGCCTTGGGGTACTCCACTGCATACTTCCCTCCATGTAGATGCAGTTCCATTGAGCACTACACGTTGAGTGTGGTTGGTTAGCCAGGTTTGAATCCATCTGGTCTTCTTCTTCTTCTTCTTCTTCTTCTTCTTCTTCTTCTTCTTCTTCTTCTTCTTCTTCTTCTTCTTCTTCTTCTTCTTCTTCTTCTTCTTCTTCTTCTTCTTCTTCTTCTTCTTCTCCTCCTCCTCCTCCTCCTCCTCCTCCTCCTCTTCTTCCTCCTCCTCCTCCTCCTCCTCCTCCTCCTTTCTCCTTCTCCTTCTCCCACCTCCTCCTCCTGCAAGATAGTCCCTTTCAAACAAATATACATAATAAAAATGAACAATTCACCATTCAAAGAAAAAAGAAAAGAACAACACAACAAAGAAAGACAAAGAAAGACAAAAAGGCTATAATTACAAATATGTTTGCATTTCACCTGATTTTTATAGATCTTTGAAAAAAAATGTAAACCAAGCTTTTAGTAGTCAGCAAGCTTGTCCAAGAAGTATTGTTCCAGAGGGAAAGATAATATAACATTTTCTGATTGACAGAATATGTTGTATAATTTCCTCAAAAACTCCTAGATCAAAGATCTCTAAAATCCAAGCTTTTAAATCTGGAGTTAAAGTATTTTTTTCCATCTCCTACGATTATTCTTTTTGCTCTTCCTAGAACATAAAAACCATCAGAACATGTTAATTCCCAGTAGTAGACATATAATTCAATACAATATGCTTGTTGTTTAAAAATGTTTTACCAATAATTCTATCGATATATTTCATAACATTACTCCAAAAGGAATACAGAAAACATGACCACAATACTGTATGAGTTAAACTGCCCTCAGAATACTTCTTAATAAACATATTTATTAGGCTTGATCTATAGAAAAAGACATTCCGCTTTGTATTCTCACTGAGAATGTTACATAATGGAGAGACTTATGTTGCTTTCTAATTATTCTCTTGTTCCACAACAAAGGTATTATTTAAATAAAATATTTGACATTCTTAACTTTCAATGAGTTGAAGCAAAGAGCAGGTGGCATTCCCATCCTGCTGTAAATATGCCTCCGTATGTTCTATAAAATCTTATTTGTTAATTTTTCCTTCTTTTTATGTATTAGTTGATTTTTTCCCCCTGGTGCCTTGAAATCAGTGTTGGTTTTTGGTGACTGCCTGGATTAGACCTGGCAGGGTTTTTTTGGCAGCATTTGGCAGAAGTGATTTGCCCTTGTCTTCTTCTTCCTAGGGCTGAGACAGAGAGAGGCTGGTCCAGTGGTAGGTTGCTGCCGGTTCAGACCCATCGTCCCGTACCGGTGGCGGAAATTTGCCACCGCTCGCAGAACTGGTAGCGATGGCCGACTGGCCATGCCCCCAAACCGGTCCTCCGGTTGCCACTCCTTGAAAGCGGCTGGCAAAGAACCCTCTGTGCATGGGGTTCTGCGCATGCGCAGAGGGTCATTTCTGAGTTGTGACGTGCGTGTGCGAGCAAAGTGAGCGTGCACGCACAAAATGCGCACTTCCGACACGATGTGAACCAGTAGGGAAGGTAAGTAGAACCCACCCCTGGACTGGTCCAAAGTCATTCAGCTGGCTTCATGCCTAAGGTGGGACTAGAACTCACAGTCTCCTGGTTTCTAACTGACTTCCATGTTGCCTTAACCACTACTCCAGACTGGGTCTCTGCTGGTTAATTTACACGATTTGTTACCGGTTTATTTATTGATTACGTGAAAGGATAAGCAATGTTGACATCAATATTTCCTCTTGTCTATGCCCAAAATATCCTTCTTGCAGGACATGTTTCCATTTTCTCTTCCCTACTGTCCATGTATACTTATGTGTTTGTCATCACTTTTAAATTGAGACTGTAAAATTGGGAAGAAGTCATTGTACCCATTTGTCAGCTTTCCCAGGTAGACCAGATAAGAAACCCAATCAGATGAGCTATTTCTACTTTATGGTAAAGCTACATTAACAGACTCTTGAAAGTCTGAAAGTACAAATTTCCCAAGATCTCTTTTTTTAGTCTGATAAGCTAGGGAGGTTACTTTCTGAGTTTCTTTCTTTGCCTGTTATGAAATCAAGGACTATGCACTCTCTTATCTGATTGTTGAATATTAGTATATCTCTGATCTGATTGTTCTCCAGGCAGCATCTCATCATCATTTCCCAAGGTCAATCCTCTGTCTGTCTGTCTGTCTGTCTGTCGTCTGCCTGCCTGCATGCCTGCCTACCTGTACACTCACTCACTCACTCACTCACTCTCTCTCTCTCTCTCTCTCTCTCTTCTATCTATCATCTATCTAATTTATTGGCACCCATCTTGCCATTCAGGCAACTCCGAGTGGCTTATATATATAACACACACCATTTGATTCCTATACAATATTGCTCCTCCCCATCCAAAAATATTGTCCTTTACTGTTTTGCATTCATTCATTCATTCATTCATTCATTCATTCATTCATTCATTCATTCATTCATTCATTCATTATTTGTTTATTTGTTTATAACAATCATGTGACTGCCAAACTCAATTGCTTCTCTTTTACTGACAAGTGTGGGTTTACTGGCAAACTCCAGATGGGTGGTATCTAATTTGATGAAATAAATAACAATAGCCCTTAGATTTATATGCTGCTTCATAGTGCTTTACAGCACTCTCTGGGCAGTTTACAAATGTCAGCATATTGTCCCCTAACAATCTGGATCCTCATTTTACTGATCTTGGAGGGATGGAAAGCTGAATCAACTTTGAGTCTGTTAGGATTGAACTCCAAGCCAGGGACAGAAAATGAACTATAAAGTGGCATTTGGCTTTTTGTATTTTGTTTTGGGGTTGTTGTTTTTTTTGTATCTATATATAGGTGCAAAATGTGTAGCTTTAAAAATAGATGCATCTCAGTGTTAAAAGGTTAAAAAAAAACCTGCCAAGAATCTCCATTGCATCAACAGGATTCACTGTTTTTAATCTGAAAATCCAGCGTCATCACTTTGATTTACAATAACAGAGTGAGCAGAAAAGGTCATGTGAGAACTTGAAAAGGGTCTGTGTGAGGAATGGGAATTCTGTTTAAATCCTTGGAAAGGTTCTTTCCTTTTCTAACTCTCTATATCAGTGATGGCGAACCTATGCCACAGGTGGCACGCGGAGCCATATCTGCTGGCACGCGAGCCATTGCACTAGCTCAGCTCCAGCACATATGGGTGCGCCAGCCAGCTGATTTTTGGCTGGCGTGGAGGCTCTCGGAGGGCATTTTAGGTTTCTGGAGGGCCTCCGGGGAGGCGTTTTCGTCCTCCCCAGACTCCAGGGAAGCCTCTGGAGCCTGGGGAGGGCAAAAAACGGGCCTACCGGGCCCACCAGAAGTTGGGAAATGGACCATTTCTGGCCTCTAGAGGGCCTCTGCGGGGGCGGGGGAGGCCGTTTTCGCCCTCCCTAGGCATTGAATTATGGGTGTGGGCACTCGCACATGCATGATAGTGCGTGCGCACGCACTTTCGGCACCCGAGGGAAAAAAGGTTCGCCATCACTGCTCTATATCATAGATGGATACTATGATAAGGGAAGGTAATCATTTGGATTTTATTTTAAAGAAATGGTTTGCCTGCTTTTTTTTTTAAAAAAAAAGCATTTTATTTATTCTAGGAATATTCATATTGTGAATTTTTAATATATATTTTCTGATCAGTTTATTTGGTGGAGGGTATGTCTTTTTAAGAGTTTATGTTCCTTGCATTATGAATACCTCTGATAGATCATAGTTTCTTTATTTTGATTAGTATCTGTTTCTTTTAGGACTCCTTGCATCAATAGTTTTCCGTTTCAGATTTTAATTAATCTGACTTCTCATTCACCTTCTTTTTACTTATAATGGTTCTTTGGGGATCCCTGCTTTGGTCTGAATTTTTGGGGTGGGTGGGTAGGTGAGAAAGTGAGTATGAAGGGTTTGGGTTGAATAGTTTCAAAGAAATAAGGGTTATCGAAAATATACTGTATTTGCAAAAATTCTCAAAGATAATAGCTGGATATTTGGGTTGTATACAGTTCTGCTTATGAGAAAAAAAGAAGGGAAAATATATTTGCTTCTCGCACGTATGTGATGTCATACAAGCATTCATTTGTTTTAAGAGAAAAAGCTTTCTTTAGAACAAGGCAATAGGCACAGAATTAAGGAAGCCCAGGAAATATTTTGTCAGTAGAGCCCCGAGGATTGCATTTATCGATCTCATTAGTGTTTAAAGACGTAGTAATGAAGGACTGTCAATTTTTCTACCCTTCCTTTTGAACATGTGTGCCTCATTCTCCTCCAGGCCCTTTTAAATGCCGATTATTTCCTCCCCTCTACTCTTATAAAAGATTAGAAGACTACAAAAGAAGAAGAAAGGTTAGGGTTGGCTTTCTGCCATAGAGAAATAAAATCCATTTAATTTACCCTGACTATCCTTGTTATAGGGTTAAATATAGACTAAATAGTTTAATATGGATTTATGCAATGTGCTGACTAACCCAGTTGAGTCTAGGAACTGATAGTGTCTTAATGAGATCAAAAGAGCACTCTTCTATTGTGACATTTGGCATTGTGTGTGTGTGTGTGTGTGGTTTTTTCATACTATTATTAGAACTGTTTGTGTATTTTTGGAGCTGTGGTCTAGCCAACTTTTCACTCTTATTTATATAGAGCATTTTGCCAGATTCCTAAAAAAGTAAAGTTTTCAAATCAAGCGTAAAATGCTTATAAATTATATTAAGAATACCTTTTGTTTCCTTTATACCTTATAAACTATCTCTAAAACACAAAAGCTATTCAGAAAAGCTTTCCTTTCCGCCTTCAGTGGGGAAAAAAAAATAAAGAATGGCATTGTGGGTAAAAATGCAAATACTATCAAGCTCTGAATGACAGGATAAAATAGGCTTTGTATCCTTTCCCCAGCTCCCCTCAGTTCAGGAATAATATATATCACAGACTTGGTTTCAACATTAATTATTTAGCCGGAATGATCTGTTGATCATTTATGGAATGGGATTCCTCCTAAGCTCTGGGCTGCACGAATCCCAGAGAAATGGATTCTGTTTGTACCCAGGCATTTTCTGAACCAGGTTACTTGGCCTCTGTTAGATGCATTTGTAAGTGATGTCTAACTTGGAATGGCAATGTCAGCCTCTCATTTTAAGGTGTCGACCAAAAGCGTTAAGGTAGCTGCATTTGTAATTATAATAGACTTTATTCTTATTTATATTCAGAAGCCGTTCCTTCCACTGGAACTGAAAGGTGGATGGAAGGCAGTGCAGGTTTCACAGAGCAGTGAAAACCACTCAGAATATTTCTGGTTTTCGTCTCCGGTGGACTAGACTTTCAAAGAGAAGATTTATGGCAGCATTAGGATTGTTTTGCTGGTTTAGTTCAGGCATTTAAATAAACAAGTCGTGGTTGGCATCCTTTGGGGCTATTTAGGAAGAGAGCAGAAAAGCCCACATTGTCTATTTGGGTGTGTGAAACAGCAGATTTGGAGTGTTATGAATGAATTTAAAAAAAACCATCACCATTATCAGCATCCCTAGGTATAACGTTTCAGTCCCATCTGGTTTTCAGTGGAAGGAAAAAGATATGGTTGGGGATTTTATGCCTCATAGGCTGGTCCTGCGTGTGTATTCCATCTTCACCAGGGCTGGGAGGGGTGAGTGGATAAGGGACTTCATATCAAGTAGGAACGTATCCTGAATCAGCCCTGATACTCAGGATCTCTTTCTCTGCTTGTGTTCTTGGAAAGGCAGATGAACGACAGGAACTGGTAGAATTAGTCAGATAACTGTGACATTTTATTCTTCTTCTTCTTCTTGTGCCATATCCGTCATCGGATGTTGGCGTATCATGTTGGCGATCCATGTGGGCATTTCATAGTAATCCTTATAGCTGTCTTGAATCATTACAGTGAAATACAAAGTGAGATGGAACATAACATAGAGTGATCAATGCCTGGAATTCACTACCGACTCTGTGGTTTCTTCCCCAAACCCCAAAAACTTTAACCTTAGACTGTCTACTGTCGACCTCACCCCATTCCTAAGAGGTCTGTAAGGGGCATGCATAAGCGCACCACTGTGCCTACCCTCCCTGTCCTACTGTCCTATTGTCCTCATTTATCTGTACTTCTTTGCTTATGTTACGTTTATACAAACACCTACTATCTTGTACATGCTTGACAAATAAAATAAATAAATAAATAAATAACTCCAAATATCCTTGTAGTATTTATGATCCATCCAACCAACCATCCATTAAATTTTACGATGCACACTGTGGTCCTGAGAGGCAGAAACGAGATGCAAAGAAACTACAATTTAAACAAAAACCACTCTCTTCCTTTTCTCTAGTTTGGGTATGTCTAGTCTAATGAAAAGAAGGACTGAAGGAGACATGATAACCATGTTCCAATATTTGAGGGGCTCCTGCAAAGACGAGGGAAACTATTTTGGAAACTATTTTCCAAAGCAACAAAGGCAAGATGAGAAGTGATGGGTGAAAACTAACCAAGAAGAGAAGCAATCTAGAACTAAGGAGAAATTCCCTAGTGGTGAAAGCAATCAACCAATGGAACAACTGGCCTTTAGAGGTTGTGGGTGAGCCATCACTGGAGGCTTTCAATATGAGACTGGACAATTATCTGACATGGTATAGGGCAGTGATGGTTAACCTTTTCGGCACCGAGTGCTGAAACTGGAGCAAGCGCACATGCACCGAAGCACCAAAACCCGGAAGATAGCAGCTGGCCAGTGCGCATGCGCGTAGTGACCAGCTGCTCTTCTGGATTCCATCACGCATGTGCACTAGCCAGCTGATCTCTTCTGGGTTCCTGTGCGCGCATGCGCGCTGGCCAGCTGGTCTGAAGACCAGCTGGCTGGAAGAGACCTGCTGGGTTAGGGAATGTGCGCAACGGAACCCGGAAGAGCAGCTGGTGACACCACGCATGCCCACAGAGAGGACTCTGCCTGCCACAGGTTCGCCATCACGGGTATAGAGACTCCTGCTCAAGCAGGAGGTTGGACTAGAAGACCTCGAAGGTCCCTTTCAGCTCTATTATTCTATGTTCTATGCCTTAACTTAATCCAATCTGATTTATTCAGCTAACTTTGGGTGCCATTTATCATCTCCGCCCTTCTGTCTCACTTGATATTATATTAAATACAATATTCATGAGAGAGAGAGAGAGAGAGAGAGAGAGAGAGAGAGAGAGAGAGAGAGAGAGAGAGAGAGAGAGAGAGAGAGAGAGAGATTGTATAAAGAAAACAAGCCACCCCTGGCACCTCCTTTAGTCCCTAAAAAGTCTCTGACATATGATTCTCAACATGTCCATTGGACTTGAAAAAGGGCAAACAAGAATAGCAAGAAAAGATTGGCAGGTACTGGTCTGGAAAATTGGTACTTTTTAAATAATTGATAGATGGGTAAAACCTCTAAGCAGGCATTTTGTAAGAGCACTGACAATGTGTGCTCAAAATTCAAAGGTGCCCTCCTACCAGGCTAAAAGTTTGGAGTACTTTATGGAGTCATCTTATCAGGATAGGAATTCAGTGGTGCTTATGCTGGTGTAGACTTCCCTGGCCAGTATCTGTTGGGAACTGTTGTGCTTCATGGATTAGTGATCTTGGTCTAGACAGCCAATTCTAGCCAAAGTCACTGGGAGGCACAAAGCATGTAAATTTAATAAATTATGATGTTTGGTCACACAGTCAGCCAGATGTTTAGACTGGAAAATTGGTATTTTGATCCACCTATTGAGTCCTTCCCAAGTACGTGGGATAGGCAGATGTTGTTCTCTTACATTATATATATATATATATATATATATATATATATATATATATATATATATATATATATATATATATATATATATATATATATATATATATATATATATATATATATATATATATATATATATATATATATATATATATATCTGTCGTGTTATCCTGGTGTACACAAATATGGGAGAGAAAGCATCACAGCTTCTTTTTTGCCTTTCAGCCCCTCACTGGGACCATCCAGGCTGTTTTTTATATAGCCGACACACTATTCTATATGTGTAGGATTTTTTGCTGATAAATGAAAATAAAGGGAGACTATTATAGATCTATTTCGAGCTTATTTTGCTCTCGTCAGATGGCTATCTGACGACAGCAAAATAAGCTCAAAATAGATCTATAATAGTGGACCATGGACCAGATTTCACATGTGTGTATATATACACACACATGTGAAATCACGGCTACCAACTCTTTAACTGGTGTTGGTTTTTATCCTAAGAACCTAGAATGTTGAAATTTGCTTGGGGTATTCTACAGATAGAGTTACAGTCTAAGACTATTATTTATGGTCACATAGTCAACCAGATGTTTAGACTGGAATTGGCATTTTATCCCCTTATTGCGTTCTTTTCAAGGACTTGGGATAAGCAGATTCGTTTGATGGTATTAAAGGTATTGTTCTTGCCAGTCCTTTTGCCATGTCTAACCCTGCCCCTACCCCCCAAAAAATGATGGCTCACCTCTTCCATGTGAGCAACACACATTTAAAATTGGGTGGGACTCCTGTCACCTGACCAGCCATTTTGACATTGTTGATTCCCTCTGTCCCTTCATAGATGCTCCTATGATCTCAATGCTTTCTCCAGATTTGTTAGTCAGTGTTACTTGGCTAGGAGAAGGAGCCAAGGCCATCAGCTCCTACATTGAAATTTTTATCACAGTACAATTATGGCTGAGGTTTCTTCCAACGAATTGTTGCTAAGCAGTGCAACAGATAGCAAATGAAGTGACTAATATTTACATAGAGGTGAGTGCAGAAAAATGTGTGGAAAAAGTATGATTAGAAATGGTGGCTTTATGGTACTTCTGAACTGTGGTTAGATCACTGAGATCAGTTGTTCTGGGTCCTCATTTTACTGACCTCGGAAAGATGGAAGGCTGACTTAAGCGCGAGCCAATCAGGATCGAACTCCAGTCTGCAGGCAGTCTGCAGGCAATACTGCATTCTAACCACTGTGCCACCATGTTATTTAAATGCTAAAGATGAGAATGCCTTTGTATACAGAATGCTGTAGTATGAAGAGGTAATTTAAAGCATTTCCATTTTTAATGATCCTGACTTTTCTTCCTGTGTCTCTGCACTATGTTCTTGAAACTGTAAGGCACAAAAAAACCAGGACCTTCGGTTAGAACTGCAGCATAGAAGATTTATTCAACCCCAACCCTAATCCAGTTAACTAAAGCTTAACAGTAAATTGGGACCAGATAAGGGTCAATGGAATGCAAAGGGAGCTGAACTTGGATCGCTTGTGGCCACACAAGCACTCTAAGCTGATGATGCATTTAACTCCACCCCCAGCTTTTCTCCTACAGAAATAGTCTCAACTCAATAATGTTGCTTACTGTTTCATCCTGGGTCTCCTCATCTTCCCACCTCACACATATGCTTACTGTCTCCTCTCTTCCTAAAACATACACTCTTTGGCCTGAAGTGTTGTTGTCTCAAGTGTCCTTAAGAATACTGTGCAAATTGATGTAAAGGGTGAGATAAACAAATGTCTTCAACTAACGAGAGGCATTGAGAGTCTTGAGATGTTCTTGAAGCCTTGACCTGGAGGGTCATGTCTTAGTCTGCCATTGCAATTATTGTATAACCTTAAGTGAAGGCATCAGCAACAACTATTGCTGCTAAATTAGTTTCTTATTTTGTTTTCTGCTGCTTCAGAATTCAAAATCTAACAAGAAGACGACATATAAGGGGGAAATGGTGCTATCCTTTCAAGTTATGCTAAAGCTCTGGTCCAACCAAGTGCAAGTCTACCAAACCATTAGCTATGGAGACTAGTAGTGTGTGTGTGTGTGTGTGTGTGTGTGTGTGTGTGTGTGTGTGTGTGTGTGTGTGTTTGAGAGAGAGAGAGAGAGAGAGAGAGAGAGAGAGAGAGAGAGAGAGGGAGGGAGGGAGGGAGGGAGGGAGGGAGGGAGGGAGAGGGAGAGAGGGAGAGGGAGAGGGGAGAGAGAGGGAGAAAGAGAAAGGGGGAGAGAGGGAGAAAGAGGGAGGAGAGGGAGAAAGAGAGGGACAGGGAGGGGGAGAGAGAAGGGGAGAGAGAGGGAGAGGGAGAGAGAGAGAGAGAGAGAGAGTGAGAAAGAGGGAGAAAGAGTGAGAAAGAGAAAGGGGGAGAGAGTGAGAAAGAGGGGGGGAGAGTGAGAAAGAGAGAGGGACAGGGAGGTAGGGGGAGAGAGAAGGGGAGAGAGAGGGAGAGGGAGAGGGAGGGAGGGAGGGAGGGAGAGAGAGAGAGAGAGAGAGAGAGAGAGAGAGAGAGAGAGGGAGGGAGGGAGGGAGGGAGGGAGGGAGAGGGAGAGAGGGAGAGGGAGAGGGGAGAGAGAGGGAGAAAGAGAAAGGGGGAGAGAGGGAGAAAGAGGGAGGAGAGGGAGAAAGAGAGGGACAGGGAGGGGGAGAGAGAAGGGGAGAGAGAGGGAGAGGGAGAGAGAGAGAGAGAGAGAGAGTGAGAAAGAGGGAGAAAGAGTGAGAAAGAGAAAGGGGGAGAGAGTGAGAAAGAGGGGGGAGAGTGAGAAAGAGAGAGGGACAGGGAGGTAGGGGGAGAGAGAAGGGGAGAGAGAGGGAGAGGGAGAGGGAGGGAGGGAGGGAGGGAGAGAGAGAGAGAGAGAGAGAGAGAGAGAGAGAGAACACATTATCTTGGTGAAGAATATGGAAGCATCTAAGTGGTTTAGAGAAAATGTACTACTTTCTTTAACAGGATATTGTCTTCATAAGAGATTGTCCTTGACTTACAACCACAATCGAGCCAATATTTTTGTTGCTAAGTGATGCATTTGTTAAATGAATTTTGCTCCATTTTACAACCTGTCTTGCCACCGGTGAATGACTGTAGTTGTTAAATTAGCAGCACAGTTGTTAAAGTCTCCCATTGTGTGACCGTCTTTGTTACAAACCATTGATTATTTAGTTAAACGTAATGTTTATTCGGATAAAGAAGTACCGTAACACCAACCATAATAGGAAACCAGTTTTGTAGGTCTTCTCCCAACATCCTGCTTGTCATTGGCCTAGACCAGGCATGTCAAACTCGCATCTTCACGGCGGCTTCACATGATGTATCGGGACTTTCCCCCCCTTCGCTAATCCGGGCAGCACGTGATGCATCCGGCCCGTGGGCCGTGAGTTTGACACCCCTGGCCTTGACCAGTGATGGTGAACCTTTTCGGCACCGAGTGCCCAAACCGGAACGTGCGCTTGCGGCAGAGCACCTGAAACCTGAAGACCAGCTGGCTATTGCGCGCACCTGGACTTTACATTTACAGTGCACATGCGTGTGCCAAAAACCAGAAGAGCAGCTGGCAATGGCACGCGTGCCCACAGAGAGGGCTCTGCGTGCCACCTCTGGCACGTGTGCCATAGGTTCGCCATCACGGGCCTAGACCAATTTTAATATGCTTGTTCATTTTTAAGCTCTCTTAATAGTTTCCTTTAGTGTTGGATTAACTATTCTCACCAAGTTCCTCTGCATTCTGTTACACTGACGCGATCGTTGTCAGTAGGAATGACAGCCACTTTAATCTTTGATTCGCCAGTACAAATCTGATGTAATTTCATTAAGTGAAACAGATTTGTTCCAGATTTAAATTAATGTAATTCCCTACAAAGCAGAGATAGATAAAAATTGAGACAGCTGCTCACTTATTGATGCAGAACCAGGCATTAAATAAGGGGAAAAATGTGTTTATTTTCTTCTCTCTTGCTCATTAAAATCATATCACCTACATTACAATAGCATAAGTCCAAGTTCAATCAGGTTTCTACCTTTGTTCCTTTCTTGTAGAAACCTACTAATTTTTCTTAGGGCATATCCTGATTTTCTGTTTACTAGGGTGGGCACCAACCAATGTTTTGAGGAAGGAAGCAGAAATTTGTCTTTTTCTCATCTTCCTTGCATCGTAAATGTAACTTTCTGGCATGGTTTTCTGCTGAATTTTAAATAAGTCTTTTCATTGTATGTCACCTTGTATGTGTCGTCCATTTCATCTGGTGTGTTTTAGTTCCCTGGCTCACAGAGGAAAAAATCACCCTTTAACGGTGCCACTTGCACTACTATCTTTTTCACCTTCCGTTTACCTTGACTCCTAACTGAAAACTTTCTGGATGCAGAAATCCAGAGCATTCTTTTACAATCATATATCCAGATTCATATATCCAGATCTGCAAGTCTCTTGATGCAACATTACAGCAGAAAGAGTTGTAAAAAGGTAAAGTAGGAAGGGCCTTCCAAATCAGTAGGGCAAACATCAATGCTGCAATGGACCTCAATAACTTTCTAAGATATATTATTATTCATATTATGGTTGGTTACACAGCTAGATCAGGGGTTCAAAAATTTTAGCAATGGGTTCTCTGCCCGGTTGCTGGGTGGGCGTGTCCATGGTGGGCATGGCCTAGTTGGCCTCCTGCATCATAGGGAGGGTGGGCCATTTTAGCCCTCCCTGGCTTCAGAGGTTTTTCTCGAGCCTCTGGGAGGGCGAAAATGGCCTCCCCCTGGCTCTGGAGGCCCTCTGGAAGCCGGAAATGTTTCCGGCCTTCTGGAGCCTCCGGGAGACCCATTTTTCACACTCCCCAAGCCTCCATGCAGGCCCTGCACTTACCTTGCATCCAAAATGGGCCACGTGGAGACTCCTGGGGGGGATGGGGTGATGTGGGAGGGGTGGGGTGGGCGGGGCCAGTCAGGAGTGGGATTTGGGGATTTGCTGAACCATGCAGAATGTTTGCTAGAGGATCGCCCGAACCCGGGTGAACCCGGAGCATCCCACCCTGATCCAGATGTTTAGACTGAATTCAGCATATTTATCCACCTATCGGGTTCTCCCCAAAGACCTGGGATAGACAGGTAGTTTTTGTTTCATGGTGTTAAAGGTATTGTCACAAAATATAAGCTTTTTTTTTCAATCTCTGTATATTTGTGATGAGTAAACACCTTTTCTTCCAGTGGTACTATAGCTGCTGACTCTGGTTGCTCAACCAACAGTCCCCAACCTTTTCGGCATCAGGGAATGGTTTCATAGAAGACAATTTTTCGATAGACCATGGGGGATGGTTTTGGTTTCACTCGCTCACCCATTGCTCATCTCCAGCTGTGCACCCTAGTTCCTAAAAAGGCCCAGGGGTTGCAGTAGGGTTGTTTGTAAATTATGTCCCATCATATTGTTTTTATGAAAGAAACACTTTTCATCTGGGTCCTCTGATGAGACCTGTTCAGTATGGTTGAACTTCTGGCATAGTTCTCATCTTTCTCAGGGCGCACAAGTCCCACAACCATATCAAGGAACCGCCTCACTGGGTATTTTATATTTACTTATTTTATTTATTGTACATGCCATCCAACTCACTGCCATCCAACTCACTCCCAAGCAACTCCAAAATGAATAATATAATGATGATGGGCCAAGCTGTTTAGTATTTATGCTAGATGTAATTCTTGATCTTTGCTTGGATTCCAGATCTCATTTGCAGGGTAGACTATCCCAGGTCATGTTCTAGATCAGGGGTGTCAAACTCAATTTCATTGAGGGCCTCATCAGGGTTGTGTTTGACCTCAGGGGGCTTGGTGGGCATGGCCAAAGTGGATGTGGCCAGCTCGACATCACTTGTGTTGGGGGAGCCTGTGGTGGCCCGTGCTTTGCCAGTAAAAATGGCCTCCTGCAACCCTCTGCCAGTGAAAATGGAGCTTGGGAGGACCACCCGCCGCCCTCCCAAGCCCCATTTTTTCTGGCAATGGCACCATGGGCCAGTCCTTCAATGTTTCCAGGATGGCCCCAGGGGCCACATCTAAGCACCCCGTGGGCTGGATCTGGGCCCTGGGCCATGAGTTTGACACCCCTGTTCTAGATTAATAAGAGAGAGGAACTTAGACGATATAGAAATACTACTTTTTGCTGTATGCATACTGATCATGAAATAATAACCCGATGTAAATAATTCAAACAAAATGTTTTGATGCCTACTATTTCTCTTACTTCTACTATACAGGAATATACAGTACAAAGTTCCATAGAAGTGAATTATTTGTACTGTTCTCTACAAAATAAGTACAAACACTTTCAGAGGCAACCTCTTTCAAAGCTTTAAAGTAAACTTTATAGAAAGTTTGCTTTCTTCGTCTTAAAATTGCATTCAAAGCAACTCATATTAAAAAGAGAAAGGAAATTTGATCAAATGCGCTGAAGATACAATGAAAAGATACAATAAAGTGTTGGGAAGCCAAGGCAAATATAACCACAAGAGTCGACATTCATAAAAAGATGCAATATCCATATCATACCCAGCTTGGGTCTTATAAAGAACAGAACATAAGACAGTGTACTAAGAAACTTTGGACCGGGAGCTGGAGAATTCGAATGTTGAAGAACCGTGAACTAATTTAAAGAAACATATATCACCATTAGAGTTTAGAGTATGGAAGCCTAGCCTATTAAAGATGAGTGAAATCTGAGGTAACCAGATTTTGATATTTGTAAAGCAGGACACCATTGACAGGGGGGGTTTCTAGGGGAGCAAGACGGGAGGGGTCCGTCTCTCTTATCCTGCAGCTTTGTGCACCCCCCCCAAACACTCCCCCTTCACCGCAGCCAGGGGTGGGTTCCTACCGGCGCAGGCTTACCTGTTCGTCGCCACAGAGCCAAAGAAGCTGGTGGCGTTCGCGGCACGGGGCTTTCCCCGCCCGCTTTCCCCGGCTGCCGGGATGCCGCCATTTGTGTTCTTTTGCCCTCTGCGCATGCGCAAAGCATTCTGCTTGCACAGAGGGCAAAAGAACGCAAATGGTGGCGTCCCAGCGGCCGGGGAAAACGGGCGGGGGAAGCCTCGCGCCGTGAACGCCACCAGCTTCTTCGGCTCTGCGGCGACTAACAGGCAAGACCGCCGCTGCCCCTCTAACTGCCCTCCCTCCCCGCCTGGCAGGAGGAGGCAGGCGAGGCAGGAGGCAGAGGGTTGCGCAGGGCAAATTTGAATTCAAAAACCGGGACTTTTTTTAAACGTCACGGGACGCGGGAAAAATTATTAAAAAGCGGGACTGTCCCACCAAAAGCGGGATGTCTGGTCACCTTAGTGAAACCTGATCTAGCTAAACCCATCTCCCAATCTTGGGAAATACTAAAACAACTTTTTTTAGATTTATTATTAGAGTTGGAAGGGACCTTGTAGATCATCTAGTCCAACCCCCTGCTCAAGCAGGAGTTCCTACACCATTTGAGACAGATGGCAGTCCAGTCTCTCCTTGAAGGTCGCAAGTGTTGGGGCTCTCACGTCCTCTGCTGGCAAGCTGTTCCACTGGTTGATCGCTCTCACTGTCAGAAAGTTTCTCCTCACTTCCAGGTTGAATCTCTCCTTGGTCAGCTTCCATCCGTTATTCCTTGTTTGGCTTTCTGGTGCCATAGAGAACAGCCTGACCCCCTCCTCTCTGTGGCATCCCCTCAAGTATTGAAACACTGCTATCATGTCACCCCTGGTCCTTCTCTTCGCTAGACTGGCCAAGCTCAGTTCCTGCAACCGCTTTTCGTATGTTTTATTTTCCAGACCCTTTATCATCCTGGTTGCTCTCTTCTGCACTTTCTCTAGAGTTTCAATGTCTTTTTTGTAATGTGGTGACCAAAACTGGATGCAGTACTCTAGGTGTGGTCTGACCAAAGCTTTATAGAGTGGTACTAGTACCTCTCTGGTCCTTGATTGTATCCCTCTATTTATGCAGCTCAGGACTGTGTTGGCCTTTTTGGCTGCTGCTGCACACTGCTGGCTCATATTTAGTTGGCTGTCTACCAGGACTCCGAGATCCCTTTCGCAATCGCTGCTATTGAGTGTGGTTTCACCCAGTTTGTATGTGTATTTTTGATTCTTCTTGCCTAGGTGCAGAATTTTACTTTTCTCTGTGTTAAATTTCATTTTATTTGTTTGGGCCCAGTGTTCGAGTCTGTCGAGGTCCCTCTGGATTTTGAGTCTGTCGTCTGGGGTGTTTGCTACTCCCGCCAGCTTGGTGTCATCTGCAAATTTGGTTAGTTCTCCTGCTATTCCCTCATCTAGGTCATTTATAAAGATATTGAAGAGTACTGGGCCTAGGACGGAACCTTGTGGTACCCCACTGCTTACTTCTCTCCATGTGGACTTAGAGCCATTGAGGACTACTCGCTGGGTACGGTTGGTCAGCCAATTGTTAATCCATCTGGTTGTGTAGCTGTCTATCCCGCTTTTTTCTAGCTTATGAAGGAGTAGGTTGTGGTCTACTTTGTCAAATGCTTTGCTAAAGTCCAGGTATATTATGTCTACTGCATTACGCTGGTCTACTAATTTGGTCACAGTGTTGAAGAATGAAATGAGGTTGGTTTGGCATGACTTGTTCTTAACAAATCCGTGTTGGCTGTTGGTTATTACTTGGTTTGTTTTTAGATGATGGGAGATCTGGTTTTTAATTATTTTTTCCAGTATTTTCCCAGGTATTGATGTTAGGCTGATTGGTCTGTAGTTTCCTGGGTCTGTTTTTTTACCTTTTTTGAAGATGGGGACCACGTCAGCTCTTTTCCAGTCCTCAGGTAGTTCCCCTGTGTTCCAGGATTTGTGGAAGATGTGGTGCAGTGGTTCTGAAATGACTTCTGCCAGTTCCTTTAGGACTCTGGGATGTAATCCGTCTGGTCCTGGTGCTTTGTATTCGTTAAGTTCAGATAGGTGATCTCTTACTGTATTTTTGCTTAGGTTGAGTCTTGCTTCGAATCTGTTTTTTATATTTGTGTTGCTGGGTAGTTGAGCTGCAGTTTCCTTTTGTGTGAAGACTGATGAGAAGAATGTGTTCAGTAGCTCTGCTTTGTCTGTGTTGCCTGTTACTTCTTTGCCGTCTTCTCTCTTTAGTGGACCAACTGTTTCTTTGATTTTTTTCTTGTTGTTAATGTGTTGGAAGAAGCTTTTTTTGTTGTCTTTGACTTTTGTTGCGAGTCTTTGTTCATTCTGGGCCTTTGCTGTCCTGATTGTTTCTTTACAGATTCTGGCTGTCTGTTGGTACTCTGCCTTGGTTATGTGCCCCTCTTTCCATTTTTTGTATTTATCTTTTTTTTCATTCAGTTTATCGGTGAGATTTTTGTTTAGCCATGCTGGTTTCCTTTTGGATTTCTTGTTTTTCTTCCTCATCGGTATTGTGGTGTTCTGGGCTTTTATGATCGTGTTTTTCAGGATCTCCCAGGCTTCTTGAGTTGTTTTACCCTTTAGTACTTCCATCCAAGAGATCTTTCCCAGGTTTTCTCTGAGTTTATTGAAGTCAGCCTTTTTAAAGTCTGGGATATAGGTGTCGTTATGTTCAGTTATTTGTGTTTGCGTTATGGTGAATTTTAGTATTACGTGGTCACTCTCGCCCAGTGTTCCCGCAGCTTCGACTCCTTCTATTGTTTCTTCTCTGTTTGTAAGTATTAGATCCAGTATGGCTGCCCCTCTAGTTCCCTCCTCCACTTTTTGGACAATGAAGTTGTCGGCTAGGCTGGTTAGGAATCTGTTAGATTTCTCACTTGGTGCTGAGTTGGTTTTCCAGTTGATGTCCGGGTAGTTGAAGTCTCCCATTATTACAATGTTGTTTTTCTTGCATATGTTCTTTAGCTGGTTGGTAAAAAGGGTGTCCATTGTTTCTGTTTGGTTTGGTGGTCTGTAGTAAACTCCTATTGTTGTGTTGTTCTTTTTTTCTTTTATGTTGACCCATATGCATTCTAATGGGTTTTCTTCCTTGGTTACTTGTAGCTCTGTAGCTACATAGTGGTCCTTTATATACAGTGCAACTCCACCTCCTTTTTTGTGTGATCTGGTTTTTTTGTAGAGTTTGTATCCTTTTATCTGTGTGTTCCAATCGTGTGATTCGTCCCACCAAGTTTCTGTTATTCCAACTATGTCATGTGTACCTTCGTGCATTAACATTTCAAGTTCACCCTGTTTATTCCCTAGGCTTTGTGCATTTGTGTAGAGGCATTTGAGTTCTTTGTGCCTGATTGTGGGTGTTCTTTCTTTGTCTCTTGTTTGGCGTTTGAGTTTGTTTTCTTCCCCATCCCTTTTTGGTTTGTTGTTTGTTTTGTTTGCTTGGGGTCCATTCTTGGAGTTGGGCCCCAGGGGTCCTGTGGATTGGTCACCCTCCCCTCGTGATTTTAGTTTAAAGCCCTCCTGACAAGTTGGGCCAGTCTTTTTCCGAAGACATTCTTCCCAGTCTTTGTGAGGTGTAACCCATCCCTTGTCAAAAGTCCATCTTGGAGGTAGTACAGTCCATGGTCCAGAAATCCAAAGTTTTTTTGGCGACACCAACCTTTTAGCCAGTGGTTTACTTGTAGGATTCTTTGTTCCCTTGCTGGGTGTTGTCCTCTTGTTGGTATTATGGATGAGAAGACTACTTGCGCACCTAGGTTTTTGACGTTCTTGCCTAGTTGCTCATAGTCGTTCTGTATTGCTTTCAAGTTCTTTTTTGTGTCATTTGTTCCTACGTGGAGTAATAGTAGGGGGTAATAGTCTGTGGGTTTTATTATTTCAGTTACTTTCTCTGCTACGTCTATGATTTTGGCTCCTGGGAGGCAGCATACCTCTCTGGATTGGTTATCTGGTCTACAGATGGCGGGTTCGGTTCCTCTGAGGATTGAATCTCCTATTACCAGTACTCGCCTTTTCTTTTTGCCTGGAGTTGTTTGAGGAGTTTCTTTCTTTGTCATTGTGGTGTTTGGTGCTGCTGCTCTGTTGAGGGTTCTTTCTGGTGTTTCTTTTTTGTGTGTCTGTGCGTTATCTTCTTTTGGAAGTCCATGGTATTGGTTGCTTAGAGCCAGTGGGGTTGGGTCTGGGTGGGTTGGTTTGGACAGTGGTTTTGTGTTTGGTTTGTATTTTTTTCTGTTGGTGACATGTGTCCATCTGCTTTCTTCCTCCGAGGGGTTAGCTGAAGTGGAAGTTGCTTGGTCATTTTTGTGTTCTTTTTGTGCGTGTTCTTTTTGTGGGGTTTGGGGTTTCTCGTTTTGTTGGTTGAGTTTCAGGGTGTTTAGGCTTTTCTCCAGGTCTTCAATTTTTTTTTCTAGTAATTTGATTAGTTTGCATTTGGTGCATGTGTAGTTATGGTTTTCTGTGGGCATAAGCGTGTACATGAAGCATGTTCTGCATGTCACAATGGAGTCTGTTCCTTGATCCATGTGTGTGGCTTTTTGGTTGGGGGTGAGAGTAGGAGTGTAGAGTGTGGGAGTGTGGAGTTACTAGTAAGTTTCCCTTGTCTGTGAGTGTGTAGAGTGTGGGTGTGTGGTTACTAGAAGATTTCCTATTGTCCGTTAGTCTATCAAATTGCTTATTCTGCTCGCTTATTCTACTTATTATTTACTACTTATTCTGCTTATTCTACTTGTTTCTTGCTAACTTATTCTACTTACTATTAACTATTTTATTCTACTACAGTAGGTGGTCTCAATCTTTCTTACTTGTTCTACTTACTATTTACTATCTTATTTTACTTATTCTGTTTGCTTCTTACTAAGTTATCCTACTTACTATTTAACTTATTTTGCTTCTTACTATCTTGTTCTACTTACTATTTACTGTTTATTTTACTACTTCTTACTATCTTATTCTTCTTACTGTTTACTACTTTTTTTAATACTACAATCAGTTGTCCATGTCTATCAATTAGCTTATTTTGCTTCTTACTGTCCTGTTCTACTTACTCTTCGCTACTTATATTACTGCTTCTTGCTATCTTATTCTACTTACTATTTACTACTTTATTTTACTATAATCAGTTGTCCCAGTCTATCAATCAGATGTGAGTTGGCTAATCACTCTATTATCGGTTGAGCAATCTATTAGTCAGATGGGTTAGTTAGCTAAACAATCTATCATTTTTTCTAGTAGGTATCCCTATAATTAAACAATCAAATAACTTAATCTACTAAAAATCAATGGTCCTATGATCATTCCCAATCTATCAATCAATTAAATTCCCAATCTATCAATCAGTTAGGTTAAATTAAACAGTCAATGATCAATCTCAATCTATCAATCCCAATCTATAGTCCAGGAAATAAGCAGGCTCCGATGAGGGAAATGAACAAGCTCCAATGGGGGGGGGGGGGGAAACAAGCAGGCTCCAAAAGCTTCTGACTCTGCTGCAGCACGCTGGGGATCTGCTGAGCTCTACTGTTGCTCCTGGCTTCCCAGCCACGTGGCTCCCTTTATCCTCTGGGTGCAGGGGAATCGGATGGTTGCAGGGGGATCAGGTTACGCTGAAGCAGTCTCCGCCCACAGGGAATAGGGATCCTAGCCTCACAGCTCCAGCTCACTTCAACAAACGAGATGGATTGCTTTGTAGATAATCTCTGTGCTTTGCAGAGCTCGTAAACAGGGAGTCAACTCACAGGGAATTCCTTCACAGAGAGTAGCCTTGCAGGGAATAGCTCAGAATCACCCCACAGGGAGTTTCAGGGAATCTCTTAAGTCTCACCTTCGTTTGGGAATTTGTCAGGATCACCCTTCAGAAACGCCGGATTTGCAGTAGATTGTTTAGCCGGTCTTCCTGGGTGTCCCAGGAACTTATGAAGAGATCAGTTAGCAATCCAAGACTTTTAAGAAGAAATTATTGGGAGACCCCCCCCCCCCCAAAAAAAAGCTTATTTAAAGAGAAGGAAAGAGGAATCAAAAGGAGGAGGAGGAGGAGGAGGAGGAAGAGGAAGAGGAAGAGGAGAAAAGAAACATCTGGAAATTGACCTCTACTGTCTACTCCCTTATCGAAATGTTGGATCTGCTGAAATTTTTTTAGCAAAAGAAAGCTCTCCCACTTTCCAAGGACATCTGTTCCATTGTCAAATCACTCTTATCGTTAGGAACCTTCTCCTAATATTTATCTGAATGCTGCTTCCCTGTAATTTCCACTCATCGGTTCCTTTACCTCATTCTCCCAAATCACCTCCTTCCCATTGGCTGACTATAAAAGCAAGAAGACATAATTTCCGTGTGCCCATCCCAACGCAATGGGAATCTGTTGAATATTCAGAGATTTACATTTTGAGTTCCCATATAATTATTGACACCTTCTCACCATTGATAGTCTACTCTGGTACAGCTGCCGTGGAACATGTGTACATTATTGTTGCCAGCGCAGGCTGATTGGCATTCATGCATGAGTATCTTTTTTATTTTCTCCTTGGCTGCTGGGAGAAGCTTGGAAACTAAAGAGCTTCATCTATTAGGCGTGACAGATTTGTATTTAGTGGTAAATGGCTGACCTTGCTTAGACTCCCTCATCCATTCCTATCACAACCACCCCTCCCTCTTCAGATGAAAGATTCTGCTTAACTCCAGTTTCCTGTCTGTTGCCTTGGAAACATGGACAAAGCAACTTGGCTAAGGGAATATTTAATAAGGGGATATCTCTGTTTTAAGGATCATGGAGGGTGTGTATGCATGCAGGTGCTTTAGAGTAGCCATAAGTTTGAGCAGTTTCAATCAACAAAGAATCAGAACCAGAGCTGGATGGGACCTTGGAGGTCTTCTAATCCAGCCCTCTGCTCAAGCAGGAGACACTATACCAGTGATGGCGAACCTTTTTTGGCTCAAGTGCCAAAAGAGTGCGCACACGCGTGATAGCGTGCACGCAGGTGCCCACACACATAATGCAATGCCCTCCCCCCATGCATGCGCACAGCCCTTGTGCTGCTCTCTGCCGCGCATGCACACAGGCCTCGCTGAAGCTGTGGAGCTGCCCTACTACTTATCTTCAGTGGAGCTTCCCTACTACTTACCTTGAAGGTAAGTTGCAACCAGGCCTCCCACACCTCGGCCCATTTCTTCTGCAGCCTGCAAGGCTTTCCTGAAAGCCTCTGTAGCCGATAAAAGAGCTCCGGATCGATCCAGAGCTCTGTTATCGGCTGCAGAGGCCTTCAGGAAAGCCTTGCTGGCTGCAGAAGAAATGGGCCGAGGTGTGGGAGGCCTGGTTGCAACTGTCCAAAGCCGAAGAAGTTCCTGAAGACCTCTGACCGTGAAAAGGAGGCTGGGGGTGAGCACACAAGTGCACTTCCGGATGGGCCATTTTTCGCAGTCCCCAGGCTTTGGGAGGCTTTCCTGAAGTCTGGGGAGAGCGAAAACAACAGAAAAGAAGGCCGAAAATCAGCTGGCCAGCACGCACATGCATGCTGGAGCTGACATAGGGCAACGCCTTGCATGCCCTCAGATATGGCTCCGCGTGCCATCTGTGGCACGCATGCCATAGGTTCACCATCACTGCCCTATACCATGGGTGTCAAACTCGCGGTGTCACGTTGCTGTCATGTGACATATCGCAACATTTCCCCCCCCCTTTGCAGAGCTGGGAGTGCCCTGAGCATGATGCAGCCAGCCCGCGGGCCACCAGTTTGACACCCCTGCTCTATACCATTTCAGACAAGTCACTGTCCAGTGTCTTCTTAAAAACCTCCAGTGTGGGAGCATCCACAACTTCTGAAGGCAAGCCATTACACTGGTTAATTGTTCTAAGTGTTAGGAAGTTTCTCCTTAATTCTAGGTTGCTTTTCTCCTTGATTAGTTTCCATCCATTGTTTCTTGTCCTGCTCTCAGGTGCTTTGGAGAATAAGCTGACCCACTCCCCTTTGTGACAGCCTCTCAAATACTGGAATACAGCTATCATGTCCTCCACTAGTTCTTCTTTTTTCTAGACTAGAAGACAAATGTAGTCCCAGACAAATGTAGACATGGTGAGCACAGTCCCTGGGAAATACCGTGTTTCCCCAAAAATGTCTTATATTTTTTTGAACCCTGAAATAAATTCCTGGCCTTATTGCCATGTACTCAAAAGCCCGATTGGGCTTATTATCAGGGGATGTCTTATTTGGGGGGGAAACAGGGTAGTCTCTCACATAAATATGATAGCTATGAGTCAAAACATACTTAAATGCTTGTGCCAACCCACTTTATTTCAATGGGACTTGCAAACAGTGCATAGAGCCCAAAGTTAACATTACACCATAATTGTACTGTCAAACTTTCCAATGAAATAAGATTAAGGTTTAGCTTCCAGAAGATTTAGGTATATGTAAAAGACTTTTTTGGCTAATAAAACTGACATTTTCATTTTTCCCACTGCTATAATATTGGAAAATATTGTCCCAAAGGTGCTTTTTTCAAGAGGCAACTGGACTTTCTGGATTTTCTTTGAAGACGTTTTGCTTCTCATTCAAGAAGCTTCTTCAAAGGAAAACCAGAAAGTCCAGTTGCCTTTTGAAAAAAGCACCTTTGGGTTCCTTTAGAGTTGAAAAAACCAAGGGCAGTCTTCCTGAGGACCAGCAGAGCACTGCTGTCTGTTCTGCTGATCTGGAAATCAGTTGCCGTTTTAAATTCCAGCAAAGTAATTTTTGTCTTAACTTTAGCCTAAGGACAAAGATTTTTAGATATTTTTTAAAAAATCATCTGTAAAACCATTTATCATCATCATCATCTTCACCATCATCATCATCATCTTCACCATCATCATCATCATCTTCATCATCATCATCATCTTCATCATCGTCATCATCATCATCATCCATCATCAGTTGCTAAATTAGTCCACTGGTCATTATGTAAAAAATATGACATACCTGTATCTGAAAAGTCATGGGAGCACAAAGTGGAAAAAGTTACCGAAAATGAGAGGGTGAAGATCTTGTGGGACTTTCAAATACAGATGGATCGTCATTTGGAACACAACATGCCAGAAATCATAGTTGTCGAAAACCGAAGCATACAGTTTATTGATATCGCTGTACCAGGAGAAGCCAAAGTTGAAGAAAAAGAACTGGAAAAAATTACAAAATATCGCGACCTGGCCATCGAAACTATACGGCTATGGATGAAACATGTAATAGTGATACCCATTGTTATCGGGGCACTTGGTACCATGTCCAAGAACTTTACAAAACACATCAAGAAATTGCAGCTTCCTGCAATAACACCAGCGGAACTGCAAAAAACTGCACTACTCAGAACATCATATATTTTAAGAAGATACCTGGTTGAGACCTAGGATGCCGGCAGCAACCCATATCAACCATTAACACCAGTAAATGATATTTATGGCACATCTTTAAATGATCAGTTGACTGAGTTTCATGTAATAATAATAATAATTAATAATAATTAAAATAATTAAAATAATTAAAATAATTAAAATAATTAAAATAATTAATGATAATGATAATGACAACAAATTTGAGTCAGTTGCCAAGTGTCTGAATTTTGATCACCTGGCCATGGTGTTTTGCTATTGTCATAAGTGTGAAAAATGGTCGTAAGTCACTTTTTTTCAGTCCCATTGCAACTTCAAACGGTCACTAAATGAACTGTTGTAAGTCGAGGACTACCTGTATATCACGATTGGCTGCTACAGTAAGGGATAACCTAGTGAGGAAAGAGTTTGGCAGCCATAAAAAAGCACTATATTGTAGCTTTTAGTAGAAGCATCACTACTGCTAACCACTCAGGTGTAAATTCTGTTCAACTAATCCACATGGGAGAGCAAGAGAGTCAAGGATGAGAAAAAATCCACTTTCCTGGGATGATGATGATGATGATGATGATGATGATGATGATGATGATGATGATGATGATCATCATCATCATCATCATCATCATCATCATCATCATCATCATCATCATCGTCATGCTCTCTGACTATTCTCTCTGACTATTGCACATGTAGACCGTCTTTCTAATAGCTTTGCAGATCAATGATGGCGTAACGGTTTCAATGAGCTGACATACTGATAATAATAGCCCGGCGATTGGGATTTCACTGGAACAAACAAAATGAACTAGAAATCATTATTGCTGCTTTATACACGACTACCTCCTGTACATAATGAAGCACACATTTAGGAAAGTAGAGGGAGCTCTGTGATAAGAGAGAGGGCAGAGGGCGGGACAAGAAACAATGGATGGAAACTAATCAAGGAGAGAAGCAGCCTGGAATTAAGCAGAAACTTCCTGACAGTGAGAGCAATCAACCCGTGGGACAGAAGTTGCTTTCAGAAGTTGTGGGAGCTTCATCACTGGAAGCTTTCAAGAAGAGACTGGACGGCCATCTCTCAGAAATGGTGTAGGGTCTCCTGCTTGGGCTGGGGGGGTTGGACTAGATGACCTACAAGGTCTCTTCCAACTCTGTTATTCTGTTAAATCCGTTAATTAGTGTGGTTGTCTGCATGCCAATGTCTCTCTCCCCTCCTCCAAATGGAGATATTTTGTGTCTGCACAATGCCCTCACCTGACTTTTCTATTTATTTATTTATTTATTTATTTATTTATTATTTGGTTCTTCTATGCCGCCCTACTCCCGAGGGACTCAGGGCGTCGTACAACGTTGTGCAAGAACACTGAACAATAAACAACGATTAAAAACAATATTGAAAGATTTAAAAAGTTAAAAGAAATATTCACCAACATACATACCGGGGGAGAGCTCAGATGGAACTAGACTTAACCCCCTGCCTGCAGGAAGAGCCATGTCTTGACGGCTTTTTGGAAGGCCAGCAGGGTGGGGATAGTTCGGATCTCTGGGGGAAGTTGGTTCCAGAGCACGGAGCCCCCCACAGAGAAGGCCCTCCCCCTAGGGCCCGCCAGCCGGCATTGTTTGGCTGACGGGACCCGGAGGAGACCAACTCTGTGGGCCCTAACCGGTCGGAGGGAAGTGTGAGGCAGAATGCGGTCCCGAAGGTAACCTGGTCCTATACTGGTGTACCCTCTCCTTTTCTCACGACCTTAATGTCTTCCCACAGTCTTTGCATTAGAATATTACAAAATTATATACAGGTAGTCCTCAACGTACGACTGCAATGGAGCCTAACATTTCTGTTGCTAAATGAAACATTGGTTAAGTGAGCTTTGCCCCATTTCACAACTTTTCTCGCTACAGTTGTTCAGTGAATCACAGCAGTCGTTAAGTCAGGAACACGGTTGTGAAGTGAACCTGGCTTTCCCCGTTGACTTTGCTTGTCAGAAGGTCGCAAAAGGGGATCACATGACCCCGGGACACTGCAACCGTCATAAATGTGAATCAGTTGCCAAGCCCCTGAGTTTTGATCGCATGATCTTGGGGATGCTGCAATGGTCATCAGAGTGAAAAACGGTCATAAGTCACTGTTTTCAGTGCCATTTGAATGGTCACTATTCAATGGGGCTACCCTTGGAGAGTATCCGGAGACTACAATTGGTGCAAAATGTAGCTGCGCGAGCTGTGGTGGGTGTGCCTAGGTACACCCACGTAACACCCATTCTCCGCCAGCTGCATTGGCTGCCCATTACTCTCCGGACCCAATTTAAGGTGTTGGTTTTGACCTTTAAAGCCCTACATGGCTCAGGGCCATGTTACCTTCGGGACCACATCCTGCCTCATACCTCCCTACGACCGGTTAGGGCCCACAGAGTTGGTCTCCTCCAGGTCCCATCGACCAAGCAATGCCGGTTGGCGGGGCCAAGGGGGAGAGCCTTCTCTGTGGGAGCCCCCTCCCTTTGGAACCAACTCCCTCCAGAGATTAGAACTATCCCCACCCTGCTGGCCTTCCGTAAAGCAATAAAAACTTGGCTCTTCCGGCAGGCGGGGTGAAAGTGAGACCAATCAGATTATATTTGGGTCTTCCCCCTTGGTTATGAATGTCAGATGTTTTTTTTAATTTTTATAATTTTTAATTATATGTTTTTATATGTAACAATGATTTTATATGTTGTCAGCCGCCCAGAGTCCCTCGGGAGTTGGGCAGCATACAAATCTATTAAATTAAATTAAACTAAATGAACTGTTGCAAGTAATTTAAAATCCAGGTAGTCCTGGACTTACAACAATTCATTTAGTGGCCCTTCAAAGTTATAATGGCACTGAAAAAAAGTGACTTATGACTATTTTTCTTCAGTCAACTTCTCTTCCATATGCAGCCGCTAAGTTTCCTGTGTCCCTTGAGCTAAAGGACTAGCAGGCTGACTCAACAACTGCCTTCACACAAAACGCTTAATCTGTCTCCTGCATGAAGCCATTGTCAGTGTTTGCATAAAGTTAAAACCATTAATTGTATGAAATAACTAGAACCTGGCGCTTGAGATAGGTTTATATGTCCCACCTAGTTTAAAGAAAGTTGGGGTTTTCTTTAGTGCCACTATACTTCTAGTAAGGAGGAAAAAATAAGATGTTTCTTAATATATGTTCTTCGGGAATATCTCACAGACATACAGACAGTAGCATCAGTAATTTTTTTTTTAGATTTACATCCTGGATTTCCTCCAGTAGCTCAAGATGATATATACTGCACTCTCTCCCTCTGCTGCAAATTTTCCCCACTACAATAATCCTTAAAGATGGGTTGGGCTGGAAAAAAAAATAACAGGTCCAAGTCCATGACTTTAGATAGACTACGACCCAGTATGTCATCCCAAAGATGCTTTTTTCAAAAGGCAACTGGACTTTCTTAGTTTTTCCTTTGAACACGTTTCACTTCTCATCCAAGAAGCTTCTTTGATCAGAATCGAAGAAGCTTCTTAAATGGGAAGCGAAATGTCTTCAAGGAAACACAAAGTCCAGTTGCCTTTTGAAAAAAGCAGCTTTGGGACAACCATGACCTGGATGACTGAGAATCCCCATAGACAAGCTCAGTATGTCACTTCATCATTCTACTCCACTGATCAGGTTACTCTCATAATGATGAATGAAACAGTCAACTCTGATTTCACTCAGATTGATTCATAGAGCTGTGGTGGGGCAGTGGTTAGAATGCAGTATTGCAGGATAATTCTACCGACTGCCAGCAGTTCGATCCTGACTGGCCCAAGGTTGACTCAGCTTTCCATCTTTCCAAAGTCGGTAAAATGAGGACCCAGATTATTGGGGGCAACATGCTGACCCTCAGGGGCGGGTTCCTATTTTTTTTACTACCACTGTGGGCATGGCTTATTTTGTGGGTGTAGCTTGCCAGCCATGTGACCGGGTGGCGTGGCTTGCTGGCCATGTGACCGGGTGAGCGTGGCTTCTTGGACTGCTGAAGGGAGGGGAACTGAGATAGGTCCTGCCGCCCATTCCCCCTCCCCTCAGCAGCTCGAGAAGCCTCAAACGTGCGAAAATGCCTAGAATCATCACCGCGTGTTCGTGGCTTCTCGGACTGCTGAGGGGAGGGGAATGGAGATAGCTCCTGCCGCCCGTTCTTTCAGCATCTCATACGCTCCCTCAGCCATCCTCCCCTGCTTGGACTCACTGTGGGGTAAGAAGGCAGCGTATGCACAGTGCCGGAAACTCGGCTTCTGGGCATGCGCAGAAGAAAATTTTTTAAAAAAATTAAATTTTTTTTTAAAATGGCGCCACCCAGGCACCAGCAACCGACCGCACTGGTACTGTGACTTCACCAGCGGGCCACTACCGGTGCTATAGAGTGGACCGCACCGGTAGGAACCCACCACTGCTGACCCTGTAAACCATTTAGAGAGAACTGTAAAGCACTATGAAGCGGTATATAAATCAAAGTGCTATTGCTGTTCACGGCTGGTTTCAGGAAATTGGGATTAAAATCGGATTAAAAACATCAAGTTTTATTCAGAATAGAAATGGCAATATGGTGGGATTTTACTGCATTTTTTTCTGTTTTAGAAGTATGGGGTTTTTTTTTAAGATATGGAAGACAAAAATAAAATATTCTTGGAAGAAAAACCTTGCTCAGTTTCATCCCGCAGGATGGCATTTTATAGAGAAAGTCGAATCATTATAACCTTGACAGTATATTAGGAACAGACACAAGGGTATAAACATCCACCTCTCTTAAGTAATTTCTTCAGTGGATTAGTGATGCTTGAGCTGTTGCTAGTATCAGATATGCATGGATATTTGTTCCAGTAATTCTGAGAAATTATAGGCAACGTGAACCAAAACGTGTCCCTGAATCCCACAAACATTTTTAAGATATGAGGGTAGGCAGGGAAAAGGGGGGAAATGCATCCTTTTTCTTTTGTTCTGCATTGTTTTTATTCAGAAGTGTAGTTGAGGGACAGCTCTCCCAAAGCATAAGACAGGAGCATTTATGAAGAATCTATTTTGCTGTAGAATAAAAAATAAAATGGAAAACAGCAACCAAGCAGACAATGATAGGCCCAACATCCAGCAAATTTCATAATATAAATAAGGAGCCGAGGTGGCGCAGTGGTTAAAAGCAGCACTGCAGGCTACTCCAGCTGACTGCTAGTTCAGCAGTTCAGCTGTTGAAATCTCACCGGTTCAAGGTTGACTCAGCCTTCCATCCTTCCCAGGTGGGTAAAATGAGGACCCAGATTGTTGGGGGCAATATGCTGAACTCTGTAAACCGCTTAGAGAGGGCTGTAAAGCACTATGAAGCGGTATATAAGTCTAAGGGCTATTGCTATTGCTATGTTGATGTAATACAAAACATCACTTTCTTTAGGGTATCCCAAACAAAGGACCCAAGTTTTAAAACATAGTTCTCTGATATGTATCTGAAACATTCCCAATTTTATGAAAAGTCTTCAATATGGTGTCTTCCAGACCCATTAGCTGATACAATCTCCTTTTTTTAAAAAAATGATGCAAACCAGGAGAGGGTTCCAGTTACCTTTGCTACCAGTGCGCATCGCGACATTTTGCGTGTGTGCGGGGGTCCCATTGCGCGATTTCACTTCCGCGCATGCTCAGAAGGACTTTTCAGGCCGAAACACAGCTGAGGAGCTGCTCAGCTGTGCTTCGGATGAAGAAATAAAGGTCAATATTAACCCGAGGGCAGGCAGGAGGGTTTTTCTTCAAAACAGAGGACGAAGAGAAGCCATCCAAACCCGAAAAAATTGCCGAAAATTCTGATAAAAATTATGTCACCAGCAGGCCGCTACCGGTGCGCAGTACTGGTCCGCACCGGTAGGAATCCAGCCCTGATGCAAAGGAAACTGTTTAAAACTGAACTAGAAATCCATTAGAAAGTGGGCTTTCAAGGCCTACAGGAAACCCATAGGTGTTAGGTAAAATGTGTGCAAAACAGGATGTCCAGCTGTTTTTATATATTGTCTAAGATCAATCTCTATGGAGATTCTCAGTCAACCGGGTCATGGTTGTCCCAAAGGTCTTTTTCAAGAGGCAACCGGACTTTCTTGTTTTTCTTTGAAGACGTTTCGCTTCTCATCCAATAAGCTTCTTCAGCTCTGACTGGATGGTGGGGAACGGAAGGATTTATATTTCTTGCAGACAGCTGGTCATTTGCATTCTTTAAAATAGATCTTGTCTAAGATCAACCATACTATTAAATGATGTTGTTTTGTTTCGGACTTTGCCTTGGTGTGTTGTAGAAATCTAGCCATTGGAGTTAGTGAATTATAATTTAGCGCTTTCTCTTCCCCCCCCCCCCCTCTCTCTCTCTCTCTCTCTCTCTCTCTCTCTCTCTCTCTCTCTCTCTCTCTCTCTCTCTCTCTCTCTCTCACACACACACACACACACACACACACACACACACACACACACACACACACACACACATACCAGCAGTGGGTTCTGTTTTCTTTGCTGCTGGTTCACTCCTTGTCGTGCGCATTGTGCAGTACTAAAAACCAGATTCTGTGCATGCGCAGAAGCAAAAAACAAGATTGCGGCAACGTAGGTGCTGAGAGAGCCGGTTTGGGGGCGTGGCAGGCCTGGGTCGCTGCCGGTTCTAGTGACCCAGGCCGCCAAGTTACTACCGGTTCCATAGAACCAGTCCAAACTGGGAGGAACCCACCTCTTACACACACGTTTTATTAGCTGTATGGCAGGAAGTGTGTCTAGGATCATGACAGTTGTACAAGAATAATAGTGGAGTCTTTGGTGCCCTCTGGTTTTGTTGCAGATGTTTCACTACCAAACTAGGTAACATCATCAGTGCTAGGCTAGGTGCTAAGATATGTAATATTTTTATTTTTGGCTTCTTTGGAGGACATTACGAAAGAAAAAATTCTGGGACAACTATCATGTTCACTTTTTAAATTAAGCCTTCTGTCATTGATGCCACTTAAAAGGTTTTTTGATAGTTAATTTAGAGGCAATCACTAAAACACGCATTGCCCCAATTCAGCTATTTTGCCACTCAAGTGTTTTGGCACATTATTACAGTAGACTGTGGAGAACCAACCAACGTCTGGGAAGACCATATGCAAATGAAGAGTTGCTTACCTCTGCTTTATTATGCAGTATAAATACAAGCAATTATTTGTTCAGTAAAAAGTGGTGAAGCGTTCCATGGTTTAGCCTGATTTAAATGCAAATAATTCCCATATGAGGCACAGAATAGTTTCGCTATCTCCCCCCTCCCCCTTTTTCTGCAGAGTTTGAAGAAGTTTTTTTTAATGGAACGATATAGTTTGGAGACCTTAATGCACATGTAGATTTATGCACCAAATATATGCAGAGTCATCCTAAAACATCAGTTTCCACTCTTGTAATAGTTTAATACTATTACAAATAAAGTATGTAAAATATTGTTACCCGAATCCCAATTATAATTATCTATGATAAGTTCAATATTTTACAGAAATAAAGATAAAGATAAAGATAAAGATAAAGATAAGATAGAGAGAGAGAGAGAGAGAGAGAGAGAGAGAGAGAGAGAGAGAGAGAGAGAGAGAGAAGCGATAGCCATCACGATCTCCGGAACGTTTAAAATTTTATTTAAAACTACTATTAAAATTACTAAGCTTTCGTCAACCCCTGTTGACTTCGTCAGAGTGTAAAATCCCCATGGATTCCGGAGATCGCGATGGCTATCGCTTCTTTATCTGTAACTATGCCTGGAACTCGCATTTTTAGGAGAATTCTCTCTCTCTCTCTCTCTCTCTCTCTCTCTCTCTCTCTCTCTCTCTCTCTCTCTCTCTCTCTCTCTCTCTCTCTCTCTCTCTCTCTCTCTCTCTCTCTCTCTCTCTCTCTCTCTCTCTCCCCCTTCCTCCCTTCCTATCCATCTATCTATCTATCTATCTATCTATCTATCTATCTATCTATCTATCTATTTATCTATTTATCTATTTATATATATAAATCTCAGGAAATAGAAAAAGCTGTGGACATGGTGTGCATGTGTGCGTGCATGTGTTTGTGCATGTGTATTTGCCATGTCCAAAGCTTTTTCTATTTCCTGAGATTTTAGTCATAACATTAATTACACTAAAGCCAATTATTTCTGATCTGCTTCCTAATGCATATATTTTGTTCACAGCATTTAGGTTCATTCTGTTGTTTCTATATAAAAAAGAAGGATAAACGTGCTCTGAATGTGTGTGTTTGTGTGTCTGTGTGCGTACCAATTGTAGATATACTCAAATAAGACTAAGATTGTTTTCAGTTATCAAGAGTTAGAAAAATGTTCCCCAGTTCCACACACCTCATTGGACAGATAAGAAATTCATTACTTTTTTTTGATCCATTGTAACATTCTTTTCGTGCTGGTCATTTTTACATGAATTTCTGATTCCACGCATCTGCTGTTTGAATGTTCTGCATGGTGTACTCTTGAGTTCTGCCTGAGGCAGTTTGTCTGTCTGCCACTTTTTTAATATATATATAACACTCTCATGACTCGAGAGAAGAAAAAACAGCCTGTAAGGCAGAAAACAGCACGTTGTACATGCAGCTTCTTTGCATTCAGTGACTTTTGTTCTTCTGTTTCACTTAACTGAAATAGATGTTTCCAGATTTGCTGGAGTTTTTTTCCCCTTGATAAAAGCATATTGCAGTTTATCTCAAAAGAGTTGAACTATTTTTCTATGAAAGAGGAGGTTATTCAGTAAAAATGATTGGCACCTGTTTAAGCAGATGAAGGAGAAGAGATTAAGATTAAGATTAGATTCTCAAAACTTCCTTCCTTCCTTCCTTCCTTCCTTCCTTCCTTCCTTCCTTCCTTCCTTCCTTCCTTCCTTCCTTCCTTCCTTCCTTCTTTTCTCCCTTCCTCCCTCCTTCCCATTTTAATCACACTTCACCTAAACACAAGTCTAGCACATCTTCCTTTCCTTTCCTTTCCTTTCCTTTCCTTTCCTTTCCTTTCCTTTCCTTTCCTTTCCTTTCCTTTCCTTTCCTTTCCTTTCCATGCTTTGCCTAAATGCAAAGCTAGCACTCTTCCTTCCTTCCTTCCTTCCTTCCTTCCTTCCTTCCTTCCTTCCTTCCTTCCTTCCCTCCATCCTCCCTCCCCTCCCCTCTCCTTCCTTTCTTCCTTCCCTCTGTCCATCCCCCTCCCTCCCTCCCTCCCTCCCTCCCTCCCTCCCTCCCTTCCTTCCTTCCTTCCTTCCTTCCTTCCTTCCTTCCTTCCTTCCTTCCTTCCTTCCTTCCTTCCTTCCTTTCTGTCTTCAGAAGGTGGGGGATGTTTTTACCAACTCAATGATAATAGATTCCTGCTGCTTGTCCATAGAGCCGGCTGTGAATTTAAAGGAAAAACTCTCTGTAGAGTCTAGCGCTTCATTCCTTCTGTCAAATGTAGACGTTCTGTGAACAACTGTTTATATTCTATGTTGCTTTATTGACAACAATAAAAAATAAAATAAAATGCTTTTAAAGTGATTAAAATCAAGCTAAGGCTGTAAAAATGTTTACTGCCAACCCTTCATAAATAGATTTTTGAGATTTGCTGTCACAGCCCTCCTATTCTCAGCTATGCCCTTTTATTTATTTATTTATTTATTATTTATTTATTTGTTCATTCTTATAAGCCGCCCAACTCCCGTGGGCAGTGTACAATATGCAAGAAGAACAATTTATTAATAAAAACCCAATAATAATTTAAAAACAGTTATAAAAATTAAAAAAAACATTATCATCTTCACATACATGGGAAGACCACAGATGTTTTCGTTGGTCTTATTTTAGTCCGCTTGCTTGAAGAGCCATGTTTTCATGGCTTTATGGAGGGCCAGTAGGGTGGGGATTCTCTGGATCTCTGGTGGGAGTTGGTTCCAAAGAGATGGAGCTCCTACAGAGAAAGCTCTCCCCCGCGGTCCTGCCAACTGGCATTGCTTGGATGATGGGACCTGGAGACCAACTCTGTGGGATCTAACCAGTCATAGGGAGGTATGTGGCAGGATGCGGTCCCGAAGGTAGTCTGGTCCTGTGCCATGTAGGGCTTTAAAGGTCATAACCAACACCAAATTGTGACCAGAGACTAATATGGCAACCAATGCAGCTGGCAAAGAACAGGTGTATCTTGGTACACCCACCATGGCTCGCGCAGCTGCATTTTGCACCAATTGCAGTCTCTGGACAGTCTATAAGGGCAGCCCCATGTAGAGCGTGTTACAGTAGTCCAGCTGGGAGGTGATGAGGGCATGAGTGACCATGAGCAAAGCCTCCCTGTCCAAGTAGGGTCGCAATTGGTGCACCAGGCGAACATGAGCAAAGGTCCCCCTAGCCACAGCTGCCAGATGTTGATCCAATTTGAGCTGTGGATCTAAGAGAACACCCAAATTGCGAACCCGTTCTGAGGGAGTTAATTTCTCTCCCCCGAGAACCAAGGAGGGACGATCAACATAGTCCTTGGGGAGCAATATCCATAGCTACTCGGTCTTGTCAGGGTTGAGCTTGAGCCTGTTCCTACCCATCCAGACCCTAACATCGTCCAGGCATCAGCACATCACCTCCACTGCCTCCCTGAATTGAGACGGGGTGGAGATGTACAACTGGGTATCATCAGCATACTGCTGGAACCTCACCCTGTGAGGTTTTACTTATTTATCTGTTTGGGACTGATTTTGAAATCCTAAACAGGTTTGGATCTGGTTAGCATTTGGAGAGGAGACCAGCAGGAATTCATAGCAGAATGGTCTAATCTGAGAAGTAAAAAGGAAACAGATTAATTAATCCCAGAAGAAAGCAGGAGTAAACCCTTTTCATAGTAAATCAATGCAATGGACAGGTCCATTAATTCAGCAGGAGTCAAGCTCTACTTGAAGAAAACTACCTACTTTATAAACAACTTTTACTGCATTTTCGAAGTGAAATACTGTATTTTACAGAATAAAATTTGACAGTACAAATTTTGGAAGCGCCTATTGGTATACTCTGTACAAACCAGGTATTCAGGATAAGGTTGATGCCCTGAAATTCTAAACAGGGACTATCCTATTTTTGACTTTGGAAGCTGATGGCCTAGGATGAAAAATATTAATAACAATTATTTTTTCCTCCTCCTCCTATCCTCTTGCACTTCCTGGACAGGTGATATAGCAGTATTGTTTCTGTTGCATCCAATGGGAAAATGTTGCTTTTCAAAAGCATGCAGTAGAGACAGAGGTGGGTTCCTGCCGGAGCTGTCCGGTACGCAGCTCTGGTAGGGAGCGGCGGATTTCGTAACCACTCCGGAGCCCTCTCTGCCGGTCAACCCGGCATGTCGCCATTTTTTTCCTGTGATTTTGGGGTGATTTTGCTTCTGCGCATACGCGGAAGCAAAATTGCACCAAAATCTCACGAGCGGACGCGCGCGTGCGTGAGATTTCAGTGAGATTTTGCCTCCGCGCATGCACGGAAGCAAAATCGCGCCAAAATCATGCACGCGCGCCCTCTTGCGAGATTTCAGCGCGGTTTTGCTTCCACGCATGCGCAGAAGCAAAATCGCATGAGGGGGGCGCGCACGCATAGCGAGTGCGCACCCCCCGAAGCGTGGAGATGCGCGCGCATGGCTCCGGCAGCAAGGTAAGTGAGCAACCCGCCCCTGAGTAGAGAGTAGAAATAATGTTCTTATTTGGGGCTGAAGTGCTAGGTTATTTACATGCAGGTCATGTACATGTACAGCTGCATGTGTTATTTACATGCATGTACATGTCATGTACAGCTGCTGTGGCCTAGAGGTGGAGCTCTTGCCTCACAATCAGGAGGTTGTGAGTTCGATTCTAGGTAGAGGCAGATGTAGGATCTCCTGCTTGGGCAGGGGGTTGGAATAGATGACCTGCAAGGTCCCTTCCTACTCTGTTAAGGTCAGTTTCAGCCCACTGAATCTCTTCACTTCAGAATAACGTGAGCTTCAAATCATTCTGAATAGACAAGACAATACATATAGATTCCTGCAGGCCTCTCAATTTGATTACATTTATGGTTGGATTCGCAAAATTTATTTTGGATGGGAGAAAGAAAGAGGGGGGTGGGTAAGGAATGCACATCAATTATCTGAGACTGAAAGGAATACACATAGAGCAATTTTCATATAACTCGTGATGAAAAAAAATGCATAACCAAATGCAATTATTCCTTTTGTGCGAAGGCCAATAAAGTGGGTTTTGAATACTCTGTGGTGAAGTAAAATTGTAACCAAATGCAATTACCACCTTGAACTTGAAAAGATCCAAGCTAGCCTGATTATAAAATCCCAGGGCAAAAAAATTAATGAAGAAATAATGAAAGACTCTATTGGAAACATACCCCATCAGCTCCAATTTTCATGTATGTCACTGTTCTTGATTTCATTTTCCTAAAATCTGAACAAGAAACAATACCATACCAGATAATGTGGCTGCGGGATGTGAATACATGTCATGAAGATACTGAAAAAAATATATTTTCTTTGCAGGTTTTGAAAGAGACCGGCTCTGGGGACTCTCAAAAATCAACATCCAAAATCTTTAAATAAAGTAGACAACATCTACTAGGCTGTGGAAACTTCCTACGCAATGTAGATCAGAATTTCTCAACCTCAAGAACTTTAAGAAGTGTTGAAGTCCACACGTCTTACGGTTCCTGACGTTAAGAGAAAGTGATCTAGATCACGGATCACCAACACCTGGTCCATGGACCAGCACTGGTTCATGGCATGCCACAAACTGGGCAGTGTAAGCCAGAGGTCTCCAACCTTGGCAACTTTATGAGGTGTGGACTTCAACTCCCAGAATTCCTCAGCCAGCATGGCTGGCTGAGGAATTCTGGGAGTTGAAGTCCACACCTCATAAAGTTGCCAAGGTTGGAGACCTCTGGTGTAAACAATCAAAGCCCCATCTGTGGGATGCAAGCAGTATGTAAAACCACTTCCCCTCCAGTCTTTGAAAAAAACTTTCTCCATGGAACTGGTCTCTGGTGCCCAAAAGTTTGGAGGCCACTGATCTAGATAGTGGTAGCTTTTGAATTTGAATTTTTCTTTTCTACTCCAGGAAAATGTGGAATTTGAGATAAAGTTTGGAGATACTACTATGGAAGATTTTACTATGTCATAACATGGTGGAGGCTGAAAATTTATTAGCTTGTAGGGACCCAGTATTTTTATTTATTTTATTTATTTATTTTATTTATTTATTTTTGTCAAGTACGTGTTGGTAATATACATAGATATAACATTGTTTATATACATAAGATGAGTACTGATAAGAGGGAACATTAGGACAGGGACAGTAGGCACGCTGGTGCACTTATGCATGCCCCTTACTGACCTCTTAGGAATCGGGTGAGGTCAACAGTGGACAGTCTAAGGGTAAAGTTTTGGGGGTTTGGTGACGAAACCACAATGTCAGGTAGTGAGTTCCAGGCATTTACCACTCTGTTGCTAAAGTCGTATTTTCTACAGTCAAGTTTGGAGCGGTTCACTTTGAGTTTGTATCTGTTGTGTGCTCGTGTATTGTTGTGGTTGAAGCTGAAGTAGTCGTTGACAGGAAGGATGTTGTAGCAGATAATTTTATGAGCTATGCTTAGGTCGTGCCGAAGGCGATGTAGTTTTAAGCTTTCTAAGCCCAGGATTTCAAGTCTGGTTGCGTAGGGTATTCTGTTGCGAGTAGAGGAGTGGAGGACTCTTCTTGTAAAGTATCTCTGGACACTTTCTAATGTATTTTTATTTATTTATTTTGTGTTTTGCTCTATCAGGAAATAGTTGGCCTTGAGGCTATTCTTGGAATGAGGACTGAGTTCTCCTGGTTGGCTAATTCTTGTGGGTTTTTTTTAAAAGATATCAATATATTAGCATTAAAGGGTTAAATAGAAGAAAAAAGGAGCTGCAGAACATTCTAATAACCTTCTAAGATGTCCAGGTGAAGCCATAAGCACAGAGCATATGGGAGAATTGTCTGGATGTGACTTTGTTCAAGTTCACTTGGAGTTTAGACTTTTTAAATGGTGTGGGAGAAATAGATCTGACGCTCTGTCTCTTGCTGTATATATAATAAACCCTTTTAAGTCAAACAAAATCTAATTCAACTTACCCAGTCAAGTTCAGAGCATTGATTCAGATTGAGACAACAATGCAAATCAGTTCAGAAAATGCATTCATTCATTACGCCACTATAATTTATCTTTCAAAGCAGGTCAACTTGATTTGGATTTTTGTGCACGAACGACAAAAACTGCCAAATCACTTGATTCAGTAGACTTGATAGAATCCCCATTCAATCAAATCTCCAATCACATTTCTGCTATGTCTTAGCATACAGAGATTTCCTGATCGATGGGTTGGTCTAGTTCTGTTTAGTTTTGCTTTCAGATTGATTTCCAGTCAAAGTTTTAGGACCAATGGAAGAGAACATTTATAGCTCAGGATTGGACTGTGGGGTCCTTGCTGCTTGCAGACACCTCATTACCCAACTAGGTAACATCATCATGTTTTACAAGTCTGGCAGCATCTTTTCCAACTAACAATTTTTATTAAAAAGCAAAAGCTATATGCTGCAGCTCCCAAAAGCTTATTATGGTTAATAAAAAGGTGCTAGCAGATTTCTTCTGAGTTTGTCCTAATATAGACTGAGACTACTCTCCCTCTACGATGTCCAGCAAATTTTTGTATTGATTTTTGATTAAATAACCATAGAAAAATCTCCAGATGGGACCTAAATGAATGAGAAATTCACACGTTTTCTATATTGCACTAGGTACTTCAGGATTTTCTTTATAATTTGTTTTTAATGTTTAAAATACCAGAAACTCCAGCCATTTTTAATACCAGATAATATTTCTTCTTCTCCAGAATTCCCTGCATTGGCATGAAACTATATTAATATCTTGAAATTCTGCATTATTAAGTTCTGATTTTCTTTTTTCGTTTATTTGGGGGAGGGGAGTTGGCAGGGAGTATATATTGGAATAGCTCCTGAACATGTACTGTATATTGACATCTCCTTCCATTTCTCCTCTTGGTGTTTATCCTGTGTACTCACACAGCAAATTGGGAATTTTGACATCCTTGCATTTATGTCTAGTTATCTGTAAGGTTCCTTTGTCTGTCTGATTGCGATGCGAGATGTCTATATTGGTAAGGTGAAGGGGCAAGACCAAATGAAGGACTAATAGAAGAGAATGAAAGCATTATTAAATAGTGCGACTGCATTTTTCATGTTAGAATTAATTTTTGAAAATCCACGTGTTAAATATAGGAAATTCAGAATAATAGAGTTGAAAGGGACCTTGGAGTTTTTCTAGTCCAACCCCCTATACTATTTCAGACAAGTGGTTGTCCAATCTCTTCTCCGATGATGAAGCACTCACAAGCTGTTCCATTGGTTGATTGTTCTCACTGTTAGGAAGTTTCTCCTTAATTCCAAGTTGCTTCTCTCCTTGATTAATTTCCATTCATTGTTTCTTGTCTTGCCTTCTGGTGCTTTGACAAATAGGTTTACCCCATCTTCTTTGTGGCAAATCCTCAAATATTTGAACACTGCTGTCATGTCACCCCTTGGCCTTCTTTTCTCTACCCAGTTCCTGCAACCGTTCCTCGCATGTTTTAGTCTCCAGGCCTTTAATCATTTTAGTTGCTCTTCGGAGCACTCTTTCCAGAATCTCAACATCTTTTTATAATATGGTGACCTAAAATGGATGCTGCATTCCAGGTGTGTGTCAGGATTCCAAGGCCTGACATTGTGGTCTTACTAAGGTTTTATAAAGCGGTACTAATACTTCATGTGATAGAATAGAATAGAATTCTTTATTGGCCAAGTGTGATTGGACACACAAGGAATTTGTTCTTTGGTGCATATGCTCTCAGTGTACATAAAAGAAAAGATATATTTGTCAAGAATCATGAGGTAAAAAACACTTAATGATTGTCATAGGGTACAAATAAGCAATCAGGAAACAATCAATATTAATATAAATAGTAAGGATACGAGCAACAAGTTATAGTCATACAGTCATAAGTGGGAGGAGATGGGTGATAGGAACGATGAGAAAAACTAATAGTAATAGTAATGGAGCCTTAGTGAATAGTTTGACAGTGGTGAGGGAATTATTTGTTTAGCAGAGGGATGGCGTTTGGGAAAAAACTGTTCTTGTGTCTAGTTGACTTGGTGTGCAGTGCTCTATAATGTCATTTTGAGGGTAGGAATTGAAACAATTTATGTCCAGGATGCAAGAGTGATCTTGATTCTATCCCTCTGTTTATACAACCAAGGGTTACATTATTATTTTTTTGGCTGAAAGGGAAAATGGTAGGCTGAGCACATTCATGGAACCCAGGTGCCTGATGGGTCAAAAGCTTATGGCTGAAAAAGCTAAATTTATCCAAAGCCAAAAATCTATAAGAAGAAATAACATACTAGGACTAAATCCATGCTAAAAAAAAGAGTTGAAGGTATGTGTCTTGTCTCACAGTTTAAACATGAGCTATTGGTCAGGTGGGATATTAATTATAACCATTAGCAGTAATTAACAGAACTGATAAATACAAAGGTCTCACTCTACATGACACTATGAATTATAACCACACAAGCTGGATTTGGGTCACATGTTGGCTGAAATGTGGGTAACTAGTTTGTGTCTCTGTCATGCACACACAGTTTAATTATGTAGGGGTTCATTTAACATATTGGTGTTATTTTTCTTGACTCCTGTTGATTTACAGTAACAACAATGTGAAAGTCAGGGGAATAAATAAAACTATAACATAACACAGTCAATGTCCCTCAGCCTCCTTCAAAATAACCATTACAAAATAAGGCTAACCGGCTCTCAAGGTAGCAACCTTTCTATTAATACAATGAGGAAATATTGCTTGTGAAGTCTGTCCCCTTCACCTCTTCATAAGGGAGACCACCCAGCAGGCTTTGTCATACACTGTATAGCTCAATTTTAGGGAGAAAATATCCCCCCGTGTTTGGTTTTAGAACAGAAGTCTCCAAACTTGGCAACCTTAAGACTTGTGGGCTTCAATTCTCAGAATTTATCAGCCAGTCATGCTGGCTGGGGAATTCTGGGAGTTGAAGTCCACAAGTCTTAAAGTTGCCAAGTATGGAGCCCAGTGGTGGGTTGCTGCCGGTTCAGACTGGTTCTTTAGAACCGGTAGTGGTAATTTACCACCACTCACCGAACCGGCAGTGATGACCGACGGTCCACACTCCCGAACTGGTCCTCCGGTCGCCGCAGCTTGCAAAAAAACCCCTCTGCACATGTGCAAAGGCTTCTGTGCATGCACAGAGGGTAATTTCTGGGTGTTTTGCGTGATGTGAAGGGGGTGCGCACGAGCAAAGCTCACGTGTGCATGCAAAATGCGCACTTCCATCGCGAACCAGTATGGAAGGTAAGTGGAACCCACCCCTGGTGGAGCCCCCAGCTTTAGAGAATAAAACCAGAACTTTGCATAACGCCTGGAAGCTTCTTAGTAAACACTGCAGTGGGTGGAACACAGTTCTTAAACAGTAGTGATGGTGCTCATTCAGTAGATCACTGCATTATGGGCCAGTGAGAGCTTCCAGTTTTTGAAAGCACTCCCTAGTTCCATTGGGTGAAAATAAGAATATAAGTTACATCTACCTAGCCTAGCAGGTCGCATAGAGGGAGCACACCCCTAGTTCCTTTCCTTAAATGTTATCATCTGATGGGAGCTGGGAAGTATTAAAGTTTGTTTCAAAAATCAAAACCAGAAGCACACACAGATGACTGATTCAGCTGGATTCATAAACTTCTTTATAAAAATAGTAACAGATGAATTTACGATACCATTAGCAGAATTATTCTTCAAGCAGTTACAGATAGCAGAGAACAGTTAGTTTTGTTTCAGCAGCAGACAAGTAGAGTGGAAGAGAGTTCAGAGTGGACTGGAGCCACACCCAGCCTTAAGCTTAAGTTCCAGTTTCGATTCTCTGCGCAGACTCAGAAGTGTTTAGCTCTCATTGGCTGACTTAGATGCTATGCCTATTCATTGGCTGACCTTGTTACCACTGGCTCTCCCAGTCATGAATATTCTAACAGGAAGCATGCCTTTTCTGTGGCACACCTGCCCTATGGAAGTCTCTACCACCTGGTGTTTGGCAAGTCTCCACCCTCTTAGTCTTCCATAAGATTTTGAAGACCTGACTTTTCCCTGAAGAGTTGGTAGGAAATTAGATAATTGGACATCAGAACTGATTTGGTGCTAGGCTTTTGTTGTTTTTAATCTTTCAATTATTCAATTTTACAGTTTCAATATCACATTGAATATGTTTTATATGGGGTTTTTTTTGTTAAATATTTTTATTTTATATGTTTCTTTTTTTTAATTTTTTTTTGAATAGGAACTGTCCAGAAATGGTTGAAAGATAGGTGGCTATATAAATGTTATAAATAAAGAACTGTTGCCATGGTGTTCCACTCCAGGTTAGTCTATATATTAGCACAATAGGCCAAAGCTGAACAGAGGTTCCCTGGATATGGTCTCCACTTGCTCCCACCTAGTAAATTTGAGTCCAAGAGGATCCTAAGTCATAGACCTGTTCTTTCAGGAGCTGTGATAGTCCATATGGAGTTACAGGCTGACAGAGATTAATTCTGAATAAACAACTTTGTTGGTCATTTCAATCTGTTTTGTTCTGTCCTGATCATTTAAATCAGAGGTGTCAAACTTGACTTCATTGAGGGCCACATCAGGGTTGTGTTTTACCTCAGGGGCCTGGGGTGGGCATGGCTGGGGTGGGCGTGGGCATGGCCAGCTTGATGTCACTCATGTCGGGGGCACCTGTGGTGGCCCAGGCGCTATATCAGCAAAAACGCCCCCCCCCGGAGTTCCGTTTTCGGCTGCAATGGCCTCCTGAAACCCTTTGTCAGTGAAAACGGGTGGCCCTCCCAAGCTCTGTTTTCATGGCAGAGACACCATGGCCTAGTCCTTTGCTGTTTCCAGGGCAGCCTTGTGGGCCAGATCTAAGCACTCCATGAGCTGGATCCCGGCCCCGGGCTTTGAGTTTGATATCCCTGATTTAAACATACACCATGAGGTGATTTCTACATTCCATTTTGTAGTAGATCAAAAGTAGATTTGGTCTCGGCATTAACTCTTATATTAGATGATCTTCACAAGATGTTTGCCATTCCTATGAGTTGCTCTGTTAATCAAAACTGTCATGTAACCTAGTTTTCTATGGATGCATGCATGAACATGTTCGGAAAATAATTGTCTCCTGCAGTATGATTTCAAATGAGGAAAATTACAATAAGCCAAAGACATCTTTACTTAGTGTTGTTCTAATACTCATTCTTTGCATCTTTTTTTTTTTGTCATCTTACTGTTTACAAGGGATGCAATGTAAAACACACAATACTAATTATCGCATAATGATTATGAATAATGAATCTTGGGAACTTTGAACACAGCAAAGATGCATTCTGATGTCAAGTTTCATCCCTCAATTATTTAAAACTTGATAATTATGTGCATGTTTTTAAGTCTGCCTCCATTGGTGATTAAGACCTCAGCTATAAAGAATATTTTGACATGCTATATTAAAGAGTCTATTTAAGAGTGAAAAGTTATCCTTCTAAAAATATACATTTTGTTCACGAATCTCATAAAATCAAATCTAAATGATCAGAGGATTTGACAGAACAAAGCTAAAAAAAATTCCTTTCTTAAAAATTGCAATAAAAGGGGATTAGAAATTCAAGATTTGTTTAAAGTTCTGTGAACTTTGAGTGTAATTTAGTCCTTCTACAATGGAAGATTTTAAATCTGATTCAAGACAGGTTGCTCAATTTATGGAAAACAAAACTTTTCAAATAAACATGATAATTTGTAACAGCTTGCAAGTGTTAAGTGTATACTTATCACTTATAGCAGGTCAAAAACAGCACACATACATTGTTATGGTGTACTTGTGTGCAAGTATCACAATATTTATGGTTATTAATTTCCATCCGAACTGCACAATGTTTTTTTTGGACTTGAGATCCTCACTTGGTCCTTTAAATGGCATTTAAAATGTCTGTGGTACAAGAAGCTAAACTAATTTTAGTTTACATGAAATGAAACTAATTAAACTAATTAAATGCATTTTAATAAGTTCCTTATCAAAAGCTCCCATTTTAGGGCAATCTTTAGAAGCTCTTGGTGGTAGCATAAAGAAAGGTGCCCCGCCGTATATCAAACAATCTGTCAGGCTCAAAATATCGAGACCTTACGTTAAGAAGATTTATTCAAACCTATACATAAGAATCTAGTCAACTAAAGTTCAGTACTAAATTGCCACCAGATAAGGGTCAATGGAATTCAAGAGGAATTGGACTTTAACCATTTGTGGCAACATAATGACTCTAAGCTGATGACGTGCTTAACCCTGCCCCACTAGCTCTGCCTGCTTTTTTCATCACACCATTTTGTTCTTCCAGCTTTCCCCAAGATCCTTAAATTCAGAGACGGTGGCAGAAATCTTAGTTAATTCATTTAATATTTACTTACTTACTTCTGTGCTATTCTAATCCATGCAGATATTGATTTCCTGATTATGTTAAATTGATGTATCATTAAGCTGATATATCTACTGTTGTGCACTTCCAGGAGTTGTTGAGATGCAGTGGTGTGTTGAAATTTAATGAATGAAACAAATAGATTCCAGATGGCTAGGTTTAGAGATACTAACGTTAGGTTGAAAAAATCCAGATGATGACTAGATGGCAGCAGATAATTACAGTTTTCTACAGATAGGATTATTTGAATTTTTGCAACCTCTACGTCTCTGCAAACATAAGGAAAGGAAAGGAAAGGAAGGAAAGGAAAGGAAAGGGGCAGGGAAGAAGAAGGAAGGAAAGAAGGATGGAAGGGCTATATACAGTAATTGTAGAAAATAAAGGTAGCAGGGCTAATGCATGGCATTTTTCAATTTTCTGAGCTAAAGCAAAACAAATTGGACCACTTTGTATTATGAACCTTTTAATGATGATTAAATTAGCAACTGTATGAGTAGTCCAGTAGTCTGGACTACTCATACAACAAAAACATATTTATAACAATGACTTGCAAAAAACCCCACCCCATGGCATGATTTCAACAGTCTATATTGTATAGGGCAGTGATGGCAAACCTTTTTTTCCTTGGGTGCCGAAAGCGTGTGTGTGCACGCTATTGCACACCTGCGAGTGCCCACACCCATAATTCAATACCTGGGGAGGGCAAAAATGGCCTCCCCCACCCCTGGAAGCCCTCTGGAGGCTGGAAATGGCCCATTTCCTGACTTCCGATGGGTCCAGTAGGCTTCCCTGGAGCCTGGGGAGGGCAGAAACACCCTCTCCCGCCCTCTGGAGGCCCTCCGGAAGCCAAAAATGCCCTCCCAGAGCCTCCGTTTGAGCCAAAAATAAGCTGGCCAGCATGTACATGCTCGTTGGAGCTAAGCTAGGACAACAGGTCGCGTGCCGGCAGATATGGCTCCGCGTGCCACCTGTGGCACGCGTGCCATAGGTTCACCATCGCTGGTATAGGGGCTATTTTTCAGTCTTAAATTCTCCACTGGGATTTATATCACATTAAAATCAAAATTGATTCCTGGCAGCAGTAGATTTCTTTCCTTAAAAGAATACAATAGTTTATTATTTTGTTTGCCCAAGAAATACCTATGTTCCAGTGGTTCGGTTGCTACCGGTTTGACCCGGTACAGCGAACTGGTAGCGAAAGCGGCGGGAGGCTCTGCCCACCTGCCCGGACGTCATCAAAAAATTCTGCATGCACAGAAGTGTTGCATACGCGCAAAGCGCATGTGCACTCCCGTTCCCGAACCAATAGCAAAGGTAAGTAGAACCCACTACTGCTATGTTTCTTGCTCTAAAAACTGTTTTTTCCTGATTTATACATTGAAGCAATATTCAATCTATTTTAGAATTATAAAATGTGGGCTGCAATAATCCAGACAACCAAGAGGAAGCAGCAAAGAGATAAAGAAAACTCTAACTGATTCTATCTCATGCTCATCTGAATTTTTGTAGAAAAGATATGATAGCCTCAAACCTTTACACACACACACACACACACACACACACACACACACACACACACACACACGTATGGCCCAGTGTTTCTCATCATCAGCACCTTTAAGATGTGTGGACTTCAACTCACAGAATTCCCCGGCCAATATTTTTGGAATTCTTAGTATGATTACTAAAAGTAGTGGAAGATTTAAGTCTAATATTTGAGGTAGATCAGGGGTGTCAAACTCAATTTCATTGAGGGCCGCATCAGGGTTGTGTTTGACCTCAGGGGGCTGGGGGAGGCATGGGCAGGGTGGGCATGGCCAGCTCGACGTCACTTGTGTTGGGGGCGCCTGTGGTGGCCTGATCACTCTGCCAATGAAAATATGCTCCCGGGCTCCGTTTTTGGCTGTGACGGCCTCCTGCAACCCTCTGCCAGCCAAAACATAGCTCGGGAGGGCGGTGGGCCAAAGTGACCAGATTTTTTTATTTTTAAGCGGGACGGGGGGGGGCGCCTGGGCGCCGCCATTTGTTTTGCCCTCTGCGCATGCGCAGAACGCTGCACATGCGCAGAGGGCAAAACAGCAAATGTCGGCATCCAGGTGAGGTGGGGGAGAGGGGCGGGAGGCGGGAGGGCGCTTGGATGCCTGCAGCTCGCGACAGGTAAGCTGCTGGCTGCCTCCTTTCCCCGTCTCCTGCCTCCCGTTCGTTGCTTGCCAGCCCGGCCGAAGGGAAGGCGGGAGGCGAGGAAAGGCCTCGGGAAAACCCTTCAGGAGCCCGCCTCCCTTTCGGGAGGCCTTTCCTCGCCTCCCGCCTTCCCTTCGGCCGGGCTGGCAAGCAACGAACGGGAGGCGGGAGACGGGGAAAGGAGGCAGCCGGCAGCTTACCTGCTCCAAGCATCCAAGCGCCGCGGTCTCCCGGTCGCCCGCCCGGCCCCAGGGCAACAGCGGCAGCGAGGTGACGGGGGGAAGAAAGGGGAGGGGGACGAGGAAGGGCTGTTTGCGCCACTCGTAAACTCAAAGCGGCGACGGCTCCTCGTCCCTCACCCCTCCCAACAGCAGCGGCGCCTCCGAGGGCGGGGCTAGGGATGGGGCGGGGGAAGGAGAGGAGGAGCAGCCTCCCTTCCCCCTCCCCCCAGCTTCCAGCCGCCGCCAGAGGAGTCAACAACGCGGGACGCCCGCCCGCCGCCCACGGCCGGCCCGAGCTGAGAGGCCTGCTGCCTTTCAGGCTGATTTTTTGAAAGAATGCCCTAGTCGTGCATTCTTTCAAAAAATCGGGACTTTTTAGAGGACGGGCGGGACGCGGGACAAATGATGAAAAAGCGGGTCTGTCCCGCCAAAATCGGGACGTCTGGTCACCTTACGGTGGGCGGCCCTCCCAAGTTCCATTTTCACTGGCAGAGGCACCGCTGGCCAGTCCTTTGCTGTTTCCACAGCAGCCCCGCGGGCCAGATCTAAGCACCCTATGGGCCGGATCCAGCCCTCAGGCCTTCAGTTTGACACCCCTGAGGTAGATGAAACTTTCAGCATTGCTGCCTGGGCTTGTTTCCATTCCTTTGAGAGGCAAGCCCACACACAAAGTGGAAAAGGATAGATAAAGTTAAGGGCCTCTCCTTTGGAACTTTTGGTCCCCTCAAAATTCAAGGACATCTGGATAAAATTAACAGACCAAAGAGAATCTTCAAAAAGGGAAGATTTGCCAGGAAAATGGTAGAAATCTTGGGTTGCCGGACACTGGTTTCGATCTGGTATGCATGACGTAGAAAGAGAGTATGCAAGAGACTAAAGTTGTCCTGAAATTTAGGAAATTTGGCATAGCTAGAATGGAAGAATTCAGAATCTACGGAACAGGTTCTGCATGGCTAAACAGCTGCAGTGAGTTTCATGCCCTGTATTAGTAGCTGTCTCTTCTGATGTGGAAATGGGGACAATGCTGGTGATCAATTCATTTTTTTGTCCACTGGGATGTTTACCTGTATGAGGTACAGAAAGAATATTAAAATGATCTATATAGTTGTAAAAGTACAGAAATAAAACATGATTTAAGAGTCCACACATCTTAAAGTTGCTGAGGTCGAGAAACGCTGGTATGGAAAGATCGGTGCTTCTTTTAAATCAGCATACTCTATATTTTAGACATTATAGAATTAGTTATACTGTATTAAAGCTGAATACTAGGCTACAGTTGCTTACGTAGCTCCCTGAAACTCTTAGTATCCATACTATAAAATAGCTATTCAGCAACATCTGGAATTCTATAGGCAACCCTATCCTGTGTTAGATCTCAGCTAAGCTTTACAATTCTGCTTGTAAAATAGCATTTTCATTCTCTTCTTCTATAGCAGTGGTTCCCAACCTTCCTAATGCCGCGGCCCGCCCCCACACCCTCACCGTGACCCACCCCACCACCACCATTTGGGTTCTTTTATCTTCTGCGCATGCGCAAAGCGTGCTGTGCATGCAAAAAGCATGCTGCGCATGCGCAGAGGGTAAAAGAACCCAAATGGCGGCATCCGGGCAAAGTCTCCAGATCTGGGCGAAGTCTCCACTCACTTCGTGTGTTGCCTCTGGGAGCTTTTCAAACCCCGTCGCGAAAGGCATGCACGACTTTGGCAGGGCCGGGACAGGCGGCTGCCCAGAGAGAGCCACTCCCTTCGCAGAGTCTCTCACGTCTACCTGTAGCGTTTGGGGCGAAGGGTATGGCTCTCTCCGGGCAGCCGCCTGTCCTGGCCCTGCCAAAGTCGCACACGCCTTTTGTAGGGGTGAAATGCTCCCGGTTCATTCTTGCCTGTCGGTCGTCGCAGAGCCAATGGAGACGGTGGCAGTCGTAACGCAGGGCTTTCCCCACCTGCTTCCCCCATCCGCCTGGATGCCGCCATTTGAGTTCTTTTGCCCTCTGCGCATGCAGAATGCTTTGCGTATGCGCAGAGGGTAAAGAACCCAAATGGCGGCAGCAGGGTGGGGCGCGGTGGGGGCGCAATATGGCCAGGCTTGTGGCAGTGGGGGGAGTTGAGGATGCCGGGGCGACCCCTGGGAAATGGTCGTTCAACCCCCAAAGGGGTCCCGACCCCCTGGTTGGGAACCGCTGTTCTATAGAGTCTATAGAGATTCTCAGTCATCCAGGTCATGGTTGTCTCAAAGGTGCTTTTTCAGGAGGCAACTGGACTTTGTTTTTGTTTTTTTCTTTTGAAGACATTTCACTTCTCATCCAAGAAGCTTCTTCAGCTCTGACAGGTCAGTGTCAATCCTTCCATTCTCCACTGTCCTGTCAGAACTGAAAATGTCTTCAAAAGAAAAAAACAAGAAAGTCCAGTTGCCTCCTGAAAAAGCACCTTTGGTTTCCTTTTAAAACTTCTGCTCTCTTCTCAGAATTAAATTATTCTCCAAATAACATGACAAATAGACTTCATGCAGATGTCTTTGCCTCTCTCAGGACTGTTTATGGGGTCAATTAGAGTAAGACAGAGGCGGTAGATAATCCATCTGTTGCCTTCCAGGAGTTTCCATATATCTCAAGCAGTAAGGCAAGATATTATACAGTTAGTTCAGATATCTAGATGATCGCAGGATGCCTCTCCATATTAAAGGTCCTTTGGGTGATTAACATTTGTATTTGTTTATTTGTCAAGCATATATGATTATAAGCAAAGTATAAACAGTAAAACATGATTGAATATATATGTAATAGTACAAGCATGAATAAGAGTAAAAGAGGTATGAATATATGGGTACATTAGGACAGGAATGGTAGGCATGATTGTGTGCTTATGCATGCCCCTTACTGACCTCTTAGGAATGGGGTGAGGTTGATGGTAGATAATCCGAGAGTGAAGTTTTTGGGGTTAGGGGAAGAAACTACTGAGTCAGGTAATGTGTTCCAGGCATTGACCACTCTGTTGTTGAAGTCAATTTTTTTGCAATCAAGTTTGGAGCGGTTTACATTAAATTTGTATCTATTGTGAGCTCGTGTATCATTGCGGTTGAAGCTGAAGTAGTCGTTAACAGGTAGGACATTGAGGCAGATAATTTTGTGAGCTACACTTAAGTCAGATCGAAGGCGGCGTAGTTCTAAATTTTCAAGTCCCAAAATTTCAAGTCTGGTTTCATAAAGTATTCTGTTGTGAACAGAGGAATGTAATACTCTTCTTGTGAAGATTGGTACCAGTTTTCCTGCCTGCCAGTTTTTTCCTAGACCCAGTTCAAAATGTTGAGCATCCCCTTATATCAGGGCTGTCAAACTTGTGGTCCGCGGGCCAGATGCGTCCTGTGCTGGTCACGCCCCCACCCAGTTTAGCGGAGAAGAAAAAAGTCCCGATCACGTGATGCCTCCGTGATGACGCAAGTTTGACACCCCTGGCTTATATATTTTATTTATTTATTTATTTATTTGTCAAACATGTATAGGATAGTAGTAGTTTGTATAAACATAAGTAAAAAGTAACGATAAAAGAGGACAGTAGGACAGGGACGGTAGGCACAGTGGTACGCTTAGCACGCCCCTTACAGATCTCTTAGAAACGGGGAGAGGTCGACTGTAGACAGTCTAAGGTTAGACATATATATATATATATATATATATATATATATATATATATATATATATATATATATATATATATATATATATATATATATATATATATATATATATATATATATATATAATATAGACTTATATAGTTAGTACTGGAATAGCTAAATCACTGTGTTTGTTTTCATTTTCTAATGGATTGTATCGATCATCACTAATTAGCAGACGATCTCTAATATGTCCAGGTATGTCCAGGCGAATTTATTTCAGTATACTAATTTTTATTTGGACAAGTGCACATTTTCTTATTTGTCCATCCCATAAAAGTATATTTGGATAGTTATTTGTTGTTCCCTTCTATGCTTTTAACTGTTAACAGTATTTTTCATTTGGTTTAAATTTAAACGTACAATGTTAGCTACTTAGGATTCTGCCTGGAAGTAAAAAAAAAAAGTTCAGAATTACTAAGAAGATAAATAAAATGTAAAGAAAAGGAGTAGGTTTTAAGACCTTTGTTCCAGTTGTGAATTCCCTTAGTATTGCCATAGAATAATGTTCTTTGGATGTGGACATACGTGAATTTTAAGACCTGTCTTTCCTTATGCTGTTTATCTAATCTACCGGTACTTTTGTTAGTGAGTAGATAAAAATGAAATAAACCCCATGAATGAATATTCCTTACATCATAAGTTTCCCTACAGGCATAAAATAATGTGTTTTGCTCATAGAGCTCCTGTTTGCCCTCATATTCTAAATTAAAAACATCTCCACCTTGCAAAAATTGCACTAAAGAATAAAATCTAATGAAATTAAATGGACAGATCAAGCACACATGTGTATTGTAACTGAATCAAAGACGTGGGCTGCATTAGAAGAACCTTTATGTGCTTATTTGTATTTCTTAGCTGCCCCTTTCCAATACAACCTACATATTTATTTCAGAAAAATTGATATGGCATTGGCCACCCAACTCAGTCTCCGTGACTCCTGGAAGCTTATATAAGCAAATCTCATATAAGACGCAACAAAAATTGATACACCTCCTCCCCCGGAGACAACAATCAGTCAATCAAATAAGCCAGTTGATGGGCTCCATCCCACTTTGGGTTCCCCAGGCCCATTGACAAAACTAAATCTTCAGGGTCTTGTGAAAGAGTGTCAAAAAGGGGCATAAATGAAGTCAGTGGTGGGCTTCAGATCCTTTAGCAAGGGGTTCACTGCCCCGTTGCTGGGTTGGCATGGCCATGGTGGGCGTGGCCTAGTCGGTCCCCTGCACCATGGCAGGGAGGGCATTTTTTGCCCTCCCCAGGCTCAGGAGGCTTTTCTTGAGCCTTGGGGAGGGCAAAAACAGCTTTCCCTGGTCTCCAGAGGCCCTCCTGAAGCCGGAAACAGACCCATTTCTGGACTTCCAGAACCTCCGGTAGGCCTGTTTTTTGCCCTGCCAGACCCTGCGCGCCGCCCCTGCACTTACCTGGAATGATGAATGGGCCACATGGAGACTCCTGGGAGGGGTGGGAGGGGTGGGGTGGGCGTGGCCAGCCAGGGGTGGAATTTGGGGGTTCACTGAACCCCGGTGATCCTTGCTTAGTGAATGGCCTGAACCCTGCCGAACCCCCAGGAGCCCACCCCTGAATGAAGTCATTACAGTTGCTTACTGGCAACTGAAGAAGCCAGTAAGCAACCCCTGTAAGTTTAATTAATTTCCCACCACACCAGCCCCATGCCTGAGAAAATAGCCAGGTCTTCTTCAGTTTTAAATTAAGTGAGGGATAGATTAGATTAGATTAGATTAGATTATTATTAGAGTTGGAAGGGACATTGTAGGTCATCTAGTCCAACCCCCCACTCAAGCAGGAGTCCCTACACCATTTCAGATAAGTGGCAGTCCTCTAATCTCCTTTTGAAAGTCTCAAGTGTTGGAGCTCTCACAACCTCCGCAGGCAAGCTGTTCCACTGGTTGATCGCTCTCACTGTCAGAAAGTTCCTCCTTATTTCCAGGTTGAATCTCTCTTTGGTCAGTTTCCATCCATTATTCCTTGTCTGGCCTTCTGGTGCTTTGGAAAACAGCCTGACCCCCTCCTCTCTGTGGTAGCCCCTCAAGTATTGGAACACAGTTATCATGTCACCCCTGATCCTTCTCTTCCCCAGACTGGCCAAGCTCAGTTCCTGCAACTGCTCTTCGTATTTTTTAGTTTTCAGTCCCCTTATCATCCTGGTTGCTCTCCTCTGCACTTTCTCTAGAGTTTCAATGTCTTTTTATAGTGTGGTGACCAGAACTGGATGCAGTACTCTAGTTGTGATCTAACTAAGGCTTTATAGAGTGGTATTAGTACCTCCCTAGTCCTAGATTGTATCCCTCTGTTAATGCAACTCAGGATTGTATTGGCTTTTTTGGCTAATATATCACCTTTTATTATTTTGGAAGGAGAATTGAGAATAACGCCTGCAAGTTAACATAAACTTGGATGGTTTACCAAGTTCCAATAGTATAAGTTAAGTTATACATTACTTTTCTTGATATAGACACAGGCCACTCTTTTGAAGACAGCAAAGTCCACATTTTGGACAGAGAGGACCACTGATTTGAAAGATGGGTCAAAGAGGCCATCTATGTCAAAATTGAACAGCCCTATCTCAGCAGAGGGAGAGAGATAAGGCATAATCTATCTCCAGTCTACAACACAGTCCTTTCAACTGCTCCAAGAAGGCTCCCCACCCATTTGCACCACTCAGGTGACCCTGAGGACACAGATAAACCTCCAAGTGGTCTCAATGACTCTCTAAAAGAATGCAAATGACCAGCTGTCTGCAACAGTGGTGAAATGCTGCTGGTTCAGGCAGGCCAGTCGGTCATTGCAGAGCCAATAGAGCTGGTGGCGGTTGTGGCGTGGGGCTTCTCCTGCCCGCTTCCCCCGCCTGGCTGGATGCCGCCATTTAGGTTATTTTGCCCTCTGTGCATGCGCAAAGCATTCTGCGCATGCACAGAGCGTAGAAAAACTCAAATGGCAGCATCCAGGCGGGCGGGGGAAGTGGGCGGGAGAAGCCCTGCGCCGCAACCGCCGCCAGCTCCATCGGCTCTGCAACGACCGACCGGCCCTCCCGAACCAGTAAGCAACCCCTGTAAGTTTAATTAATTTCCCACCACACCAGCCCCATGCTTGAGAAAATAGCCAGGTAAAATGTATTCCTCTTTCCAGTTTCCTCTTGAAAAAAAAAAAAGCACCTTTGGGACAACTGTGACCTGGGTGATTGAGAATCTCCACAGACATTTTCTTATTTTATTTTATTTATTTTATTTTATTTTCTTATTTTCTTTGGTACAACTGTGACCTGGGTGACTGAGAATCTCCACAGACATTTTCTTGATATAAAGACTGTGTGTTTCCAGTTTCAGAAATGTGCAGATCATCCCCTATACAACATTTTTCCTTTTTTTTTTAAAGGAAAATTGAAACAATAATTAAAAACCCACAGGGTATAACTAATGAAACACAGACAGGTGTTTAAAGCATTAAAATATTACCATAATATCTACAAAGGCCTAGGAGAATTAAAATAGGGTTTTTTTGCCAGATGTTGACAGGATAGCAAAGTGTGTGTGTGGGGGGGAAGATTGTAGCCTTACCTGGGGAGGACATCACAAGTTCAGACAGCCACTACACTTTAATATGAGAGGAGGTTTGCAGTGAGGCTTTTCAAAATGGAGCTAAACTATAGGATAGAATCAGGGGTGGGTTCCTACCGTTGCGGTCCACTCTGCCGTCCCGGTAGCGGCCCGCCAATTGCGCAATTTGCGTGCGATAGGCTCCGGTGCCGTCTTCGCTGGTCCGTCACACGGCACCATCTTTTTCTGGAATTTTTGGGCTTTTTTTTTGCTTCCTGTGCATGTGCAAAATTAAAATCTTGTGAGGGGACACACGCGCAAGTAAGATTTCAGTGATTTTTTGCTTACGCGCATGCACGGAAGCAAAAAATCACTGAAATCGAAATGGCGAAGCGAGATGATGCATGCACGCAGCACACCAGTAGGCAAGTAAGAGGAACCCGCCCCTGGTTAGAATAAAATGCAGACATGCCCTTCTGTTTTTGCAGTTCCAAGTCATTGTAGATGCATACGACCATTTCAAAATAAAGTGGAAATGGACTGGGAACCAGTAAAGATAAGCTGAAACTGGAGTTCTAAAACTCAATTTTAGTCCCAGTAAAGGAGATTATTTGTAGCTCAGGGTTGAAAACAGGGATCCTTAGTGCTCTCTGAGCTTAGCTGTTTTCTTGCAGACCTTTCATTGCCCAAATTAGATAACAATATCAGGGCTACAAATCTAGACAGCATACTAAAAACAGAGACATCACCCTGCCAACAAAGGTGCGTATAGCCAAGACTATGGTTTTCCCAGTTGCAATGTATGGCTGTGAAAGATGGACCATAAGGAAGGCTGAGCGCCAAAGAATTGAGGCCTTTGAACTATGGTGCTGGAGAAGACTCCTGCGAGTCCCTTGGTCTGCAAGGTGATCAAACCGGTCAGTCCTAGAGGAGATCAACCCTGACTGCTCTTTAGAAGGCCAGATCCTGAAGATGAAACTCAAACACTTTGGCCACCTAATGAGAAGGAAGGACTCACTGGAGAAAAGCCTAATGCTGGGAAAGATTGAGGGCAAAAGAAGAAGGGGACGATAGAGAATGAGGTGGCTGGATGGAGTCACTGAATCAGTAGGTGTGAGCTCAAATGGATTCCGGGGGATGGTAGAGGACAGGAAGGCCTGGAGGAACGTTGTCCATGGGGTTATGATGGGTCGGACACAACTTCACAACTAACAATAAAATCAGGGCTATGAAGTTACATAGCACAGCACTGACTATATTACCTAATTTGGGTAAAGAAAACAACCAAGCCAGAGAGCCCCAAGGACTCCTTAATTCTAGTCAGTACTCTTTCTCCCTTATTTTTGCATGAAACGTTTCTGCGCCATCTTTAAGGACAAGAAGAAAACTTCTTTACTATTTATTTAGCAGTAGAAGAAAGACTTGTCATCATTTCATCTTAAATTGAAATATTTTAAACTGCACTCTTTTGAGACTGGCTGCTGAAAAAAGCATATCTTCCCGTCACTACGCTAAGGATCTGTCCGATTTCTCTTCCCGCCTTTCAGATAACATGCATTATGGATGTTGCACTGTCTCCTGATCACCAATCGTATAGATTCTGTCAAGAGTATTGTCAGGATTGCTGTGACTATCAGATTAGTTACAAACTACAAAGATTCAAACAGGCCAAACTCTGCCTTGCAATTAACTATAAGCCTTCCCGCCCTAGTTAAATGCCTACTGATTCGCTATATAAGCGGGAGCTTGCTGCCTGCTATTACTGCCGCCCGCCCTACGACGAGAGCAGAACCGAGCTGAGTGAGCCAGAAAGGATGAGCTGAAACAAAGTCACTGAAATGCCTGAGCTAAAGAGCTGAAGCTCAGAGCTAGAAAGCCAGAGAGAAGAGAGAAGGGGGCTTGCCTTTGCTGAACTGAGTATGCAAGCTAGCTTGTGCCTGCAAGCTAGCATCTGCTGCTGCTGCTGCTGTTGGAGCTACGACCAAGAGGGAGAGTTGGAGAACTCCCCTGCCAGGAGCTTCAAGCCACGATGCTGATTGGATCAACTCCACAGGTGATTGACTTAGGACTCTCTCATTCACCATTGCCGAGAAGCCTATGTTGCCGCTTTCCACTGCCTCAATGATGTATCAATCCTGAACCTACTTAGTATTGTGTTAGTTTTTCCTTTCTCTTTGGAAAGGGTTAAGAGGACTGGTTTCAGTATTGCAGGAGAGGAATTAAGGGAGATGGCCTGGCTTCAGCTAATGAAGATAAGACTCCTCTTATCTCAGTTTTATTTTATTTCAGCCCTAGTGTGTTTGCATGTGAACAGGTTCACAGTTCGTTGGGACAAACCTCACCCCCTCGTAACAGATTCCATCAGTGCATGCCCAAGAAGGAAGTCTATGTACTCACCCCAGAGATGGTTTATTTAAGATTATGGGTAGTCTGTCTACTCTTTTTTGATGATCACCTGGTTAGATTTGTGGTGAAGTTGAATAAAAGTCTACACGAAGTTTACTTCCTCACTAAGAGACTTAGAAAGGCACCATGACAGGTAAATATCACAATGAGTAATGGAGGTGCAAGCAACACAACCCAAAAACTTTGGAAACCATAAAATGTCTACAAAAGTTGTTGTAAGCAAGGGCTTTGGTTCATTTTGTTCATTGATTTGCCATTTCTGTTTTACAACCACAGCAGGCAAGACTGCAACAGTGAAATACATAGTATGGTTGAAGATATTGGATCTGTAAGAACCCTTCATAATAAATCTTCACAGTGCTCTCTCTATAAACAAATATGGCCTGTGAGCACAAGGAATGTAAAGACATGTTCTCCCAGCAAATATTCTGATAGTTTTCTTTCTCACCAGCCTACTCAATGTCTCCTGGGAAATGTTCTCCTTTCTGGAACTGAATTGATCACAGAATAAGGGAGCAAATGTCAGTCTGAAGGACCTCTTATCCAGCTGGTTGTTTTAACATAGAATTCTCAATAGCTGTTCTTGTCGGTATTGCTTTATAAGTTGGAGCTAACCCAGTTGAAATACTTCCACTGTAGGAAATACATTCCACAGGACAAAACCATGCAAGATTGAGAGACATATGTAGTCCATAGGAGATAATCTTCTGATATTTTTTCCTCCCACTTAATGGCAATCAGGGAAAGCTCTGAGCTTGACTGGGAGAGGGAAGACTTAATCCTTACTTTATAGGATTTTTAAAATCCACATAATATGAGTTTCCCCAATGTATACTGCATATATAAAAGCCAAATACCACTCACGCATGATCACGAAATCTCCAGAACCGTACAGCCTACAAACTTGAAATTTGGCACGTATGTTCCTTTTGGCTTCTAGGTGCTCGCTAAGAAAGGAATTTTCGAAATGACCATCAGATTATTAGTTATTTCTTATATTATTATTAACACGCTCTGATGCTAAGGAGTTAGATGTTCCACTCCCCCTCCCCACCTGAAAAGAACTCTGTTCCAACTGTCAGTGGGTGTGGCCAGCACATGACTCATCCGGCCTGTGAGCTGGGAGCTTAGACATTCTACTCCATGCTAAGGAGTTCAGTTTCATAGCGAAGCACGGGTATCCAGCTACTAGTAACTTACATTTAGCATGAATGCTATGGAGTATTATTTCCCCCAGGGGGGTTGAACAATAAAATGATCACGGAGAGAAAGAAATATTAAGTATTGGGATTTCTTTCTTTAAAAAAATGATCCCTTCCTTGTTCCCTTGCTGTCCTGCTCCAAGTTTCAATTACACATTCAAACAAGGTTGCTATGGAGATTAGTAGTTTACTGAAGTTTGAGGAGATATCAGCAGAAAAGGAATGTAAACCAAAACAGACCTTCTGAAACAGGATACCGGCTTGGGTGGTTTTGCTTTCAAGAAGAGCATGTAGAAGAATAGTCAAAATCCAATCCAAAATTCAGAGAGCCAGTCTAATCATCACAGTTTCATGAGTAGAATCCACAAGAATATCACCCATGAGCTAGAGACCAAATAATTGTTCCCAATGAAAGGACATGAGTCAAGGCTTCCTCTTAAATCAGGCTGCAGCTTGCTGTCTTTAGCCAGGATGTTTACTCCCTTGCTTGGCAAGGAACCTTGCAGAACATTTTTGCTCTGCTTCCCATTGTATCAGTGGTGGGTTCCTACCAGTGCGGTCAACTCTGTAGTCCCGGTAGCGTCCCGCCGATTGCGCAATTTATGCACGACAACTCCGGTGCCGTCTTCGCTGGTCTGTTTTGCGGCGCCATCTTTTTTTCTGAATTTTTGGCCTTTTTTTGCTTCCTGCGCATGTGCGGGAGCAAAATCTTGCGAGGGGACATGCGCGGGCAGGCAATTTTGGCGATTTTTTTGCTTCTGCGTATGCGCGGAAGCAAAAAATTGTTAAAATCACACGTCTGTGTGTGTCCCCTCACAAGATTCAACCTAGAAATAAGGAGGAACTTTCTGGCAGTGAAAATAATCAACCAGTGGAACAGCTTGCCTTCGGAAGTTGTGGGATCTTCATCACTTGAGCCTTTCAAGAAGAGATTGGACTGCCATTTGTCAGAAATGGTGTATGGTCTCCTGCTTGAGCAGGGGGTTGGACTAGATGACCTAAAAGGTCCCTTCCAACTCTGTTAATCCGTAAACTGCAATGTTTTCTAAGGGAACATTTGTGGTTGATTGAATTTCTTTTGAATTCTTAAGCACTTGCTCCTTCAACAACCTTCATGTTTTTATTGACTAATTGCTTGTGACACATGTCACCTCAACTATGAAACAAATGCAGTATGGCCTCCGCAGCTCTCAATTGAGACGGATGATGGCAGTAACAAGACTCCTTCAAGATTCAAGCCCTGATCACTGTTATTTTTGCCAATTGATTTTCCAGCGTATGATGTCAGTTAATTACTGAGCCCTGCTCAATGCCCAAATGGAAGCACCCATTATGGCTGTATGTCCAATTGATTTTTCCTCGCAAACATGAACAGCAGCAATTTGCCTGTCCAGTGAAGGAGAGCAGTGAAATAATATATATTTTTCAAAGTAATCTTGATGAAAATTCCCAATGGCTGCTTGAAAGAATGCGGATGTGAGCTTCTTTTGAAACGCAGCTTGTGAAACTCAGCTCCAGGTAGAAGCACAATGGAATTTTATTCCGAAGGAAACAGAAATCAGATCTTGAAGCTTCTCCCATTGGAGTGGAAAACAAAATCCGAGGAACCTGTATGAAAATGCATTTGCTTTGATAAGATTAATTCTTCATGGGATCCTCAGCAAGGGTAAGTTGTAAGCTGTGTCTTGTTTGAATTGAAATTAGCAAGAATTCAAAGGTTTCTCCTTATGCAAGAGAAGCATTTTGATGTGTCTAGCAAACTCTCTCTTTCAACTAGGCCTTTTAGACATCATCGTGTTTTTTGTTGAGATCTTTTAATATCATCATCGGTTCCACTTTTAACATTTGATGGGGAAACAGTATGGGGATAATTTTGGTTGTAGCTGATAGATGCCTACCTGCTATAGGGATATTTCTATTTGGTGTTTCTAAATCATGTGCTGTTTTGTTATTCAATTTATACATGTATGTAAAGTGAAAGTCTCAAATTGCCTCTTTAGTCTGTATTTAATGCAACATTCTTAAAGGACTTAGAACAGTGCTGGCAAACCTTTTTGGCACCAAGTGCCCAAACTGGTGCTGGAGGACCAGAAACCCAAAGTTGGTCTTCGGGTTTCCGGCACGCATGAAGACCAGCTGCCCAGCATGCATGCATGCACCAGAAACCAGAACAGCATCTTCCGAGGGCGCATGCCCACAGAGAGGGCTCTGCGTGCCACCTCTGGCACACGTGCCATAGGTTCGCCATCACGGACCTAGAAGATGAGAATATCTGGATGACATTATCAGGGCTCAGAAACTAAGCAAAGATGGGCCTGGTTTATACATGGTTGAATGACTATCATGGAATTCCAGTCTTCTAGAATAGATTTTATTCTATTTGAGTGACATTTCTGTCCAGGAGTCTGAGTTTCTATTGTATCTGCACTGTGTCATTCATGGTTGACTGTGGCCCTAATCTCTTCTCCATTCTGTGTTGTTCACCAAATTATATTCGTTCATCCATCTTTAGGGGTGTTTCCTCACTCATGGGGCAAATGAGACTAGAGTCATTAACACAAGTTGCTGTGGAGTAGATAGTTTGCTTCTTCTGCCAACACGTTTGTAGGTAGACAGTGAGGTTTGTTACCATCTGTAATAGCTGAAAGCCAGAGACCTGGTGGAGACAAGGACTTGGTTTGCCTCCTGAACTTGAAAAAGAAAATAACCAGAAAGCAGATGATAGCAGGTCACTTCCATTTTGTTGTGAAAACAATAACAACAGCCTGTATGGATGAGTCTGTCAAGTGACTCCGAATCCAGTCAGGTCAAATTAACAGTTGTCTGAGTTCTTTGTCCTAAGAGTAGAAATTAAAAAAAGAGGGTGGAATGATTCTCTACCAAATAGTAAGTGTAGTTGATTTATTATTATTGTCAAAACATAATTTTCTCCTCATGAAAATTTAACGGTAGTGTGCATTGAGGAAGCATCCTTGTTTATAAATCTCTAGATATAACAAGTTATCAAATCCTCTCTGTGCTGGCAATCCAGACTTTACAATTATGCTATCAGTCTTTACTTTTTGATTTTGTTTTATCTTCAGTTGGATGAACAATTTAGCAGTCGGCTAAATTGATGTACATATATTTAAATCCTGGAAATCTACTGAATTCTTTGGAAAATGGAAACTTAGAGAAGATTGGGATGAGTCAGAAATTAAATTCCACTAAGTTTTCTTCTGACATTTACTATGTCCTGCCAGCTACACATGCATGTGTAGACCATTCATTTAATAGAAAAACGTGGAGACCATTCATTTAATAGAAAAATCAATGCTATGAATGATGCTGAAATGCGCTAGATGTTATTTTGAGCAATAGTGAAGCCGCCCTCTATAAAATGAATATAAATGAAGGTCATTTCCTAAGGTCTGACATACAGTTTGAAAACAAGACAGGTTAGTAAGAGAGGAAAATACTGTCCCAAATTTACCAGGTGAATTTCTATGGCTGGAGATGGACTTGAATTTAAACCTGAGGCTACCCAATCTTTGTCCAACATTTTAACCATAACACCACATCCTTTCTACTACCACTGTTTCACTTTTGTGAAACAGTGGCAAAAGATCAGGTTAAGATAAAACTGACTCAGATATCAGAAATAGCCACCTTGCCAAATAGCCATTTTGCCTTACTTTACTGAATGCCCTTATATTTTGTTAACTTTATCTTGGACAAGACAGTTTAACACAGGGTTAAAGGGTTGCTTGGGGTTAAAATAGTCCCTTTCCTGATCTAATGCTAGCTGTGTCTTTGTGTTTATATGATGACCTCAAACCTGGCCTTGAAGCTAGTCAAACATCCTTAATGAACCCATGTCAGGGTTCCAAATAGCATCCAAAATTAAATCAGAGTCCGAGTCAAAGTATTCCTCAAAGTCCCAATTTATTAATAGAGCCATGTTGGTACATCTGGGTGAAACCCGAATCTGAAGTCCTCCAGGTTTCACCACCCAGTTGAAAGTTCAAGTCCTTGCCCCCACACCCACAAATCCATCACGTTGTCCAATCTTCATCTGCCATGCTGGCATGGTCCACCCATCTCCTTCCCTGCAGGTGCAGAGGTGCAGAGACAAAGGATGACCTTGGCTTTCTAGAAAGAATTTGTTATGGCTACATACTAACAACCTCATACAATCCCCCCTCCCATTTTCCCACAGTAGAAAATGCATAGTAGAATAGTATAAAGTGTGGCAGGCCAAAGATCCCAAATAAAATGTCTTTGGCCTGACAACCCAACTATCATCTCTGTGCTTTCCAAAGACTTCAGAGTTTTAGTATAGAAAAACAAAAGTGCATTTTTGTTAGTACAATGGTTCATTTTTATTATTAGAAATAACCTTAAATACTCATGAGTTATTCCTTTTTTAAATAAATGTAAAAGCAATTTAATTAGACATATTTCACCATCATCTGGCATGATCTGTTTCTGTTTGCATGCAGTATTAGATTTATAACATGGGTCACTTTTTTCTATAATAGTAATATTTTTAGCTCTGTGTGCCTTTGCATCACTGTATAAGAACATTAAGGAAAACAAATCCGATGTTATTTAGGGAAAACAGCAGAAATATTTTTTTTAAAAAAATATTTGGCAGCATATCATTATATCCCAAACTCCCAAAAAAAAATCATCACATTTTCTACCTAAAGTAGAAATGAGCAAGAAATGAGACAGCAGTTGATGCATTCCCACTATTTATGATTACTTAATGAGTTTTTATTACTTTAATTAATCATTGCCGGAGTTATTTCTTTTCATTTGCCTACATAATGGATGCTGAGCAGAAGTGTCATTTGCAGGCCAATAAGCTTTCTGTTGAAACTTCACGGTCGCACCGGCAGATTTTCTGTGTTTGCATACATTAAAGGAAAGGGACTCTAAACAGAGGTTTGGCTTTGCAATAGCGGACCTTACTCTGTTGCATGCAAATTATGAGTTCCTGGATAGTGTTGCCCAAGGTTTATGTTCAGTCTGTACTTTACTGTACTTGTCACGATGTGAATATTGTCAGTTGTGAGTCTATGCAGGGTGATGCATCCCTATTCTAATATTATGGTACTTCCCAATATAAGCAGAACATGTGATATGATGTTTGCGCATGTCTACATTTCTAATCCACCATTAATCTTCTTCTGATGTGCCTTCCGAACAGGAAGGTTGTGTTCCGTAGTAAAGATGTAGATTATTCAGGATTCATTGTTTTTGTACTCAAATAAATATTTTCTATTAGACATTTAATCTCGGTTTTATTTCTAAGTGTTTGAATTCCAAGGAAAAGATCCAAATATCGCCTCTATGAGATATTCTTTCCTGAACAGTATTGTACTGTACAGCACTGTACTGTAAAGAGCCATGGTGGCGCAGTGGTTAGAAATGCAGTACTGCAGGCTACTTCTGCTGATCAGCATCTGCCAGCAGTTTGGCAGATCGAATCTCACCAGGCTCAAGGTTGACTCAGACTTCCATCCTTCTGAGGTCGGTAAAATGAGGACCCAGATTGTTGGGGGCAATATGCTGACTCTGTAAACCGCTTAGAGAGGGCTGTAAAAGCACTGTGAAGCGGTATATAAGTCTAAGTGCTATTGCTATTGCTATTTTCAGTGGGAAAATGTGATTCGCGATTCCACAGCTCGTATGGAGATTGAATGCAATTTTCCTCTGGTATGCCATTCTTTCTCCCTGCACAAACGTTGCCACCAGTAGTGGGAGGATCAAAGATATACTTATACTTGTCAATCTATAATAAGTGCTGCTTAGTGTTCAAGAACATTCAAGTTTAAATATAATAAATACGTACATACATACATATATACTTCCATCTGCGGTTATTCCCGATAAATGCTCATAGAAGGAATCAACAGATTTAGCTGAACATCATCTTCATACATTATGAATAAAGGCCAGTGTCATTAAATCACTCCCTATCAAATGCTACAGTACCCTTATAACATGTTTGTGTGCGTTGTTATATGTATGCACTTCTTAGAAGCGATAGGTCTTGCCCTTCATTCATTTATCTTGTTATACTTTCTGTGACATGCCAGCTCCACTTAATCGTTAATAACAGGTTTTACAAGAAGGCGTGATGCCCCTGTTATGACCTGATGAACAATCATTTTCTTCTGTTTACATCTGTTTACACACTTGCCTTTGAATGTTCTGTCCTTGTGCTGGCAGATCGTATTATATCGAGAGATTTAATGCAAATCAGAGTGGTCTGTCTTTTTGACAGTGTGTGTATGTTATTTATTTTTTTCTGGATTGGAAAAAATAAATACAATTATGGTTATAATACCTCATTATCTTCAGGTTCTTCCAAAATATTTGTGGAATATCAGTATTTTATGTATCAAAATGGGATCCTGGGGCAGGCATGATCCATTGTGTTGATTGGTTGAATTGCAAGGTTCAGCCTCCCAAAATGGATAAGCCCATTTATGTTTATATTTACAGACATACACATAAAAAGGTAAAGGTTCCCCCACACATGAGTGCTAGTCGTTTCTGGCCCTAGGGGGCAGTACACATCTCCATTTCAAAGCCAAAGAGTGTCATGCTGTCCGAAGACGTCTCCGTGGTCATGTGGCCGGCATGACTAAAAGCCAAAGGCGCACTGAGCGCTGTTACCTTCCCACCAAAGTGGTCCCTATTTTTCTACTTGCATTTTTTACGTGCTTTTGAACTGCTAGGTTGGCAGAAGCTGGGACAAGTAACGGGAGCTCACTCCGTTACGCGGCACTAGGGATTCGAACCGCTGAACTGCCGACCTTCTGATTGACAAGCTCAGCATCTTATTTAAATGGAAAGGTCATAGGAGGCTATGGAAGCATACTGTAGATGCTTAAATAAGGAAATGACTCTTCTGCAAAAGGATGATAAAATAAATTGATAGTCAATTTGCCAGTGAAAGTTATGAAATTTCCTAAAGTGGTAATTAGTTGGGTGATGTTATTAGTTAGAAATGAGGCAGTTGAAAAGACCACAGATTATTTTTGTAGTTACCCATATGTTCCGGCATATAAGATGACTTTTTACCCCTTGAAAATCTTCTCAAAAGTCAGGGGTCATCTTATACGCCGGGTACTAAAACTTCTGAGCCGGGGGGGAGCTCAAAAACGGCCGCGGCCGCATCCCTGCCATTCTCCAGCCAAGCGGCCAAAGGATATATCCCAAACTCTATATTTTAATTGGAAAAGTTGGGGGTCGTCTTATACGCCCAGTCGTCTTATACGCCGTAACATACGATATATTCATTGAATGCTGAACTGATGTAACAGTTGTTTCTCTTCCTTGACAAATCAGAGGAAAGTAGTATTGTGAGAATGTGTATTGTTCTGATCTTACACTGCATTTGGAGTGAAATTCAGGATAGAGATGGCATTATTCAAAAGTACTTAAAAATCTTCAGAACCATAAGCACAGTTCAGCAGAAGAACCAATTACCCGAGAGATGATAGGCTCCCCTTTGCTAGATAATTATATTGAAGAGAAGGTGGACAGTCACATATCAAAGAATTCTTGTACTAGGGGAGGAGAGGAGAGGAGAGGAGAGGAGAGGAGAGGAGAGGAGAGGAGAGGAGAGGAGAGGAGAGGAGAGATGAGATGAGATGAGATGATGAGATGAGATGAGATGAGATGAGATGAGATGAGATGAGATGAGATGAGATGAGATGAGATGAGATGAGATGAGATGAGATGAGATGAGATGGAAGGGACCTTGGAGGTCTTCTAATGACTAGTCCAACCCCCTGTTCAGGCAGGAAACCCTATAACATTTCTGACAAATGACTGTCCAGTCTCTTGTGACTCTGATTTCTCTGATTGTTCTCAAATAAAGGCAAAAGAAAAGGGAGGATTATGCAGTTGTATAACTCCACCTCCTAAATGCATATCCTTGCTGACCCCATTGCCAGATAGATTAAGTCATGCTGCATCAGAAACCAGGAATATGCCTGCCTTTTGTATTCAAAAGTTAGCACTCTAATTTAATTGATCTTTGGATTCCATTCAAAAATGAAGTCACTTTGATTTATACTCCTTCTGAACTTGCAGGCTAATGGCACAGCCTTAGGCAAGTCACTATCATGTCTTACAAGAGAGACATTGAGGATAAATGAGTTGAAAACTGTGAATTGCTTTGCACATTGAAAATGCCCATGGAGATAATTAACAGTAATGGATCTGACTCTTCGATTCTTTCCTGAGTCAGTGAGTGTGCAATGCCTAATATTGGAGAAGCATCACTTTCTGAAGACCTGTATCAACCAATGTGAAAGACAGGTCCTTGGTCAAATATCTTGCCCAGGAATAAAATGTTTCAGTGTGCTTTAAAAAAAGCCCTAGTGATTTAACAAGGAAGCTGCAAAATATACCAATAGAAGATATGCTTTAGATTAGAAGATATGCCTTTTCTGCACATATTTTGGGGGTGAACCCAACCATTTGCAAAATAGATTTGCAAAATAGATATAGACGTGGATTTTTCCATACTACCAACAAATGTTTTATCAAGAGTATTGTCATTCACATAAAAAAGAAATAAATAAAAAGCAGAGGCAAAAATTGCTATGAAATGCCAGCTGAATGCCAGCAACTTATACCAGCAAACGTAAAATCAGTTTGCTTTCAAAAAGTGTCTTTTAAATCTATGGAGATTCTCAGTCATCCAGGTCATGGTTGTCCCAAAGTTGCTTTTTCAGGAGGCAACTGGACTTTCTTTGTTTTTTTCCCTTGAAGATGTAAACTGAAGAAGCTTCTTAACAGAGATTTAACAGAGATTTACAGAGTTGGAAGGGACCTTGCAGGTCATCTAGTCCAACCCCCTGCCCAAGCAGGAGACCCTACATCTGCCTCTACCTAGGATCGAACTCACAACCTCCTGATTGTAAGAGCTACACCTCTAGGCCACAGCAGCAGGAGTAATTACTTAAATTGAGTAAAAAGGAGTTCTTGGATGAGAAGTAAAATGCCTTCAAGGGGAAAAAATCAAATTGCCTCTTGAAAAAGCACCTTTGGAATGTAGAGTAGAGTAGAGTAGAGTAGAGTAGAGTAGAGTAGAGTAGAGTAGAGTAGAGTAGAGTAGAGTAGAGTAATCTCTTTTTAAAAACTTCCAGTGTTGGAGTATTCACAACTTCTGGAGGAAAGTTGTTCCACTGATTAATTGTTCTAACTGTCAGGAAATTTCTCCTTAGTTCTAAGTTGCTTCTCTCCTTGATTAGTTTCCACCCATTGCTTCTTGTCCTACCCTCAGGTGCTTTGGAGAATAGCTTGTCTCCCTCTTTAAATCTTTTTACTTTTTTTTTTTTTTGGTTCTATAATCCTTTCAATTGCTTACTTGGCAATAAAGGTACAGTTTTCAATCACATGGTTCACAACTTTATTTGAATCCATAGTTTGCTTCATCGGTAGCTGTTGATCACTCTCCAGTGTAGGCCTATTGCTCAATTCATCCAACATACCAAACCAAAATTAGCTGCATTATGCTTGATTGCAATGTGGTTTCCAGCCATTGGTTTGTGGGTGTATGTTTGCTTACAACTGATTGACACTGATTTAGATATAGTAACAAGTCTGTACAGGTGAGTGTTTATTGCCTTCTTGTGGTTACTAACAGTAGTAGTTGTTCTTTGACTTGTACAGGTGGAAGGAGCCCTTGAACCATCATCTCCAACTTACTGCAATTATTTTCTGTGGTTTGACCATATTGTAGTCACTGCTGGTTCATATCCAGCTGGTAATCAACTATTTATTACCAAGCCAAGTAGCACCAATCATATATTTCTGCATTTGATTTTTGTTTCCTTAATGGAAAACTTTGCACAGACTTCTATTACTTTTTGTCTGTTATTTTCCAGCCAGTTCCCTTAATCTGTCAGCCAGACTCTGAATTTTCTGATAAGTTTTCTGATACACATTCTCTTCGCATCCCCATCTGAGTCAATGAAAAAAATGTTCTGAATTCTATGTTATCCTATTTGATACCATCCTTCAGTTTGATGAGGAATGATTCTTGAGGACTTGGGGAGTGCAATTTCTGTGCCAGTTAGCCAGCACACACTTAACTAGCTTGCTAGCCTGAATGCCATGTGGCATTTTGTCAAATGCTTTGCTGAAATCAAGTTATATTATTTCTACAACATGACCACAATCTGTTCAAGGCATATACCTTAACAAAAGAGATCAGATTAGCCTGGCAAGATTTTTGTCTTGACATTTTTGGGGCAATCATCACATTATTTTCCAAGTACTTACAGATCAATCTCTATCTAATTTGTTCAAGAGGCTTGTGATTCCATCATCCCACTGATTATTCCGTTGCCGTTCTGCTGAATTTGCTTCCATCCTTTTGGCAGACAGGAATAATATCTGCCGTCTTCCAGTTGCTTTGCACTTTTCTTTAGCATTTCTGAAAGATAATATGTGAGTTCTATTAGACAGATGGAAACTCCATCACTGCCCTAGGATATAATCCATCTGACACCGGGAATTTAAAGTTAAACTGAGTAAGAATTCCCTGCCCATGTTTATCACTCTCACTTTTCATCTTCTTCATAATTTGCCTTCATTCTTCTCAAAGAATATAATGCTGTCTCTTCAGTTCTAGACTACTTGAATATGTTGATTAGTGACCTACTCCTCTTCCATCTCTTATGCATATGATGGTGTTGTTTTGACTGCTGTTCTTCTCAAATCTTAATTAAGATTTTGGGAACTCAGACTGAATGTTTGAGCTGTCTTCCTTCTTTCTTTGCTTAAATTGTTTACAACTGTGCTTTTATAGTATTATCTTTTTTAGGAACTTTTTTTACCTATTTGTAATCCTTTTCTCATTGATTTTTCCTGCTAGGAGTTCTACTAATAATTCTTCAAAGCTTACTAAATCCCATCTTTTTGAAGTCCAACATATACTTTTGACTACACTCCGCCATAGATTCCCTTAAACCAGTGTTTCCCAACCTTGGCAACTTGAAGATCAGTGGTGGGTTCCTACCAGTGCGGTCCACTCTATAGCACCGGTAGCTGCCTGCTGGTGATGTCACAGTACTGGTGCAGTCGGTTGCTGGTGCCTGGGTGCCGCCATTAAATTTTTTTTAAAAAAAATTTTTTTTTAATATTTTATTTTGTGCATGCCCAGAAGCCGAGCTTCCGGCACTGCGCATGTGCTGCCTTCCTACCCCACAGTGAGTCCAAGCAGGGGAGGATGGCTGAGGGAGCGCGTGAGACCTGAAAGAACGGGCAGCAGGAGCTATCTCCATTCCCCTCCCTTCAGCAGTCCGAGAAGCCACGAACGTGCTGTGATGATCCTAGGCATTTTTGCATGTTTGAGGCTTCTCAAGCTGCTGAGGGGAGGGGGAATGGGCGGCAGGACCTATCTCAGTTCCCCTCCCTTCAGCAGTCCGAGAAGCCATGAACGTGCTATGATGATCCCAGGCATTTTCGCACATTCGAGGCTTCTCGAGCTGCTGAAGGGAGGGGGAACGGGTGGCAGGAGCCTAGGATCATCAAATGGGGAGAAGCATTCAGGCCGGACAGAGCCTCCTAGAAGAACCGCTGCTGCGGTCTTGCTGCTCTCACTGCGGGGGACTGCGGGGGACTGCTTCTCCGGCCGCTGCCAAGCTCCCGAGGCCCACGCCCACCCGGTCACATGGCTGGCAAGCCACACCCACAAAATAAGCCACGGCCACAGAGTGGTAGTAAAAAAATTAGGAACCCGCCTCTGTTGAAGATGTCTGGACTTCAATTCCCAGAATTCCCCAGCCAGAATTCCCTGGCTGGGGAATTCTGGGAGTTGAAGTCCAGACATCTTCAAGTTGCCAAGGTTGGGAAACACTGCCTTAAACTCATGAACTACAGCTTTACATATTCTTTTATTCATGTTCCTACTACATCCACTCCGTTCACAATGTTTTCCTTCATTGATTAGGGTTAGGATTCCTCGATGTTTTTCTGCCATTCCTTAGAAGAATACTGTCATCAGTCATGTATTTCTCAGAAGGACCAAGTTTGTCACAGTTTGTATTGCAACTGATATGGGGATAATTAAAATTCACCATCATTATGGGGATTCCCCACCTCTTTGAAAGAGCTATGGTTTGTTTTTGAATCACAGCAGCCATACCTTCTCTTTGGTGGAAGGCAATAGCAAACAGCATGAAAGTATTATTTTATTGGGCCTTCCACTCTCTATCATATAATTCATTCACTTGGAATTTTTATTGTCCCTATGTGAATATTTTCAGCATATAATGTGACGTTTCCTCTCTTTCAAATGCTCCTTGTCATTTTGAATAAGTTACATTTTTCAATTGCTATGTTCTGATTTTATCTTGTAGTGGAATTTATGTGTGTGTGAGAGAGAGGGTGGATGGGCAGGCACCTTCAAGTCAGTTTTTTTGACCCCTGGTGACTGCTTCATTCTGTTATTGTAGCTACTTCAAGTATACTTTTAGTCTTCATATAGAGTCAGTTTCCTGACCTAGTCTACCACAGACGTCTGACAGGAAATGCATGTTTAAAGTCACTATGGTTTCTCGGAACCAAATACTGTTCCTCTGCATTATCATTATTTCCCTTTCCAATCCTTTACGTTAAATGGATAAGTGGGGACGCATGATGGTGAACCTATGGCATACGTGCCACAGGTGGCACACAGAACCCTCTCTGCAGGCATGAGAGCCCATCTCAGCTCCACCGCACATGCACGAGCACCTCCTGCCGGCCAGCTGATTTTCGGGTATCTGCTCTGCATGTGTGGAGGGCGGAGCACATGCGGGAGACACACATGCATGCATGGCGGTGGGGTGGAGGGTCGTGCGTGAATGCGTGGGGGGTGGGGAGAGAGCAGGGGGTGCGGCGTAGCCCGTTTTTGGTCCCAGGAGGCTGCAAGCAAGAAACATTTGGTAGATCCTCAACCACCATAAAAACTTTAGTACAACCATAGAGGCCTATTCATATGGATTCTTTCATCTTCACTCCTGTGAAGCCATAATGTCTATTTCCCTGAAGGCAGAAAGAGAAGGAAAACTAGAATATGGGCCTTTTCTGTTGTAGCCCCTTCTTCAGCGGTGGGTTCAACGGTGGGTTGCTCCCGGTTCGGACCGGTTCTTAGAACTAGTAGCAGTGGCAGGAGGCTCCGCCCACCTGCCCGAGATGCTTCTGTGCATGTGCACACACACACGCGAACCAGTAGCAACAGGTTTTAGAACCCACTACTGCCCTTCTTCATAGAATATCCTCCACTCGGAAATAACCTTAGCCTTTCCTTAGGCTTCAAAGATCTGATTATGTACACCTGGGGTTCACAATGTGTTAAGAGCCCCGTTTTTATTTTTATTTTGCTTTACTGATAGTTCATTATTTTTGTATGTTTTTATTGTTTTATTGTTTGTAACTGTTAAAACGGTTTTATCGTTTTAGAATTCTAAGTTATCCAGAGTCCTTTTGTTGAGATGAGCAGCTATAATAAATTGAATAAATAACCGTCTATGGAGATTCTCAGTCATCCAGGTCCCAAAGGTGCCTTTTCAAGAGGCAACTGGACTTTCTTGGTTTTGTTTTGGTTTTTTTTAAGACATTTCGCTTCTCATTCAAGAAGCTTCTTCGGCTCTGACTGGATGGTTTCTATAAATAAATAAACAAATATATAAAATATAAACTTGTCAACCCAAGAGGAGATTTCTCTTCCACTCTTCAAATTATCACTAACTGTCATAGCCAAAGGATTCTCAAAGGTTGCAGTTTATTTGCTTTTAAATATTTACTGGGTTTTTTTTCCAGTTCTGATAATTTATGCTACTTGGAAACCCCTCAGTCTACAAAGACACACATGACTGTAATAAATGCATTCTACATTACAAACTTCAGTCTTACAACTGTGACTGTTTTCTCAAATATTGCCTCTCTTCCATTGCTTAGTTGTGAAAAATCAATCTATTTCACAATACTTTGAGAAGTGTTCATTTTAGCGCCTTGCTTTCCTGTACGACGTTGTTCTTCTTTATTTTTATTTATTATGTTGCTTCTGTGGCATGATGCTACTGTAGCCCAAGCCATTTGTGATATGCTTTCAATCTTCAGGCATTTTGTATGCCATTAGTTGTGAAACTGGGAAGACATATGAATGGCTAAGACATTCTGGGTTGTATCCTAATCTTTGGATTGTTAGGAATAGAACTGTCACTGTTTTTAAGGTACAGCATTTGTATGATGAGAGCAGTCCTCATCATGGCTTACAAACATTCGTTTAGCAACCATTCAATGTTACAACGGCACTGAAATAGAATAGAATAGAATAGAATAGAATAGAATAGAATAGAATAGAACAGAACAGAACAGAACAGAACAGAACAGAACAGAACAGAACAGAATAGAATAGAATAGAAATTTTTTATTGGCCAAGTGTGACTGGACACACAAGGAATTTGTCTTGGTACACATGCTCTCAGTGTACATAAAAGAAAAGATGAAAAAAAGTAACTTACAGCCAGTCCTTGTACTTACTGCACCCCCATGGTCATGTGATCAAAAATCAAGTGCTTGGCAACCCACATTTACCTACAAGGATTGCAGTGTCCAGAGGTCATGTGATTGACCTTCCCCAGCCAGCTTCCACCAAGCAGTAAATGGAAGAAGCCAATGGAATTGTTTTGACAACTGAGTGATTCATTTAATGGCAAAAGAGGCCCTAAAATTGGGCAAAATTGACACACTTAACAATCACCTCGCTTAGCAAAGGAAATTCTGATCCCAATTATGCTTGCAAGTTGAGGACTACCGATATTTACCTGTAAATATCTTGCCAAAATCCAACCTGGCTAAATACACTTACAGAAATGTTGGGTGATGACATTTATATTCCCATTTCTTTCTTAAAAGAAACTGTGATGTAATGATCCCAAGTTGGCTAATAATTTTATTATAAACAACAAAAGTAACACAGAAGGGTGAGTAAGCTTATGAATTCTTAAAGGGTTACCATATCTGCCCTGTGGAATCCAGAAATCTACTAAATGGCAACCCAACATACAAGTTTGTATTTCTTGGTTGTCATCTAATATTGTTTTTTTTGCAGCTCAGCTATGGTAGCCCTGCTATAAAGAATTACTAATCAGAAAAGTGAGTTAGAAAAAAGAGGAGGATATTTATACAAAGGCTAATCTATAGGTTTGTAAAAAAAATGAATTGTTGATGCTTTTAAAGGAGTGGTTTTATGGCTAGTTTTTTTTAATCTCTTTCTCTCTCTTTCCCTGTGTTTATCCTAGCCACAGTTGATTTATCTAGCCCTGTGTTTTCTGAAATGTTAGTTGTACCTATGAGAGTGCTTCCCTCCCACCCTGCAACCCCTACACCATCTGTCTGCCTGATGAATTCCTCTCCTTCCCCTTCTTTAGCTATCCCAAGTTCCAGGATCCTTCCCTCCGCTCCCCGAGACGTGGTCCCTGTCTTGGTCTCCAGCCGATTTGTCCGTCTCAGCTGGCGCCCACCTGCAGAGGCCAAAGGGAACATTCAGACCTATGCAGTCTATTTTTCCAGAGACAGCATCAAGAGGTAGGTCTGGATCATGTTGGATGCAGGAGGGTTTCTTCTTCACCAAGGAAATTCAAATTCTGTGATCTGCATGAATCATATAAGCTGAGTTATCTAGTGATTGATGCACGAGATAGATGATTGATAGTTACATGATAGATAGATAGATAGATAGATAGATAGATAGATAGATAGATAGATAGATAGATAGATAGATAGATAGATAGATAGATAGATAGATGAGGGAGGGATAGATAGACGAGGGAGGGAGGGAAGGAGAGAGATGATAGATAGATTAGACAGACAGACAGACAGACAGACAGACAGACAGACAGACAGACAGACAGACAGACAGACAGACAGACAGATGAGGGAGGGATAGATAGATAAGGGAAGGAGGGAGGGAAGGAGAAAGATGATAGCTAGATTAGACAGACAGACAGACAGACAGACAGACAGACAGACAGACAGACAGACAGACAGACAGACAGATAGATAGATGATAGATAGATGAAGGAGGGATAGATAGATGAGGGAGAGAGGGAGGGAAGGAGATAGATAGATAGATAGATAGATAGATAGATAGATAGATAGACAGACAGACAGACAGACAGACAGACAGACAGACAGACAGACAGACAGACAGACAGACAGATAGATAGATAGATGAGAGAGAGGTAGTAGAGATAGATAAATAATTGATTGTAAGTAGATAGAGATGGATAATGATAGATGATAACTAGATAGATAAGTACGAGATAGATACTGTAAATGATGGATAGATGATAGATAGATAGATAGATAGATAGATAGATAGATAGATAGATAGATAGATAGATGATAGATAGATAGATAGATAGATAGATAGATAGATAGATAGATAGATAGATAGATAGATAGATAGATAGATAGATAGATAGATAGATGATAGATAGATAGATAGATAGATGATAGATAGATTTTGAATGTTTTTGTATGTGTATATTCTGTTTCAACTGCTGTAGAAAAGATTATCCTCCTCTGCTTTATTTTTAATCATACCTTTCATTAGTTAGCATGTGGTCATTTGTGTGTGTTTGTGTATGTGAAATGAACCAGGAACAAAATATAAAATATGATATATGAATGCTGAATTATGGGAGAGGGTGGAATTAGGAACAAAAACCATCCAGTGATGATGCAGAAAAGATAAATGGATCTCTAACAAATACTTAAAAGATGTAAAAATAGGTGCTACACACACTTGGAGGGGAGAGAGCTTATTTCAGATGTCCAAATGGTGCTCTGTGATTCTTGAAGACTTGCAGTAAGACTTCCCCAAACAATGAGTAATTGACAGGTTTGCAAAGGTGAAGATGCCCTAAGTGCAGGGCCTTCTATGTCATAATCAACATTTTGAAGTTAGGAAGATTAATTACATTTTCTTGAGCCAGATGAAATATGTGGATATATTCATAAGGTGTATACATTTTTTCAGGGGAGAAAGGGATGGTTGTGTGTAGTAGGTTGCTTTGAAATAGCAGAAAGGGCAAGAGGTGAATGGGATTGGTACTTACTCATCTTAGATAAGGTTATCAACACTGCAAATGATCTAAGCATTGCAATATTAGCATCAGATGCCAAGGAGAAGTTAACAAGTAGTTAAGAAAATCTCCTAGTTTTGAAACTTCTTAATAAGGCAAGTAGGTTAAAAGTCCACCAAGAGATAATTGGTTATGGGATGAATCTCCATCCGTACCCATGCAGAGAAATCCTATTTGTAAAGACAAGCTAACTCAGCGAGGTCAATTTGTCTCAACCAATTGTTGAGATGAAGTCAAGTGTCTGATCATAGTAGAACATACTACAGAATGACTGTGCTTCACACAACTTTACCAATGGAGTGTTTTCAATAATTCACCAGTTATAATTGCCCTGTATCATGAGTCTCTAACCATGGAATTTATACCTTTCAAAACCATTAGTGGTGGGTTCTCTTCTGAGCAAAGGCTATATTGTGAAGAGTTGGAGATCCATTTGTGTTAGGATGGCAGGCAAGTAAAAAACAGGGAAAGTGTCAACTTCAACTTCAACTCAGTTGTAATTGAATTCATGGCCATGTGAAATGCTACTGAAGTATTTTCTCATTGCTTCCATGCAAATACAAACCAAGTTAGCTTTAGTCATAGTCAGATATTATATCAATTATTTTGTGAAGTATTTAAAGGAAATCTAAAGAAACCAAACATTTTCAACTGTTTAAATCATGGGTGTCCAAGTTTAGGAACTTTAAGACCTGTAGACTTCAATTCCCAGAATTCCCTAGCCAGCCATACTGGCTGGGGGATTCTGGGAGTTGAAGTCCACGAGTCTTAAGTTTCCCAAGGTTGAAACCCCCTGGTTTAAATAGTATCTTCTAATATAGATATATTTTAAAATTGGTTATTGATTGTGGAGAGAAGGGTTACAATAAATGGTTTACTATGCAACCATTTGCATGAAATAATCAATAGAAAACACAGTATTTTTCCTTAGTAGAATCTACGTCCATAAGGAATATCATCATCCATTTAGCTAGAGGGTATAAGCACTAAACATTGGGCTTAAAATGCCACATTTAATTAAAAAAATAAAACTTTGAAAAAAATGATTTAAGACTTTGTATGGTGATGATGACAGCCTTAGGTTTCGTGAACTTTAGGCTTTCAGCGTGAACAAACTAAACACAGTTTCCTTTAAGTGCTTGGGTAGAATACTGAGTCATTTATTTTTTGTACATTTATTTTTTTTATACAAAAGAGCTATTTTTCTCTTTATAATAATAGCGGATCTGACATTAACCTGAGGCATGCACAGAAATTGTCAGACAAATTATTGTAACTCCTGAGAACGAAATGATTCTTGGTGTTGCAGAATAACGGTGATTTTGCTTCAGAATTGACAGTTTTCACATGACTGGCGCTGCATCGTTCTGTGACATGACTCCAGCCCTTATACATGCCTGGGTTGTTAAAGTCCTATGACAGCTCCCTCAAAGCTTATGCTCTCTGAAAGGTCAGGACTTCAGTTCCATCAGACATAGCCATTGGGGTCAGTGGCATGAGAGTGTGGGATTTTTACAAGAAAACCTATGAACGCTTAAAACAATAGTGTTCAACCAACTTAGAACTAAGGAGAAATTTCCTGACAGTTAGAACAATTAACCAGTGGAACAACTTGCCTCCAGGTGGGTCTGAAGATTTTTAAGAAGAGATTAGAGAACCTGAAATGGTATAGGGCAGTGATGGCGAACCTTTTTTTCCTTGGGTGCCGAAATAGTGGCCGCGCGCGCTATTGCACGCATGTGTGTGCCACACCCATAATTCAAAGCCTCCCACTCGCCCCACCCCCCTGCGCATGCATGCGTGACCCTCCCTCCCCCATTTCCCGACTTCCAGTGGGCCCGGTAGGCCCATTTTTCGCCCTCCCCAGGCTCCAGAGGCTTTCCCCCACCACCCAGGAGGCCCTCCAGAGGCCAAAATCGCCCTCCCAGAGCCTCTGTGCAAGCCAAAAATCAGTTGGCGGACATGCACATGCGCACTGGAGTTGAGCTAGGGCAATGGCTCACGTGCTGGCAGATATGGCTCCGCGTGCCACCTGTGGCACCCGTGCCATAGGTTCGCCATCACTGGTATAGCAATAGCAATAGCAATAGCACTTAGACTTATATACCGTTTCATAGTGCTTTCCAGCCCTCTCTAAGCGGTTTACAGAGTTCAGCATATTGCCCCCAACAATCTGGGTCCTCATTTTACCCACCTCGGAAGGATGGAAGGCTGAGTCAACCTTGAGCCTAGTGAGATTCGAGCAGCTGGACTGCTGAACTAGCAATCAGCTGAAGGTCGCAATGCTGCTTTTAACCACTGCGCTATCTCAGCTCCTGTGTATAGGGGCTGTATAGGGCCATGATGGTGAACCTATGGCACGCGTGCCACAGGTGGCACGTGGAGCCATATCTGAGGGCACGCGAGGCGTTGCCCTATGTCAGCTCCAGCGCACATGTGCGCGCTGGCCATCTGATTTTTGGCATTCCAGAGGGTGGGGGAGGCCGTTCTTGCCCTCCCCAGACTTCAGGAAAGCCTCTGTAGCCTGTGGATGGCAAAAAATGGACCCAATGGTTTCGGTTGGGCCATTTTTCGCCCTCCCCAGGCTTGGAAAAGCCTCCTGAAGCCTGGGAAAGGTGAAAAACGGCCAAATGGCCCAACTGGAAGTCTGGAGGCTTCAGTGAGGTCTGCGCACATGCGTGGGGGGCAGCGCAGGGGGGTTGTGCACACATGCGTGGGGGAGGGCATTGCATTATGGGTGTGGGTGTGGGCACTTGCGCACGCACCATCACGCGCGAGCGTGCCCTTTTGGCACCCGAGCAAAAAAGGTTCGCCATCACTGGTATAGGGTTTCCTGCTTAAGCAGGGGGTTGGATTAAAAGACCTCCAAGGTCCATTCCAACTCTGTTGTTCTGTTTCCTTAGAAAGATGCAATAGCTCCTTGGAGCTTTTGGTGACTTGAGACTAACTGCAACACAGATAACTATGCATTATTACTTTCATGAAGCATTCCTATAACATGGGCCTCCTTCCATCCCCAAAACTTAAGTCTGTTTCAGAGATAAAGCAGGTGGTGGGTTCTAACTTACCTCGCTGCCGGTTTGCTTCCTCCCACACCGCATGGCCGTGCCTCATGGGCACGTGCGCTTTGCATGTGCGCACATGCGCAGTAGCGAAAAAAATCAGAAAAAATCCCCCCCAAAAAAGCCGAAAACAAGATGGCGATGCATGCGTAGTGCCAGAAACTCAGCTTCTGCGCATGCACAGAAGAAAACAAAACAAAAAAACAATTCAAAAAAACAATAATCAAAAAAATGCAAAAAAAGATGGCGGCCTCCACAGACCGGCACCAACCAATCCGGTTCCGTGACATCATCGTGATGTCACCAGCTGGTTGCCTCTGCTTCGGGCGAACTAGTCCGAACCAGGAGGAACCCACCTCTGAGATAAAGTAATGTTTTCCCCTTTGAATTAGTTATGGATGCCATATGATGGCCTTCACTATCATTCAGTTGTGTAGTCAGATGAGCCTGTGGAGATGGGATCGATCTAGAACCTATATGTGATGAAAGAGAATTCATGAAGGGTACAAATGAAGATCTAAATCTGGGATGTACCATTATTTTCATATTAAGAATTGGATATTAGGAAAAAAAACTGGTGAAAGAAAGAAAGGAAATAATTGAAACCAATTTAACCAAAGGAATAGCAATAGCAGTTAGACTTTTTTGCTTTTTTGGCACTGCGCAAGCATGCACGCATAGCAGGAGGAAGCGAACTGGCAGCGAGGTAAGTTAGAACCCACCCCTGGATAGCAGCCTAGAAATCATGAGACTGTCAGTTCTAGTCCTCCTTATGCATGGAAGCTGGAGAGGTGACTTTGGGACAGTCACTCTTAGCCCACAACGTCAGGCTTGGATAATAAACCAATTGGTCAACTTCTGTGGTAATCAATGGATTAATTCTCGATCAATAAAAAAAAGTGGAACCTGGGGAAAATGCTAGGAAGGGAGGATAGAGCATTCATAATTGTTAGTAAAGTACAATCTATCATCCAAGTATAGTAACAGTGGGTTCTACTCCAGTTGCTTGTATGCCTATCTTTTGATTGCCTAATAGGACAGGCCAACAGCTTCCGATATCAAATTAAATATAGCACAAGGACAATCTTGGCAACTGTTACAAAACACCTTTATTGGTTAAAAAAAAAAGATAATCTGGAATAACCCTGAGATATTTTAACTATTTAGTGGCTCATTTCCCCAACCTGAGAAGAGAGATGTAAAAATAATCTCTTCATCTAATATGTTGAACTATTGTGATCAGGGGTGGGCTGCTGGGGATTCGCAGGGGTTCGGGAGAACCTCTAGCTAAGATTCTGTGCAGTTCGGAGAACCCCCAAATCCCACTCCTGGCTGGCCCTGCCCCCCCTGCCCCACCCTTCCCAAGAGTCCCCACGTGGCCTGTTTTGGATGCAGGTAAGTGCAGGGCGCGCACAGAGGCTCGAGGAGGGTGAAAAACGGGCCCATTTCCGGCCTCCAGAGGGCCTCCGGAGCCTGGGGAGTCCATTTTCGCCCTCCCGGAGGCTCAAAAAAGCCTCTGGAGTCCGGGCAGTGCAAAAATGCCCCCCCACCATGGTGCAGGAGGCTGACTAGGCCATGCCCACCATGGCCACGCCCACCGAGCAACCGGGCAGAGAACCCCTTGCTAAAAATTTTGAAGCCCACCTCTGATTCTGATGGAATACAGGAAGGAAGGGGATTCCCAGGAGGAAGGGGATTCATTTCAGATGAGTAAGAGGCAACTCAGTTTAGATACTATATGTGTGAGAAAGAGGGTGAAGACAGCTTCTCCCTAATAGTTCACAGAGTGTATTGTGGATGCAGATATGAGTGGTGTGGTGGCCTAGTGGTGAACATGCTCGCCTTACTTTCAGAAGGTTGAGAGTTCAATCCTAGGTAGCGGCACATGTTTCTCCTCTAGGCACAAAGAAAAAAATATATCTGCTGCGAACTCCATGTGGTGTCAGGAAGGGCATCCGGCCAGTAAACTCTCAGCTTCATCCAGTTGTCCCGACTCCACCCCGAATTAAGCGATTACAGCAGGGATGAAATTCAATTTTTTTCCCTACCGGTTCTGTGGGCGTGGCTTGGTGGGCATGGCAGGGGAAGGATACTGCAACATCCCCATTTCCTCCCCACTTCTGGGGGGAAGGATATTGCAAAATCTCCATTCCTACCCCACTCTGGGGCCAGCCAGAGGTGGTATTTGCCGGTTCTCCAAACTACTCAAAATTTCTGCTACTGGTTCTACAGAACCTATCAAACCTGAAGAGCCGAGGTGGCACAGTGGTTAAATGCAGCACTGCAGGCTGCTAGTTCAGCAATTCAGCTGTTCAAATCTCACTGGCTCAAGATTGACTCAGCCTTCCATCCTTCTGAGGTCGGTAAAATGAGGACCCAGATTGTTGGGGGCAATATGCTGAACTCTGTAAACCGCTTAGAGAGGGCTGTAAAAGACTGTGAAGTGGTATATAAGTCTAAGTGCTATTGCTATTAACATGCTGAATTTCACCTCTGGAAATTTTATTGTAAATGCAGATACTAGAGTCTGCAGTCTGGCAAGATTGTGTCTATAGATATATAAAAAAATCAGTTTTGGGCCTATATATCAGCTTTTGTTTGTATGCCACATTTTATTTCTAGGCTATAAGGGACTGAAGAGGCCAAATTATTCTAATAGCTTTTAAATTCATTTGTAAAATGTAGCTTTAGGAAGTAGGAAAGAAAAACAATGCCAATCATGAGCCCATTTTTCTGTTAACTGAGTATTGTACAACCAGAAATGCTACTAAGATTCTTTTACCTTGAAGCAACTAATTAGATATTTAATAGATTATAGCAGCAGTTGTCAGCTACCTACTAAATGTGCAAAAATGATGCAATTACATTTTATCACTCTGAAACATTTACAAATGTTGTTCTACCTTTCCTATGCAAACTGCCACTGAAAAGTTCCATGTTTTTGAATTATTATTTGAAGCGCAGCAGTTAGAGGCAGTACTGCAGGCCACTTTAGCTGACAGAGATCCGCAGTTCAGCGGTTCAAATCTCACCGGCTCAAGGTTGACTCAGCCTTCCATCCTTCCGAGGTAGGTAAAATGAGGACCCAGATTGTTGGGGGCAATGTAAATATACATTGCTTAATGGTGTAAACCGCTTAGAGAGTGCTTGCACTGTGAGGCGGTATATAAATCTCACAAAATAAATAAAATAAATAATAAATTTACTTAGCAATTTTCTCATTTTCTCCATGACTTCTCAGCATGTCCTTGCTGCCAACACATTTTAAAATAATCTTTTATTATTACTATATTTTATTAGCTTTATGAAGCATTTTGCGTTTTTGTTTAATCACCTGAATTTTTTTTAATTGAAAAAGTTTTATTAGTACAGAGTACAAACATTTTTTAATTTTTCTCCCCACCCCCACCCCCTTCCCTCCCCCCCTCCCCCCCGGACTTCCCAGAGAGAACACAGGGCATAATATCAGTAATTACAGAAGAAAAAAGAAAAAAGAAAAACCCCTCAACTCCAAATTACACATTGCTAGCATCATTAAATTTCTATATTTTATATTATTTCCCATATAATTCTAAAAAATAAAAAATAAAAATTAAAAATATATTAATTATATAATCTAGGTTATACAAAGGAAGGAAGACAGTTTCTCCCTCCTCCTTTCAATCACCTTTCTAGATCTATAAAAATTTTTAATAATACTAAATCTTTAAAAAAAAACATTAATAATAATAATAATCTCATAATTAACTAAAACCGAGAAAATTTTACATAGCTAATATCAAGATATTAAATAATACCTTTAAATTTCATCATAACAACATATTATTCTAAAGCAACTTATTAACTCAAATAAAACTAAAAAAGTATTACATGTCTACATATTAAATAATAAAACTTTTAAATTTCATCATAACATAATATTATTATACAACGACTTTAATTCCTAATAAAAAATATTAAGTAATAATACCTTTAAGTTTCTCATAATAACATTATTATACAACAACTTATTAGCTCAGATAAAAAATTATTACATGTCTACATATTAAATATTAAAGCCTTTAAATTTCATCATAACCACATAATATTATTGTTCAACAACTTGTTAATTCATAGTAAAAAGATATCCTTAATAATAATAATAATAATAATAATAATAATAATAATAATAATAATAATAATAATAATAATAACAATAGTAATAATAATAATAATAATAATAATAATAATAATAATAATAATAATAATAATAATAATAATAATAATAATAATAATAATAATAATAATAATAATAATAATAATAATAATAATAATAATAATAATAGTAAAAATCTAAAGAAGAGAGAGAGAAGAACAAAAACCTAAGACAAATGGAAAAAAAAAATCCTTCCTTTAAAACAATTTTTAAAATCTAATTGTAATAATTTAAAACTCAATAGTTTTAATTAGAAATTAAGAATTCCAATTCTTAAAAAATTATTTAAAAAAAGGAAAAAAGAAAAAAAAATTTCCTTTTTAAAAAAAGAAAGAAAAAAGGAAGAAACAACAAGGAAAAAAAAGGAGAAGAAGAAAATACAATTATATTATCTCCATCCATCTAATACATATCAACACTACTTCTCTTTATATCTTATTGGTTGCCTCCTTTTGTATCTTGATGATTTTGAATTTATCAGCTCCTCTTCCATCTGATCCCAATACTCCATCTCCTTTTTCACATCTTTCTGGCTCTGCGATTCACTTTGACTCTTTAAGATTATTTCATTTTAATCCAATAAAGATGACTTTTCCTCCTTCTCTTCTTCTACATTCATACGTTTTTCTTCTGGAATTTTAGATATATCAGCCTTTAAAATATTAACATAAAATTCAGTAGCTTTGTTTATCGTATTCAGCCGGTATCTTTTCTCCAAAAATTTCACCGTAACTCCTGTTGGTGCTTCCCATTTGTATTGTAAATTCAATCTTTTAAGTTCATCAATCAAAAAGCAAATTCTTTTCTAGCTTTAAGCATTTTAAAGGGAATTTCTTTCCAAATCTTAAGTTCCTGACCATTCACCTGAAGATTATTCTTAAATGTCGCCTGAATAATTCTGTTCCGTAAGACTCTTGTAGTAAAATATATAACAACGTCCCTTGGTAAATGTTTTTGTTTTGCGTGCCACGAATTGACCCTGTATATCTTTTCAATTTGTGTAGCCAGCTCATCTTTAGAAATTCCAGAAACCTGTACCAAGGCCTCAGTCATTCTTCCCTTCAGATCATCATATAAACTTTCTTTCAACCCCCTTACTCTAATAGCAAATTGCATTCTTCTAAACTGTGACATCAACATCTCTGTTTCAAAATTTGCAATATCCTTTTTAAATTTGTTTATATATTCCACCGAGGTTGCCAACGCTTGTTTATTTGTTTCAATACAGTCCTCCAAAAAATCAACATTTGTTGCTAAACCTTTGCAAACCTCTAACATGTCCATCCGTAGCTGCTTTTCCATATTCTTCAAAGCTTCCTGCATTTTATTTTCTATTTCAGTAATTTTTTGATTAAATTCCAAAATTAAGTCTTGTTTCATAATCTTTAAAGTATTTAATAAATTTTCCGATGTCAAAACTTGTGGAGGTGTTGATTCAGTAGCAAGTTGCATTTTAGAAGTATAAGCAGAGGGGTAGCTAGACCTTTTATTCAAGGCAATCATTCCATATTTTGAAGCCATTGTTATAGTTCCAAAAAAATTGATCTGAAAACACCAAATCACTATCAGTTGTTATAATCCAAAATTGAGAGTCAAAAATAAAAACCAGTTTTCAAATTCAAAAATTTCCCAAAGTCCAAAGGCCACAAACAGAACACAAATAACTTTCACTTCTTCTTTATTATACTTCCAAAAAGGTGCAAAGGAGAGTCAAATCTAAAAAAATTCTTGCAATTTCCAGGGCAAATAGTCTTTTGTAATTTATTTATATTAGTAAAATTATCAATTACTGTTATAATCCAAAGTCACGGAGCAGAGAATAAAAATCAATTTTCAAAATTTCCACAGGAGAAAAGCCAGAAAAAAAAAATCAATCTTTCCAAACTTAAAACCATTTTTATATTTCCAGAGAAGTATAGAAAAAAGCCATAACTCTAAATAAAATTCTTTCCAATGAACAGAATAGAGAGTTTTTTAATTTCCACAATCAGGAGACAGAGAAAAAAAATCAGTCTTCAAAGTTATAGTTTTCCATAAGAGAAAGAGCCACAAACAAACAAGGCAAAAATCACCTTCACTTCTCTTCCCAACTTCTTCAAAACGCCTTAAAAAGCCAGATCTCTAAAAAGATACTTTCCACTTTCAAAGGCAAATAATCCTTATTTTTGTCTATTATCAGAGAATATAAGAAGGACAGCCAGTTTTCAATTTTCAGAACAAAGAGTTTCCATAAGAGAAAAAAAAACCACAAGCAGAACGAAAATCACTTTCACTTCTCCTCCTTCAAACGCCATATTGTTGCATATTAAATGTTACTTTGTTTCTTCAAATAGAAGTTAGCCGAGGGTTTAAAAAAAAGAAAAAAAAATCCATACTTGCCCAGCAAAGCCCCTGGTTCTCTCTGTCTGCCTCTTTAACTGCACAGAAAAAAAAGTTTTAAAAATCCTCTTCTAGAGGCAGCGGCGGCTTCGGCGTCTAGCTCCGCAAAAGCGGAGATTTCCTGGCTTCCGGAGCTAGGGGCAGGCTACCTGGGGAGCCTTCCCTTCGCGCCCCTGGATGACTCCTAGGGCGCTAGGGGGGCTCTACCCCACCTGCCACGCTCTCCTCTCTCCCCTATATCCGGGGCAGAGATATTCCGAGCTGCCAGACAGCTGTTCTGGCGGCCCGGCAGGGAGTCGGAAAGGCGTCCTGAAAGAAGAACGCCATCGGCGCCGAACACCAAACCGGAAGTCCCAATCACCTGAATTTTTGAAAGCCCCAAAGCCCCCAAAATGCAGTTCACTGTTGCTGGTTGACTGAGGAGCCATTGTACATATCTGCTCAATTTTTTGATTCATATCCTGCCTTTAATGTTTTTTATAAACAACTGAAGGCAACAAACATACCTGATACTCCTTCCTCCTCCTATATACCCTACAACAACAACCCTGTGAGGTGAGTTGGATTGAGAGACAGTAACTGGCCCAAGGTCACTCACTTGGTTTTCATGCCCAAAGTGGGACTAGATTTCACAGTCTCTTAGTGATTGGCCCAAAGTGATCTAGCTGGAGGCAGCTAAGGCAGGATTAGAACTCACAGTCTCTTGGTGATTGGCCCAACGTCATTCAGCTGGCTTTCATGTCTAAGGCTGAACTAGAACTCAGAGTCTTCTGGTTTCTAGGCCAGCGCCTTCACTGCTGGCTCTTATACTTCATTGAAGACTTACAATAGCAATAGCTCTTAGACTTATATCCCACTTCACAGTCCTTTACAGCCCTCTCTAAGCGGTTTACAGAGTCAGCATATTGCCCCCAACAATGGGTCCTTATTTTACTCACCTTGGAAGGATGGAAAGGCTGGGTCAACCTTGAGCCGGTAAAAATCAAACTGAAGCTGATATTTTAATATATTGTAATATTGTTATTAATATTGGGTTTGAAGTTTTTTTTTTTTAAACTATGGATAAATAATTTGGTAGAATATTTTAAATATTGAGGTATTGTGACTAGGTATAAATATTACTTTTGTTATTTATATATATATTATATGTTCTGAAATTAATAATTTGATATATCGTAATATTATGTTATTAATAAGTTGTTGGACTTTAGGTTTAAGTTTAAGGTTTTTGAAGTATAAGGGGTTAGTTCTTATTTCTTTTTCTTATTATTATAATATATATATTATATGTTGTGAAGTTAACATTTTGATTTATTGTAATATTATGTTACTAATATTTTGTGGGATTTTAGGATTAAGTTTAAGGTTTTTGAGGTATAAGAGGTTAGGTTTTACTTATTTTTATTGTTATTATTATTATATATATGACACATTTTGAAGCTGATATTTTAATATATTGTAATATTGTTATTAATATTGGGTTTGATCCCTTTTTTATCAATATCAATAATTTGTTATATCGTAATATTATGTTATTAATAAGTTGTTGGACTTTAGGTTTAAGTTTAAGGTTTTTGAAGGTATAAGGGGTTAGTTTTTACTGCTTTTTCTTATCATTATTAGTATGTATATTATATATTGTGAAGTCAATATTTTAATATATTGTAATATTATGTTATTAACATTGTTTGATTTTATGATCAAGTTTAGTTCTTGAGGTTCACCTTGGTTTTTTTTCTTTTCTTTTTGTTTCTTTTTGTTTCTTTTTTCTTTTTTCCCCCTTTTTTTCCTTTTCCTTTTTTATAATTATTAATATAGATTATGTAAAAGATAGTGGCTTAGAGATATGAATTATAGTATGATATGTTGTATGATGTTTTTTAATTGTTTACTTTCCTTTTAATTACTTATTTTCTTTATTTTTTATTATTTTTATTCTTCTTCCGATTATGTTTTGAATAGTTTAGAAAAACTTGGAGTTAAAGACTTTAAAAATTGGGGAAATTAAAAAGTTGTTTTAATCCAATTTAAATTTATTTTATTGAATATTATGCCCTGTACTTTCTCTGGGAAGTCCGGGGGGGAGGGGGGAAGGGAAGCAAGTGGGTTGGGGGTAGGGGGGATGGGGGGGAGAAAAATGAAAAATGCTTGTACTTTGTACTTATAAAACTTTTTGAATAAAAAAAAATCGAACTGCTGGCAGTCGGCAGAATTAGCCTGCAATACTGCATTCTAACCACTGAACCAGCACAGCTCTTATACAATATCCCATGGGTCATCTTTTTTCCCGAAGACATGAGTCACAGATAGTGAGGAATGCAGAATGACAAAGAAAAAAATATGTATGTGACTATAGTAATTCTATCTGTTGGTTCACTTTTCAACATTCCTTAAATCTGCATTAAGTTTTTTTTAGGACAGCAGTTAACCATTAAATACTGGGACCACACTTTGAAAAGTGGTTGGGATACATCCATGGTCAGGACAAACAATTCACATTTAATTTAATTTAAATATCCTTCAAATCAAATTAAATCAGGGTAATCAATATGATTACTCTCCAGATATTTGCTCATAAGGCCATTGCAAGGTAGTTTAATTGACCTTGATGAAGAAATGTATACTGTGAGTATCTTCACTGAGGTAAAGGCTGTGAGATTTGTCTCCATGAGGTAAAGGAAATTAATATAAGCTATTTTTCCTACTAAGTCCTAAAATATCAACGGTTACAGTAAACCTCCTTCCCATGCTGAAGGAAATCAACAACTGGCAGATGACCTGAATGTGTTTTACTGTAGGTTTGAGAGAAAACTACTGCCACCTATCTCCACAATCACCCTCTCAGACACACCAACAACAGCCAAGCCTCCTACAACTGACCCCATCTGTACACCAATGACTGCATCTCAAAAGATCCCTCTGTTAAAGTACTGAAGTTTGCAGATGATACAACAGTGATTGTATGCAGACAAATCTGCATACAGACGGAAGGTTGAACAACTAACCTTGTGGTGCAACCAGAACAATCTTGAACTAAACACACTCAAAACCATAGAAATGGTGATAGACTTTAGGAGAAACCCTCCCATACTTCCACCTCTTACAATACTAGACAACACAGTATCAACAGTAGAGACCTTCAAGTTTCTAGGTTCTATCATATCTCAAGACTTAAAATGGACACCTAACATCAAAAATGTCATCAAAAAAGCATAACAAAGAATGTTCTCTCTGTGCCAACTCAGAAAGCTCAAACTGCCCAAGGAGCTGCTGATTCAGTTCTATAGAGGAATTATTGAGTCTGTCATCTGCACCTCTATAACTGTCTGGTTCGGTTCTGCAACCCAACAAGACAGACACAGACTTCAGAGGATAATCAGAACTGCAGAAAAAACAATTACTGCCAACCTGCCTTCCATTGAGGACCTGTATACTGCACGAGTCAAAAAGAGGGCTGTGAAAATATCTACAGACCCCTCATATCCTGGACATAAATTGTTTCAACTTCTACCCTCAAAACGTCGCTATAGGGCATTGCACACCAGAACAACTAGGCACAAGGACAGTTTTTTCCCTAATGCTATCACTCTGCTATACAACTAATTCCCACAGCACTGTCAAACTATTTACTAAGACTGTAATACTATTATTCTTCTCATCCTTACTATTACCTATCTCCTCCCACTTATGAGAATAACCATGTTGCTTATATCTTTATAATTTATATCCTTTTATTTGTTTCCTAGTATGATTTGATTGCTTATTAGTAAATTATGACTATCACTAAGTGCTGTACCTTATGACCCTTGATGAATGTATTTTTTTTTCTATTTTTTTTCTTTTTATGTACACTGAGAGCATATGCACCAAAGACAAATTCCTTGTGTGTCCAATCACACTTGGCCAATAAAGAATTCTATTCTATTCTATTCTATTCTATTCTATTCTATTCTATTCTATTCTATTCTATTCTATTCTATTCTATGTCAGCCAAACTATTGTTCTCAATATTTGCACTAAAATTCACAACTTTAAACAACAACAACAACAACAACAACAACAACAACAAATCACCTAAATGTAGGATTTTGAAAACTCTGTACACTAAAGTAACTTTAGTAAAACCTGCTAGCAAAACCATTGTGTTCAGTTGAAAAACTTTGTTCATTTTCATGAGAATTATATACACGCCTACCTGCTCACCCACACATATTGATGTTGAAATGTGATAGGTCAGAAAGGGAAAGGAAAGGAAAGGAAAGGAGAGGAGAGGAGAGGAGAGGAGAGGAGAGGAGAGGAGAGGAGAGGAGAGGAGAGGAGAGAAGAGAAGAGAAGAGAAGAGAAGAGAAGAGAAGAGATAAAGAAAAGAAAAAGAAAAAGAAAAAGAAAAAGAAAAAGAAAAAGAAAAAGAAAAAGAAAAAGAAAAAGAAAAAGAAAAAGAAAAAGAAAAAGAAAAAGAAAAAGAAAAAGAAAAAGAAAAAAAGAAATTGGATAAAAATCAAACCTGGGTTATTTTTCAAACACCAGGAGAAACTGCAGAGGATCTTTTAATAAAGATAAACATAAACCCATAGATCACCCTTAGCCTTCGTAAATCCTATCTATTCCACGCTTGTCTAAAATTCAGAAGACACCCTACGCAGCTATGTGAGTGAAACAAAAGAACAAAAGCTTCAGCAATGGGAGTGAGTAGCATTAAAACATTCATTTGCTTTGCACAACATTTACTGCAAGTGAACATCTTCGGTGAATAAATATGAACGGCTGTGGCTGGAATCAAATGGGATCAGATGCTGCAATTGACATTTGGAGTTAAGCACTGTTAACCTGCCTTCCAGGGACTCTGTTATCAACATTCTTTATGGCTGAACCATTGTATTTTGCAGTCCTTGTAGAAAGTCTCTATATTTCCAGTAAGCACCTAAGATGAGAGTAATGAGAATGAAGCGAAGCATGACTTACCTTTAGGGGTGGGGGAGTGGATTAAGCTGGGTCCACTGCATTTGTTTCAGATTTGATGTCAATGAAAACAGAGCACACCACAAGAATTATGGACAGAATTACTGCTGAAAACCTTGTTTGTATCTATGTTTCCTTTGAAAAATTCTCATCCAGGCACATATTTAATGGTCTGTGATTGTTTGAGCTCTTAACCCATTACTCAGTATTTCTTTGGGCAAATTTGAAATATTTAATTTTTGCCATGCTTCATTTCTTATTTAATTTTGTTTATATAATAATAGCCTAAAGAGTGGTTATGAAATAAATATTGGAAGTCGGGAGTGAAGAAAGAAAAATGCTATCATTTCTCCTTTCCAGATAATAGATTAGTTAGTTTGGGGCCATTAATTGGTGATCTATGGCATAACAAGGGTTCCATGCAATATGAAATTAACTTGTTTGTTTTTTAAAACAAACAGAACAAGTTGTTAAAAATAAACATTATTACTTTTCTGACAAAATAGAGACTCACCTAAAGTACTTTAGTACAATGAAATACTATCTGTCAAGTGTGGGAAAATCAGGAAGTCCAGGCAGTTCAAAAGAATATAAAGATTTATTGCCATCTTGTGCTCGCTGAAAAAATCTGAACTACTAACAGTCAGAGCAAATATGCGGTAGATAAGAGACAGCGGAATTCAAAGTGGACTGGACTCAGATCTCTTATGGGCTCAAAGGGACTGGAAACTGACGATCCACTTGATCCCTCCCTCGGGCACAGTCTGGTCATCTCCCACAAGGTCAAATGCAATGAAATATTAAATGAATATTAAATTACTTTTAAAAAATATTTCAAACTAACATTATCCAAGGAAGGGGCATCCACAAACTTTTAAATGCTTTCTCATTGTCTTAATTTTCTAAATGGAAAACATTTTTCCAAAACTGCTATTTGCAAAATAGGAACTTCAAAGATTTTTTTTTTGAAGGGAAACTGGCAAAGACAGAAAAATTGTGTTTATATCATGGACAAGAAAATGGACAAGTAACCATATTAAGTGGCCTGAACTAATTTCCTGGAGACAGACTTTGAAATTAATCTGGTGTCTTAATTTACATACATTTTCATGAGGGCTGCAGGTTATTCTTATAGCTTGCAAAATTGTCTGAAAGAGCCAATAATTGTCCATGGTTGAAATTAGCAGAGGTTTGAAATAAGTTCAGTTTTTGATTGGTACAGACATAATGAGGTGGGTTTTTCAGGAAAGTGATTATAATTTGGAATTAAAAGATGGAAATAGGGTTAGACTGTCACACATTGGGGCAGTGTTCAGCTGCCTTTTAAAATAACAAAATTGGAAGGGACCTTTGAGGTCTTCTAGTCAAACCCCTTGCTCAAGCAAGAGACCCTATACCAGTGGTGAAATCCATTTTTTTTACTACCAGTTCTGTGGGCGTGGCTTGGTGGGCATGGCAGGGGAAGGATACTGCAAAATCTCCATTCCAACCCCACTTCAGGGGAAGGATACTGCAAAATCTCTATTCCCACCTCATTCCAGGGGAAGGATACTGCAAAATCCCCATTTCCTCTCCACATCTGGGGGAAGGATATTGCAAAATCTCCATTCCCACCCACTCTGGGGCCAGCCAGAGGTGGTATTTGCCGGTTCTCCAAACTATTCAAAATTTCTGCTACCGGTTCTCCAGAACCTGTCAGAACCTGCTGGATTTCACCCCTGCCCTATACCATTCCAAACAAATGGTTGTCCAATCTCTTCTTAAAAACCTCCAGTGATGGAGCACCCATAACTTCTGATTAATTGTTCTAAATAAGGAAATCTCTCCTTGTTTCTAGATTGGTTCTTTCCTTGATTAGTTTCCATCTACTGTTTCTTGTTCTGCTTTCAGGTGCAATTGAATATACACAGCTTGGATCTGAGCACAGCTCATCTGTGACTTCAAGAATTAATTTATTTGGAAGTTCCCAAGTGACATTCCATGTAACAGGGTGCTTCATTGTTCCCTGTCCTTTACCAGTTGCAGGCTTTTTTTGGACAGTCAAGATCCATCCATCCATCCATCCTATTTGTCTATATAGCCACCCATCTCACAAAACGTGACACTGGGTAGCATAGATCCTACATTGAGGTCAGATCAGGAGCAAGTACAGAACTAGAAGCAGTGATACATGGAGTGTTCCTCAACTTGGTTGCTAGGTTCTAGTCCTTCAATGTCTCAGGTCGCATTTTGCTTTGCCTAATAACATATATTACTCATCTGATTTGTTCAACTCTGATTTATCCTGCTCTTAAATTCTAAATCATTGACCTGGGACAAGTCCACAGTTTGAAGGTGGGTAGGGGAACCTCTTACAGCTTCCCAAATTTAGCGCAACTTCACTCAGTTCCTGAACAGTCGATCCATTTATCCTAACCAGAGCTGTTTAAGAGTGTTGTCTGAGAAAGTTTCAGTTTGTTAAGTGTTGAGTTTATTTTTCCTTTACTAATAAGCTTCAACATGCCTAACCAGGTTTCTGATTTCCCTTCCTTATTTCCCCACTCCCTTCGGATGGACTAATATAACCCTGCATACAAATCTGGCTGTGATATTCTAGCCTCATCCTATATGGATTTGTGTTATTAGCGCTCAGCACAGCTAGAGGCTTAAGAGTTCTTGCCTGGAGAGATTTCCACCAAGTTAAAATTTTTATTATTTGACTGTTACCACACACCGTAAAGTTGTGTTGATTGATATTTTTAACGATATATTTCTAAACAGTACACAATATTCATACCAATTGACTGCGACAATGAGTACCGTAGCTGCTGTGTCGTAAATAGTAAATTTGGACAGATGTCATGTAGGAGTTGAGAGGAGGGGATTTTTCTTTCTGTAACTATTCAAGATGCTCATTGTTTTGTTTTATTTTTCACTTCAGTGGTTGTTCTTTTTTTTTTTTTTTTAGTACTAGCTGGTGCTTTAATCTCCTGTTCCCATCCAATTTTTTTTAGTTTATGCTTGTCAGTATTTTTGTTTTATCGCTTTAGATTTTGCTTTTCTGTTATGCGATAAGATATTGATGATTCGCTGTTAGATACTGCACTGAGAACCTAATAAAAAGAGGTATATAAAATGATAACGATCGTAGCAAGATAGGAAGCCCTTCTTCTTCTGTTTAGCCTAGACAGCTCATCACAGCCATTCCTCAATTTTCTCTCCCTTATGATTTTATGAAACCTCCTAGAACATTAGTTTGGATATTTTTTTTTCATCTTGACATTTGTGTTTCTCGCATTGCTCTTTTTTTGGTTAGGGAGAGAGCACTGAATACCTCCCAATCTGGGTTGCTCCAGCTTACAGTGGGGAATCTGAAGCCTGAAGAGACCTATACCTTCCGAATAGTGGCATACAATGAATGGGGACCGGGAGAAAGTTCACAGCCCATCAAGGTGGCAACCCAACCTGAGTGTAAGTACATTAATTGGGTTCTAATTGGGTTTTGATGTTCTTGAAAGTTATTTTTATTATGCTTATGTATAGTTGTAAAGTGGTATGGTATGGTATGCTATGCTATGCATAAAGTGGGAGATGTTAGATCCAGAGGCATCTGTGTGGTGGAGAGAAAATAACAAAATAACACATTTGAGAGGGATCTTGGAGGTCTTCTAGTCCAACCCGCTGCTCAAGCAGGAGACCCTATACCATTTCAGACAAGTGACTCCCAAGTCTCTTCTTAAAAGTTGTGATGAAGCACTCACAACTTCTGAAGGCAATCCATTCCACTGGTTGATTGTTCTCACTGTTAGGAAGTTTCCGCTTAATTCCAGGTTGTTTCTCTCCTTGATTAGTTTCCGTCCGTTGTTTCTTGTCCTGCCCTCTTGTGCTTTGAAAAACAAGTTGACCCCTCTTCATTGTGGCAGCCCCTCAGATGGGAACACTGCTATCCTGTCACCCCTAGTCCTTCTTTTCAGTAGACTAGACAAACTCAATTCCTGCAACCGTTCTTCATGTTTTAGCCTCCAGCTCCCTAATCATCTTTGTTGCTCTTTTCTGCACTCTTTCCAAAGTATCTACATCTTTTTTATAACACAGTGACCAAAATTGGATACAGTATTCTAAGTGGGGTCCTACTAAGGCTTTATAAAGCATTAGTAGTATTTAGTATGTAGTATGAGACATGGTGGCACAGTGGTTAGAGTGCAGTACTGCAAGCTACTTCTGCTGCCTGCCTGCTGCCTGCAATTTGGCAGTTCAAATCTCACCAGGCTCAAGGTTGACTCAGCCTCCCATCCTTCCAAGGTTGGTAAAATGGGGATCCAGTCTGTTGGGGGGTAATAAGCAAATAATGCTTCTACATTGTAAACTGCCAGAGATTGCTATAAAGTGCAATGGGGTGATATATAAGTCTAAATGCTACACCTATCATATACAGTACCTCAGTCTTTCTCCAGTCTGCGAATTTTGCAAATTGGAAGATTTCAAACACTGCTTCTCTCCTACATGCTGAAGTTTCTTTTGGGTAAAGTCTGACTATTTGCAAAGTGCCCAGTTATTGAAAATAACTTTTCTACTAGAAAAAGTAGAAGGTATATATCAGTATGGAGGATTAACATAGGTTAGCAATATTTTACAAGTTCGAGACTTATTGCAATATTCCTGGAATAAGAGAGACAGATCTCATTTTTAACAGGGCTGGAGATGAGCGTGAGGCCATCAGGAGTGGATGTGTTAGGGCAGTATTGGCGAACCTTTTCAGCACTGAGTGCCAAAACAGGAGCACGCGTGCATGCGTGGGGGAGCACTGGAAACTGGAAGAGCAGTTCCCTGGAGTGCATGTGCATGCTGGGAAACTGAGCTTCCAGTTTCCAGCATGTGCATGCGTGCCAGTTTCTGGCACGCATGCGCGCACGAAGACCAGCTGGCATGCGCACCAGGGAGCTACTCTTCCAGTTTCCGGTGCTCCCATGCACACGAAGACCAGCTGGCCGGCACACAGGTGCGTGCCACAACCCGGAAGAGCAACGGGCAACGGCTGGTGTGCCCAGAGAGATGGCTCTGCATGCTACTTCTGGCACGCGTGCCATAGGTTCGCCATCACTGTGTTAGGGAAACAAAAGTTACTGTGCTGTAAAATATTTGACAAGTAGCTTCCCGCAGAAAGGGCACCCTCTTACAACTCAAATGTGGGGTGGCAGATGTTGTTACTCTATTTTTTCTTTCTTCAAACACCAATCATTTAAGAAATTGACAGCGGTAGCAGTTTGAACAGAACACCTGACGGAGAAGCAAACTCTTGGAGTTTGGAGTCAATGGGGTGGCACGTGGAATGGTGCAGATGGCCTTCAGGGCTTAATGACTGCTTTTGTAAATCTGTTGTTCCTCTCCTGTTGACAGCGTGTGGTCCTTGAATAAGACCTTTTATTTGACAGATTTCACTATATTATTTTTTTTATATACTCAGCTTGTATGTAATTTGAAGTCACGAACTACACATCACAACACTTGAATGACTTCATGGCCCATAAGATATTTTGTTTTAAAGGTAGTTGCTCTGCACAGATATTTAACTAGAGAATCCAAATTTGATTTATTCAACATGCAAACAAATTAACATTAGGTTCCTTTTGATATGTAGGAGGAAAAAGACCATCATTGTACCTCACCCTAAGGCTAGCTTTATCACTGTGGTTTATTATTCTAAAGGAATTGCTCTTCTCAGCCCTAACCAGAGGATAAAATAATGTGCTGAAGCTGAACAGACTAAGGACACTAGCCAGATGAATACCTGGTAGGTAGATTTTTTCCCCTATTTTCCTCCCCCAAAACTAAGGTGCATCTTATACTCCGATGCGTCTTATACTTCAAAAAATATGGTATTCTTGGCATCTCATCAGTCTCATAAGCCATAGAAGATACTTTGCAATACAGTTTTAATGTTTGTTTTAATTGTTTTATAATTTTAGAACTGTAAGCCACTCAGAGTCAATTGGTTGAAGAGCACGGCTATAGAAATTGAATTAATTAATTAATTAATTAATTAATAGTCTATAACAGTCTAATGCAATATTCCCTAATTCCAAAAGATCTGGACTAAAGAAGAGAAGAGCAATTCCTTTAGAACGGGGCGTTGTTCCTTACCTGAACGCCCCTTCTCGTAGGGCGGAGCGAGCCTCCAAGAATGGGATGATCCAATCCATCAGCCAATCAGGACTGAGTCTGACTCTATATAAAAGCTGTCACCCCGAAGGGCACCCCCTCTTGAGATGAAGGACGGAGTCAGACTCATAGTGTAACAACCTAACCAAACTTTATTAAACAGCAGGAATGTATAACTATAACTCTATGCAAGAAACCAACAGGGAGGGACCTGGAGGCTCGCTCCGCCCTACGAGAAGGGGCGTTCAGGTAAGGAACAACGCCCCGTTCTCCATAGTGGGCGGAGCGAGCCTCCAAGAATGGGACATGCCAAAGCAGTTCGGTCCCTAGGGAGGGCAGACAGTTATTCATGCTGTTCCTCAGCCGATAAGGCAGACTGAAGAACATGCCTCCCAAAATCGGCCTCAGCCGAGGCGAATTGGTCCACTTTGTAATGTCTTATAAAGGCCACCGGAGAAGACCAGGTGGCCGCCCTGCACACTTCCTCCAGAGAAGTTCTGGCCGACCACGCTGTCGTGGTGGCCGCGCTGCGTGTCGAGTGTGCGGTTAACCCTTCCGGACATGGGAGGCCTTGCGCACAGTAAATGTCTGCAATGACCGACCTGATCCAGCTGCCAATAAGCGCTGGCGAAGCCTTGTTGCCCATGGATTTTGGATGGAAACAAACAAACAAGGCTTCCGAGCGCCGAAAGGGGGCGGTGCGGACATTGTAAATTTTAACCGCCCTCCGTACGTCAATGGCGTGCCACTGGCGCTCCAAGTCCGTTGAAGGCCGGGCATAAAAGGAGGGCAAGACCAGGTCTTGTGTCCTATGGAATAGTGTATTCACCTTCAGAATGAATGTCGGATCCAGACGGAGAACAACCCTATCGGGGTGGAATATACATAAGTCCTCCCGGACCGATAGGGCCGCCAGTTCCGAAATCCGACGTGCCGAAGTTATGGCCACCAGAAAGGCAACCTTGAGGGTGAGGTGTCTTAGTGAAACGGTGCGTAGCGGCTCATAAGGCTCCGTCGTCAGCGCAAGGAGAACCCGTGGGAGGTCCCACGTCGGGAATCTGTGGACGACGGGCGGCGAGATGTTGGAGGCCGCTCTGAGAAATCGCCGTATCAGCGGATGAGCCGACAGTGTGTCTGCGGTGTCGCAGGAGAGTACGGTGGAGAGTGCCGCCATTTGGCGACGCAGAGTGTTGGGGGCCAACCCCTTGTCCAGTCCCGCTTGTAAAAAGCGTAAAACACCCACGATGGTAAGGTCCACCGGACAAAGCGAGGCGGCGGAACACCACGCACAAAAAGACTTCCATGTAGAGGCGTAAATACGGTCCGTCGACGCCCGTCTGGAGAACATGAGAGTGTCCACGATGGCGTTGGGCACCCCGCGGTGAGTCAGGCAGCGCCGGTCAAGTGCCAAGCGGTCAACTTGAACCAGTGCGGGTCCGGATGGTTCAAGGACCCCTGGGAGAGCGAAGACACGGTCGGTGGTATCCTCCACGGTGGGCTGGCCGATAGCGACCGGAGGTCCGCGAACCACGCTCTCCTGGGCCAATGTGGGGCGAGGAGAATCACCTCCGCTTCCTCGGCAATGATCCGGCGGATGACCTGTGGTAGCACTGCCAGAGGAGGGAAGGCATATAGGAGGCCCCTCGGCCAGGGGCAACGAAGGGCGTCAACGTCCTCGGCCCCTTGGGACCGGTAGCGGGAGACAAACCTCGGGAGCTTGGCGTTGCGGGGAGTGGCGAAAAGGTCGATGACCGGGAGTCCGAATCGCTGCACCAGCTGCTGGAAAATGTCCTGGTGCAGGCTCCACTCCGCCGAGTCCACCGCATTGCGACTGAGCCAGTCCGCCGTTGTGTTGTCGACTCCCGAAATGTGCTCCGCTCTGAGCGAGAGCAGGTGGCGCTCTGCCCAGAGTCCCAAGGCCTTGGCCTCCGACATCAGGCCCCTGGAGACCGTCCCACCCTGGCGGTTGACTTGCGCCTTGGTGGTTATATTGGCCGTCAGCAACAGGACATGTCGGTTGCAGAGAATGGGCTGGAATTCCTGAAGGGCTCGGAATGCTGCTCTCAGTTCTAGAATATTGATATTCAGGAGGGTCTCCGACCGAGACCACGTTCCCTGGGCCACGTGGGAAAGGGCGTGGGCCCCCCATCCCTGCAGGCTGGCGTCGGTTGTCACCGTCACCCGGCTCGGCTCGAAGAAGCAGGACCCTTCGGATATCGCCGGGGACCGCCACCACTGGAGAGAGCGACGGACAGAGGATGGGATAAAGATTTTAGCCGATGAATTGCTCTTACCCGCCCTTTGGAAGGGTAGCAAGAGCCATTGTAGTTCCCTGGAGTGCAGTTGTGCCCAGGGAGTGATATGGATGGCCGAAATCATTTTCCCCAGGAGAGACGAGAGTTGTTTCAAAGGCGCTTTCCTTAGGCAGAGCACCTGTTGGACAAGAGTGGTGATATTGTCCTGCCTCTCCTGGGAAAGGAACACCCTGCACTCCAGGGAGTCCACAATAGCCCCTAGGTGGGTGATTCTGTTGGTGGGTCTGAGCTGGCTCTTCTCGATGTTTAAGGAGAAGCCATGCTCTTCTAAGCACTCCATGGTTAGCTGAAGGTCAACCTCCGCCTGAGAATAAGAGGACGAGAGGATTAGAATGTCGTCCAGATAGCAGTGCATGCGAATGGGAATGACCCGCATACACGCCGCAAGGGCAGCCAGGATCTTTGTAAAGACCCGTGGGGCGGAGGAAAGACCAAATGGAAGTGCTGAATATTGATAGTGGTTGGACATGTAGCAGAAGCGAAGGTACTTTTGGTGGGAAGGCCGAATTGGGACATGAAGGTACGCTTCAGTCAGATCGATTGAGGACATGAAGTCCCCTTTGCGCACACACGCTAGGATGGACTGCAGCGTGTGCATCTTGAACCTCTTATATGCGACGAATTTGTTGAGTCGCTTGAGGTCCAGGACTGCTCTCCACCCCCCCCGGAGATTTTTCGACAAGGAACAAGTTGGAATAGAATCCTTGCCCCTGCTGGTCCTCCGGAACCCGTTGGATGGCCTCAATCTCCAACAGGTGCTGGATAGCGGCCAGCATTAGAGACCGCTTTTGGGGATCGGAGGACTGGGGGCACCTCATGAAAAAACCCGGTGGGGTGGAGAGGAGGTCGAGTGCGAGTCCCGATGTAATGGTCTCTCGCACCCAACTATCCGTAGTGGTATCTTCCCATCGCCCGGCAAAGTAGCGCAGGCGACCCCCAATGGGAAGGCCTGAAGGATCTACTTGAAGCGGCGGTAGGAGCGCCCGCCTGCACCCCGAAAAGGGCGCTTGGCCGGTGGATCTGCCTTGGGTCTGTCCTGCCCCTGATTCTGTCGGCCACCTGCCTGATATCTACCCCTATACCTAGGGGCCCGGTAAGGACGGTGAGGTGGGGGAGGGGGAGGAGGGGTAGAAGGTTTGTTCTGGCCCCTGCGGGTACAGTTAGGGAGAACCTTCCGCTTATCTTTGGACTCTACGAGGTAAGGGTCCAAGGCCTCCCCGAAGAGGGACTGACCCTGAACCGGGGATGTGGCGAGGCGCCACTTGTGGCGAGCGTCCGACTGCCATCCTCGGAGCCGGTGCATCCGGCGTGCCACTACGGATGCCCCCATCGATCTGGCCGCGAAGCGTGCGCTTTGGAGGGTGGTGTCTGAGGTAAATTGGGCCACCGCCAGTAATTTGTTGATGTCCTGGCGGGTGCGCACATCCGAGGACTGCTCTTGTAGCGTCTTGAGCCAGCGGATAGAGGTCCGGCAGAAAAACGAGGCCGTAGCCGAGGCCCGGACGGCCCAAGCGGCCGATTGGTGGGAGCGTAAAATGGCCTGCTCCGTGCGGCGGTCCTCGGGGCGCAACAATTCTTCACTGTCGCCAGGCAGAGGGTTGGCAGAATAGAGCGCCTTGATAGGCGGGTCTATCGGAGGGACAGGCAGGTGTTGTGCCAACCCCTGCGCCACATTGAAGTACCGTTTGTCTAAGGACGACGGCGCCGCTCCCATAATCGGGGCCTGCCACTGCTTAATGACTGAATCGATGAAGAGTTTTGGCGCTGGTATGACCTCTTCTTGCGAAGTCGTTTCTTCGAAGAGAGGGTCGCCCGGTTCCTCGCCGGCTGGTTTGGTCTCCACTGGAGGCATCTTGGCCGCCGCCCGGGCCTTGTGGAGCAGAGATTTGAATAGGGCCGGGTTAAAAAGGCCCGTGGTCGTTGGGGGCGCCGGGGCGACATCTTCATCAGCAGACAGGTCGAGGTCAGGCCCCTGGTCCTTGGTCTCCTGAAGAGATTCTGGAGACGGCTGAGGCGCGGTGGCTTCGGCCGCCAGAGGTTGGTCCCGCTCGGCGGCTGGTGGAGAGCGGCACGGCTGGGTGGTGGTCGCTGTGCTCGATGCGGAGGGCATTGGCGTTGTGGTCTGCTTGATGCCTGCTGCGATCCCATCCCTGATCGCCATCTGGATTAGAGCTTGAACCTCCGGGCTCTGGAAGATGGCCGAGGCCGTGACCGGCGGGACAGTCGGGGGAACCTCCCGTGATGTGTGGGGTTCTTCCCAAATATCCGCATCCCCCAGACAAAGATTGGGGTTGTCTAACGAGAAGGCCCCAGATGATTGTCTGGATCTGGGGGCCAGTGCGTCCCCCACGTCTCGCGGACGGGGGGTGCTGGTGGAGGCCGAGTTAGGTGGTTTGGCCTTGACCTTGTGGCCCCCCTCCCTTTGGGAGGGCCTCTTGGGGTCAGCCCCACCCTGGCGGAGAGGGGAGCGGTCCCTGTGTGACGCTGGCGGGGTGGATGATGCCCGGGCAGCAGCGTCGGGCAGCCTGGGCTCCTTGCTTGCCTTGGACTTATTTTTCGAACCCTTCTCGGCCATGGCCCCTCTAGGCAGTAAAGCAGCAGAAGTGGAGCAAAATGAGCAGAGCGCGCGCTCAGGAGAACTGCGTGGCAGCCGCCAAGCAGCTGGGCTCCGCCGATGCCGAAGGAGGGAATCCCCGATGACGTAGGAGCCTCCCTGTATGCGTGCGCACTAAGCGCCGCAAGGCCGACGAACAGGTGGAGCCGCCCGAGCCGACAGACAGCTGATGTCGAGGGCGGAGGCGCTGGTGCTCTCGCGGCTCTCCGGTGGGCGGCGGAAGGTCCAGGGCACTCGGGCCGGCAGATTGGGGGCTCCCGGGATCGGGCCGAAGTTGCGGGCGTCGGCGAAGGTGAGCTCAGCTGGCACTGACAGGCAAGGAGCTGTGGTCTGCGCCTGCGCGCTGGAGCCTCCTCTTCGCCGCTCGGGCTGGTAAGGCAAGGCGCGCGGCTCGCAACTGACAGGCAAGGCTGTAGAAGAGTTCTGCGCCTGCGTGTTAGAGCCTCCTCAGTGCCGAACGAGTCGGGCAACCAAAGTAGCACGATGAGCAGGGCGCATGCGCAGACAGCTTCCCGACTGTCAGCTGGGGGGCGGTCCTCGGCTGCTTAAAGAAGATGGCCGTTCGCGCCAAAACGGTGACGTAACGGCCTGTCAGATCGCACTGAGGCTCCGAACGAGGCGAGCGAGCGATGGGAGGATTTTTCGGCTTTTATGAAGGCGCCTAAACGCTAAAGCCAGGCAGGAGGGAACCAAGAGGCTTCACGAAGGTAGGCCTGAACGCTAGGTCGTCGAAGGTCCCCCTCCCCGCGGTCAGCGGCGGAGCCGCCCTGGCCGGTGGTCACTCAAGCGTAGCAGCTTCTGTGACTTATAACGGTGGTACTTCAGGACACAGGATGGCCAGGCCGCGTTCAATCCTCTGGGCAGCAGTCCAAAAGACAGGCAGCTGTCACAGGACACCAGCTGCCCCCCCCACTCACAATGGCAATTAGTGAGGGGATAATCACTTACTGATTTGTAGAAGTTGAAGAAAAACGATTTGTTGAAAGAACCTGCTAGGTTAGGAAACACTAGTCCCAGACTTAGGACTGAGTCGAAAGAGGGGGTGCCCTTCGGGGTGACAGCTTTTATATAGAGTCAGACTCAGTCCTGATTGGCTGATGGATTGGATCATCCCATTCTTGGAGGCTCGCTCCGCCCTACGAGAAGGGGCGTTCAGGTAAGGAACAACGCCCCGTTCTAAAGGAATTGCTCTTCTCTTCTTTAGTCCAGATCTTTTGGAATTAGGGAATATTGCATTAGACTGTTATAGACTATTAATTAATTAATTAATTAATTAATTCAATTTCTATAGCCGTGCTCTTCAACCAATTGACTCTGAGTGGCTTACAGTTCTAAAATTATAAAACAATTAAAACAAACATTAAAACTGTATTGCAAAGTATCTTCTATGGCTTATGAGACTGATGAGATGCCAAGAATACCATATTTTTTGGAGTATAAGACGCATCGGAGTATAAGATGCACCTTAGTTTTGGGGGAGGAAAATAGGGGAAAAAATCTACCTACCAGGTATTCATCTGGCTAGTGTCCTTAGTCTGTTCAGCTTCAGCACATTATTTTATCCTCTGGTTAGGGCTGAAAAAACCTTCTTCGGTAGGAGTAGGAATGAAAACAAGCCTGCAAAGACTTAGGGCTGGAAAAAAACTTCTTCGGGTGGAGTAGGAAGCCAGGAAGATCGTTAGCACCTCGTTAGGGCTGGGGAAAAAGCTTCGAAAAAGCTACATTCAGTGTATAAGACGCACCCAAATTTTCAGCCTCTTTTAGGGAGGAAAAAGGTGCGTCTTATACTCCGAAAAATACAGTAATTCCAGATTCTTTAGAAAGTAGAAGGTTTGCAGAGAAGTGAAATAATAGAATGGATCTAGAAGGAACCTTGGAGGTCTTCTAGTCCAACCTCCTGCTCAAGCATTTCAAACAAGTGGCTGTCCAGCCTCTTCTTAAAAATCTCCAGTGATGAAGCACCCAGTGATGAAGTTTCTGAGGGCAAGCTGTTCCACTGATTAATTGTTCTCACTATTAGGAAGTTTCTCCTTAATTCCAGGTTGCTTCTCTCCTTGATTTGTTTCCAACCATTGTTTCTTGTCCTGCCCTCTGGTGCTTTGGAAAATAAGTTGACTCATTTTCTTTGTGGCAGCCCCTCAAATACTGGAATACTGTTATCATGTCACCCCTAGACCTTCTTCTCCCTAAACCCAGTTCCTGCATCTGTTCTTCATGTGTTTTTGTCTCCAGGCCTTTAATCATCTTAGTTGCTCTTTTCTGCACTTTTCCAAAGTCTCAACATCTTTTTTATAACGTGGTGACCAAACCTTGATGCAGAATTCCATGTGTGGTCTTACTTTATAAACCAGTACTAATACTTCACATAATTTTGATTCTATGCCTCTGTTTGCACAACCAAGGATTGTATTAACTTCTTTGGCTGCTGTGAGAGAAACTCTGTTGGATGAAGCAATTTATAGACCAACTCCCTTTGCATCCTATGGAAAGAAACCATAGGAACCAGTGATGTCATTGGTGACATGGACACTGAAATGTGAGTGGACGTAATAACAAGCACTCTTATTCAAGTTATAGAAAGAAGATTGATCTGTGACTCATTTCTGATCTGGATTGAGTACCCAGTACATGCTCACCTCTCCTCGTTTCTTAAGGTCCTAACAGACACAGAAAAGAGAGGCTGTTTCAATAGCAGTAGAGCATCTGTTTTTTTGCTGAAAACTGAATAGCAATAGCACTTAGACTTATATACCGCTTTACAGCCCTCTCTAAGTGGTTTACAGAGTCAGCCTATTGCCCCAAACAGTTTGTGTCCTCATTTTACCCACCTCAGAAGGATGGAAGGCTGAGTCAACCTTGAGCCTGGTGAGATTTGAACTGCCAAGTTGCAGACAGCCCACAGTCAGCAGAAGTAGCCTGCAGTACTGCACTCTATCCACTGTGCCACCACGGCTCATTCAACACCCTAGCAAAAAAATATGTCCATAACATGACTCATTCTCTCTGTCTCCAGTAGTAAAAGAAACATCCTTTACCACAGGTTTTCCTTAGCTCTCGTCACAGAGACAAAGAGAGAGACAACTGCAGTGAAAGTATATAGGTAACCCTCGACTTAGAACCACAATTGGGCCCAACATTTATGTTACAAAGTGAGACAGTCATTAAGTGAATTTTGTCCCACTTTACAACCGTTCTTGCCCCAATTTGTTAAGTGAATCACTGCAGTTGTTAAGTTAGCAACCCGGTTGTTAAGTGAATCTGGCTTCCCCATTGACTTTGCTTGTCAGAAGGTTGCAAAAGACAATCACATGACCTTGGAAAATTGCAATCGTCATAAATACTGGTTAGCTGCCAAGCATCTGAATTTTGATCATGTGACCATGGGGATGCTGCAAAGGTCGTAAGTGTGAGAAATGATCCCAAGTCATTGTTTTCAGTGCTATTGTAACTTCTAATAGTCACTAAGCAAAGTGTTGTACATTGAGGACTATCTGTATAGCAAGCATCTCTTTTTGGGGAGTTGAGAAGTGAAATGCTCCAGAGGCTTAGATAACCACAGACAAACCATGGATAGTAAATTGTTAAGATATTCATGAACTGGGAGAGCCAGTGGTAACAAGGTCAGCCAATGAATAGCCATAGCAACTAAGTCAGCCAATGTGAGCTAACCACTTCTGAGTCTGTGCAGAGAATCGAAACTGGAACTTAAGCTTAAGGCTGGGCATGGCACCAGGTCCCACTCTGCTCTCTGTACTGTTTGCTGTAATGAAACTAACTCTCCTGCTTGTGTTTACCTGTAACTGATTGAAGAAGAATTCTACTTGTGATATTGTAAATATATATATTATTATGTTTATAAAGAAGTTATTGAATCCAGCTGAATTACTCATCTGTGTGTGCTTCTGGTTTTGATTTTGCAACAAACTTTAATATAAATGCAGGGGGGGGAATTGATAATCTCCCATTTTCTTTGTTCCTGGGACAAATTTGGCCAATTCTTCATTTTTGTGGAGTATAACATAACAGCCAGGATTTCGGGAATTTTAAAGATGGGCATGGGAAGAGACTTATTTTTCCGTTGGAAGGACTTCAGCCTATGGTGGCAATTCCATCAACAGAGATTGTAACTAAATAGAGGCCTTCATTTTAGAGGATCAAATAAATAAATAAAACGGTGAAGTAAAGCTGACAGACTTTTAATTCACTCTTTGAATTTGTAGGGGTTTTTTTGGGGGGGGGGTTAGATTTATCAGTGCACTGTGCATGACTAAAGCAAATAAACCCATCATCCCATGATAGACAAATGCCAATGAGATAATTCTGTCACCTGCACATTGTCAGAATGTACTTGCCAGTCAGCTAGGATTAAATTCTGCAGCTAATCATACTACGCTATTTTGTGAGAGCAGCTTTAAATGAGGACAAAATCCTGCATCCTGGATAACTGTATTAGATCAATACTGTCAACTTGCTTTTAGCTTTAGACTTCAATATGTAAGACAAGGAAATGAACATAACTTTTAATACAAAGCAGAGCTGCTGGTCATCTGAGTCAAGTTTTAAAATCAATATTTCCTTCCTGATTTATCTCGAGGAAATTATGTATGGGAAAGAGCTGCAGTGAATATTAGAAAGACAGTTGTGAAGAGCAATGTGTTTCCAGCGTGTAAATTAAGGTGCCTTTGTAGGGAGTAGTATAGAGCGCTAAAAGCTCCTGTAATATATTGTGCAAGAAAGTCTGTGTGAACTATTTCATTGTGTTTTAACTTTCTCCCACTTGAAGCCTTACAAATATGTTGGATGACAACTCCTATTAGAACATGTCAATAACTCATTGGCTGCCCTGCAGAGAATCATGGGAGCCATACCTCAGTATATATGGAGGACATCAAGTTAAAGAAAAATGTTCCATTTTTGGATTTTTGGTAAATCGGGTTCACCTGTTCTATGATATCATGAGAATTTTTTTGACCTCAGAAACTTCAGTGTCCATGTGCATTGTGTATTTAAGAGTCGAAGGGTCCAAACACTGTCCCTGGGAAATAATCTATCCTTCCATAAAAAGCACATGGTTCAGTGGTGGGTTTCACTTACCTTTGATACTGGTTTAGGAACAGGAGCGCGCAAAGCGCGCATGCGATGCTTCTGCACATGCGCAGAAGCTCCGTAACGACGTTCTGCGGGTGGGCAGAGCCTCCTGCCGCCGCTGCTACCGGTTCGCCCAAACCAGGCCGAACCGGTAGGAACCCACCACTGACATGGTTGTCCGTTTACTGCTTCCAAAGATAAAGCCGTAAGCAATGGAACGAGAGAGTAGTCAGTGTCAAGAACAAGCCAGGATTGATGGGAATTCTACAAAGCAGGAACCACAGATAAACCAGAAGCCTGAAGAGCAACTGTGGAGCACACAGGACAAATCAAGAGAGAACCAAAGAACAAAGGCTAGAGGAACAAGTCAGAACTCTGGCAGAACTCAGATGCTCAGGCAAGTCTCCACTCCCAACTCCAAGTTCCTTCTGTTGGCTTTCTTCCTAGAAGAATCTGAGGGTCATTATGGGTGACTAAAAAGAGTCCAAGGCAAAACATTCTTCACCGAAATGGCAATCAGCTTCAGTTCAGTAGTTCACTATGTAAGGCAGCTCCATATACCATAGGTTCCAGTGACACTTAAGGTAAGGTGACCAGATTTTAATATTTGTAAAGCGGGATATCATTGATGGGGGGGGTGTTTCTAGGGGAGCAAGACGGGAGGGGTCCGTCTCTCTTATCCTGCAGCTTTGTGCACCCCCCCAAACACCCCCCCTTCAACGCAGCCAGGGGTGGGTTCCTACCAGTGTGGGCTTGCCTGTTTGTCGCCGCAGAAGCTGGTGGTGTTCGCGGCGCGAGGCTTCCCCCGCCCCCTTTCCCCGGCAGCCGGGACGCCACCATTTGTATTCTTTTGCGCTCTCCTCATGCGCAAAGCGTTCTGCTTGCGCAGAGGGCAAAAGAACGCAAATGGTGGCGTCCCGGCGGCTGGGGAAAGCGGGCAGGGGAAGCCCCGCACCGTGAACACCACCAGCTTCTTAGGCTCTGCGGCGACGAACAGGCAAGACCACCGCTGCCCCTCTCACTGCCCTCCCTCCCCGCCTGGCAGGAGGAGGTAGGCGAGGCAGGAGGCAGAGGGGTGTGCAGGGCAAATTCAAATTCAAAAAGCGGGACTTTTTTGAAACGCCGTGGGACGCGGGACAAATTATTAAAAAGCGGAACTGTCCTGCCAAAAGAGGGATGTCTGGTCACCTTAACTTAAGGTAGAGGCCTTACAAAATTTCCTACATATAGTATAGGAATTTTGTATTTGCTTTCATACTTAGTATATTGTTGTTGTTTAGTTGCTAAGTTGTGTTCAACTCTTTGCAATCCCATGGCTCCCCATGTCCTCTCCTGTTAAGTCCGGAGCCGGCAAACAGGAACGAGGCAGGCTTGCGAAGAAACTCTTTATTAAGGAACGGCAACAGTCAACAGTAAAACCCTGAGTCCTTCGAGAGTTGGGCGGCATATAAGAATAACAAAATAAATAAATAAAATAAATAAACTCGGCAGAAGAAGTTCTCCTCAGCCGCGACTTGACAGCTCATTTATATGCAGCTGTCAAGCGCATTAACCAATAGGAGCCCTGGAAGACTCCCGCGCGGCAACCGGCCGACGCTCACCCAATCAGAGACGCTAACTGCTGTCTCTGAGGCACCGTGAGGACATTACATCTCCTGTCTCCTGATGTCTGCCAAAATCCATGTTCATTGCGTTGATGACACTATCCAGCCATCTCATCCTCTGTCATCCTATTGTATTTGTATTTATTTGTCAAGCATATATGATTATAAGGAAAGTATAAACAGTAAACATGATTGAATATATATGTAATAGTACAAGCATGAATAAGAGTAAAAGAGGTATGAATATATGGGTACATTAGGACAGGAACGGTAGGCACGATTGTGCGCTTATGCACGCCCCTTACTGACCTCTTAGGAATGGGGTGAGGTCGATGGTAGATAATCCGAGGTTGAAGTTTTTGGGGTTTGGGGAAGAAACTACTGAGTCAGGTAAAGTGTTCCAGGCATTAACCACTCTGTTGTTGAAGTCGAATTTTTTGCAATTCTCCTTTTGCCTTCAGTCTTTCCCAACATCAGGTTATTTTCCAATGTGGCAAGAGATGTCATACAATGGGGCAAAACTCACTTAACAACTGTCTTGCTTAGCATTGGAAATGTTGGGCTCAATTGTGGTCATAAATCAAGGACTACCTGTATCTATTATGAGAACTTGAAGGATTCTCTTGATACCAGTGGATAGATCTGACACTTGGACTTTTTCTAAAGCAGTTAATTTTGATTTGTTTCAAAGGCATCTCTGTAGATTGGAAACACTATGCTATATTATCTCATGCAGAGATTTAGCTTCTAGATTTTCACTTTTTTTTTCAGGAAAAAGAAAAGACCAAGGTCCAAATTTTATTTATTTATTTATTTATTTAGACGCTCTTATAAGCCTCCCAATCCCATGGGACTCAGGGCGGCGTACAGCATGAATAAGAAACGTACATTTAAAAACAATAATCATAATTTAAATTAAAAATATAATTAAAAAGAAAACATTATAAGCACAACATTCAGGGGGAATCTGATTACCCTATTCACCCCATCTGCCGGAAGAGCCATGTTTTTAAGGCTTTACGGAAGGCCAGCAGGGTGGGGATGGTCCGGATCTCTGGTGGAAGTTGGTTCCAGAGGGACGGGGCTCCCACAGAGAAGGCCCTCCCCCGTGGCCCCGCCAATCGGCATTGTTTGGCCGATGGGACCCGGAGGAGGCCCTCTCTGTGGGACCTAACCGGTCTTAGGGAGGTATGTGGTAGGATGCGGTCCCGCAGGTAACCTGGCCCTGAGCCATGTAGGGCTTTAAAGGTAACGACCAACACCTTGAATTGCAACCGGAGACTAATTGGTAGCCAATGCAGCTGGCGAAGGAGAGGTGTTACGTGGGTGTATCTTGGTACACCCACTACAGCTCGCGCAGCTGCATTCTGTACCAGTTGGAGTCTCCGGATGCTCTTCGAGGGTAGCCCCATGTAGAGCGCGTTACAGTAGTCTAGCCATGAGGTGACAAGGGCATGAGTGACTGTGAGCAAAGCCTCCCTCTCCAAGTAAGGTCGCCAATTGGTGCACAAGACGGATTTGTGCAAAGGTCCCCCTAGCCACAGCTGAAAGATGTTGCTCCAATTTTAGCTGTATGAAATATTTCACTCTTCAGAATAGCTAAAAGGCCGTGACCAATTTGCCCTCTTCATCTTTAGCTACACTGAGGGAAATTGTGATTAAATGGTTCTTTGAATAGCCCGATAGTATATTTTGTTCACTTTTGGGCCTGATATAATCTGAAAGGATTTGACAATTATTACAAAGTAAAACAGATCTAATCTTTCTCTTCGTGAGGGAACACAAATAATTTTAGATGCATTTGAGATTATTTTGGAAACTGCTGTCTGAAATCTACTACAGAAAGCTATTTGTCTTCTTCCAGTTTTCTCTACACCAGCCTAAATCTGCCAGGGAGGTAATGAACTTTTTATCTTTTGAATTCCAGGACTGAAATTGGCATAATCACTGCTGAGGTTCAGTTAGTAACTAAACGTTTCTGATGTTCGAGAAAGATACGATGGCACCATTTTATTTTTTATTTTTATTTTTGTTATAATAATGACATTATTGATCGTTTTTTGTCTGGATAGGAATGAATTCAAAGGGTTTAAGGGTGTGATCTTTCATCACGTCTTCGCCATCAGAAATGGTTATCAAGAAAAGTCATTTTAGGAAAGCATGTGTAAGACTGCCCTGATAAATTTCCTCATTTCGGTTTTTTATTTTTTTTCCTGACTCACTCAGACCTTTTCAGAAAGCGGGCAGCTTTCAATTTCATTTCATTCGAATTCATTTTTGGTGTCTACCCCAGGAAAAATGTGGAGCAACTTAAATACATGCATTCCATTTGCTTAAAATACTTCATATTAAGTGTGTGTATGTGTGTGTACACACACACACACACACACACACACACAGTTAGATATTCAGATCCTGTTTCTGTGAAGAATGGTCTCTTCCCACATTAACTTTTAATTTTGCTTTAGGCTGATTTCTTTATGGCTACCATAATAATCGGGTCATATTTGTGAGAAAGATAGAATTTCATTTGCATTTCTGTGAATTCATGTGGAAATGTGTTAGAAGGTGTTCTTTTCAGCATACAATGACTACAAAAAGAAAAAGAAAAACAGAAGGGAATAAAACCCCCAACTACCAGTCTCTTAAGAGGATTTGTAATACCTCTCAAACTAATTGCAATCGTATAGTACATACTGTTGGAGGATTATCATAAATTACTTACCATTTGGGGGAAGCTTATAATCATCTTTCAGTCCATAACTCCAGAGCTTGGAAAACTTAACTAGATTCCACTCTTTTAGCCCAATAAGAGTGATGTCTGTACCAGGGGCGGGTTCCAAATTTTTTTACTACCACTCTGTGGGCGTGGCTTATTTTGTGGGTGTGGCTTGCCAGCCATGTGACTGGGTAGGCGTGGCTTGCCAGCCATGTGACTGGGTGGGCGTGGCTTCTCGGACTGCTGAAGGGAGGGGAACTGAGATAGGTCCTGCCGCCCATTCCCCCTCCCCTCAGCAGCTCGAGAAGCCTCAAACATGCAAAAATACCTAGGATCATCACCACGCGTTTGTGGCTTCTCGGACTGCTGAAGGGAGGGGAATGGAGATAGCTCCTGCCGCCCGTTCTTTCAGCGTCTCACGCGCTCCCTCAGCCATCCTCCCCTGCTTGGACTCACTGTGGGATAGGAAGGCAGCGCATGCGCAGTGCCGGAAGCTCAGCTTCTGGGCATGCGCAGAAGAAAATTTTAAAAAAATGTAAAAAATTTTTTTTAAAAAAAATGGCGCCCAGGCACCAGCAACCGACCGCACCGGTACTGTGACGTCACCAGCGGGCCACTACCAGTGCTATAGAGTGGACCGCACTGGTAGGAACCCACCACTGGTCTGTACAGACTTTTTTCATCTGTCCCCAAAATGTAGTCAGCATTCATCTTTCTTTCACCAACACTCCTCACAACCCCACTCATTTTTTTCCTTTCTCTTTGGAGGAAGTTTCATAATGCAGGGATCCCCATTCCCTGGGCCACGGACCGATACTAGTCAGAAACTGGACCACTCAAGTGTGTGAAGTTTCATGTACACATGCCCAGGATCTAGGTAGCGCATGAAACCACCACCACCACCACCATATCCATGGAAAATTGTTTCCTATAGAACCAGTCTCTGGTACCCAAAAGGTTGGGGACCACTGTCATAATGGATCTATCATTATGGGTTGTCTATGGAGATTCTCAGTCATCCAGGTCATGGATGTCCCAAAGGTGCTTTTGTCAAGAGGCAACTGGACTTTCTGGTTTTTCTTTGATGACATTTCACTTCTCATCCAAGAAGCTTCTTCAGCTCTGATTGGATGGTGGGGAATGGAAGGATTTATACTCCTTGCAGACAGCTGGTCATTTGCATTCTTTTAGCAAGTCGTGAAGGCCACCTGGAGGTTATATCTGTGTCATCAGGGTCACCTGAGTGGTGCAAATGAGTGTGGAGCCTTCTTGGAACTGTTGAAAGAACTGTGTTGTAGACTGGAGATATATGATGTTGTATCCCTCCTCTCCCCCCCCCCCCGTTGAGAAAGGGCTGTTCAATTTTGACATGGATGGCCTCTTTGCTCCTCTTTCAAACCAGCGGTCCTCTCTGTCTAAAATGTGGACTTTTCTGACTTCAAAAGAGTGGCCTTTGTCTTTTAAATGCAGATGGACTGCTGAATGTAGTCCTGATGTGTTTGTTCTCCTATGTTGCGCCATGTGTTTATGAAGTGGTTGTTTTGTTTCCCCAATGTACAGATCTGCACATGGCTCACTGCATTGTACTGCATATACCACGTTGCTCAGGTTGTGTCTGGGTGTTTTATCCTTGGGGTGGACAAGTTTATGCCTTAGTGTATTCTTGGGTTTGAAGGGTGCATGTATGTTGTGTTGGGTGAAGATCCTCCTGAGCTTTTCCAGAAAGGAAAAAAAAAACTAGAAAGTCCAGTTGCCTCTTAAAAAAGCACATTTGGGACATTACAGGTTGGTTGTTGGTTTCCACCAAATCTAAGTCAATAAAATCCATTAATCTAGTCCATCCTGTAGGAATTACTGATGAACATTTTAAAGCCTAATCAATGAAACATCACTTCTTGGTGAGATGCAGATTTCAACCTTTATGGATCAATAGCGGTAAAAGTGTATATGTGCTGAGATGATTTATTATTATTATTATTATTATTATTATTATTATTATTATTATTATTATTATTATTATTATTATTATTATTATTATTATTATTATTATTATTATTATTATACAATTGTATCACAGCGGCCAGTTGTTTCGCCGGATTTGGCATTGATTACTAGTCGAGCCCCACCCAGGGGCCTAGGAAGTCGTAATGTATTTTCGAAGTATATGTGCGGAACCGAGCAGTGCGGCTTTCTGCATTTGACTGATGGTGATTTTGTCAATTTTGAGCTGTTTTAAATGTAATTCCAGTGCTTTTGGGATAGCACCCAGTGTTCCAATCACTACTGGAATTACCACTGCTGGTTTGTGCCATAATCGTTGGATTTCAATTTTTAAGTCCTGGTATTTTGCAATTTTTTCGTGTTCCTTTTCATCGACCTTGCTATCTCCTGGTATTGCAATGTCAATTATAGTCACCTTGTTGTTCTCGACCAACGTGATGTCTGGTGTATTATGCGCCAGTACCTTGTCTGTTTGTATACGAAAATCCCACAAGATCTTGACCATCTGATTTTCAGTGACTTTTTCAGGCTTGTGTTCCCACCAGTTTGTAGCAGTATGGATGTTATAATTTTTGCATAAATTCCAGTGGATCATTTGTGCAACAGAGTTGTGTCGTAATTTGTAATCAGTCTGTGCGATTTTCTTGCAGCAGCTGAGCACATGGGCTACAGTTTCATCAGCTTCCTTGCATAATCTGCATTTAGCATCATTTGAAGATTTATCAATTTTGGCCTTTATGGCATTTGTACGAATTGCCTGTTCTTGTGCGGCCAGGATCAATGATTCTGTTTCTTTCTTTAAAGTACCAGATGTTAACCATAACCAAGTTTTTTCACTGTCCACTTTGTCTTTTATTTTTTCCAGAAATTGGCCATGTAATGCTTTATTTTGCCAACTCTCCATTCTTGATTTTATCACATTTTTTCTGTATTCTTGTTTCGTCTGTTGGACCTTCAGTAGATTTTTGTTCTTTACTTCAATTAATAGATGTTCTTGACTTTCTTTTAAATAATCCGCCAATGCATGCTTTTCTTCTTCAACTGTTTGCTTTACTTGTAGTAGTCCTCTGCCACCTGATTTTCTGGGCAGGTAAAGTCTATCAGTGTCACTACGTGGATGTAAACTGTAGTGCATTGTCATTAGTTTTCTGGTGTTTCGGTCCAAAATGTCCAAATCAGCTTGTGTCCAGTTAATTATACCAGCCGTGTATCTTATGACTGGTATTGCCCAGGTATTCATGGCCTTGATGGTGTTTCCACCATTTAATTTAGATTTCAAAATTTTCCTAACTCTGTTGGTGTACTCTCTTCTAATGATAGTTTTCACTTCTCCATGTCTGATGTTATCCAACTGCAGAATGCCCAGATATTTATAGGCTTCATTTTGATTGCATTTAATTAATTGGCCATTGGGCATTTCAATTCCGTCACATGTAGTGATTTTGCCCCTTTTCATAGATACAGTGGCACATTTTTCCATGCCAAACTGCATTGAGATATCTGTGCTGAATATTAGGACTGTGTTGGTCAGTGATTGGATTTCTATTTCTGACTTTCCATACAGTTTCAAATCATCCATATACAATAAATGTGAAATTTTTTCAGCGTCTTTGGCTATTTGGTATCCAAGTTTCATTTTTTTTAAGATTACTGATAGTGGGATCATTGCGATGATGAAGAGGAGGGGTGAAAGTGAATCTCCCTGAAAAATTCCTCTCTTGATATTAACCATTCCATAGTTCTCATTCCCTACTGCCAACACAGTTCTCCATTGTTTCATCGCTTTTTCAGTGAATGATGTAATATTTTTGCTGATGCCAATAGTTTCTAAGCATTTGATGATCCAGCTGTGTGGCAGTGAGTCGTACGCCTTTTTGTAATCAATCCAGACCATATTCAAGTTCGTTTTTCTGTTCTTACAGTTTTCTAGTATCATTTTGTCAATTAGGAGCTGATCTTTTGTGCCCCTGCTCCTTCTTTTGTTGCCTTTTTGCTCTACTGGCAAGATGTTATTTGTTTCCAAATAATCCATTATGTTATCTGCAATTATCCCGGTGAGTAATTTGAAGGTTGTTGGCAAGCATGTTATTGGTCTGTAGTTTCCAGGTGTTGTTCCTTTAGTTGCATCTTTCTGAATCAAGTATGTTTTTCCAGTTGTCAACCATTCATCAATTTGACCATTTTGTAGCATTTCGTTCAGTTGCTTGGCCAATATTGCATGCAAACTGGTCAGATATTTGAGCCAGAAACCATGTAATTGGTCATTTCCAGGTGATGTCCAGTTCTTTACTTTTTTTACTCGATTTTTGACCATCTCAGTTGTTATTTCTAATACTTGCATTTGCTTCTTGCCAACACTTTTCTCAAAGTCTTGTATCCACTTTGCTTCCTTATTGTAATCCTTTGCATTTTCCCACAGTTCTTTCCAGAATTCAACTGTGGCTTGCTTTTCTGGTTTTTCACTTTTGAAATTGTCATTTGCATTGAGGCTTTGGTAGAAACGTCTTTGATCTGATCGAAATTGCTGATTTTGCTTGTACTGAATGATTCTTGCATCATATCTTTCAATTTTTCTGGCTATTGCTGTTATTTGCTGTTTTACAATTTCAAGTGCTTCTTCAATTTTCCTTGTATCAAGCCTGTATCTTCTGGCTAATTGATCCATGATCTTGCTATTTTTTAGCCGTTGTTCATTCATATTTTTTAAATTGCTAGCATCTGTTCTGAGTTTTTTTATTTTTTGTTCCAGTCGAATTTTCCACTTTGGTTTTGATGCTTTTTCTGCCTTGCGACTAGGTGCTTTGTTTTTAAAACCTAGTTCATTAGTGACTATTGCAGCTGCACTGTACATTAACTGATTTGTTTCTAAGATGGATGCCGATTCAATTGTTGAAAGTACTGCATTAACCATTCTCATTATAGGTGCCAAGTTTTTGTTAGGCACAGTTTTTAATGATGGTAAACGTTGCCTTTCCTCATTAGACAGTACATGCTCCATGATTTTGTCCTTCAATTCCTTTTGTTTTTCAGTTAGTTCATCAATTGGTTCAATCATGACTGGTTCTGGTAGTGGTGCTATTACTTCTCCACTAACAGTTTCTTCTGTTGGAAGCTCCAGTGTGATGTCTTCAGTTGTTTTGTGAGTTTCTGTTGTTTCCACTGGTGGTGTTATTTTTTTAATTTGGCAATTTGTCTGAATTTTCTCAAGTTCAATTTCACTGAACACATTATTTCGTATAATAAATCGCCTTTGATCTGCTAGTCGTTGTTCGCTAACATTTGAATCTGGATATTGTTGTTTCCAAAGTTCATGCATTCGCTTCAAATAACCTCTTCTTTCTGGCTCTGAGTTGTAATAACAGGCCATTATGGCACGATTTTCATCTGCACTATATTTTTGTCGTTTTGTTGGCTGGTCCACTTGTAGCCCACTTGTCGACGGATGTCCAGGGACCTCAACATCCGCCGCGGCCCTTGTTAACACGCATGACGACCGATGCGGTATAGAATTTTTCTTCATTTCTTTCACCATGTTATATGGGTTGGCGAGTTTTTTTTATGAGGCCAGGTTGCCAACCTGACCCCAACCCTCCTCCTTTCTCATCCGGGCTTGGGACCGGCAACAGCGGAAATGGGGGGGGGAAGCAATCTAACTGCCTGTTGATGGCAAAAGGCAGGATCAGGGATGGGGGGAAGCAATCTAACTGCCTGTTGATGGCAAAAGGCAGGATCAGGGATGGGGGGAAGCAATCTATCTGCCTGTTGATGGCAAAAGGCAGGATCAGGGATGGGGGGGAAGCAATCTAACTGCCTGTTGATGGCAAAAGGCAGGATCAGGGATGGGGGGGAAGGAATCTAACTGCCTGTTGATGGCAAAAGGCAGGATCAGGGATGGGGGGGGAAGGAATCTAACTGCCTGTTGATGGCAAAAGGCAGGATCAGGGATGGGGGGGAAGCAATCTAACTGCCTGTTGATGGCAAAAGGCAGGATCAGGGATGGGGGGGAAGCAATCTAACTGCCTGTTGATGGCAAAAGGCAGGATCAGGGATGGGGGGAAGCAATCTAACTGCCTGTTGATGGCAAAAGGCAGGATCAGGGATGGGGGGAAGCAATCTAACTGCCTGTTGATGGCAAAAGGCAGGATCAGGGATGGGGGGGAAGCAATCTAACTGCCTGTTGATGGCAAAAATTATTATTATTATTATTATTATTATTATTATTATTATTATTATTATTATTATTATTATTATTATTATTATTATTATTATTACTACTACCGCATTTTTCGGAGTATAAGACGCACCTTTTTCCTCCCTAAAAGTGGCTGAAAATTTGGGTGCGTCTTATACTTCGAATGTAGCTTTTTTCCAGCCCTAATTAGGTGCTAACAGATCTTCCCAGCTCTTACCTTGCAGGCTTTTTCATTGTTACTCTCTCCAAAGAATGTTTTTCCAGCCCTAAGTCTTTGCAGAATTTTTTTTCATTGCTCTACTTGCTCCGAATAAATTTTTCTAGCCCTAACCAGGTGCTAACGATCTTCCCAGCTCTTACTGGCTTGCAGGTTCTTTCATTGTTACTCTCTCAGAAGAAGGTTTTTTTAAGTCCTAACCAGGGGATAAAATAATGTGCTGAACCTGACCAGACTAAGGACGCTAGCCAGATGAATACCTGGTAGGCAGATTTCCCCCCCCCCCTATTTTCCTCCCCAAAAACTAAGGTGCGTCTTATACTCCGGTGTGTCTTATACTCCGAAAAATATGGTATTATTATTATTATTATTATTATTATTATTATTATTATTATTATTATTATTATTATTATTATTATTATTATTATTATTATTATCATCATCATCATCATTATCATCATCATCATCATCATCATCATCATCATCATCATCAGACAAATAGCTGTCATGTCTTCCAAAATTGTTCAGAGCAGGGTAGCAGGGATTTCATTATGCTAATAATTACATTGCCTCCAAGCTTTCTGAAGCTGCGTCACCCCACAGAGCCCAGAAGCAAATTTTCTAGAAATGTAATTAAAGCTGTTAACTGCAGTAAGACAAGAGAAGACGAAGAAGAGAAATCACAGACAATCAAATCATGCTCCTGTTTGTTGATAGGCAAAGGGCTTCACAAACAGCTTGCACTGGGTTTTTTTTCCCTCTGCAGAAAATTAGGAGGCGTAAAGCAAATTGAACTGTATTCTTAAAGCTGTAAATAAAAATACTGCTGTTTCTCATTTATTAGGGCCACGTAAGTAGGTAACACAGAGAGGAAGGAATTGTAAGACTTCATCAGTCTACAGAGCAGAAAAGAGGAATTCTTGGAGAATAACTTGTCTCAGATCTTAAAGAAACCCTTCACATACAGTACAATGTTGATGTGCCCCATCATTTTCCTTGTAGGGCCATCTTGAAACTTGGTGAGACATGTAAGGAGAATGAATATAGGAAAACAGCCAGCAGAGCCTAGGGAGGAGTCAAGCGAACCATCAGCCTAGATTCCTTACATTCCTACAAACGGTTTAAGTCTAATCCCTCTTGAATTCTGTTGACTCTTATCTAGTTGACTCATATTGTAGAGCTGACTATTATTTGTACAGATTCTTGTGTATAGGAAAGAGCAGAGGTGGCCTCCTCCCGGTTCGGAATGGTTCGCCCGAACCAGTAGCAACCCGCTGATGACATCATGATGACATCACGGAATCGGTTCGGTCGGTGCCGGTCCGTGGGCACCACCATCTTTTTAAAAAAAAAATCCGAATTTTTTTTAGAATTTTTTTTTAGAATTTTTTTCCGGTTTTTTTTATTCTGCACATGTGCAGAAGCCTAGTTTTTGGCACTGTGCATGTGGTTTCCATCATGTTTTCAGCTTTTTTTGGGGGGGGTATTTATTTATTTTTTGGATTTTTTTACGGGTTTTTTTTTCTTCTGCACATGCGCAGAAGCTGATTTCCAGCATTGTGCATGTGGTCGCCATCTTGTTTTCGGCCTTTTTGGGGGGATTTTTTGGGATATTTTGCCACTGCACATGTGCACGTGTGCCAAGCACATGTGCACCCATGAGACGCGGCCACACAGTGCGGGAGGAAGTGAACCAGCAGTGAGGTAAGTTAGAACCCACCCCAGGCAAGAGCAATAAATAATCTTAACTGGGATTCTATGTGTAGCTTCGATTCTTTGCACCTGACATGGATGTCCCATTCAGGAATATTGTACAGTAGAAAGGACCATCATCCCCTGCCCTACTCTCTTTCCCCCTCCCCATTTTCCAATTCCTCTCCATAGAACCATACAGTAAATCCTGGGAATACAGATGATAGAGCACATGTGGTCAAAATCTTGCAGTCAGCAGCATAATGGCTGGCTGGTACAAATACTTATACCAAACTCCTGCATTAGAAATTTCATAATAAACTGGAACGCAATGGCACTTGCACAAAAATGCATTGTTTTAGGGTGATTTCTTGCAGAAATATGCAAACATACAGAACAGTTTCCAGAGTAAGAAAAACGTACAGAAAATGCATAAAATATTGTGCAGACTTTTTAAAAAAACGCATACACTACAAACTAATGTAAACACAGCTAAAATAAATTTAGGATGGCACTGATTGGTTCATGCCTCCCTATTGCCTTTGATTAATTTAGAGATTTAGCTCTGTCTATCAGCACTGTTGTTCTCGTCCGTGGGCTAGCGGGGGGGAGGGGAAGATGGTATGGACGCCTCCTGCAGCACCCTGCCGGCTGAAACGGGGCATGGGGGAGCCTCGCGCAGCCCTTGCGGCCCATTTTTTGCCTCCATGGCCTCCTGCAGTTCTCTGCTGGTCAAAAATGGGCCACGGGAAGGCCACACAAGGCCCCCGCAGCCCATTTTGGCTGGCAGAGGCACCACGGGCCAGTCCTTTGATATTTCCAGGTTGGCCCCATGGGCCAGATCTAAGTACACTGCGGGCCGGATCTGGCCTGCGGGCCTTCAGTTTGACTGCTTTATAGTATAGAATACCATATCATAACATATGTATATGAATATTTGAACATGTACGTGACTTAACTCTTTGGGACAAGTCATTAATTTATATAGGATTTAATAGTCTATATCTGTCAATGAGAACCAAACATACAGCTATTATACAGTTTACTTGTAATAAAAATTCAAATTTTACAAACTAGCTGTCGTTACATATACTGTGCCTTTATTTATTTTTCTTTTTGGGGAAAAAATTCCATCCTTCAAAACTGAATTATTCCAAGACAAACTAATGATACAGTAAAATGATAATGTAAAATTGCAGAAATCGATAAATGCAAAGCAGAAGCCCAACTACTAAAAAATGGTTTCCTGCAGCACAATTTAGTACGTTAATAGATTAATATACTAAAAGTCTTGAGAGGAATAAAAGAAAAAAAATCTTTGCACAGCACTAGAAATACAATAAATATATTTTCCAGTAGAGTAATGGGATTGTAGAACTAGGACACTAAATGAAATAATAATCCAGCTATTGTATGTAGAAGACAATTATTCTGTTGGTAAGAACAGTCTCATGTCTGTTTTATTTTTCAATAATTGAAGAGAACTTAAAGGAAATGAAAAGAGAAAAAAGAAACAGTCATAGGCATTAATGTTCAGTAAACTGAGACTTAATGGCAGGAAGACATGGGTTTATTGAAAATGTTTCCACGCAGAGAAATGTTTCCACGCAAATAGAAATTTTGGGAGATGAAACATAAATAAATAAATAAATAATACCAAGTACTTTTTAAACTCCATTTGTTTGGTTTGTTTTTTGTTTTTTTAAAAGTGACATAAGATGTTAGCTTCCTATTAATTTCTACTTCTGCATTTAAAAGCTGAAGTGAATTTCTATTTCTGATTTTCTATTTCTGCAATTAAAAGCTAAACAGTGGCTGATTTGCTATACACGAAATGGGTCTTTGAAACTAATAGCTGAATATTAAGATGTGACTTCTTTGGTTCTTCTTCTTTGTCCATCTAGTTTATGATTTATTTTCTCCCATCCTCAAAAGGATGGATAAAAGCAAAACATTAATGGAGATTAATAGGTCCTCACATTGGAATAACATTAAACATACCCCTTTTACCAAAGCCCCCACAAATAGCCCTTAAAAGCTCCTGCAATTAGAATTATAGGATTAAAATGCTGAATACAGAAAAAAAAGAGTTGGAAGGGACCTTGGAGGTATTCTAGTCCGACCTTTCCCAAGGAGACCCTATACCAGGGGTGTCAAACTCGAAGCCCATGGGCGTCACACATTGGCCATGCCCACCCCTGTTTAAGTGAAGGAGGGGAAAGTCGCAATACGACATGTGACGACAATGTGATCATGCGAGTTTGACACTCCTGCCCTATACCATTCCAGGCAAATGACTGTCCAATCTCTCCAATCTCTTCTTAAAAACCTCCAGTGTTGGAATACTTACAAGTTCTGAAGGCAAGCCACTTCACTGATTGTTATCACTGTCAGGAAATTTCGCCTCACTTCTAGGTTGGATCTCTTCTTGGTAACTTTACATCCATTATTATTGGTTTTGACCTCAGGTGCTTTGGAGAATAGGTCATCTTCCTATTCTTTGTGACAGCCTCTCAAATACTGGAAGGCTACTATCATGTCACCCTTAGTCCTGCTCTTTGTTAGACCTAGACCACAGGTGTCAAACTCACGGCATCATGTTGCTGTCACACGATGTATCGCATGCTTTGTTGCTTTTTCCCCTTCGCGGAGCTGGGGTGGGTGTGGCCTCTACATGTCCCATCCAGCCCGCGGGCTGCCAGTTTGACATTCCTGGACTAGACATTCCCAGTTCTTGCAACCATTTAACGTATGTTTTGACCTCCAGATTCTAATCATCTTTGTTGCTCTTTTCTGCATTCTTTTTAGAGTCTGAACATCTTTTTTTACATATGGTGACCAGAACTGAATGCAATATTCCAAGTGGTCTCACTCAAAGCAGTATATAGCGGTACTAATACTTCATGTGATCTTAATACTATTCCTCTGTTGATGCAGCTTAGGACTGCATTAGCTTTTTTGGCAGCTGCAACATATTGCTGGCTCATAATTAAGTGGTTGTCCACTAGAACTGGTCGGGACTATAGCACAGGCATCCAAGCCTAATCCTGATAATGACAAAATGGGTGTCACAAAAATCACAGTGCAATTCTGCAATTTCTTTGCCCTTTTATAACCCCATCACAGTGTTATACTCAAGTAAGTAAGGGGCAGGGGTGGGTCCTAACTTACCTTGCCGCCAGTTCACTTCCTTCCGCGCTGTGTGGGCGCGTGCGCATGCACAGTGCTGAAAATCAAACTTCTGTGCATGCGCAGAAGCAAAAAACAGTTTCTGCGCATGCGCAGAAGCCAAAAACAAGATAGTACTACCAACAGCACCGCCATTAGAGCCGGTTCTGGGGCATGGCCAACCGGCGATTGCTCCCGGTTTGGCAAGTGGGGGGAAATTCCCACGACCGGTTCTATAGAACCAGTCTGAACTGGGAGCAACCCACCTCTGGTAAGGGGTAGATTTTGACACTCACTACACCTGATGGATGCCTACTGCCATTAGATCAACAAGTTCAAGCCCCTAACACTCCCTATTCCTCCATTCTCTCTTTATTATGACTTAACTTATTATGTTCTGATCATTATTACCAAATGTATTGTGAAAATGCCACTTTGAAACAAGCGTCTATTAAAGAAATTGTTCCATTCTATCACAATCTATCTTCTTTTAATTTAAGGTTATTATTTTATCTTCCTGTTTGGCATATTACTGTTAAGTTATCAGACTTGATTTCTCTGATGTTGATCTGTAATCCTGTTCTGATGTGGAAGTATCACTTCTGATCCTTTCCTACTACTTGGAAGGGACCATAGTATCTACGCATTTATTTGCAGGCTGCTTATCTGAGTTCCATAGTCTGAAAAGTCAGTTAAAAGTTCCAAAAATTCATGAAGATGATTACAGTCCAGCCAAGCTGCAAACTGAATATTGAGTAGGGTGCAATATCACTATGCATAGATATGGACTTGGTGGGGGAAAGGTAATTTGGACAATGCAGAGATGTGCACATAATACCTTTAAGCAACTTCTTAAAGAAGTTGTATCTTTAAGTTCTCACATCAGCAGCTGCAGGAATTCAGACAATAGGAGTTTAATTTTCCTCTCAAATGAGACAGTTGTTTGCCTGCTGCCATCAACTACAGCTGAGTTACGAAAAGTCCTTGGTGTTCTCTGAGCTTGCTTGTTTCCTTGCAGACATTTCATTACCCAACTAGGTAACATCATCAGTGCTAATGATGTTACCTACTTTGGGTCATGAAACGTCTGCAAGAAAACAAGCGAGCTCAGAGAGCACCAAGGACCCCTCATGTCAACCCTGAGCTACAAATATTCTCTTTTATTACTACGGCTCAGTTAAGATTCATATTCTGAGTTTGCCCCTTTAGATCCAAATTATTGAGGGTGAAGCTTCAGATGTAAAAGTGGAGCTTGGTTCCTCCTTGTAACCGAGGGGAATTTATCTCAGATGAAGACTTGTCCATGGCTGCTGATTTTCAATCATTGGTTAAACTTAACTGTCCTCCAGCGGACCTAGTTTCTTTCGTAGTCTTTGCTAAGTTTAATTTAGATGGGAAGGAAATTCCATTAGATAAACTGCTGAGTTATAGGTTCTCTCCAGAAATTTTGTTTGTTTTTTTTGCTATCTTTATGTACTACAATCAAACCAAAGTGCTTTTTAAGGAGGACATTCTGGATGCTGAATAACAACATGAGTTAAATCTAGTCCCTAATAATGTTAGGTTCTGGAGAATTGAGTCTGCAGCCAGTAAAACATCTAATCAACTCAGACCTGCCTAACCATTTTAGAACTTTCTCTCAGCTCTTCAACTACAAAGCCAATTAATTATCCTAGGAAAAACATACATACCTTTGTGGCATGGGGCAGAAAACAAGTATATTCCACAAATTTTGTAGGGATGTATGCAATATCCCAAAGGTGCTTTTTCAAGAGGTAATTGGACTTTCCTTTTTTTTTTGTAGAAGACATTTCACTTCTCATCCAAGAAGCTTCTTCAGCTCTGACTTCTCTTTCTAAAAAAACCCCCAAGAAAGTCCAGTTGCCTCTTGAAAAAGCATCTTTGGGACAACCATGACTTGGGATGACTGAGAGTCTCCATAGACACTTAGCCATGCACTTTGGGATGAGCACCCTCAAATGGTGCAGGAGGATGAACGGATTTCAAGAAAAATTGCAGACTACAGGAACCTCTTCAGCAGTTCCAAAAAGGCTTCACACCCATTTGCACTACTCAGGTGACGCTGATGACACAGACAAACCTCCAAGTGGACTCAACGTCTCTCTAAAAGAATGCAAATGACCAGCTGTCTGCAAGGAATATAAATCCTTCCATTCCCCACCATCCAGTCAGAGCTGAAGAAGCTTCTTGGATAAGAAGCGAAACATCTTCAGAGAAAAACCAGAAAGTCCAGTTGCTTCTTGAAAAAAGTGCATGTGGGACAGCTATGACCTGGCTGACTGAAAAGCTCCATAGATGAATGCAGTACATTTATTCTACCCTTTTTGGTAAATTTTCCAGTCAACCCAGATGAATGCCTTTTCTCCTGATCAGTTACAGAATCTGCTTCTGCGTGTTACACAACGGAAATTTTCCCAATGGTCTACAGCCGTGGTGGCGAACCTATGGCACGCGTGCCAGAGCTGGCACGCGGAGCTATAGAAGCCGGCACGCGAGGGTTCCCACCGGCAAACCGGAAGTGCGAAAAAATGCACTTCCGGTTTGCCGGTGTGCTGTTTTTTGCACTCCGGAGGGTTCAGGGAAGCTCCCTGAAGCTCCGGAATGCAAAAAACAGCATACCGGCAAACCGGAAGTGCGTTTTTTCGCACTTCCGGTTTGCCGGTTTCGTCGTTCCAGGCTCCGGTAAGCCTTTGTGCGGGGGGGGGGGGTGCGCATGCGCAGGGGGCAGCATGGGGGGGTGTTGTGTGCATGCGTGGGAGGGAGGGAATGGGTGTGGGCATGTGAGCGCGCGCGAGCGCCCCCCCCCTTTTTCGGCACGCGAGCCGAAAAAGGTTCGCCACCACTGGTCTACAGCAATGTTTCTCGACCTCATCATCTTTAAAGTGTATGGACTTCATCTCCCAGAATTCCCCTGATGCACATCTTAAAGTTGCTGAGGTTAAGAAAAAAAAATTGGTCTGCAGAGTGTGTCCACAGATAATGAGGAGATCCCAAATATCAGCAGGCAGTCTGTCTCCCCAGTTGTACTCGATAAAGTTCTGGTGCTTTTATTGTTTGGCTGTCTCATTTATTATTTATTACATTGTTTGCATGTTTCATTTTCCTGGTCAGCTTTTTAAGCTGTGAGCTTTTGATGATAATGATGATGATGATGATGATGATGATGATGATGATGATGATGATAATAATAATAATAATAATAATAATAATAATAATAATAATAATAATAATAATAATAATAATAATAATAATAATAATAATAATAATAATAATAATAATAATACCAGTACAGGTGGTCCCAGTGGTAATCGGCACACTGGGTGCTGTGCCAAAAGACCTTAACCGGCATTTGAAAACAATAAACATTGACAAAATCACGATCTGTCAGTTGCAAAAGGCCACCGTACTTGGATCTGCGCGCATCATACGAAAATACATCACACAGTCCTAGACGCTTGGGAAGTGTTCGACTTGTGATATAGTGATACGAAATCCAGCATATAAATCTCGTTTGCTGTATATTACATTTTTTGTGAATAAATAATAATAATAATAATAATAATAATAATAATAATAATAATAATAATAATAATAATAATAATAATAATAATAATAATAATAATAATAATAATAATAATAATAATAATAATAAAATCATTATTTCATTTCTAGTCCTTACAAAGTGTAGAGAACAGGTCTTTGTATGATATTATTCCACATGGGTAAAAAGTGCTATTGCAACCTTAAGTTCTCTCTTCTTAAAGCTATCTGATGCCAGTAATTTCAATTTTCCCTCACAGGATTCAGATTCAGAGGTCCCCAAACACCTTCACAGAATTTGTTCTGAACCTTTTTCAACACTTCTGAATCCTTCTTCAAGAAGGTTCTCAAGTCATTATTGAAAATATAATGGTCCCCAGACTGAACCTTGTGGCACCTACAATATTTGATGCCTCTTTCCAATATGATCAGGATCAAGCACTCTTAAAGTTTTCAAACCAGTGGTAGGCCTCATCTTGCAGCCTCAGCCTATATTTAATTAGGTTGCTCATCAGAATGCCCTGCGGTACTTTGGCAAACACTATTCTGAAGTCAAGATACATGATGTGCTATAATATCCCTTGTCAGTCTTCTTCTAATAAGACTAAATACTCCCAGTTCCTTCAATCGCTCTTCACAAAGTTTAATTTGTAGTCTCCTGATAATCCTCATTACCTTACTCTGAACATATTCCAATTTGCCTAAATCCTTGTTAAAGCCTTCTGTGTAGAATGGAATAGTATTTATATCAGATTTATTGCTCTTAATCACTTGGGTCCTCCTTCCTTGCCCACTGCCCCTGGATGATGGGAGCAGTATTTATCCTTCTCCAAGCAGTATTTATTCTGTTGCCCAAGATTTCACAATAAAACTTGAAGTCATCATAGATGTTATTGGAATTGATATGGCCAGTAGTAATAGCTGAAGTAATACTATCCTAACTTTAAATTTGAACTCCCTTTTTATGACCCTGTAATCCCTTAATTTGGGATAGAGTTGGGGTGACTGAATGGGCCTGAGAATTTACTGGCCGGATGCCCTTCCTAACACCACGAGGTGTTCACAGCCAGATATTTTTTTTCTTTGTGGCCTAGGAGAGAAATATCTGCTGCTACTTTAGGATTGAAATCTCAACCTTCTGAATGGGAGGCAAGCATCTTCACCTTTAAGCCACCACACCACTCAACTTTATATCTGAACTATTCCTGTTCATTTTTTCCCAATACAGTGCAAGTTCCCGGACCAGTAGAAAACCTCCAGGCTGCTTCTGTCTCACCTACCTCAATTCTTATCACATGGGAACCACCTGCCTATGCAAATGGCCCAGTGCAAGGGTACAAGTTGTACTATACAGAAGGACCAACTGGAAAAGAACAGGTAAAGAAAGGAATGCATTTATAGCAATTGAAACGACAAAAATGGAATGAATAAATCCCAGAAAGGTGGAATCCTTTCTAAATTTGTGTCGTTTATCAACATCCTCATCCCTCCGAAGAGGGAAACGCGATTCTTTGATGTACGCTATGCATTATCAAAATGTGGGCACTCAGTGACATCAGAAAAATTTGCCAGAAGAGAGTGCCACAACATTAGAGAGTAATTCTTGCTTTTTCTGTGTTTCATTATTCAAACAGGAAGAAGCGGATTCCTTAGCAGAAATGTGTCTCTAGTTACTTTGCTAGAGATGGAAATTTTCTGGCTTTATTGGGCAATTTTTCCCAGTTGAATATAAATTCCATTTTACATTTTGTAGGAGAAAAATGGTATTTGGTCCATCATACATTACAGGAAAAGAATTTAGCAACATAAAAATATAATTTCCCTTACTTAGGACACATTCCTACCACTGCTGTTTCTTAAGCATCAGACTTTAGAATTTGAGTGTATGTGAGGCTCCTGACCTCTGACATATAAAAATTATTATATGTGCAATAGTGTTTTACCTATTTTTGTGTACCCTTTAATACATTAAATTTTCAACCCCCTGTTCCTACTTAGAGATTTTACAGGCATCTTTTTCCTTAGACAATTGTATTTGGGTATGTACTATTGTTTATAATTTGCATAACGTATATTTATGCACTTCTCTTCAGTTGCAAACCACACTGTACATTTTCAAAAAGTGTGGAGTTTGACTTGTGCATACATTACAGGTTCTCCTTTATATTCAATCAGCCTAAAACAGGTGTTGGATTTTAAGTAAATATAATTTTAATATATTTTAATTGAATCTCAGCCATTTCTTGCAGGAGTATCACATGATCCCAAATTCTCTACGTAACTACGGAGAAACAGTAGTTGTAGGAATATATCCTAGAAAATGATTTTTTTAAACTAAAGTCCTCTCCTTGAATCTAAATATTATGAGGGATCAAATTTTTGGAAACTTAGGAATGAATAACTGCATAATGCTTCCATAGTCAATTCTTACATAGTGAAATGAAATATAATTAATTACATACATATCTATGTGTGTGTATAATATTTGTTCTATCTATCTGTCTGTCTGTCTGTCTGTCTGCCTGCCTGCCTGCCTGCCTGCCTACCTACCTACCTACCTCTCATCCATCCCTCTCTCTCCTTTCCTCCCTACCTTATCTATCATCTCCTTCCCTCCCTCCCTCCCTCATCTATCTATCCCTCCCTCATCTATCTATCCCTCCCTTATCTATCTATCTATCTATCTATCTATCTATCTATCTATCTATCTATCTATCTATCTATCTATCTATCTATCTATCTATCTATCGTATTTTTCGGAGTATAGACGCATCGGAGTATAAGACGCACCTTAGTTTTTGGGGAGGAAAGTAGGGGAAAACAATCTGCCTACCAGGTATTCATCTGGCTAGCGTCCTAAGTCTGGTCAGCTTCAGCACATTATTTTATCCCCTGGTTAGGACTTAAAAAACCTTCTTCTGAGAGAATAACAAAGAACCTGCAAGCCAGTAAGAGCTGGGAAGATCGTTAGCACCTGGTTAGGGCTAGAAAAAAACTTATTCGGAGCAGCTTCAGCAATTATTTTATCCCCTGGTTAGGACTTAAAAAAACCTACTTCTGAGAGAGTAACAATGAAAGAGCCTGCAAGCGGGTAAGAGCTGGGAAGATCGTTAGCACCTGGTTAGAGCTAGAAAAAAACTTATTCGGAGTAAGTAGAGCAATGAAAAAAAATTCTGCAAAGACTTAGGGCTGGAAAAACATTCTTTGGAGAGAGTAACAATGAAAAAGCCTGCAAGGTAAGAGCTGGGAAGATCTGTTAGCACCTAGTTAGGGCTGGAAAAAAAGCTACTTTCGAAGTATAAGATGCACCCAAATTTTCAGCCACTTTTAGGGAGTAAAAAGGTGCGTCTTATACTCCGAAAAATATGGTATCTATCTATCTATCTATCTATCTATCTATCTATCTATCTATCTATCTATCTATCTATCTATCTATCTATCCATCTATCATCTATCTATCTATCTATCTATCTATCTATCTATCTATCTATCTATCTATCCATCTATCATCTATCTATCTATCTATCTATCTATCTATCTATCTATCTATCTATCTATCTATCTATCTATCTATCTATCTCAATGTTCTAATTTAGACAGTATTTTCGTGCTGCTATATTTTTATGGCTTTTTTGTTTATTCTTTTCTGCATCCAGACTGCAGAAGTTAATGGTGTATCCTACAAGCTGGAAGGTCTGAAGATATTCACGGAATACACTCTCCGCTTTCTGGCTTACAATCATTATGGCCCGGGAGTATCAACTGAAGGCCTGACAGTTAGAACCCTTTCAGATGGTAAGTTAGAGCTATACAACATTAGGATGTACAATTAATCAAACCTGATTAATGTAATTTGAAACAAGTGTCAGCTTGGTTTGGAAACCCAGTGGCATTTAACGAAATATCTGGACTCTTCCCAAATCAGTGACTTGTTGATCTGGTTCAGAGAATGAATTTGGTTTCCTGATTCACTCAACCTTCCAATTAGATCTTCAAACTGGATTCTCATGGTCATTAATACTGCTGTTTAGTTCTCCTCTTTCTTCATTATATATTCAGGTGTTGGCAGTTGAAACAACTTTTGCACATCATCAAACACTTGGTAGATTAGCCTCCTGAAATGACATTGAATGGTAGATTGGATCATCCACTTATTTCCTGGTTATATTTTGAAAATTGTTGTTAAATATATGCCGAACAGAAAAAGAAAGAGAAAGCAAAAGACTTATGGAATTAGGGATTTTGGTAGATAAGTTTAGGATATCCTATATAGACATGAGAATGAAATCAGCATCTATCTATCTATCTATCTATCTATCTATCTATCTATCTATCTATCTATCTATCTATCTATCTATCTATCTACCTACCTACCTACCTACCTACCTACATCTATCTATCTATCTATCTATCTATCTATCTATCTATCTATCTATCTATCTATCTATCTATCTATCTATCTATCTATCATCTATCTATCTATCTATCAGCAGTTAATCTGTTAAAAAAATCACTACCAGACAAGAATCCCAGAATATATGTTAATGAATATATAGAGGGATGAGGAAGAATACAATAGAAACAAACCAAGTTTGTGTTACCTTCCCAAGGTTATGTAGCTCCATTATTTTCAATATTCGGTTCTCTCACATATACATTCACACATACTGTTGAATGACCCTCCAGATTATGGTTTACTTTACCCAACTGGAAATCAAAGGATTGGTAATAGAGAGTAGAAAATCTTAAATTTGCTTATGGAAAACAAAACACACAATACCAAGGTAAGGGAATGGCATGTCCACACAAGACAAGGTCCAGGTTGTTGTATGCTTCAATTTCATAACTGCAATATTTTAATGTAGGTTGAGCTGACTGGCTCCAAGTCATCCATCTTTGAAGAAGAAGAATCTGGTTCTTCTTGCTCCTAGACCAGTATCATAAAACTACTCTGCATTGACTATTTTACTTGATGTCTAGTTAAATTCTAGGATTTCAATGTCTATGGAGATTCTCAGTCATTCAGATCATGGTTGTCCCAAAGGTGTTTTATTCAAGACGCAACTGGACTTTCTTGTTTTTTCCTTTGAAGACATTTTGCTTCTCATCCAAGAAGTTTCTTCAGCTCAAATTTCAGCCTTAATATAAAGAGACAAGTATAGATTACTGATTTGGTATATATTATGAGTTTCCAGTCATTTCATATAGTAGGCTGTTTCTTCTTCTTTTCTGAAGAAATTTTGTTACACAGTATTTGTTACACATGACTGAATTATTTTTTCAAACATTAATTTCAAACATCAGTAAGAAGGAGTTAGCCAACAAACTCAAGATCAAATAAACAGAAATTATAGTTGCACTACAAGTTCCTATGAAACCAGACTTTGTAAATTAACTCAATCAAGAAAAATATTAACTGAGCAAATTGCATATGATAGCTGTACACATTTAACACGATCAATTTCTCATGTCCCCTAAACTCTTACTGTCCATTTCCTTATTAATTTTGCCCTAAACAGTTCTTGCAAGTTTTTTTTAAAAAAATTGTAACATCTCCCATTAGAGAATTCCTGCAGAATGTGGATGGATTTAATGAAGTAACTAAAGATTACTAGCCAGTATGTTATAACGTAACTACTTTTTAAAAATACCACATTGTAATCAATGCTGCACATTGTTGCTCAGTGTTGTGCTTATTTGAGAATAAATAAATTTAAAGGTCTTTGTTCATAAGTTCACAATATATAACTTATTAGAGCATGGGTCAGCCATAAATAATGATTTGGACTCTTATAAGTGCTTAAAGAGCCACTCTCATTAAAAAAAAATTAGAATGCAGAAACTTCATGAAATTTTGACAATTTTATTTGAGATATTAGATCTTGTGTAGGGAGACAGAAAATGTTATCAATTCTCACCAAAGAACCCGTGTGAAACTTCAAAAGTTTTAACTTTGGTTTCCTCTCTCTTTTGGTGGTCATGCCATTGGGTAGGGCAGTGATGACTAACTTTTTTCTCGTAGTGTGCCAAAAGTGCGCACACACCGATGTGACAACACATGTGCATGGTGGCACCCATAATACAATGTGCCTCCCTGTGCATGTGCACACGACTCTCCCCCATGCTCCTCCCATCCCCCCCCTGTGCATGCGCATGCAACCACCACACTCCCCCTGCCATCTGTGCATGCGCACACGATCCCCCACCCCCTGTTTTGGGCCTAGTAGACCTCCCTGCAGCCTCCTGGGACCAAAAATGGGCTATGGGGGCATGCCTCAGCCCCCCCCACCCAATTTTGGGCCTAGCAGGCCTCCCTGCAGCCTCCTGGGACCAAAATGGGCTATGGGGGGCACGCCTCAGCCCCTCCCACACCCAATTGTGGGCCTAGCAGGCCTCCCTGCAGCCTCCTGGGACCAAAAATGGGTCATGGGGGGCATGCCTCAGCCCCCCACACCCAATTTTGGGCCTAGCAGGCCTCCCTGCAGCCTCCTGGGACCAAAAATGGGCCATGTGGGGGCACACCACACACCCACATTCTCACCCCCCACATGCATGCATGCATGATCCCTGCCCCCACGCATGTGCGCATGACCCCCATGCATGTGCACACATCTGCTGCATACATGCATGACCCCCGTGCATGCACATGCATCTCCTGCATGCGGCCCGTCCCCCACGCATCCCCAAAATCAATTGGCTTGCAGGAGGCACGCGCACATGCACGGTGGAGCTGAGCTGGGTGACGACTCGCATGCCCGCAGCGAGGCCTCTGCATGCCAGCTGTGGCACGCATGCCATAGGTTCGCCATCACGGGTATAGGATAATGTAAACGGTCCCAAATTTAGAAACCAAGAGTCCTGGATGCAATCGTCATGTCAGAGCCCCTTAAAGGGAATTCAAGCTTTATGGTTTACTTGTTCTGTTTCCATGTCTTCAGTACTTTTCCTTAAACACAAAAATTCTCCTTATTTCATAGGGCTCTAGCTCAGTGATAAAGTTCTTGGTTTGTAAGTGGAATGTTTAATTACTGGGAATGAAAGCAAACTCGCTAACACCTTGTAAAGCTTCTCCCTTTTTAACATTCAGCAATACTACCTGGGCCTCCCTGGCTATCTTATGAGCCTAACCAGATACAATTTATTACTTGTAACTTGGAGGCTGTTCCATTATCCCCTGGATTTTACTTTCTAATCAATGGATGTCTGTTGATGCCAAGTGCTTAGTATCTTATAGCTCTTAGATCAAGGTAGTAGCCTTATCTGCAAGCAAATTAGTTAAAGTAACTAATTTAAATCGGTTAAAGTTACAAGATCTTCAGCCACAGTTAATCTGTTGCAGAGAATGAAATTTTATGATTTGAGAGAGGTGACCCTCTGGATGTGCTTCTAGGTTCCCCAAGAGACTCTCAAATGCTGGGTGATAATTCCTCAATGATTCATTCATCAGTTTGGACTGCCTTTCCCAGAGAGTAATATCTGGATAAACCTCCTTTTCTCTAACATCTTTTCCAAGAAGCAATGGATGGAAACTAATCAAGGAGAGAACCACCCTAGAACTAAGGAGAAATTTCCTGACAGTTAGAACAATTGATCAATGGAATGACTTGTCTCCAGAAGTTGTGGGTGCTCCATCACTTGAGGTTTTTAAAAAGAGATTGGACAAACATTTGTCTGAAATGGTATAGAGTTTCCTGCTTGAGCATGGGGTTGGACTAGAAGACCTCCAAGGTCCCTTCCAACTCTGTTATTCTGTTTTAATATTAATGCTCAGCATTTCCACTGCAATATAGTGCTTTACCTAATTTTGTGTCTGGTTTTTAAAATAAGTTTCCATTACCTTGAAGGGTATTTTACTCAGAGTATAACATCACAATGTTACATATTCTTCTACCATTTTTATTCGATTTCCTTAAAAAAGAATTCGCTTTTGAAATTTATTCCAAAGCAAACAGGGATTTTGGTGATATTCAGATGAATGAATTTTTAATTTTCTTGTGTTTATTTATTGAAACATATATGCCAAAGGCATGTGTGATAGTTATATCTTTCATTGTACAATCCAGTGGTGGGTTCCTACCGGTGCGGTCCACTCTATAGCACCGGTGCAGTCGGTTGCCGGCGCCTGGGCGCCACCATTTTTTAAAAAAATTAATTTTTTTAAAAAAATTTATTCTGCGCATGCCCAGAAACCTGACAATTAAGTCTTTCCCAGTCCCTTTGCTTGAAAATAATAAGAAGCTCGCATTTGACACTTTTCCTTCGCTTTTGCCTAAAGCTTCCCAAAGTGGGCATTTTCCGAAAGCTTAACCTTTTATACTGTTAATTTTATACAGTTTTATACTGTTTTTCTTTAGATGAAAACATTGAGGACTGTTAAAAGATACTGTTCTTTTAACAGTCCTCAATATTTTCGTCTAAGGAATCCATGACTGAAACCAAAAATGCTGTATGAGACTTGCTTGTCTTTTAACTATAGCATTTTCTGCATATAAAGGTTGCTGTGTTGCCATGGTGTAACACGCACTTTGTATACAAAGCTTTTCATGTAAGGTATAAAATAGCAAAAATAGTAGTAACATCTCTCTGAAATAACTAATATATGACTGGCAAGCCATGCCCACCCAGTCACATGGCCAGCAAGCCACACCCACAAAATAAGCCACGCCCACAGAGTGGTAGTAAAAAAATTAGGAACCCGTCCCTGGTACAATCATACAACAATCAATCACTTCACTTGTTTTCCAAGGTTTCCATGAAATTCTGAAGAGCTAATCAGCCCAAGTAAATACCTTTTCCCTCTGGATAAATTTTGAAAAATTGTCTTCCCCTTTTAATTACTTAAACATTTTCTTTATCACTTAAGCAGTGTCTTTATGTATGACACTCCGACAGCTGCTTGAATACAATAATTGATATATGTCAGAAACAAATGAATGGGGCCTATTTTCATACTGAATTAAAATGATCTCCTACAGTAAAGCAATCACTGAAAGTAATAGAACCAAAGCAGAACCGTTGCCCCAGAAAGCAAAAGAAATAAACTGGTGTACGTTTATACACTAGTGTATAACAATATGAAACAATGAAAATGAAATGTAATAACTATGAGTAATAATATTATGTCTATTTGTATTAAAATGTATGATACCCAGGTATCACATTATTCATGCATTGATATCTATAAATAATATAAAGTAAAAAACTTGAAAGGGAGAAATAAACTAGTGTAAAACATCTACTAAAAAGGTGAAGTTTTCATTTTCCAATCTCCTTATTTATTTATTTATTTATTTATTTATTTATTTATTTATTTATTTATTTATTTATTTATTTATTTATTTATTTATTTATTTATTTATTTATTTATTTATTTATTTATTTATTTATTTATTTATTTATTTATTTATTTATTTATTTATTTATTAAAATTTCTATGCCGCCCAACTCCCGAGGGACTCTGGGCGGCTCACAGCATGTATAGAAACATATAAAAGTAAAAACAATTTTATAAAAAACCATATTAAAATACTATGCATAATTTAAAAAACTTTCATTCATACCCCGCCTGCTGGAAGAGCCAAGTTTTTATTGCTTTACGGAAGGCCAGCAGGGTGGGGATAGTCCTGATCTCTGGAGGGAGTTGGTTCCAAAGGGAGGGGGCTCCCACAGAGAAGGCTCTCCCGCTCGGCCCCGCCAACCGGCATTGCTTGGTCGATGGGACCTGGAGGAGACCCACTCTGTGGGACCTAACCGGTCGTAGGGAGGTATGCGGCAGGATGCGGTCCCCAAGGTAACCTGGCCCCGAGCCATGTAGGGCTTTAAAGGTAACGACCAACACCTTGAATTGGATCCGGAGACTAATGGGCAACCAATGCAGCTGGCGGAGAATCGGTGTTACGTGGGTGCATCTAGGTACACCCACCATAGCTCGTGCAGCTGCATTTTGCACCAATTGCAGTCACCGGACACTCTTCGAGGGTAGCCCCATGTAGAGCGCATTGCAGTAATCCAGCCGTGAGGTGATAAGGGCATGAGTGACTGTGAGAAGTGCCTCCTTCTCCAAGTAGAGTCACAATTGGTGCACAAGACGTACTTGTGCAAAGGTCACAAGTTGGCTCAAAGGTTACCTTGAGTCAAACTTAGATGAGGGAATAGAAGGGGAACTCATCAAATTTGCAGAATGATACTAAGCTGGCAGGAAAAACCAAAGGTACAAGTACAGATTAGATGAAACCTGGCTCAAAAAAGTAACTGTGAGAGAGACCTTGGAGTCCTAGTGGATACTCACTTAAACATGTGGCAGCAGCCAAAAAAAGCTAATACAATCCTTGTGTAAACAGAGGCATAGAATCAAAATCACATGAAATATTAATACCACTTTATAAAGCCTTAGTAAGACCAGACCTGAAATACTGCATCCAGTTTTGGTCACTTTATTACAAAAAAGATGTTGAGACTTTGGAAAAAGTGCAAAAAAAATGCAACTAAGATGATTAAGGGCCTGGAGAAAAAAAATATGAAGAACAGTTGCAGGAATTGGGCATGGCTAGTCTAGAGAAAAGAAGGATTAGGGGTGACATGATAGCAGTATTCCAGTATTTGAGGGGCTGCCACAAAGAAAAGGGAGATCGACTTATTTACCAAAGCACCAGAGAGCAGGACAAGAAACAATGGATGGAAACTGATCAAGGAGAGAAGCAACCTAATATTAAGGGGAAACTTCCTAACAGTGAGGACAAGTAACCAATTCAACAGCTTGCCTTCAGAAGTTGTAGGTGCTTCATCACTGGAAGTTTTTAAGAAAAGACTGGACAGCCAGTTATCTGAAATGGTATAGGGCAGTGATGGCGAACCTATGTGGCACGCAGAGCCATATTGGAGGGCACGCGAGGCGTTGCCCTATGTCAGCTCCAGCATGCATGCGTGCGCTGGCCAGCTGATTTTTCAGCCTTGGGGAAGGCTGTTTCGCCCTCCGGATGCTTCGGGGAAGCTTCCTGAAGCCCCGGAGTGCGAAAAATGGCCCAACGGGCAAACCGGAAGCTTGGAAAAACACACTTCCAGTTTGCGGTTGGGCTGTTTTTTGCACTCCGGAGCCCAACGGGCAAACCGGACATGCGTTTTTCCGAACTTCCAGTCTGCCCGTTTTGCTGTTTTTCACCATCCTAGGCTTCAGTGACGCCTTTGTGCATGTGGGGGGGGCGGGTGTGTGCGCGCATGTGTAGGGGGCAGTGCAGGGCGGTTGTGCACATACGTGGGGGGAGGGAATGAGTGTGGGTACATGCGTGTGCGCTAGCACCCGCACACACACCCTTTTGGCACGCGAACCAAAAAAGTTCACCATCACTGGTATAGGGTCTCCTGCTTGAGCAGGGGATTGGACCAGAAGACCTCCAAGATCCCTTCCAGCTCTATTCTGATTGATTGAACACAATAAATTGCTCAATATAGTTTCTTTATTGATGTTCGCCTATAGACAGGAATCTTGCCAGACTAAAACATGTTCTGCATAACTATCCGATAAATATTGTGAAGATTATGGGAGAATCTGCAATGCGCTCTACATGGGGCTACCCTTGAAGAGTATCTGGAGACTTTAGTTGGTGCAAAATGCGGCTGCGCGTGCTGTGATGGGTGTGCCAAGGTACACCCACGTGACACCCATACTCCGCCAGCTGCATTGGTTGCTCATCGGTCTCCGGGTCCAATTCAAGGTGTTGATCACCATCTTTAAAGCTCTTCATGGCTTAGGACCAGGTTATCTCCGGGACCGCATTCTGCCTCACACTTCCCTTCGACCGGTTAGGGCCCACAGAGTTGGCCTCCTCCAGGTCCCGTTGGCCAAGCAATGCCGGCTGGCGGGCCCTAGGGGGAGAGCCTTCTCTGTGGCTGGCCCCGCGCTCTGGAACCAACTTCCCCCAGAGACCCGAACTATCCCCACCCTGCTGGCCTTCCAAAAAGCCGTTAAGACATGGCTTTTCCTGCAGGCTGGGGGTAGAGCCTAATTCCATCTGAGCTCACCCCCAAGTATGTACGGTTGTTGTATGGTTTTTTGGATGGTTTTAATACTGTGTTTTTAATTTTTATATTTGATTTTAAGTAATATTTATAGTTGGTTATTCTTGTATTTTTCTCTGCTGTACGCCGCCCTGAGTCCTCCGGGAGTTGGGCGGCATATAAGAAAACCAAAATAAATAAATAAATAAATAAATCCTTTCTAGGTCTCTTTCTGTGTATTTAGTGCTGATTTGACTGTTCACTCTTCCCTCCTGCAACTTAGTGCCAAATTCCACCACATCTTGGTTCCAATGGTAGGAACAAATTCTGCCTCTCATTTTGGTCCTATCTTAGTTTCTCTGCTTCCGACATCAGATTGCATAAGCCATATTGTGGCTCTGACAAATATGCACTACAAAAGTCATATAACTTCTAGATAGCAGCCCAGAGATTGAGATATCAGACTATTTCTTGTCTATCTGGAGTCCAAGTGTGATAGCCTTATAGAGCACTAGTCAGTTAATATCCCCTCTTATGTCCCACCTAGTTGACCATTTGAGGAAAAAGATCTCTGAGATTTCAAAACTTCCTCCAATTTGTTCCAGGCATCAAACGGGTGTATTTAAGATGCAAATATATTGACCAGCTTTTGCAATGAGAGTTGGGTGGTGGAGAAATTTGACAAAACAGGTCTACGTCTAGGGAGCCGAGGTGGCGCAGTGGTTAAAAGCAGCACTGCGACCTTCAGCTGATTGCTAGTTCAGCAGTTCAGCTGTTCAAATCTCACCAGGCTCAAGGTTGACTCAGCCTTCCATCCTTCCGAGGTGGGTAAAATGAGGACCCAGATTGTTGGGGGCAATATGCTGAACTCTGCGGTATATAAGTCTAAGTGCTATTGCTATTGCTATTGCTACGTCTTAGGTTAAGGTCTAACAATAAAGTCCTTCTCAGTTTATACTTCAACAATATTACTGAAGATCAGATTACTGAGGATACGAGCAGGCGATATGCTTCAGGGTAGAAGCTCACAGTGGGACCACATGGATTCTGGGTCCTTCTTCACTGTGGGATGGTTAATGCCCATGCAGGGAAAAAGTCATTAGAAAACAAAAACAGCTTTATTTCTTCTTAGTGAAAACAGAAAGAATTATATGTGCTCTAAGAAATACTTTCTTCCATGAAATAAAATGTTTTCCTCTACAACTGGCTTTGACATCTTTTCAGTGGCTTTGACATCTTTCTCATCTGTTCAGAGGATTCATGCATAATGAACAAGAGCCAGTGATCAATCAAGAGGATAGCAAGATTATGAGAACATAGGATGGTACCTTTTTTCAAAGCAGGCCATTAGCTCACTTAGTGATAACATGCTGGGAGGAGGAATAATCAGAATTTTTGCTCTCATCCACATGATTTTCCAATCAAATGTTGCTGTTGTTAGTTGGAAAGTCATGTCCGACCCATCACGACCCCATAGACAACGTTCCTCCAGGCCTTCCTGTCCTCTACCATCCCCCGGAGTCCATTTAAGCTCACGCCAACTGATTCAGTGACTCCATCCAGCCACCTCATTCTCTGCCGTCCCCTTCTTCTTTTGCCCTCAATCGTTCCCAGCATTAGGCTCTTCTCCAGTGAGTCCTTCCTTCTCATTAGGTGGCCAAAGTATTTGAGTTTCATCTTCAGGATCTGGCCTTCTAAAGAGCAGTCAGGGTTGATCTCCTCTAGGACTGACCGGTTGGATCGCCTTGCAGTCCAAGGGACTTGCAGGAGTCTTCTCCAGCACCAAAGTTCAGAGGTCTCAGTTCTTTGGTGCTCAGCCTTCCTTATGGTCCAACTTTCACAGCCATATAGTGCAACTGGGAAAACCATAGCCTTGACTAGACGCACTTTTGTTGGCAGGGTGATGTCTCTGCGTTTTAGTATGCTGTCTAGCTTTGCCATGGCTTTCCTCCCCAGGATCAAGCGTCTTTCAATTTCTTGGCTATAGTCCCCATCTGCAGTGATCTTGGAGCCCAGAAAAATAAAGTCTGTCACTACCTCCATTTCTTCCCCATGTATTTGCCATGGAACTGAGAGGGTCGGGTGCCATGATCTTAGTTTTCTTAATGTTGAATTTCAAGCCAGCTTTTGCACTCTATTCCTTCACCCGCATCAAAAGACTCTTTAGTTCCTCTTCACTTTCTGCCATTAGAGTGGTATCATCTGCATATCTGAGGTTGTTGATCTTTCTCTTGGCAATCTTAATTCCAACTTGTGATTCATCTAGCTCCGCCTTGCTCATGAAGTGCTCTGCAAATAAGTTAAATAGGCAGGGCGACAGTATACAGCCTTGCCGAACTCCTTTCCCAACTTTGAACCAATCAGTGATTCCGTGTTCAGTTCTCACTGTTGCTTCTTGATCCTCATATAGGTTTCTCAAGAGACAAAGTATCAAATGGAGTCTATCAAAACTAGGTTATGGAACATGTGGAGATTCCTCAAGAGCAGGGGCATTTTAGGACTGGATGAAGCCCTCAGGTTTTTGCAGTTCCAAGAACATCCTTTGATCATAATTCTATTTTTAATTAAAAAGTTTTTTTAATTTATGATACAATTAAAAACAAACGTACAAACAGCAAGACAAAACAAAGACCAAAATATATAAAATTGAGTATATGACGGATTATCCAGTTTACCTATTAACATTTGGTCCTTTCTTTTTATAACATTTTTCTTATCATATAGAATCGAGTTTTAATACAATTTCTAAATTTTTCCAACCTTTCCACTATTACATAATCTTGGCTTTCCTTTTTTCCCACCATTCATATAGTTTGTCCCAAGTTTCATAGTATTCTGTATCTGATTTGCCCTCTAACGTTAATTTATCCATCTCTGCACACATTAGTATTTTATCTAAAATTTCTTCCTCTGTAGGTATGTCTTTATTTTTCCATTTTTGAGCAAATATTAATCTTGCAGCGGTCAAAATATGTAGCATAAGATATAATGTGTTTTTTCCATATTTATCAATAGTTATTCCCAACAAGAAGAGTTCTGGTTTTAAATCTAGTTTTATTTCCAATATTTCTTCCAACCATTGCTTTATTTTTCCCCAATATTCATGTGTTTTTTGGCACTCCCACCACATATGATAATATGTTCCAGGTAACCTTTTGTATTTCCAACATAAAGCTGATGAATTTCGATTTATTTTAGCTATCCTTGTGGGTGGGAGGTGCCACTTTGATCATAATTCTGAGTGCTACCGTAATAGTGTGGGTTTTCTGCTGTTGATGAGACAGAAAATATGAAAAAAAGTTTACTTAAGTCCTAAAATGAGCTTCAGAGGAAGAGCTTAAAAGTCTTCTCTCAAGCCAAGAAATACAAAAACAAACATTTCACCTCTGACCTTGCTCACTGTGGACCTTAAGATCCTTTAAGTCTTAAGTGCACAGAGATTGTCCAATTTTTTTCTTAGAGTAGGACAAAAAATGGCTCTTCAATTTCAGCAGGTCAGAAATTACGTTGACCGATATGGACAGACCACCAAATTCTTTCCAGACTTGTTTATTCGGTGGAATTATATACTCTGCTGATTTGTAAAAGCCGGTGCTTGGCATCTCTTTCCTGGAAGAATCTCCATGCAGATTGCTAATCTGATTTTCAGCAGAGGTATAAATTTCCCAAACACTAATTAACAGAAATCAAAACTTCAAACGAAATAATCGAAACGAAGAAATCAGGAAGCATCAGCAAAAGAGAAACCATGAAACAGTCAGAGGTGGTAAAAATAATAATCCCCTATAAACAACAATAGTACCATTAAAACATCAATTAAAAAGTTTGGTAGAGTACATTGTTTGGATCTGGCACCTAAAGACTAACATGGTAGGCATCTGCTGGGCAGTCCACAAGCAGTCTATAAGCACTGGGACCAAATGAAGACTACTGTCAACGTTGACAAAGAGTTGACCATTTGGTCAAGGCAGTATTGCACCCCTCTTCCCCACAGACACACAAAGATATAGTGCACAACAACAACAACAACAAAAATTGTCGACTGTCCCTCCTTGGTTCTTGAGGGAGGAAAATTAACTCCCTCTGAACAGGTTCACAATTTGGGAGTCCTCCTAGATTCACAGCTAAAATTAGACCAACACCTTACAGCTGTGGCTAGGGGGGCTTTTGCACAGGTTCGCCTGGTGCACCAATTGCGACCATACTTGGAGAAGGAGGCTCTGCTCACGGTCACTCATGCCCTTGTCACCTCCCGATTGGACTACTGCAATGCGCTCTACATGGGGCTACCCTTGAAGAGTATTGGGAGACTCCAGCTGGTGCAAAATGCGGCTGCGCATGCTGTGGTGGGTGTGTCAAGATACACCCACGTAACACCCATACTCCGCCAGCTGCATTGGCTGCCCATTGATCTCCGGGTACAATTCAAGGTGTTGATCATCATCTTTAAAGCCCTACGTGGCTTAGGACCAGGTTACCTCCGGGACCGCCTTCTGCCTCATATTTCCCTCCAACCGGTTAGGTCCCACAGAGTGGCTCTCCTCCAGGTCCTGTCAGCCAAACAATGCCGGCTGGCAGGCCCTAGGGGGAGGGCCTTCTTTGGGGGGGGGCATGCTCTGGAACCAACTTCCCCCAGAGATCCGAATTATCCCCACCCTGATGGCCTTTCGGAAAGCCATCAAGACATGGCTCTTCCTGTAGGCAAGGGTCTGAGACAAGTTTATATCCGAGATCTCCCCCTGTATGTATGTTGTTGGACATCTTTTTAAAAACTTTTTAAAACTGTTTTTAAATAAGTTTATTGTTTAGTGTTCTCTTAAAATGTTGTACGCTGCCCTGAGTCCTTAGGGAGTAGGGCGGCATAGAAGAACCTAATAATAAATAATAAATAAATAAAATAATAAAACAATATTTAAAACAACAACAACAAGCCTAATTCAAAGTAAGAGGTGATCTACTGGAATGAGCCCCATTAACATGTAGGACATCTAACATAACATCAATTTGGAGCACTGCTATGTCAGAACTGCAGAGCCATTGTGGAAGACCTACAATAGTTGACTTAGATAGATGTTTAAGGGTAGAGATCAGATCTTTTTTTAAAAGGGACTTGGGACTCTTGGTGATTGCCCAGCATTGTCCACTCTAGAGGCAAGAACTAATTTCCATTAACCAAATCTGTCTCCAACCTAATTGTCAAAGCCAAAATTACTCAAGTACGAGACCCAGGCATCCCAAAAGGCTTTTCTGCCTTTCAAAAGGCAATTGGACTTTTTTTCTTGAAAACCTTTTCCTTCACATCTAAGAAGCTTCTTCAGTTCAGAATGGTGGGGAACAACTGAATTCAATCAGAACTGAAGAAGCTTCTTGGATGAGAAACAAAATGTTTTCAAGAAAAAAAAAAGAAGGCAGTCCAGTTGTTGTTGTTTTGAAAAACACCTTTGGGACAACCATGACTTGGATGAGTGAGAATCTTCATAGGCATATGAACTTCAGAACTTCAATAAACAAAGACTCTTCTATTTACTTATTATTTTATTAAATGTATATGCCACCCATCTCGCTATTAAGTAACTCTAGCAGTGTTTCCCAACCTTGGCAACTTGAAGATGTCTGGACTTCAACTCCCAGAATTCCCCAGCCAGCTTTGCTGGCTGGGGAATTCTGGGAGTTGAAGTCCAGACATCTTCAAGTTGCCAAGGTTGGGAAACACTGCTCTAGAAGAAGAAAAAAGGCAGTACAGTACAGTGTTCTACTAACATTGTTGGGCCAACTTATACATCTGTGCTTTTTCAGAAAATTGAGTTACAGAAAGCTAATTTTTGAACAATGTGGCTAAAGATTATTGGAAATGGGAGGAAATTGTGCAGATGTGTTTAGTTTTCACCTCAGCGGGGAAGTTTTGAAGAGCCAGCTGGAAATGTTTCCCAATTGCTTTCACATTATTAAAGTGAGGAAATGTGATATAGATGGAACTTTGGGAAGGGAGGAAAGAGTTATCATTATCTTTTATAACTCTAATTACAGCTTTTCCACATTCATCCATTTTTCTCCCCCATCCCTTTGCATTTCAGTGCCAAGTGCTTCGCCTCAGAATATTTCTTTGGAAGTGGTGAACTCAAAGGTAAGCCAACACGCGGTCTTCTTACCTGAAATCACTATGGTTGTGTGTCTGTTCATTTATGGGCTCCATGTGTCATTGTCCGGAACTATCACTCTGGCATAGTTTTGTCTGATGTGGAGTCTACCTCTAGATGCCGAACAGGGGTGGGTTCCACTTACCTTCGCCACCGGTTCGCATTGCGATGTTTTTTGCGTGCGCGCTTGATACACTTGTGGGCGCACGCTTGTCCCCTTGTGCAATTTTGCTTCCGCGCATGCTCAGTAGCTAGAATCAGCCCGAAACACAGCTGAGGAGCTGATCAGCTGTGCTTCGAGCGAAGGAATAAAGGTAAGTATAAACCCGGGGGAGGGTGGGAGGGCCAAAAAACTTCCAAACAGTAAAAAAAATGGAAAAAAATCCAAAAAAATCCAAAAAAAAAATGATGGCGGCACCCACGGAATGGCACCGACTGAACCGGATCTGTGACGCCATCATGACATCAACAGTGGATCGCTACCCACCCTTGATGCAGAAGAATGTAGGAGACAGCTCTCAAGAGACATAGAGGTTGAAGGCATTAAGATAAGAGAAGCTGCTCAGATAGATAACACTGGGTCCCATTTTCCTACTCTTCATTTTGTATTATGTGTGTATAAAATATATAAGAACCAGGGTGGCACAGTGGTTAAAATGCAGTATTGCCACCTTGAGTTATTTATAAAAAATAATAATGGTGGGATATTAATAAATAAGTAATAAATAAATTTTACTTCTCAAACATAGCTCTGTCTTCACCCCTATTCTTTCACATAGTCAACCTAAAGATTAATAAGAGGCATGGTGGCTCAGTGGTTAGACTGCAGTATTGTAGGCTAACTCTGCCCACTTCCAGGAGTTCGATCCTGACCGGCTCAAGGTTGACTCAGCCTTCCATCCTTCCAAGATCAGTAAAATGAGGAGCCAGATGGTTGGGGACAATATGCTGACTCTGTAAACTGCTTAGAGAGGGCTTTAAACAGGGGTGGGTTCCTCCCGGTTCGGACCAGATCACCCGAACTGTTAGCGACCCGCTGGTGATGTAATTTTGGCATCACGGATCCGGTTCTGTCTGTGCCGGTCCGTGCTCGCCGCCATTTTTTTTCCTGAATTTTTGCCCGATTTTCCTGTGTTTGGATGGCTTCACAGCGTTCTGTGCTCTGAAAAAATCCCTCCCACCCACCTCCGAGTTAATACTGACCTTTATTTCTTCACCCGAAGCACAGCTGATGAGCTCCTCAGCTGTGTTTCGGGCCGAATCCACCTTCTGAGCATGCGCGGAAGTTAAATCGCGCGAAATGTCGCGACGCGAACCGGTGACAAAGGTAAGTGAAACCCACCCCTGGCTTTAAAGCACTATGAAGTGGTATATAAGTCTAAGTGCTATTGCTATTCAACCTTTTTTGTGGTACATGGAAGTGTGTACATGTCCACCTCATTATCTTTATGATGATTTTGTGCTTTGTTTGGATTTATGGTTAACCAGCTATTAACATTCTAGGTTAAAACAGCTGTGCTAATTTGTGTTTCCTTTCTTTTGAAAAATGGATGTAAAAAATGTTCCCTTTGTAATTTGTTTGTCATAAGCAGGACATTGGGGGATGTGCATATAATGGGCTTTCAACATTCTCAGTGGTAACATAAATTATCTGAATTCTAAACTTCGATGGTGAGGGTGCCCTGAAAGTCTAAATTGGTCTCTAGACAAATTAGGGTCTACCTGCACAACCCAGCTGCTGTGGCCTAGAGGTGGAGCTCTTGCCTCACAATCAGGAGCTTGTGAGTTCGATCCTAGGTAGAGGCAGATTTGGGTCTCCTGCTTGGGCAGAGGGTTGGACTAGATGACCTGCAAGGTCCCTTCCAACTCTATTAATCTGTTAACATGTTTCAGCTTTTCATGGATGTGGTTTCATTTAGATGCAGTTTCATTTCTTCCTTTTGCAGGCAAAGTTTAGGGAAAGAAATAACCCCTTTTCAGGTTGAGAGAATTAGGTTTCATTCAAAGAGCTACATTTAGAATATCCAGATTATGCGTAATAGCCAAAGTGTGCAGTAGAAAATTCATTTTTTCCAGGACTAATAAAAATGACTTTTATTACTGAATTTCCTACTTCCTTTTGATAAATTAATGATTTCATCGGGTGAGGCTTACAGTATAACCCCTACCTGGAATTCCTTTTGGATCTTCCCACTCCAAAAGCCCCAATTCTTATTTCTGAACAGAAGTTTCTAGGTATGAGGAAAATAAAAATGGAAATGTAATTTCCTATCTAAAGCCTGTCATTTCTAATTGATCTAGAACAGTACCAATAGAAGAGAATATTTGTAGCTCAGGGTTGACCCTAGAACGGTGTTTTCCAAACTTGGCAGCCTTAAAATGTGTGAACTTCAACTCCCAAAATTCCCTAGTCTGCATGCTGGCTGGGGAATTTTGGGAGTTGAAGTTCATACATGTTGAACCGAGGTGGCACAGTGGTTAGAGTTCAGTACTGCAGGCTACTTCAGCTGACTGCTAGTTCAGCAGTTCAGCTTTTCAAATCTCACCGGCTCAAGGTTGACTCAGCCTTCCATCCTTCCGAGGTCAGTAAAATGAGGACCCAGATTGTTGGGGGCAATATGCTGAACTCTGTAAACTGCTTAGAGAGGGCTGTAAAGCACTATGAAGCGGTATATAATAGCAATAGCACTTAGACTTATATACCGCTTCATAGTGCTTTACAGCCCTCTCTAAGTGGTTTACAGAATTCAGCATATTGCCCCCAACAATCTGGATCCTCATTTTACCCACCTCGGAAGGATGGAAGGCTGAGTCGACCTTGAGCCGGTGAGATTTGAACAGCTGAACTGCTGAACTAGCAGTAGCCTGCAGTGCTGCATTTAACCACTGCACCAACTCGGCTCTATAAGTCTAAGTGCTATTGCTATTGCTATTGCTATTGAGGTGACCAAGTTTGGAAAAAAAAACTGACGTATAGGGTTGGGAAGTAACAATTCCTTCTCCCGCTCTTGCCAACCTGGTTTTTGTTCTTATCGGATCCATAAAATTGGATCCTTAAAATCAAAGGTTCTCATTTTGTGCGTCTGTGTACATGTGTTTTATATACATGCATTTTTAATGTACTTAAATGTGCATTGCTATTCTTTTTTGTTGAGTACCCGCTACCCTATCTCATTAGCTGTGCCAGCCAACCTGTCGCCATTCTCTAGAAAGACAGTTTGCACAAGAAAGGTGGCCGGGGGACCATTTTCCGCTTTTTCGCATTGCATAAGTCAAGGTGCCCTGGGTATTGGAGAGCCGTGCTTAATTAAGAAAACGACTCTGCTTTGTTAGAATTTGGGCAGATGTGGTTAGTTATTAATTGTGGGTAAACAAGACTTTGCAAGGTATTTGCTGACACTAAGAAAGAGAGGACCGCTGCTTCTGATGCTTTTAATGAGGCATTGCTCTGGTGGCATACTTGATGGTGCAATCTGGATTTTGTAACTTAATGCCAGCTTTCTGCCATAGATATTAACAGTTCCTTGTCCCCACAAAGCCGCTCATTTGTGTGCTGGATGCCATGATCAGAGTCATCAGAGGCAAGAGGCTGAAAGAGCAAGGAAAGAAAATGCTTATCCTTTAAACAAATCTTGACAGTGATGAATGGCCCTCTGCAATCTGGGACTGTTGCAGATAGACCCATCAAGGAGCAAATGATGGGCTCATTTCACGGTTCAGATGGTACAGTAGGTGGACTGTCCCTCGGTCTCAAAAACGCACAAGCAAACAAATCTCTGGCGGACTGGGTGGACAATGGACCCATTTAGAACTTGCCTATAGTTACAAACAGTGAGATATTTGTCTTAGGCTGACGGTTTGGGGTATCTCCAAAGGGTAGCAAATGCTGTGGCTTGGAGGCATCATGGGTGGTCTACCAAGAAAATGAATTTCTTAAATTGCCGTATTTTTCGGAGTATAAGACACACCTTTTTACCCCCAAAAAGAGGGTGAAAACTTGGGTGCGTCTTATACACCGAATGCAGCCCCACCCAGCCACCCCCACCCTTTGGTCTCTGCCTGCCAGCACTTTACCTCTTTGCAGCAAACAGGGCAAAGCACAAGAAGAGCACAAGAAGAGATGATCTGCCTCCCGACCTACAGCTGACTGAGGCTTACAAGCCACGTGGTAAAATGAAACTGAAACTAAGGTGGCTGTGATGAGACATATTGCTGGGAGATAAACTGCTGGCAATATTAGGCTGCTAAAATTGCAAGAAGGCAAGCTAGAGCTGCTGTAGCTCAAGAGATAGAGCTTTTGCCTCACAATCAGGAGGTTGTGAGTTCTATCCTAGGTACAGGCAGATTCTGTTAATACGTTATTTTGTTAAATGTTTGTAGAGTGTTCAGATTATTACACTTATTTTTTAAAGACTGCTTTATTATTGTTCTAGACAACTTAACAAAATGAAGAAGCTTTTTAAAATAAATGCTTGCTCTGAAGAGGCCCAGTGCTATTGTATCTTCTTTTAAATAGCAGAGAATACTTCCAGAAAGCCACAACAATTTTAAAGATCTGTAAAAGTATAATCTGAAATGTCCTGTTTTAGTATTAAGTATTAGTATTAAGTATTAGTATTAAAATAAGCCAGCTGAGAAACCCTGACTTAGTTATGTTTGGAGTAGATGTATTTAAATAATTAGGAGGAGTTAGTGTGATTGCATGTAAGAAAACCTTCTGGGATTAATATACTGCCATAAATGTACATTTCTCCAATTCTTTGCCATTTCTATGGGTCAAGCACACATGCACAGAAATACACAGCAAACAGTGTATATCATCTGTGCTGTTTGCTGTTTGGCAAATTGCTGGGAGGCAGAGCCCTTTTTTCCTTGTTTTCCTCCCCCAAAACTAAGGTGCGTCTTATACTTTGGTGCATCTTATACTCCGAAAAATACGGTATATGTCCTCATTGCATTTAAATGGTTAATGGAATATATACGGTAGATCAGGGTTAAACTGTGGGGTCCTTGGTGTTGTATGAGCTTAGTTGTTTTCTTGCAGACATTCCACTACCCAACTAGGTAACATCATCAGTGCTAGTAGGGAGTTGTGTTTGCTCTCATTGTTTATATTAGTAGTTTGTCCTGTCAGTGTTGGTAGGAGTGGTCTTGGTAGTTCCTTGATTGAAATGTCTGCAAGAAAACGTGCAAATGGTGACACTATGCCTCTTGTTTTTCTTGAAATGATACTTATACCTCTAGTTTAGTTTTCTCCACTGTTGTGATTACCAACATGAGATCCATGATCACCTTCAGTTGCCTTCTGGGTAACTGCTCGTTTTTTGTTTCTTCTGATTTTTCGAGTTTGGATACTTTTTGATGGAATAATGAATTGCGGCTTAGAGGTGATGAGATCTTTTTCTCTTTGAATCTAATCCATATCAAATAAAACCCGGTGAATAAAGTCTAATTAACAAAATATTTATTACAATAGAAAAGAATATAAAAATCTAATAGCTACATTTCTGCAATCTAAGATTCACGTCCTCCCTCATCAGAGGACAGCAACAGAAGAGAAAGAAAGAATGCAATGGAATGTTAGACATGCGCAGATCACCTATCACGTGTCTGCCTTGCTAGGAATGTCTGAGTATCATAGAGTGTAATATATGAGCACAGCTGACAATCAAAATTCACATCGTGACACCCCTACTTTGTCAGTTGAGGGGATATGAGGTATCCTTTTCACCTACCCAGCATCATCTTATAAAACATTTCAAACATTTTCCCCTTCTTTCCATTTTGTTCATTATATCATCTTATTCCAATATTACAGTTGCACATATTAATCATAATACAATTTAGTTTTACATATAATATTTCTCATTCTTCTTTCTCAACTATCCAACGTCATCTTATAAACAATTAACCACCTATTACATTCCCCAACATTAATCTAAATATATATCGCTTATACCTATATATATATATATTACTTTCATTAATTTCATTTATTACAATCATTAATATTACTTATTCAAACAATTTTAAATATATACTACATTGCTTTTCCTTTTTTCATTTCATTCATCATATCATCATATTCAAATATTACAATTACTTATATTAGTCATAACACAATCCATGTGTACATATCATATTTCCCATTTTTCTTCCCCTAACCATTTTCCTTTAGTCTCCCATACACTTTGCTTCTTATTGTTTTCCTCACATCATCACATTCTCTTATCTTTCTTTTCTTCTTTTTTTAGTTTTGTGATTGTTATATCTTTTCTTCTGCCTTAAAGTCCCATCTACTCCCTTCTCTTTTCCCCTTTTCCTCTTCTTCATTTCCCCACTGTTATTCCTAGTGTACTCATTTGTCTTTTTTGAACCTAATCTCTTCCCCTTTTCCTTTCTTCTTTGTTTCTTTCCTCCCTCTCCATTTTCACCACTGCTAACCCCAGTGTAATCATTAACTTCCCCCTTTCTTCCCTTTATTTGTTTCCTTTTCTCAATTATTTATTTATTTATTTATTTATTTTGGTGGATTTCTATGCCGCCCAATCCCTAGGGACTCAGGGCGGCTCACAGCATGTAGATCCAATACAAAATAAAAGTTCATTAAAATATATAACAATACACAATGCAATGATTAAAAATACAGAAAATACAAAAGTTAAAAGAGTATCTCATTCACCCCGCCTGCCGGAAGAGCCAGGTCTTTATTGCTTTCCGGAAGGCCAGTAGGGTGGGGATGGTCCTGATCTCTGGAGGAAGTTGGTTCCACAGGGAGGGAGCTCCCACAGAGAAGGCCCTCCCCCTAGGTCCCGCCAGCCGACATTGTTTGGTTGACGGGACCTGGAGGAGGCCGACTCTGTGGGCTCTGACCGGTCGTAGGGAGGTATGCGGCAGGATGCGGTCCCGAAGATAACCTGGCCCTGAGCCATGTAGGGCTTTAAAGGTAACGACCAACACCTTAAATTGGATCCGGAGACTAATGGGCAACCAATGCAGCTGGCGGAGGATAGGTGTTACGTGGGTGCATCTAGGTGCACCCACCACAGTTCGCGCAGCTGCATTTTGCACCAATTATTTTTTCCCAATCCTTCTCTTTCTTACATTATTACTCCCAATGTCAAAATCAATACTTTTTCTTCAATGCTGAGTTCTTGCTTCTCTTTCATTGTTTCTTCCTTCACTTGAATATATCTTGCATGCTTTCTGTTTCATCAAGTTTAAATGGTCCACGTGTCATTTTAATCATTTCTTTTAGTTCATTAATCATTTCAATTATTTCCTGAGACAAATATGTTGTTTCCATGATGTTCTGACTTCAATTTAAAGTTTTGTAAATCCACCTTCTGATGCTGGGACCAAACAGCTTAAACAAAAAACAAAGCCTCCTTAAAAATTCTCACAGTCATTAATCCAAGGACACTATGTGAAAAACAAATGTAGTTTTACAGCTCCCAAATCATTTGTTGCAATTCTTTTTCCTGCCAGTAGGTGTCTCTCTACTCCACAGTTCCAGTCAATGAAATAGCATATATACTGTGTGTGTGTGTGTGTGTGTGTGTGTGTGTGTGTGTGTGTGTGATATAAATACACGTTTTAAATCTTTTACATTTTTCTTTATTCTTCTTTCAATGTTCCAAATTTAGAGTTACTTCCAATCTTCTTAAGCAACTGCTTTCTTTCAAGTTCCTTCTTAAAACGCTTTAATTATCTCACTCTCTGTTTTTGGCTAGTGTTTAAACTTCCCCTCTTTCATTTTCCCGCATGCTAAATTAGCTGCTAATTCTTTGCCGGGATCACTTTTAAAGTTCCTTAAATAGATTTTTTTTAATGTGTTGGAAAATCACTCAGCCTGTGTCAATACTCCACTCAATTCACTGCTCCTGCACAAAACTTATTCTGGTTGCCCCAGCTTGTGATGGCCACCATGGCCACTGCCCTCGCTGCCGGTTTGAAGAGCTTTTCCTCTGACCTCCGAGGAGTTTGCCTACCCCTCTTGGTCTTCCGAGGTGCCTCTCCTTCTTCTCCATCCCTCCAGGACGAATCCGGTCTGAAGACACCCCCCCCCAACAGAGGTTTGTCAGCCTGGAATTTCGCGGGGCTCATCAGAGCCCGCTATTTCCAGACTGTCTCGCTGTGACGCTTCCAGTTTTCCTCTAAATTACAATCTATGACGGCTCTAAACTACAATCCTAGGGTGGAGAGAAAGGGCAGGTAGAATGCATTTAAAGTAGAGTTAGTATGAAATTACGAATTTATAGAATGTTCCTAATAGCCTTTCCAACTGGCCAGGCATAGAGCAGAATAGAGCAGAGTTTCTCAACCTTAACAACTTGAAGATGTGTGAACGCCAATTCCCAGAATTATTCAGCCAACAGCCTGTCCAGATTAAGGAACATTGGAGTAGAGGCACCAATTTATTTGACCTCATTTATCAGTTGAATAAAGTAAAATTATCTTAGTAGATCTTTTGGAAAGGCAGAATTCTTACTGCTTGTTTCCACAGGAGCTAAAAAAATAGTCATCTTCTTTTGCGACTTTTTGCACTTGTTGAAAAGGTTTTAGCACACTGTCTGACAACTAGATATTATTTGTTTGAGGTAGCAGCTAAATATTTCCAAATGGCATTTGGCCATGTGAATTGTTGCCATGAAGGAATAAACATTTGTGGGAAATTACCTCAAAATTGAAATTGTATCAAATAAGGTCCAGTATCCATTTTTGTGTTTGTAACACAACGTCAGATGTGTGAAATTCTTAGGTGTCTCTTCATAGCAGGTAAAATCCATTCCCCATTTCAAAATTCAGTGAATAAAATCTAAGATCAAAACCTTCCAAATAAAGTTTTCATTCCTTTGACAGAGTTAATGAAATATTCACCTAACTTGCTCACATTTATATCAAAGTTTTTCTTATTTAGCTTCTAAATGGAGTAGGTAGCAGTTACAAAGAATGTGTCCCTTGGCAGTACAAGATCCCATACTATTTTCAATCTAATGAGACGATTGCATTGGTTTTAAGACCGAAATTCTCAAAGGTTTAATTGCCAATTAAAGAGACTCCTAACAAATTTAAGAGCAGCTCTGATTGAACTGGTGTAAGATTTGTTAATTAAGCAAGGCCACAGTCCCATGAACTGAACATGAATGCACAACCCACTTCTTAATGGAAAGGTATAGGATTGTGGTACCAGTAGTGGATTATTTTGCTATAGAAATAGCATTCATGTGATCAGAGCCGAGATGGCGCAGTGGTTAAATGCAGCACTGCAGGCTACTGTTAGTTCAGCAGTTCAGCTGTTCAAATCTCACTGGCTCAAGGTTGACTCAGCCTTCCATCCTTCCAAGGTGGGTAAAATGAGGACCCAGATTGTTGGGGGCAATAGGCTGAACTCTGTAAACCGCTTAGAGAGGGCTGTAAAGCACTATGAAGTGGTATATAAGTAAGTGCTATTGCTATATTGCTATGTCCAGTTATATTCTAATGACTTCAAAATTATCAATATATGAACAATTTTGCATTTACTAAGGATAGACAGTAGCAAAGATTATTTTCTATGATGGAAGTATAATGCATAATGTTACTTTAAAATCTTCTCCCCTCCCCTCCCCTTCCCTCCCTTCCATTTCCCACTCCCCTGCCCTCCCATCCTGGAGAAATGAAGTTGCAGAAAAAAAGCAAGCAAACTTGATAATATGATATTCTAGGAGGAGGAACTCATAGGCAACATACTGTTTGTGTGTGTGTGTGTGTGATAGTACATAGAAGCTGTGTAATTATATTCAAATATATAATTATCACACACATGCATAATTAAGGCTACAAATCTCAGCTGATATCAAAGTCATGCGATAAAGTAAAGTTGACATTGAGGCAAGTTTGACATACACAGCCACAACTATGCTGTTCCTTGGCATGATTTGGAAGCAATTTGTCACAGCCTTCTGAGGGGTTTTTTCCCCCTCAACTTCCTGCTTTAGTCATGGAAGTCCCAGATGGTCCCTCAGCCATGTCCTAACAAGAGCTGATCCTGTCTAGCTTTCCAGATCAGACAAAGTTACTTAGTTGTGTTATTTATTTGGTTTTCTTCTTTTAATTTAAAATAGTATCAGTGAAACACATGTATAAGAAGACATAGGCAGGGCAAGCAGAATAGCCACCTATTTTCTTGACTTTTGGACTAAGCCAGGGGTAGGCAAAGTTGGCTCTTCTATGACTCATGGACTTCAACTCCCAGAATTTCTGAGCCAATCATGCTAGCTTAGGAATTCATGAGTCATAGAAGAGCCAACTTTGCCTACCCCTGGACTAAGCAACAGGGCATGGATGTTCTCCAGGTATAGTCAAAATGGAAACCATGCTGATGCACTTTAAACCCATAAGTCCATAAAATCATGGTTTTTTTAGAGAAAAATTGGTCCCAGTGACTGACTGAGATTAGATCCTGCAAATATATTTGGCTCCGTTGCTTACTCAGTTTAATCAAGATTAGACAGTTCTATTTTCCCTTTGATTGGGTATGTTTTATAGTACCCTAAAATATCCAACCAGGCTGATAGTTAACGTTAACATGTTACTTTCTTTCTGTCCTAATGAAAGATGCCAATTTAATGTCTATGGATAAGATTTGTGCTAATGCATCACCATAGCAACAGAACTATGAGACTAGCACCTGAGAACAGGTGTGATTCACCACAGGTGAGCAAGTAAGTATTAGGCAGTAAGCAGGCATGTTAGAAATAATTCAGCTGTTTTGGAAAGTCAATAATTCTGGCATTGATACAGCTTAGAAGCTATTTTTTAAAAAAAAAAAACCCCCAGTTTCCCTTTTTTTCTGTTTCTTCCCCAGGAAAGCAGAAGTTTCCAAAGAATTTGAGAAGCAGAGATAGATTCAGTAGATGAGAACAGAGAAAATTGCATATTTTAATTGAACACACTGCCAGTTTCCATCTTGGAAATTGGAATCCCTGAGCAAGATGAAAGAAATTCCTCTGTTGGTGTAATTAACACCCATTGTGTCTATATACTGTAGTACTACTGGGGAGGGGGGGAGAAACCCGCTAATAATAAGCTCACTTGAATGTGGACATATCAAAGCAAACTTTCAGTACAATGGCTGAATAATATATACATCTTGCCCCAGGAAAAGAAAAAAAAAGAGTGAGAGAAAGACAATGTCAACAAGCATGAGAATTTGGCAATGTCTTTCTATTGTTGATAGCTTGGCTGTAACTATTCTGCTGAAGCGATTGTTTTATGATGAAAACAATTGTGTTGATTCAGAAACATGAGGATTTTGTGTTACCAGTGGCTTGTATTATCTTGTTCCAAGCATTACCAAGTTCCATACAAGGTACATTTTGGCATTTATCTAGTGTAGTATATGATTGAATCTGCGTTTCTACTGATTCACCATTCTGTTATTTAAGGAGAATAAGGAGCCGAGGTGGCGCAGTGGTTAAAAGCAGCACTGCAACCTACTTCAGCTGACTGCTAGTTCAGCAGTTCAGCTGTTCAAATCTCACCGGCTCAAGGTTGACTCAGCCTTCCATCCTTCTGAGGTCGGTAAAATGAGGACCCAGATTGTTGGGAGCAATATGCTGAACTCTGTAAACTGCTTAGAGAGGGCTGTAAAGCACTATGAAGCGGTATATAAGTCTAAGTGCTATTGCTATTGCTATTGCTATTGCTAATGGGAAGAACACAGTGGGATATTTTAACTATGAACTTTCTAGTTCATATAAAATCATTATTATTTGATTTAGTTGTTTTTCAGTAACAATTTTCCTGATATCTCTGTTTTCACTGTGTACAGACAGTGTACGGTCTGTTCTCCATAGTGGGCGGAGCGAGCCTCCAAGAATGGGATGATCCAATCCATCAGCCAATCAGGACTGAGTCTGACTCTATATAAAAGCTGTCACCCCGAAGGGCACCCCCTCTTTCGACTCAGTCCTTAGTCAAGGATTTGTGTTTCCAACCTGCAGGTTTCCACAACCTATCTCCTTCTTCGATCTTCTATCTTCAACAACTGTGCTGTGAGTGCTAACCCCTACTTTCGCCCTGCCTGGCTCTGTGGGGAGGAAGGCAAGTGAGGCCTTAGGCCTCTGTGGCAGCCCATAAGCCACCCTTCAGGTGTCAAGCTACCACAGGAGCGGATAGCGGCCTGGCCACCACCACCTGGGACATAAGTCACAAAAGCCTCGCGCTTAAGTGACCACCGGCCAGGGCGGCCCAGCCGCTGACCGCTAGGGAGTGGGGCCTCCTGGGACTCCTAACTACCTCCGCTGAGGCCTGTGATCCGTGGATGCAGCCCTCCCCACTCCCCGTTCGGCTACCAAGGCTTCCAGCTCGACCCTAGCCGTCCGCTCCCAACTCACGCTGCGCGCATCGTCTGGCGGCCTCCTGTCAAGTGTTCTCTTCAGCGGGCCTTTCTTGGCGCGAATCGCCATCTTCTTGGTGCCGAGTGCAAAGAGGCCGCCCTACAGCTGTCGGGCGGGGGAGTCTCCCCCGCGCATGCGCAGAAGCCGCCCGAAGCCGCCGCATCACCCGCCGGGCCATCCGCCGCCGGGCCATCCAGGACACGGCCCTTGATCTTCCGAGCCTCCCTGGTTCTCTCGGGCCCTGCTGGAGGCTGATTTCGGCGGCCTAGGACGCTCCGAGGGCCGCGAAGACTCGCCGATCCAGCAGCCCGGCTCCACAGGAGGCCCGATCCCCAGCTGACGGCCGCACGTCACTTGCGCATGCGCAGTGACTAGCCGGCCTGGGAACGCCCCCACAGGGCCGAAGACGTCAGCGACAGCTCTCCTCGGCCTCCTCGTTCAGCCCCGCCCTCCAGCTGACGGGCGCAGGCTGCCGAACCGCCCACGCCGGCCCGATCCGAGGGAGCCAGGAATTCCGGCGTTTCTGGGGTTTTTTCGCCTTCCGCAGCCATGCCAGAGCCAGGGGCCAAGGCCAAAGCAAGGCCACCGAGAGAGGCTCAGAAGCCAGAGGGGCCAGCCAAGACATCGCACGCCCCCTCGGCCGACAGGGATCGTTCCCCCCTACGTCGGGAGGCCCCTAGAGACAAATCGACAAAGGGCAAGGCCACTGATAAGGCCACGCCCTCCACCTCTAAGGGTGCCAGTGCTTCCCACAGCAAAGGGGTGCCTCACCCCCCTCCCACTCCTCCTCCCAGGTCACGGTGCCCCTCGGAGGCCCTGTCCCTGGATAACCCTGACCTCTGCCTGGGGGAGGCGGACATTTGGGAGGAACCTCGCGCCTCTGGGGACAGGGTACCCGCACCTGCGCCCCCTGCCTCAATTCTCAGTAACCCAGAGGTCCAGGCACTGATCCGCGAGGCAATTAAGGAGGGCATAGCCTGTGGCATGCAGCAAGTGGCGACCCTTGCCCCCTCCTCAGCAATCTCCAAGGCATCCTCATCTGCTCCATGCACCCGCGCATTAGAGTGCGATCGCCCCTTGGAGATGGAATCTGATTCGCCGGCGACCTCACCTTCTCCGGCTCCCGAGGCGGACGACCGGGATCCAGACTTAGACTTGTCAGCAGATGAAGACCTGGCTCCTGAGCCACCAGCTTCCAAGGGCCTTTTCAATCCGGCCCTATTCAAATCCCTCCTGCACAAAGCGAGGGCGGCGGCGAAAATGTCCCCTACGGATCCTAAGCCAGCAGGGGAGGAGCAGGGTGATCCCCTCTTTGAGGAGGCCACCTCACAGGAAGAGGACATTCCGACTCCCAAACTGTTTGTCGAATCTGTCACCAAGCAGTGGCAGACACCGATCATAGGAGCTGCACCGTCCTCTTTGGACAAAAAATATTTCAATGTGGCGCAAGGCCTGGCGCAACACCTGCCAGTGCCACAACACCTGCCAGTAGAGCATCAAGGCGCTCTACTCTGCTAACCCCCTCCCGGGAGATAGCGAGGAACTCCTGCGCCCCGAGGACCGCCGATCCGAACAGGCCATATTACGGGCCCACCAATTGGCTGCCTGGTCCGTCAGGGCGTCAACAACTGCCTCGTTCTTTTGCAGAACGTCCATCCGCTGGCTCAAGGCGCTACAGGAGCAGTCCTCTGATGCAAGAACTCGCCAGGACATCAACAAGCTCATTGCGGTGGCGCAATTCACGTCTGACGCCACCCTACAGAGCGCCCGCTTTGCTGCAAGATCCATGGGGGCATCCGCGGTGGCACGCAGGATGCACTGGCTCCGTGGGTGGCAGTCGGACGCCCGCCACAAGTGGCGACTGGCCACCGCCCCTGTCCAGGGTCAGTCCCTGTTTGGGGAGGCATTGGACTCCTACCTGGTTGAGTCCAAGGACAAACGGAAAGTTTTACCCAACTGTACCCGCAAGGGGCCTAACAAACTTTCCTCCTCCCCCACCCCCCCGCCACGCCGCCCCTACCACCCCCCAAGATACAGACAGGGTAGATACCAAGCGGGGGGAAGACAGAACCAGGGGCAGGATAAACCCAAGGCGGAAACCCCGGCCAAGCGCCCTTTTCGGGGTACAGGCGGGCGCTCCTACCGCCGCTACAAGTAGATCCCTCAGGCCTTCCCATTGGGGGTCGCCTGCGCTACTTTGCCGGGCGATGGGAAGATAGTTGGGTGCGAGAGACCATTACATCGGGACTCGCACTCGACCTCCTCTCCACCCCACCGGGATATTTCATGAGGTGCCCCCAGTCCTCCAATCCCGAGAAGCGATCGCTTATGCGGGATGCTATCCAGCACCTGTTGGAGATTGAGGCCATCCAACGGGTTCCGGAGGACCAACGGGGGCAAGGCTTCTATTCCAACTTGTTCCTTGTCGAAAAATCCTCGGGGGGGGTGGAGAGCGGTCCTGGACCTCAAGCGACTCAACAAATTCGTCGCATATAAGAGGTTCAAGATGCACACGCTGCAGTCCATCTTAGCGTGTGTAAGAAAGGGGGACTTTATGGCCTCTATTGATTTGACAGAAGCTTATCTGCATGTACCAATTCAGCCTTCCCACCAAAAGTACCTTCGCTTCTGTTACATGTCCGACCATTATCAGTATTCGGCACTTCCATTTGGCCTCTCCTCCGCCCCGCGGGTCTTTATGAAGATCCTGGCAGCCCTTGCGGCGAGCATGAGGGACATTCCCGTTCGCATGCACTGCTATCTGGACGATATTCTAGTCCTGTCGTCCTCATTTGCGCAAGCGGAGGTGGACCTTCAGCTAACCATGGAGTGCTTGGAAGAGCATGGCTTCTCCTTAAACATCGAAAAGAGCCAGCTCAGGCCCACCAACAGAATTACCCACCTAGGGGCTATTGTGGACTCCCTGGAGTGCAGGGTGTTCCTTTCCCAGGAGAGACAGGACAATCTCACCACTCTTGTCCAACAGGTGCTCTGCCTCAGGAGAGCGCCTTTGAAACAACTCTCATCTCTCCTGGGTAAAATGATTTCGGCCATCCATATCACTCCCTGGGCACAACTGCACTCCAGGGAACTACAATGGCTCTTGCTACCCTTCCAAAGGGCGGGGAAGAGCAATTCATCGGCTAAAATCTTAATCCCATCCTCTGTCCGTTGCTCTCTCCAGTGGTGGCGGTCCCCGGCGGTATCCAAAGGGACCAGCTTCTTCGAGCCGAGCCGGGTGACTGTGACAACCGACGCCAGCCTGCAAGGATGGGGGGCCCATGTCCTTTCCCATGTGGCCCAGGGAACGTGGTCTCAGTCGGAGACCACCCTAAATATCAACATCCTGGAACTGAGAGCAGCATTCCGGGCTCTTCAGGAATTCCAGCCCATCCTCCGCAACCGACATGTCCTGTTGATGACGGACAATGTGACCACCAAGGCGCACGTCAACCGCCAGGGTGGGACGGTCTCCAGGGGATTAATGTCGGAAGCCAAGGTCTTGGGACTCTGGGCAGAGCGCCACCTGCTCTCGCTCAGAGCAGAACATATCTCGGGTGTCGACAACACAACAGCGGACTGGCTCAGTCGCAATGCGGTGGACTCGGCGGAGTGGAGCCTGCACCAGGACATCTTCCAGCAGCTGGTGCAGCGATTCGGTCTGCCAGTCATCGACCTCTTCGCCACTCCCCGCAACGCCAAGCTCCCGAGGTTTGTCTCCCGTTACCGGTCTCAAGGGGCCGAGGACATCGACGCCCTTCGCTGCCCCTGGCCGAGGGGTCTCCTATATGCATTCCCTCCTCTGGCGGTGCTCCCACAGGTCATCCGCCGGATCGTCACCGAGGAGGCGGAGGTGATTCTCCTCGCCCCGCACTGGCCCAGGAGAGCGTGGTTCGCGGACCTCCGGTCGCTGTCGGCCAGCCCACCATGGCGGATACCACCGACCGCGTCTTCGCTCTCCCAGGGGTCCTTACAACATCCGGACCCACACTGGTTCAAGCTGACCGCTTGGCACTTGACCGGTGCTGCCTAACTCATCGCGGGGTGCCCGACGCCATTGTGGACACCCTTATGTCATCCAGACGGGCATCGACGGACCGCATCTACGCTTCTACATGGAAGTCGTTTTGTTCGTGGTGCTCGGCCGCCTCACTTTGCCCGGTGGACCTTACCATCGTAGGTGTTTTACGCTTTTTACAAGTGGGACTGGACAAGGGGTTAGCCCCCAACACCTTGCGTCGCCAAATGGCGGCACTCTCCACCGTACTCTCCTGCGACACCGCAGACACACTGTCGGGACATCCGCTGATCCGGCGATTTCTAAGAGCGGCCTCCAACATCTCGCCGCCCGTCGTACACAGATTCCCGACGTGGGATCTCCTGCGGGTTCTTCTTGCGCTGACGACGGAGCCCTACGAGCCGCTACGCACCGTATCACTACGACACCTCACCCTCAAGGTTGCCTTCTTGGTGGCCATAACTTCGGCTCGTCGGATTTCGGAACTGGCGGCCCTATCGGTCCGAGAGGACTTATGTATATTCCACCCCGATAGGGTTGTTCTCCGTCTGGACCCGACCTTCATTCCGAAGGTGAATACCCTCTTCCATAGGACACAAGACCTGATCTTGCCCTCCTTTTATGCCCAACCTTCAACGGACTTGGAGCGCCAGTGGCATACCATTGACATACGGAGTGCGGTTAAAATTTACAACATCCGCACCGCCCCCTTTCGGCGCTCGGAAGCGTTGTTTGTTTGTTTCCATCCGAAATCCATGGGCAACAAGGCTTCGCCAGCGCTTATTGGCAGCTGGATCAGGTCGGTCATTGCGGACATTTACTGTGCGCAAGGCCTTCCACGTCCGGAAGGGTTAACCGCACACTCGACGTGCAGCGCGGCCACCACGACAGCGTGGTCGGCCAGAACTTCTCTGGAGGAAGTGTGCAGGGCGGCCACCTGGTCTTCTCCGGTGGCCTTTATAAGACATTACAAAGTGGACCAATTCGCCTCGGCTGAGGCGGATTTTGGGAGGCATGTGCTTCAGTCTGCCTTATCGACTGAGGACCAGCATGAATAACTGTATGCCCTCCCTAGGGACCGAACTGCTTTGGCATGTCCCATTCTTGGAGGCTCGCTCCGCCCACTATGGAGAATGGGGCGTTGTTCCTTACCTGAATGCCCCTTCTCGTAGGGCGGAGCGAGCCTCCACGTCCCTCCCTGTTGGTTTCCTGCATGCAGTTAGAGTTATGAATTCCTGCTGTTTAATAAAGTTTGGTTGGGTTGTTACACTATGGGTCTGACTCCGTCCTTCGTCTCAAGAGGGGGTGCCCTTCGGGGTGACAGCTTTTATATAGAGTCAGACTCAGTCCTGATTGGCTGATGGATTGGATCATCCCATTCTTGGAGGCTCGCTCCGCCCTACGAGAAGGGGCGTTCAGGTAAGGAACAACGCCCCGTTTTAAATTTCTTCGCATCCCGAAGCAAGCTACAAAAGATAGTTATTTTATATTTTTGACAGAGAGAAGATGCAGTGTAAAGCAACAATCTCCAATCTGGTACCCCAAAGACATGTTAACGAACAGTGATATAAGCAAAAGGAAGGGGAGCAATAGAAATTAAATATAATTTAATTTTAATAAACACTATCTTGTTTTAATAAATACCTAAGAAATAAATTCATTATATCTAATAAATAAGTACTTCAAACATTTCTCATTTTATTGGACATATTTTTGCCTTTCAACAGATATGTTAACAATGTCTCATTTTATTGCACTAGCATTAAAACTGATTTTTATGAAAAATAATAATAACACAACCAAAAAGCTGCACAAAAATGAACATAGGTAAAGTAATATAATTTTAAAGAAAGAAAGACAGACAGACCTCTATATCCACTTTCCTTTAATCACTTTTCTAACTGTTCAGTAGTCTTCCATGCATCATGAAAAAGTTAGTTCTTCTCTATGTTTTATGTCAGTGTTTCTCAACCTCAGTAATTTTAAAATGTGTTGACTTCAACTCTCAGAATTTCCCAGCCGGTATACTCGTTGGGGAATCCTGGGAATTGAAGTCCACACATTTTAAAGTTGCAGAGGTTAAGAAACACTGTTCTATGTAATACAATATAGCCCTCGGACGCTTTGCTTTGACAGATTTTTTTCACTCCAGTTCTTAAAGCGAAAATCCAAGTGGATCTTGGATCTTGGCGTTCTACATGGGGCTACCCTTGAAGAGTATTCGGAGACTACAACTGGTGCAAAATGCGGCTGCGCGTGCTGTGGTGGGTGTTTCAAAATACACCCACCTAACACCTATACTCCGCCAGTTGCATTGGCTGCCAATTGGTCTCCGGGTACAATTCAAGGTGTTGATCATAATCTTTAAAACCCTACATGGCTTAGGACCAGGTTACCTCTGGGACCGCATTCTGCCTCATACTTCCCTTCGACCGGTCAGGTCCCACAGAGTGGGTCTCCCCCAGGTCCCGTCAGCCAAACAATGCTGACTGGCGGGGCCTAGGGGGAGGGCCTTCTCTATAGGGGCCCCTGGTCTCTGGAACCAACTTTCCCCAGAGATCTGAATCATCCCCACCTTGCTGGCCTTCCGAAAAGCCATTAAGACATGGCTCTTCCTGCAGGCAGGGTTCTGAGACAATTTTACATCTGAGATCTCCCCCATGTATGCATGGTGTTGTATGTCTTTTTAAAAACTTTTTTATAATTGTTTTTAATGATTTTATTGTTTGGTGTTCTTTAAAATGCTGTACGCCGTCCTGAGTCCTTAGGGAGTAGGGCGGCGTAGAAGAATTCCCAAATAAATAAAATAAATAAATAAATCTTGTTCCATTTGCACAGATTTAATCCAGATTGGATTTACTGATCGAGGATTTAATCCACAGTTTTCCCAGTTCTAATCCAAACCACTATGACGATATCCAAGTACTTAAATATGTGTTATGCACAAATAAGTTCTAACGTGTTGTTCAAATAGCTATGCATGATCTAGAACACCGATTCTTAAACTGAGAGTAATTTGGGCATATCCTACAACAATTTGTACTGAGTTGAGGATCCAGTTTGGGGCTGCTGTGGCTGAGACATTTCTGCAAACCAATAGAATTCAGTGTGTGTGTGTGTGTGTGTGTGTGTGTGTGTGTGTGTGTGTGAGAGAGAGAGAGAGAGAGAGAGAGAGAGAGAGAGAGAGAGAAAGAGAGAGAGAGAGAGAGAGAGAGAGAGAGAGAGAGAGAGAGAGAGAGAGAGAGAGAGAGAGAGAGAGAGAGAGAGAGAGAGAGAGAGAGAGAGAGAGATGGGGGGATAAATGACATTAGAATAATAGACTTGGAAAGGGAGCAATTTGTTCAAACAATTTAAGAAGTATTGCTGCAAAGCAATTTTAGAATTCCAAAAACAGCTATCTTGGTTTTCTTCATGTTGCATCAATAGGTCAAAGCTGAAGAATAAGATAGTGATATTTAATTAAAATGACACAGTTGTATTTGAGATAGCCAGTAAAGAACTTCCTTAATCATTGTTCATCTGGTTGAGCATCTTACATCCTAGCAGCTCAGTTTCAGGTCATGAAGAGTGATCCATCTAAGATATTATCAGAAATGTGTGCTTGGAGACACCGAAATGAACATCTTTGTTTACCTAATAGCTATTTGCTTCCTGCTACCAATGCAAACAAATCATGGGAGATGTTTGTGCAAGGAAAACAAACGAAGCTAATTCTCAGTCTTTGTGGTTTCCTGCTGAATTTTTAATTATTGTTGCTCATCAACAGTACTTGTTGCCACAGTCCTTTTCTGCCATTGTTTATTTGTTTGTTTGTTTGTTTCTTTAATTATTGCACTGTAGAGGCTGAGCAAATATGGAGAGACAAAAATGTAGCATTTGCTGTAACTGGAGCAAACCCAAGGGGCCAGGTTATTTATCTTATTTAGCCTCGGTTTTGTCATTTCCGAATCCTCCAAAATTTAAACTTTGCAGTTTCTGAATGTGAAATGACAGGTGACTATAACCATGACTTACAAATCTCACAATATAAATGGAGATCAGGATTATAAAATTAGAATATGTCCTACCAGTACTATATTCCAATTCTGAGTTGCACCGCGATATGTTTCAGTAATACCACTAAGGTTATATTTGCTCCCCTTTGGGTGGCTTCAAATTCTCCCTGTTCCCCTCCCCCTCATTTTGCACATTGATATACAGAATACTATATCAATAAATGGTACTATTTTAAGTAGCCTTAAAGCCTAGAAGTATAAAGTGACCAGATTTATTTATATTTAAGCGGGACAGGGGGGCGGGCCCGCCTGGGCGCCGCCATTTGTTTTGCCCTCTGCACATGCGCAGAATGCTGCGCATGCGCAGAGGGCAAAACAGCAAATGTCGGCGTCCAGGTGGGGGGGAGGCAGGAGGCAGGAGGGGGGCTCTTGGATGCCTGGAGCTCGCGACAGGTAAGCTGCCGGCTGCCTCCTTTCCCCGTCTCCCGCCTCCCGTTCGTTGCTTGCCAGCCCGGCCGAAGGGGAGGCGGGAGGCGAGGAAAGGCCTCCCGAAGGGGAGCCCGCCTCCCCTTCGGGAGGCCTTTCCTCGCCTCCCGCCTCCCCTTCGGCCGGGCTGGCAAGCAACGAACGGGAGGCGGGAGACGGGGGAAAGGAGGCAGCCGGCAGCTTACCTGCTCCAGACATCCAAGCGCCACGGTCTCCCGGTCGCCCACCCGGCCCCAGGGCAACGGCAGCAGCGAGGCGACGGGGGGAAGAAAGGGGAGGGGGACGAGGAAGGGCTGTTTGCGCCGCCACCCGCATCCCAACAGCAGCGATGCCACCGAGGGCGGGGCTAGGGATGGGGCGGGGGAAGGAGAGGAGGAGCAGCCTCCCTTCCCCCTCCCCCCAGCAGGCAGCCACCTTGCTGGAATTCCGCCCGACTTGCCCGGTACCTCTCTCTTGCTTCCCTTTTTAAGGTGACCAGACGTCCCGCTGTTTCGGCATTCTTTTCAAAAAGCGGGACTTTTTGAAAAGAATGCGGGACGCGGGACACACGCTTGAAAAGCATGTCTGTCCCGCCAAAAGCGGGACGTCTGGTCACCTTATAGAAGTATAACTCTGCTTTGCATGCAAGAAAGTCCCAAGGTTAGCCATTGGCATGGAGACTGGAAATGTCTCTTGGCAAGATTGTAGTAAAATCCAGTTTGATATGGCGGTTAAACACATTGGCCTAGAAATGGGAAGACCATGACTTCTTGTCCTGCTGTATATATATTTGTCTATTTATTTATGTATTATATATATATATATATATATATATATATATATATATATATATATATATATATATATATATATATATATATATATATATATATATGTGTGTGTGTGTGTGTGTGTGTGTGTGTGTGTGTGTGTGTGTGTGTGTGTGTGTGTGTGTGTGTGTGTGTGTGTGGTGTGTGTGTGTTTTCTGAGGTTTTCGCGAGTGTTTGTATGTAGGTCTTTGGGTATTCGGGTTTTCTCCCACGTGAAATTGGAAGTGTCTTGGCGACGTTTCGATGAAGTCTCATTCATCATCTTCAGGCTGGTGTCTTCTGCTTCCTGCTTCTAGGAGCAAAAAATATATTTATATATATATAAATACACACACACACACACACACACACACACACACATATATATGTATATATATATATATGTGTGTGTGTGTGTGTGTGTGTGTGTGTGTGTGTGTGTGTGTGTGTATGTATATATATATATATATATATATATATATATATAGTATATTATATATATATATATATATATATATATATATATATATATATATATATATATATATATATAATATATATATATATATATATGTCTATTTATTTATGTATTATATATTTATTCCATTTTCCAGTCAGGAAGGAAAACTGGTCTTCATTTTGTTTCCACAGCAACAGCTGCGTGAGCTAAATAGCTGAGACATATTGACTAGCCCGAAGTCCCTCAATGAGCTTTAATGGCTGAGAATGGACTTAAATTCAGATTCGTTCATTCATTCATTTGTTTGTTCGTTTGTTCATTCGTTCATTCATTTGTTCGTTCATTCATTTGTTCATTCATTCATTTGTTCGTTCATTCCTTCATTATCTATAGCCTCCTAACTCAACCAAGTAACTTTGGGCAGTTTACTGTTCTAAAATTATAAAAAAAAATTAAAACAATTAAAAACATTAAAACATCCAGAAAATAAATCTTTGGTTCTAAACCAGAATGTTAATTGGTGGCCCCATGGTTAGAATGCACTACTGCAGGCTAACTCACTACTTACTCCAGGAGTTCAATTCTGAGCAGCTCAAGATTGACTCAACCTTCCACCCTTCCGAAGTCGGTAAAATGAGGACCCAGATTGTTGGGGACAATATGTCCACTCTGTAAACTGCTTAGAGAGGACTGTAAACCAGTATATAAGTCTAAGTGCGAGGTCGCGCAGTGGTTAGACAGCAGTACTGCAGGCCACTTTAGCTGACTGTGGTCCGCAGGTCAGCAGTTCAAATCTCACCGGCTCAAGGTTGACTCAGCCTTCCATCCTTCCGAGATAGGTAAATGAGGACCCAGATTGTTGGGGGCAATATAAATATACATTGCTTACTGGTGTGAACCGCTTAGAGAGTGCTTGCACTGTGAGGCGGTATATAAATCTCACAAATAAATAAATAAATAAGTGCTATTGTTATTGCTATCTCAAAGGTGCTTTTTCAAGAGGCAACTGGATTTTGTGGTTTTTCTTTGAAGACGTTTCGCTTCTCATCCAAGAAGCTTCTTCATTGCTATACCAAGTTGGCTGTCTCTTATGAGCAAAAAATATAATAATAATAATAATAATAATAATAATAATAATAATAATAATAATAATAAAATAATAATAATAATAATAATAATAATAATAATAATAATAGAAATTGCAAAAGCGAAAAACTAATCTTCACGCAACATGGATTGACTATAAAAAAGCTTTTGATTCACTCCCACACAGTTGGATCATCAAGTGCCTAGACACCATTGGGATTTGTAAAAATGTTGGCAGTTTTATTGAAAACATGATGAAGCACTGGAAAACTGAACTGTTTGTGGAAATGAAAATACGGATTTGTCAACATCAAAAGAGGAATTTTCCAGGGAGACTCATTGTCACCATTACTTTTTATCAGTGCCATGATCCCGCTGTCAACAATCTTACAAAAAACAAACCTTGGCTATCAAACATCCAAAAAATCTAATAAAATTTCACACCTGTTGTACATGGATGATCTGAAGTTGTATGGAAAAACTGAAACTGAAATTCAGTCTTTGACCACACTGTCCGAATCTTTAGCAATGATATCAGCATGGAGTTTGGTTTGGACAAATGTGCCACAGTAGCATTGAAGAAGGGCAAAATCACTGAAAGTGTGGGCATAAACATGCCTAATGGTCAAGCCATAAAGTGTCATCAGCCAGAGGCCTATAAATACCTGGGCATACTACAACTGGATAATATCAAACATGATCATGTGAAGAATGTGGTCAGTAAAGAATACACACAAAGAGTCAGAAAAATTCTCAAAAGCAAGCTCAATGGAGGCAACACCATCAAGGCTATAAACAACTGGGCTATACCTGTTATAAGATATACTGCTGGCATAATAAACTGGACACAGGCTGAACTGGACAATTTGGACAGAAAAACAAGAAAACTCATGACCATTCACCATTCACTTCATCCTCGTAGTGATGTCGACAGACTATATCTGCCCAGAAAAACTGGTGGCAGAGGACTTTTACAAGTAAAACAAACAGTAGAAGAAGAAAAACATGCATTGGCAGAAATATATCAAAGAAAGTAAAGAACCTGCATTGATTGAAGTAAACAACCGGAAGCTTCTGAAAGTGCAGCAGACCAAGCATCAGTATAGGAAAACTGCAATGCAAACTAGAGCCGACAGTTGGTGCAATAAAGCCTTGCATGGGCAATTCCTCAACAAGATTGAAGGAAAGGTTGATAAGGAGAAGATCTGGTTATGGCTCACTAATGGAACACTGAAGAAGGAGACAGAAGGCTTGATTCTTGCAGCCCAGGAGCAAGCAATTAGAACAAATGCAATCAAAGCCAAGATTGAAAAATCAGCTGATGACCCAAAATGCAGACTTTGCAAGGAAGCTGATGAAACAATTGATCATATCCTCAGCGGCTGCAAGAAAATCGCACAGACGGACTACAAACAGAGGCACAACTACGTGGCCCAGATGCTTCATTGGAATCTGTGCCACAACTACCACCCACCAGTGGTAAAGAACTGGTGGGATCATAAACCTGAGAAAGTAGTTGAAAACAAACATGCCAAAATACTTTGGGACTTTCGAATTCAGACTGACAAGGTTTTGGAACATAATACGCCAGACCTCACGATTGTGGAAAATAAAAAAGTGTGGATCATTGATGTCGCCATACCAGGTGACAGTCGAATTGATGAAAAACAACAAGAAAAACTTAACCGATATCAGGACCTTAAAATCGAATTACAACGACTCTGGCATAAACCAGTACAGGTGGTCCCAGTGGTAATTGGCACACTGGGTGCTGTGCCAAAAGACCTTAACCGGCATTTGAAAACAATAAACATTGACAAAATCACGATCTGTCAGTTGCAAAAGGCCACCGTACTTGGATCTGCGCGCATCATACGAAAATACATCACACAGTCCTAGACGCTTGGGAAGTGTTCGACTTGTGATATAGTGATACGAAATCCAGCATATAAATCTTGTTTGCTGTGTATTACATTTTTTGTGAATAAATAATAATAATAATAATTAATAATAATAATAATAATAATAATAATAATAATAATAATAATAATAATAATAATAATAATAATAATAATAATAATAATAATAATAATAATAATAATAACAACAACAATAACAATAATAATAATCTGATGAAACTGTAGCCCATGTGCTCAGCAAGAAAATTGCGCAGACTGATTACAAATTATGGCACAACTCTGTTGCACAAATGATCCACTGGAATTTATGCAAAAATTATAACATCCATACTGCTACAACTGGTGGGAATACAAGCCTGAAAAAGTCACTGAAAATCAGATGGTCAAGATCTTGTGGGATTTTCGTATACAAACAGACAAGGTACTGGCACATAATACACCAGACATCACGCTGGTCGAGGAAAACAAGGTGACTATCATTGACATCGCAATACCAGGTGATAGCAAGGTCGATGAAAAGGAACACGAAAAAATCGCAAAATACCAGGACTTAAAAATTGAAATTCAACGATTATGACGCAAACCAGCAGTGGTAATTCCAGTGGTGATTGGAACACTGGGTGCTATCCCAAAAGCACTGGAATTACATTTAAAACAGCTCAAAATTGACAAAAATTGACAGTCAAATGCAGAAAGCCGCACTGCTCGGTTCCGCACATATACTTCGAAAATACATTACGACGTCCTAGGCCCCTAGTACCTCGACTAGTAATCAATGCCAAATCCGGCGAAACAACTGGCCGCTGTGATACAATTGTATAATAATAATAATAATAATAATAATAATAATAATAATAATAATAATAATAATAATAATAATAATAATAATAATAATAATAATAATAATAATAATAATAATAATAATAATAATAATAATAATAATCCATGTATCTTTCCTTGGAGACTCAAAGGAGATTCATTCAGTTCTTTGAAAAAAGAACTTGGAAAGAGCTTGGAAAGAGTCAGTTTCAAAAAGGCACATAAGTGTCTTAAAATGTTCATAGGAAGTAGCAGTGGCTTCCAGCTTCTGCTATCCGTAGCCCATTTAGAACCCATCTATAAAGTGCAAGAGCTTTATTACCAAGATATATAGACTTTGCCCCTCAGACTTACTTCTTAGGGTTTTTTTTAATATGAAGAAGCTTCGGTTTTTGACTCTCTGCCCTTATTTTCCTCTGCATTATTTCATTATGCCTGTTGTTTAGAGATCCTAATATGATAGATGTTGCTCTCAGAATCCCTTTTCTGTACCTGACATAAGTATATTATCTGAGCAATTTCATATCTCCTGTTACTGTGAAACAGCCCCTTAGAGCTTTCTTTGAATTACAGCCATTATATAAACAGGGAACAGGGGAATCTCATTAGTAACAGGATGTCTCATTGCTAGCAGACAGAGCAATTTTTCCTACTGGGAAAAAAAAAACTGGCTAGGTCAAAATAGCTTTTTCTCTAGGTCTTGAATGCATATTATATCAAGTTGAGGGATATCATATATTGATTCACTGGTCATTTGCAAGGAACAATTATTTCCTCCATAACTGCAAGTTAGAGATTAAAATGTCCCGTCATGAATTCTCTTGGAAATGAATTTAAATGTTTTACCCCTGATGGGATGGTTAACCTAATCTTGCGCCGCTTCTTCTCAGGTAACTTTGTACTCTTAACCAGAGCATACAAAACATTTGCTAGACCGATTCTTGAATATAGCTCAACTGTCTGGAACCCACACTACATATCAGACATTAACGCAATTGAGAATGTCCAGAGATACTTCACAAGAAGAGTATTACATTCCTCTGTTCACAACAGAATACCTTATGAAACCAGACTTGAAATTTTGGGACTTCAAAATTTAGAACTACGCCGCCTTCGATCTGACCTAAGTGTAGCTCACAAAATTATCTGCCTCAATGTCCTACCTGTTAACGACTACTTCAGCTTCAACCGCAATAATACTCGAGCTCACAATAGATACAAACTTAATGTAAACCGCTCCAAACTTGATTGCAAAAAATTCGACTTCAACAACAGAGTGGTCAATGCCTGGAACACTTTACCTGACTCACTAGTTTCTTCCCCAAACCCCAAAAACTTCAACCTCAGATTATCTACCATCGACCTCTCCCCATTCCTAAGAGATCGGTAAGGGGCGTGCATAAGCGCACAATCGTGCCTACCGTTCCTGTCCTAATGTACCCATATATTCATACCTCTTTTACTCTTATTCATGCTTGTAATATTACATATAGAGTATATTCAATCATGTTTTACTGTTTAAACTTTGCTTATAATCATGTATGCTTGACAAATAAAACAAATACAAAAAAATGCAAAAATGAGACCAAGCAGAAACAAAAGGGGTTTTTTTTGTTCCTTAGAGAAATATCCACAATGTTGTGTGGTTTGCGTAACTATTCCAAGAAGGTGCAAGGACAAAGACTGTTTTTTTCATAGATCCCAGAACTTCTGTAAGATCACCAACCTTTTTAAGGATACATTTTAGAAAGTATAATCCCATATATTCCAATTGTGCTTTGGCATATATATTTAAAAAATAAAATAAAACAGCAGTACAAATGTTAAGTCTGTGCATTATTGTGGACTGTTGAATGCTCCGAAAAGCAAGAGATTAACTGAACAATTTCTCTTGGTCCATTAACCTCTCTTTTCAGCATCTCTTTGATATCTCTACCAGTAGCTCTTGGATGGGAGGGAGTTTGTGATCCTCCAGATATTGTTGAACTATAGTGTTCAGCATTGCAGCCTGGCTCTCTATGGGCCGTGCTGTCTTGATGTGCTGGGAAATGTAGTTCAAGAGCATCTGGAGGACTTCAGGCTCTCCATCTCTGTATTAAGAATATATAATGGTGAAATGATAGCAATAGCAATAGCACTTAGACTTATATACCGCTTCATAGTGCTTTACAGCCCTCTCTAAGTGGTTTACAGAGTTCAGCATATTGCCCCCAACAATCTGGGTCCTCATTTTACCCACCTCGGAAGGATGGAAGGCTGAGTCAACCTTGAGCCGGTGAGATTTGAACAGCTGAACTGCTGAACTAGCAGTAGTCTGCAGTGCTGCATTTAACCACTGCACCATCTCGGCTCTGATGTCTCATGAGCTGTAAGAAGTAACCATGCTCAACTAGTCTCTTAGAGGTGCATGACTGAACAAGCAGCTGCAGAATCAACCCATTGGATATGAAAACAGGAGGTTCTGGAATTTGTAGCTGATCTAGATCAGGGGTCTCCAACCTTGGCAACTTTATGACTTGTGGACTTCAACTCCCAGAATTCTTCAGTCAGCCATGCTGGCTGAGGAATTCTGGGAGTTGTTGTCCGTAAGTCACAAAGTTGCCAAGGTCAGAGACCCCTGATCTAGAGGGTACCAAGTCATAGAAGTCCCAAAGACACTTTTTCAAAAGGCAACTGGACTTTCTTTGCTTTTCTTTGAAGACATTTTGTTTCTCATCCAAGAAGCTTCTTCACTTCTGACTGAAAAAGCTTCTTGGGTGAGAAATGAAACATCTTCAAGGAAAAACAAAGGAAGCCCAGTTGCCTTTTGAAAAAAAGCACCTTTGGGACAACCATGACCTGGATGACTAAGAATCTCCGTAGACAAGTCGTAGAAAGTACAATATTCTAAGTAAATCTTCGTATAAGTGGACACCAGGATGAGAGTTACAATTCCGTAAAAGGCAATTTTGGACAGAGTCCCTCTGGTGAATGTAAAAATGTGTAATAACGAGCAGAGGCAAATGCCTTCTGAACTTGTGTCACTGAACACTGCTTTCAACACTTTCCCTCCTAATCACCCAGGGCAAAAGATGATTACCCATGGGCTGGTCCTTTTTTTAAAAAAAATGAAAGCAGAAAGTTAATTTTATCCTCATTAGCTGGTAGCTTTAAACGAGGTGCTAGGGATTGAGTTTGCAATAGATGTGCCCTAGAAGAGTTCCTTCTTCTCAAACATAAAAAACAATGTGCTGTCCCTTAATCATGGAGAAGGGAGATGCATGATGCACTTGCAAATTACTGAAGCCCAGCTTTATAGCCGGGAAGAGCTCACTTCTGGCTGGAGGCCACACCTGGCCTTTGAGTTATATGCTGAGCATGCATTTCTGGAGAAAGCCAGCTTGGTGCAGTGATTAAGGAGTTGGACCAATTCCAGGGAGACCCATCCTTCAATTTACCCTTAGCCACAGATACTCACTGTGTGACTTTGGTCCAGCCACTTTATCTCTCATCTCCAACCTTTCTCACAAGGTTGTTATGAGAGAGAATGGGAGGAGAGAGAGCATTGGGTATGCTACCGTGAACTGCTCTAGGAAAGGCAGAATATAAATCTAACCAATAGAAAGAAAGAAATTCGTGAAAATGAATGGCGCTAAACTAAAAGCAGAGATAGGCTTTTAGTCTAGATAGAGGAAGACCAAACGTGAGTTACTGTACCTATAATTCAAATTAAACCATGGTGATTCCATGTAGACTAGATTTACAGTAGAATTTATTTCTTCTGTAACATTTTGCAAGAGTTTTTGAAGGAATGGGAGGGACAGTTAAGGGTCGGATTGAGTCATCATTTAATTTAATTTAATTTAATAAACGTTCTTATAAGCCGCCCAATCCCGTGGGACTCAGGGTGGCGTACAACATAGATAAGAACAGTGCAATAAAAAGATAACAGTTTAAAAAACAGAACATTATTTTAAAAAACATTCATTCATGGGGGAATCTGATCTTTTTTTTCACCCCGCCTGCCGGAAGAGCCATGTTTTTACGGCTTTACGGAAGGCCAGTAGAGTGGGGATAGTCTGGATCTCTGGTGGGAGTTAGTTCCAGAGGAACGGGGCTCCCACAGAGAAGGCTCTCCCTCGTGGCCCCACCAACTGACATTGTTTGGCCGATGGGACCCGGAGGAGGCCCACTCTGTGGGACCTAACTGGTCGTAGGGAGGTGTGTGGTAGGATGCGGTCCCGAAGGTAGCCTGGCCCTGAGCCATGTAGGACTTTAAAGGTCAAAACCAACACCTTAAATTGGGTCCGGAGACTAATAGGCAACCAATGCAGCTGGCGGAGAATGGGTGTTACGTGGGTGTATCTCGGCACACCCACCACAGCTCGCGCAGCTGCATTCTGTACCAATTGTAGTCTCCGGATGCTCTTTGAGGGTAGCCCCATGTAGAGCACGTTACAGTAGTCATGCTCTACAGTTCCAATGACCACTGTACTGAGCTCAACTCCCTGGCTTCTGAGCTTTTGCCTGGCTTTGGGATCTTCTTCCAAAACTAAAGGTAAAGTTTTCCCCTGCCCAGTCCTGTCCGACTGTAGGGGGCAGTGTTAATTTATGTTTCCTAGCCATGGGTGCCAGAATTCTCCAAAGATGCTTCCGTGGTCCTGTGGCCAACATGACTATGCACCAAGGTGCATGGAACACTGTTACCTTCCCACCGAAGATAAGATGGTACCTATTTATCTACTTGAATTTTCAAACTGCTAGATGGGCAGAAGCTGGGGCAAATAATGGGAGTGCACCCCATTGCGCAGTATTTGGGTCTTGAACCTGTTCTGTCAGCTTTCCAGCTGTCAAGCTCAGCATCTTTAACCACTGAGCCATTGCGTCCAAACTAAACGCCGAAACTAAATGCAAGAAATCGCAAGAGCTTCACAGAGTATAGAATTCTATTGTGGAATCTGCTGAGCTCAGACATGGAGCGAGCTACAAATTTAAATGGCTTCAAAAAAGGACAGAGAGGATGGCTGGAGGAATGGGCTATGAACAGATACTGGTTTTGGCAGCAATTTGTTATTTCATGAATCACAGGCTGCTGGCCTTGAATGCATTTCCTAGGGACTAAACAAGAAGGATGCTGGCCTCCTGTATGAGTTTGTGAGCTTCCTGGATGGAATTGGTGCTCATTGGCCTGATCTAGCAGGCTGTTCTGAGTTCCTTATGCCCATTCCCTAACATTTTCCTCCATATGCTTGTACTTGTCCCTAGATTCTCCATATGTTCAATTGTGGAAATGAATCGGGCTCCAAAATTATTTGGAATCCTGACATAACCAGCCGGCAGTTTTGCAAAACTTACAGTTTATATAAGCTCCTTTTCAAGACCAGCATTTCTAACCCTTTGCCTGAAAGTCCTACTTTTTGCAATTCAATCACAAGCACAGTCCACTTACTTATTTAAAAGATTTATATGGATATCCATCTTAAGCAATTTTGGGAGAGTCACAACAACAAGGAAACCAATAAATAAAATCAGTAAAACCAGTAAACAACAAGCAAAAACCCAGTGCCTAAGTCATCATCTTGGGAGGATTACAGATTAACAGAGTTGGGAGGGACCTTGTAGGTCATCTAGTCCAACCCCCCACTCAAGCAGGAGACCCTACACCATTTCCGACAAATGGCAGTCCAATCTCTTCTTGAAAGTCTCAAGTGTTGAAGCTCCCACAACTTCTGAAGGCAAGCTGTTCCACTGGTTGATCGTTCTCACTGTCAGAAAGTTCCTCCTTATTTCCAGGTTGAATCTCTCCTTGATCAGTTTCCATCCATTATTCCTTGTCTGGCCTTCAGGTGCTTTGGAAAATAGCTTGACCCCCTCCTCTCTTTGGCAGCCCCTCAAATATTGGAACACTGCTATCATGTTTCCCCTGGTCCTTCTCTTCACTAGCCATGCCCAGTTCCTGCAACCGTTCTTCATATGCTTTAATTTCCAGTCCCCTAATCATCCTGGTTGCTCTCCTCTGCATTTTTTCTAAAGTCTCAACATCTTTTTTATAGTGTGGTGACCAAAACTGGATGCAGTACTCTAGGTTTGGTCTAACTAAGGCTTTATAGAGTGGCATTAGTACCTCACTTGATCTTGATTGTATCCCTCTGTTCATGCAATTTAGGATTGCATTGGCTTTTTTTGGCTGCCGCTGCACACTGCTGGCTCACGTTTAGCTGGTTGTCCACCAGGACTCCAAGATCCCTCTCACAGTCACTGCTATTAAGCCTGGTTTCACCCAGTTTATATGTATACTTTTGGTTTTTCTTACCTAAGTGTAGGACTTTACTTTTCTCTACATTGAATTTCATTTTGTTAAATAGGGACCAGTGTTCAAGTCTGTCAAGATCCATCTGGATCTTATAGGGTGTTAGCTATTCCTGCCAGCTTAGTATCATCTTCAAATTTGGTAACTGTCCCCACAACAAGCTGTCCTTCCATACTATCTATCTATATAATCCTATCCCAGCTTCTCAGTAAGTGGTCAAGTTTTAAGGCCTCCTGAAAGACTAGAAAGGTGTCCAATTGTCAATGGGAAGGTGTCCCACAAGTAGAGCAGTCCTGGAAAAGGCATGTTTGCAAGGCATGATTTCAGGGAGGAGACCATGGAGGAGTTTAGGAGCATGTTCAACCTAGCTAGGATATTTGCCCATCTAATAGGATGGACAAATATTCTTAGGGAGAGATGGTTCCCACAAAAAACACGTCCTGTGCCACGTAAGGCTTTAAAGGTGATAATCAGCACCTTGAATTGCACTGGGAGCCAGTGCAGCTCACACCATAATGGTGTAACATGGATGAGCCTATGGGTACCCAATACTGTGCAGGCCACTGCATTTTGGACAAGTTGTAAGTTCTGAGTGATCTTCAAGGGCAGACCCATGTAAAACACATTGCACCAATCCATTACATACTGATGACACTGCACCACAAACTAATGGATGACCTTTCCTAGCAGTTTCACCTACTTGTTCAAAAGGAGGGGTGAAAGACTCAAGCCCTGAGGCACTCCACATCGGAAGGGCCTAGGGCTTGACCTCTCCTACCAACATCAACTGGAACCAGCCATGGAGGAAGGAGGAGAACCAGTAACAAGTGCCTCCCTTCCAATCCCCCAAAGCCAGTCCAGAAGGATACCATGGATGATGGTATCAAAAGCTACTGAGAGGTGCAGGAAAGACAAAAACTCAGGAGGGCCATCAACCTCATCCCTCATCCCAAGATGAAACCAATAACATTTCAATCAGGGGTGGGTTCATACCGGTGCGGTCTTGCCTGTTCATCACCGCAGAACCGAAGAAGCCGGTGGCGTTCGCGGCACGGGGCTTCCCCCGCCCGCTTTCCCCAGCCGCCGGGATGCCGCCATTTGTGTTCTTTTGTCCTCTGCGCATGCGCAAAGCATTCTGCTTGCACAGAGGGCAAAAGAACGCAAATGGCGGCATCCCGGCGGCCGGGGAAAGCGGCCGGGGAAGCCCCGCGCCGTGAACGCCATCGGCTTCTTCAGTTCTGCGGCGACAAACAGGCAAGACCACACCGGTAGGAACCCACCCCTGATTTCAATGTTGTGCCCCAGCCTGAATCCAGAACAAAAAGTGTCCAAATAATCCACTTCATCCAGGGCTGTGGTGGAACGTAGTCTGGATTCCCAGGAATGAGCACATTATAGAGGAGCAGGAGATAACAAAGCTTGTGTGGGGGGGAAAAGACAGTTAAGACAGCTCCTCTCTAGGAGTCCTCATAATACATGCTTAATGATTCAAGTAGTTTTCTTTAGCCTGGCAACATTCTTGTCTATAGGTGAACAATAATGAAGAAACTACTCTGAAGTAACTTGTGTCATTCTTGGTTCCTTGGGCCTGACACAACCTTCTCCCAAAAGAGAAGGAAATCTGTCAAACTTCATGCCAAATGTTTGAGAGAAAACCCCAATTTCCTCTGAAACTATACAGGGTCCATCAGGTGTCCATCAATCTGCCAAGTTTATGAAAATAACTTCGCAAGGGGAAAAAAAGTCTTTGGGTCAGTAAATTATTGTAATACAGTAAAATGAACACAGATTTTATGATCCTTTACCCAAACCGTACATCATGTTTCTGGCTAAATAGCAATACATAAAGATAGCCATTTGTATTATTTATTTCCACCAATCAGAAATATCACGTTGATAAATTTGATTTATGGAGGAAAATTTGAGCAATGAAGTTTTATGCCTTCTTCCTTAAAAAGTGTAGAAAGGCACTTCTGCTACTGGGCCTGATTAAAAATAATTGACAACCATTTTGTGACCCCTGGTGCTAAAGCCAAGTCATGGGCTGTGTTCTGAATTTAATTAAAAAGCTTACAGATGAACGAGCAACATGAAAGTTAGAATTTCTGCTCAGCAGAAATGTGGACACTAATTATATCAGTAGCCAATGACCTCTGAGTGTCTTAGATAGATTATCAGCCATTAAAATGGTTATAGAAGTACATAAAACTATGTAGTTATTATGAAAAAACAAGTGTATTTTCCATCTCTCTCTCTCTCTCTCTCTCTCTCTCTCTCTCTCTCTCTCTCTCTCTCTCTCTCTCTCTCTCTCTCTCTCTCTCTCTCTCTCTCTCTCTCTCTCTCTCTCTCTCTCTCTCACACACACACACACACACACACACACACACACAGACAGACACACACACACACAGACAGACAGACAGACAGACAGACACACAGACACAGACACACAGTTTTTTTCTCTTTCTCTCTTGCTTTGTTTTTATTTCACTTTTTTGGCTAATGAAGACTAAAATAGGGAAGATATTTGTACCAGTTTACAACAGCAACTCAGATTTTCCCATTTTTCATGAATGGGATAATAAGAAAATGGCATAAATATTTCAATATTTCAAGGCTTTCTCAAATTTACTGTATTCACCCTCAGAATAGCAAGAATCCACGATGCTGATTGTCAGTGCTTATGGCAAAAAGAAGCTATGATGGCTATAAAACAGGATTTGGGGCAATATGTGGCCTTGGGATTTTAAGTTGCTCATCTATGCTTTCAAGGGATACCTCTTATCATAATGCTGTAGAAATATTCCTTGTTTAATGAACATTCTTTGGCAACCATTCGAACTTATAATGGTGCTGAATCAGAGGTAGTTATAGCTGGTCCTCATAATTTGCAACCATTGCAGCAGAGGTGGGTTCCTGCTGGTTCGGACCGGTTCTATAGAACCGGTAGTAACTTGGCAGCCTGGGTTGCTAGAACCAGCAGCGACCCAGGTCTGCCATGCCCCTGAACTGGCTCTCTCGGCGGTGCCATAGACACCACCATCTTGTTTTTTGCTTCGCGCATGTGCAGAAGCTGGGTCTTTAGCACTGCGCATGCGCGCGTGCGCGTGAAGGAGCGAACCAGCAGCGAAGAAAAGAAGAACCCACCCCTGCATTGCAGCACCTTGCAATTGCATGTCATCACAATTTGTGACTTTCCCTGCTAGCTTCTGACAGGCAGAGTCAATGGGGAAGCCATAGGTAAAATCAGTGGGGAAGCCACAGGAAGTCACAAGTCACAATTATGTAAAGTCTTTGTTAATGACCTGCACAGCCTTTGCTTAATGATGGCAGCCAGGACTGCCCGAACGGCCATCACTAAGTAGTATAGTCAAGTGATTTTTTTAAAACTTATGACTACGTTCCATTCCCAAGTGTTGTTAAATGAGGACTACCTGTAACCTGAATTGAAGATGATAAGTCACAGATAGTTCTTGCTTAGCAACCACAATTGGGAATGGAAACTCTGTCACTAAGTGACACAGTCATTAAGTGAGAATTACATGACTACAAAGGACTTATGATATCATGGCTGCCATGGTCATTAAGCAGTTGACCCACAGTCATTATACAAGACAACACATGACTGTGACTTGCATTTTGCTGCTGGCTTATCTATTGACTCTGCTTGTTGGAAGCCAGCTGAGAAATGCTCATATCTCAACTATAAAGATGCTGCAGAGTTGTAAGTGCAAGGACTTACTTTTTCAGCACTGTTGTAATTCCAAATGGTTGCTAAACAGCCATTAAGTGAGAACTACCTTATTCTCGCTTATCAGCTTTTTTGAGTAAAAAAAGCAACTGCTAAAGGTTCTTTGCCACATATGACAAAATTTACCTTAAAAATTAGTCTTCACCTCCAGTTCCTTTTCCCTGAATTATGTAAAAAACATCTGGCTAATATAAGCACACAGGGGAGCTATTGTTGACATTGTCCCCTTCCTTTAGATTAGATTATTATTAGAGTTGGAAGGGACCTTGTAGGTCATCTAGTCCAACCCCCGCTCAAGCAGGAGTCCCTACACCATTTCAGACAAATGGCAGTCCAATCTCCTTTTGAAAGTCTCAAGTGTTGGAGCTCTCACAACCTCCTCAGGCAAGCTGTTCCACTGGTTGATCGCTCTCACTGTCAGAAAGTTCCTCCTTATTTCCAGGTTGAATCTCTCTTTGGTCAGTTTCCATCCATTATTCCTTGTCTGGCCTTCTGGATTTGGTTAAGTTCTTCCTCAACTCAGTTTTAGCTGGAGCTAGAAAACTAAGAACTGTGTGGAGGCCATTCAGATAGTTGAGATTGTTCTCAAGTTGCAAATTACTTTGCTATATGCCTCTGTTCTTTGCACACATTAAAGAACTCTTTTGCATGGCAAGACATTTCAAACATAAGATGCTAAGTGAAAATGCTCCCACATTCTTCTGCTTTCTAATAAAAAGCCTGACCATTAACCAGAAGTAATAAAGAAAGAACATTGCAGCCTGCTACAATAGTTCCACGGACGTGCAAAATTGTTATGAGGATATAGCACAAATGAGAGAAAGCGCGCGCGAGAGAGACTGTACATAGGTTGTTCAATTAAGGTACCATTCTTGCTTCAGTATCACATTTTATCGCAATGCTGCAGATGAAGCTCTGGAATATTATTCCCCCTGTGAACATTTTTATAGTGTAGTGGAGACATAGACTTTTGGGAGAGATAAGTAACCTTTTCAGAGTGGTAAACACATCTGGAGTTTTAAGAGGTTGCTTGGAGGTTCTTAGCAGGGACCTTATACAAAGGAATTTGCCTCTTCGTTATGGCTGTAATGGCTGTAATGATGGATATGGACCAGGGGTGAATTCCTCTGAAGTCTGCTACTGGTTTGCTTTGTGCATGCTTTGTGCGCTCATGCACACTGTGTGCACTTTGTGCGCTCATGCACGCTGTGCAGGAGCCGAGGTGGCGCAGTGGTTAAAGTGCAGCACTGCAGTTCAGCAGTTCAGCTGTTCAAATCTCACCGGCTCAAGGTTGACTCAGCCTTCCATCCTTCTGAGGTGGGTAAAATGAGGACCCAGATTGTTGGGGGCAATATGCTGAACTCTGTAAACCGCTTAGAGAGGGCTGTAAAGCACTATGAAGCGGTATATAAGTCTAAGTGCTATTGCTATTGCTATGCAGCGCTGAAAAAGGAGCATTTTGAAGCCATCAGAGTCTGCAAAGGTAAGTAGAACAGCAGGGGGGTGTCAGCTGTGCCGCGTGAGTTAGATTAGCCAAATCCTGCTTTCTAGCTAATCTAGATCGCTCGGCACAGCTGATCGTCATACAGCTGATCATCGGATATACCAGTTCGCCCGAACCGGTAGCATTTTTTACTACTGGTTCGGGAGAAACGGTCCGAACCGGTAGCATTTCACCTCTGATATGGACCGCCATAAATCACCGCTGAAGTTGAAGTTGAAGTTTCTACCATCACTCAAACCTTTCTCCCCAGGAAACTCCTTTAATTTTGTTTTGTGTTTTTTCATCTGGGCAGACTGACTCTCTTTCAAAGAAAGCCACCCATCACTTTTAATTTCAAATGCTTTGGGGGTTTAATTTGGGCCAGAGGTTTTCTTCTATAAATAAAAGTGATGGTGGAGAAATTTCATTTCACATCCTGCTACCTTAATTTAAGGGATGCTGATTTTTAAAAAAATCTCTTAAAATAAAAAAAAGTGTGTAGGAACCTACATGGGTCTAAGATGATCGCTTATGAACACCCCTTTGACCTGTTCCTTGAGGATAAAAGTTGAAGATGCTTCTCCACCCAATTCAGCAGGAGTCTCTGATCTAGGAGAGATTGGTCTCTCGGATTGGATGAAGGTTATATATTCTTAAGGCATTTGCACACAGAGATGATTGCAAGCAAGACCTGCAATAAAATATGGTATAGATTGCTTATGTTCAGGATGCTTCATTATTTGCCCCTCCCATTTCCAGGTCTTTTTTTCAGATCAATTTCTATTGATCTGTTCTGAGGGAGAGAGGATTCTTCTCAACATTATCATTATTTTTTGGATAACAATAAATAAATGGCTGCTTTAAGGAGTTAATCTCATTAAAGCAGCTGTGTCCATTTGGAGGCTCTCAGCAAAATCTTTAAAAAATACATAGCTCTCTTTAAAGAAGTGCTGGATTTTACATCTATGTAATCCAGAATGTTTCTTATGAATCATTTTCAAAAAATGCATAGCTTTTGATGAGGTATTTTGTCCTTCCTTCCTTCCTTCCTTCCCTTCCATTCCCTTCTCTTCCCTTCCCTTCCCTTCCTCCTTCCCTCCCTCTTCCCCTTCCCCTTTCTCCCACTTCTTTCTTCCTTCCTTCCTTCCTTCCTTCCTCCCTCCCTCCCTCCCTCCCTCCCTCACTTCCCCCCTTCCCCTTTCTCCCACTTCTTCCTTCCTTCCTTCTTTCTCTTTTTCTTCCTTCCTTCCTTCCTTCCTTCCTTCCTTCCTTCCTTCCTTTTCAAAATCCATGTATACATGGTTAACAATGTCACTGCCATCCACATGACCATTGGCACTCTCAATGCAAAACAAAACAAAAACTGCTGAAGCAGGATTTACCTTGGCAGAATCCACATGGATTTTCTTACAGTAGTCTTGTTCCTCTATGTGCTGGGTTATTTTTTCTTGGTTACATTTTCTACCAGTGGCCTGGAACAGCCATTAAGCCAACTGGTCTATAATTTCCCAGACCTCCCTTGGGTCTCTTTTGGAAAATTTGTGACTCGTTGACTACCTTCCAGTCATCTGCAACTGAGCTACTTACAATGAATGCCCAACAGGCAGTTAGTTACATATTTGACACTCTAAACAATAAAGTGGTTTGCAGAATTTATCTAAAGTTAGAATTGACTTGACAAATAGTGATATGATTCAGACCCCATGGCTCTCTCTCTGGTTTTTCGGTCTGATTCATCAGAAATGAAAGATTGTTTCAAAGCACATCTTCAGGGGAAAAGGTGCAGATACATTTTTTTTTTGCTTCTTTCACATTTCAGTAATATAATCTGGAAGATTGTATGCCCAGAGGAGAGAATATGTCTTCCTTTCCTTCTCATATCAAACTCACAGACAGCCACGGGAGATTAAAAGAATATATACTCATTAGGAAGAGATTTGATGAGAATTTTAGTATGATAAAACTCATAATAAAATACAAGAAATCCCGGTTTAAGCTATTGCTGGATTATGAATTATTTTCCTCCTGGGCCATTCTGTACTCACAAAAGAAAGAGAGAGAAACCGAGAGAGAGAGAGAGAGAGAGAGAGAGAGAGAGAGAGAGAGAGAGAGAGAGAGAGAGAGAGAGAGAGAGAGAGAGAGAGAGAGAGAGAGAGAGAGAGAAGAGGGGAAGGGAAGGGAAGGGAAGGGAAGGGAAGGGAAGGGAAGGGAAGAGAAGAGAAGAGAAGAGAAGAGAAGAGAAGAGAAGAGAAGAGAAGAGAAGAGAAGAGAAGAGAAGAGAAGAGAAGAGAAGAGGCCAATGTTTAGACTGTGATTTGGGTTTTTTTCTTTCCCTCATTCAATAAATTTTTAAAAATGGTATTGCCGGCTGAATATTTTAAAATTATCCAGGGTGCAAATGCCTTAATATCGGAATATACCTTGAGTACAACAATAAAAAAAGAAACCTTTTTTTGTATTTTCTTTTTTTCTTTCCTGAACTCTGAAAGAGACAGAATTATTTAAAAAAAACCACACATCTTAAACAGTGATAGAAATTACAGGCACACTAGATAAGGTTGATTATGACAAATTTCTTGCGAGTGAAAAGATAAGGAAAGAAAAAGGAAGGAAGCAAAGACCAATAAAACTTAAGGAACCGTGTAATATAAAGCGGGCAGAGTTGACTTTATGATCAAGTTTAAGGTCCTTGAGGTATAAGAGGTTAGTTTTTAAAACACTGGAATTAACAATTTGATAGAATATTTTAAATATTTAGGTATTTTGAATAGGTATATATACTTAATGTTTAGTTATTGTTTATGTAATATTTATTCAAGTCTTATTTAGTTTTGAGAAAATGCTGTGTGTTGTAACTGATTGAAAGGGGGAGGAAAGATTTTTTCTCTTTCTCTTTTTCTCTTTTACTTTTGTTTTTCTCTTACTTTTATCTTTTTCTATTTTTATTAGTTTATATATAGATTATATAAAAGATAGAGGTTTAGTGATGTAAATTATAGTATGAGATGTTGTATGATGTTTGATTAATATAATGCTTTTTCTTTTCTTTTATTTGTTTATTTTCTCAATTTTTTAACTTTCTTTATTTTTTATCTTTATCTTTCTTTTGATTATGTTTTGAACAGTTTTGAATAATTCGGAGTTAAAGACTTTAAAAAAAAGGTGGAAATTAAGAATTTCTTTTAACTTAATTTAAATTTATTTTATTGAACATTATGCCCTGTACTTCCTCTGGGAAGTCCGGGGGGGGGAGGAGAGGGGGGGAAGGGAAGGGTGTGGGTCGGGGTTAGGGGGGAAGGGGGGGAGAAAAAAGAAAAATGTTTGTACTTTGTACTTATAAAGCTTTTTGAATAAATAAATAAATAAATAAAGCGGGCAGAGTTATAAGTCCCAGATGGAATGGAAATGATTTAAGGAGGAAAAAATACTCCATGGTTCAGGGGTGGGTTCTAACTTACCTCGCCGTGTAAGCCGCTTCCTCCCGTGCCACGCGGCTGCGCCTCGTAGGTGTGCACACGCATGAGCAGTGCCAAAAATTCCCAAAAAATCCCCCCCCCCAAAAAAAGCCAAAAACAAGATGGTGGTGCATGCGCAGTGCCGGAAACTTGGTTTCTGTGCATGGGCAGAAGAAAAAAAATCAGCAAAAAAATTCCTCAAAGAAAAATCCCCCCCCCAAAAAAACCTGCCTCCGTGATGTCACCGTGATGTCACCAGCGGTTTGCTACCGGTTCTATAGAACCAGTGCTAACTGGGAGGAACCCACCTCTGCCATGGTTGCTAGTTTGTCAAAGGCAGTGTTTCTCAGCCATGGCAACTTTAAGATGTGTGGACTTCGACACCCAGGATTCCCCAGTCAGAAATTCTGGGAGTTGAAGTCCACATATTTGTTGCCAAGGCTTAGAAATGCTGGTCAAAGGCAGTGGTACACCTTGCCCTGCATTTCTATTGCTCTCATAGCCATAAGAATTACCAACAACATTCGCATGACCCTTTCCAAGGCCAAATCCCATTAGGGCTGCTTTCTATATTCATTGCATAGCCAAAAAGTCCAAAAGGGCATGTTTTGAAGGCAAAGAAGGTAACTATTTTCACCCAACGTGTTTATCTTGTTTGCTATCCTCTTTGGATCCCAATCTTTGTTCTGGAGGCTGTACATTTGGGTTAGATTGGAAGATCATGGCTTGACACATATTCCATAGTGTAATTCAGAATAAGAGAATAACAGGGACCTTAGACGCAGGGGTGAAATCCTCCTGGTTCGCTCTTACCTGTCGGTCGCCGCAGAGCCTTTGGAGCTCGTGGCGTTCGCGGCGTGGGGCTGCCCCCACCCGCTTCCCCCGCCTACCTGGATGCCGCAATTTGCATTCTTTTGCCCTCTGCGCATGCAGAACGCTTTGCAGGCGGGGGAAGCGGGCGGGGGTTTTTCTTTATAAGAAAATAATGAGAAATGGTGAGAAAGCATTTAAAAAATTGAAACATGAAATGGACTAATAGCAAGGATGAGCCGTAGTCCTTCATTTCTAAAAGACAAAGAAAAAGCAGGAAGACATGGAAAAAATACACATGCATCTGCTAAGCACTAGTGTTCGTTGTGAATTCATTTTTTAATATGTGGTTCTAATCAGGAAGTTGAGGAGGATCATAAAAATATGTAAAAATATCATGTACGGTATCTCCTTTAGGCTGCCGAGTACGGTTTATTAGTAGTGGTCATTTGTTCTTTCATTATGTCTATGATGTGTAGTTGACAAAAAGTGGAATGATTTAATACAGTTACTATCAAATGCTTCTTGCATTTCTGAAATGGCCTCAAATCAACATATTAGTGATTTCTTTCTTTAACACTTACAAGATCTATCTTTCTCCCCTGTCTCCCCCATGGTTCTTTCAAATGAAGATACTTATAGCTTCCCTATAAGTATCTTCATTGAAGGCTGTGGTGGACCAGTGCAATAAAAGTAACCTGGTTCTAAATGTTAATGAAACAAAGGAGATAATTGTAGATTTTAGAAAGACCCATTATAGTCATACTCCACTCAGTATCAAGGATGCAGCTGTAGAGGTGGTCCACACTATTAAGTATCTGGGGGTGCAGATAACTAACAGTCTGAACTGGTCTCTCCACACGTCATCTTTAGTGAAGCGTGCAAATTTCCTGCGGTGGATGAGGAGAGCACATCTTTTTCCTTCTGTCCTGGCCACTTTTTACAGAGGCACGATTGAGAGCATTTTAATAAACTGCATCACTATTTTGTTTGGTGGTAGCAGTGCTTCAGATAGAAAGTCCATACAGAGAGTGATAAGGACAGCCGAGAAGATTATAGGAAGCTTGCTTCCTGTTATTCAGGATATAGCTTATAAGCGCTATGCACTTAGAGCTCAAAGCATTGTTAGAGACCCCACACACCCACTTTACGATGTGTTTCTGTTGCTCCCCTCTGGGAGGAGGTTTCAAAGTATTTCTAACAGGACTACCAGATTCTGTAACAGATTTGTTCCCTATGCCATCCGTGTGGTAAACTCGCAAGATTCGTTTTTCTCACCATGTACATGTCTACATCCAAACTAGCCTGTATTGTTTCTCTGTGTCATATAATATATGTGGGTACATGCATAATTTTGTATTTATTTTGTCATGTTTATGTAATGTATATTGGAGGTGATGACCCTTTGAGAGCTGTATGCAGCAAAATTTAATTTTAATGTATGCCGATTAGTATACATTCAAAGTGACAATAGTTTATCTATCTATCTATCTGTCTGTCTGTCTGTCTGTCTGTCTGTCTGTCTGTCTGTCTGTCTGTCTGTCTGTCTGTCTGTCTGTCTGTCTGTCTGTTGGTCTGTCTGTCTGTCTGTCTGTCTGTCTATCTGTCTATCTATCTATCTATCTATCTATCTATCTATCTATCTATCTATCTATCTATCTATCTATCTATCTATCTATCTATCTATCTATCATCTATCATCTATCATCTATCAATCTGCTGCTTAACCCAGCTGCTGTGGCCTACAGGTGGAGCTCTTGCCTCACAATCAGGAGGTTGTGAGTTTGATCCTAGGTAGAGGCAGATGTAGGGTCTCCTGCTTGGGCAGGGGGTTGGACTAGATGACCTGCAAGGTCCCTTCCAACTCTGTTAAATATGTTAAATATCTATCTATCTATCTATCTATCTATCTATCTATCTATCTATCTATCTATCTATCTATCTATCTATCTATCTATCTATCTATCTATCTATCTCTATCCACCCACCCACCCACCCACCCATCCATCCATCCATCTCTGTCTGTCTGTCTGTCTGTCTGTCTGTCTGTCTGTCTGTCTGTCTGTCTGTCTGTCTGTCTGTCTGTCTGTCTATCTATCTATCTATCTATCTATCTATCTATCTATCTATCTATCTATCTATCTATCTATCTATCTATCATCTATCATCTATCAATCTGAGTTAGAAGACCTATGTATCACCTGCAAAGTTTCTTGATTGGATTGTTTGTTGCTAAGTTATTGAGTTAAAAAGACTATCATTATGAGCATTGTCTATTTCCCACAATGGTTCCCATTTACCGCATAAAGATTCAGATGCACACCAATAGCCATATATATTTTTTTACCTCTTTTCGGAAGGACAGAAACTAGCCAACCAGTTTACAAAGCACAGGATGATTTTGGGCAACTAGAAATCAGACCATCTGTTTCATTGGCTGTGCTCACATGTTGGGGAACTATCAAAACCAATTTAAGGCTATGTGAAGCCCCTAGAAGAAAAATTAATCAGCCCATCCAAAAATCCCAGAGCCGTCTTTAAACTGTCCCTTTGAGGAGACATGGTAGAGGCCATTTAAGGATAGGAAGTCTCATTGGTTTGTTTGCAAATTAATTTTCATATCTCTTTAAATTCTTTGGAATTGTTTCTTAATAGATACAGCCAAATTTGCCGGTGGGCAAAATTGAATGGCAAATCTACTCCCCAGTTTGTGGAAATTAGAAACCAAGAATTATGTTCCTGGAATCAGTATAATTGTGCGTGCTCACATTTATCCAGCTGTCCATTAACTGGAACACTAATTTTGGTTACTGGAAGCTAAACTCTAAGGAATTGCTACCTAATCTAGGGGCCTAAAATCAAGAGTGTCACGTAGTGAATATTGTCAGTTGTATGTCTATGCAGGGTGATGCACCCCTGTTGCGATGAGAAGAAACGACGCTTACACAGGATGAAGTCAATGGAAGGCACTCACTCCCAATAGCTCGGGGGTGCTTCCTTTTATTGTCATACAAACAAAGGACCTCGTGGCAAAGACTAATCCATTCATCAAGGGTTACCTTGTTACTGATAGGCTAAGAAGGCTCATGATCAGCTCTTGATCAATGCATGGCTTCCTGCTTACAGACAGTGATTCTTGCCTACGTGAGGTTTGCCTAGTCTTCACTTACGTGCCAGAGCTCATGCCAGACTTCCTTAAGGAGGGGGCATTGTGTGGAATCTGCATTCCTTAAGAGTGGTTTGCCAGCAATCAAGGAATAAACATTCCCCACACACCCCTATCCTAATATTATGGTACATTCCATTACAAGCAGGACACGTGATGTGATCTTCTGCGCATGTGTGCATTCCTGATTCTCCATTATTCTTCTTGTGGTTTGGCTCTGACTGGGAGCGGTCGCATTTAATTAGCAAGAATGTAATTATTCAGAATTTATTGTTTTTGTACCGAGATAAATATTTTATTAGAACTTTAACTTTGGCTTTATTTCTAAATGTCTCAGTTCCGAGAGAAAGATCAAACATCGCCTCTATGGAGATTTATTCTCCCTCTAACAAAGAGGAGGGTTAAAGTCATACTCCCCCCCCCGGTACAATATAGTAAATATTTTGTGAAAATCACTTAATTTAAATAACTGAATAATAATAATTGTAAGAATTAAACCAGGAGAGGGGAACTGTAACAAAAACAGAGAGAAGCAATTGAGGTCTTAGTGAGTGGGCAAGGAAAAACGATTGGCCTCCAGAAGCTCTGAATGTTCCAAACCTAGAAGCTTTTAAGAAGAGATTTGACAACCATTTGTCTGAAATGGTATAGGGTGTCCTGCCTGAGCCGGAGGTTGGACTAGAAGACCTCCAAGGTCCCTTCCAGCTCTGTTATTTGATTCAAGTTGGAAAAATAAGAGATTCTAAGTGGATAGAGGGATTGTGCTCGATCAGACCAACATTCTGTCCACTCCAACTTTGTCTCCGCGATGCCAATAAAAGACTGAGATTTTCTGTTATTTACCTCTTCATTGCTTGTTCTATACACAGCACAAATTGGTTGTGAAGAGACCGCAACCTTCCAGAGCAAATTCTGGCGAAAGCAAGTGAATCAAACTCATTGTGTTTGTGCAAGCTTTTCCATTGGTGAATGGAAACAGTAGAGCACTGTCATATAGATGCAAGGAAAATAAAGAGAACAGAGATTAGTCCCCCCAGATAATTAATAATTAAAGTTGCATTATGTATCTGTAGCCCAGTGCTAAGATAAGAACAAAAAAAGTAAATAGTACAGAAAACATGGCTGCAAGAATTGATAGTACATAACTGCAACACAACCTCGACCCTAAATAATTCTTGACTCATGAGATAATCCTTCCTTCTAGCAACACATTGCTTCCTCATTGTAATAGCCATTGTCAACCTTGGCCACTAACAGAGTAATCACTGGGAAATTATCTTCCAAGTATTACTGTATTTCACATTAAATGGAGTAGATCTGCCTGGCCGTGCCATCATTATAGGTCAAGGGCAGGGGCGGGTTCCTAATTTTTTTACTACCACTCTGTGGCCATGGCTTATTTTGTGGGTGTGGCTTGCCAGCCATGTGACCAGGTGGGTGTGGGCCTCGGGAGCTTGGCAGCGGCCAGAGAAGCGGGGGGGCATTGCCCACCCGCAATGCAGCTCCCCGCAGCGAGGGCAGCAAGACCGCGGCAGCGGTTCTTCTAGGAGGCTCCATCCGGCCTGAATGCTTCGCCCCATTCGATGATCCTAGGCTCCTGCCGCCCGTTCCCCCTCCCCTCAGCAGCTTGAGAAGCCTCGAACGTGCAAAAATGCCTAGGATCATCACCGCGCGTTCGTGGCAACTCAGACTGCTGAAGGGAGGGGAACTGAGATAGGTCCTGCCGCCCATTCCCCCTCCCCTCAGCAGCTCGAGAACCCTCAAATGTACAAAAATGCCAGGGATCATTACCGCACGTTCGTGGCTTCTCAGACTACTGAAGGGAGGGGAATGGAGATAGCTCCTGCCGCCCGTTCTTTCAGCGTCTCACACGCTCCCTCAGCCATCCTCCCCTGCTTGGATTCACTGTGGGGTAGGAAGGCAGTGCATGCGCAGTGCCGGAAGCTCGGCTTCTGGGCATGCGCAGAAGAAATTTTTTTTAAAAATTAGAAAAAAATTTTTTAATGGTGGCACCCAGGCATCGGCAACCGACTGCACCGGTACTGTGATGTCACCAGCAGGCCGCTACCGGTGCTATAGAGTGGACCGCACTGGTAGGAACCCACCACTGGAGGGGTGTCAAACTCAATTTCATTGAGGGCTGCCTCAGGGCTGTGGTTGACCTCAGGGGGCCGGGCGGGCATGGCTGACTGGGTGTATGTGGCCAACTGGGTGGGCGTAGCCAGCTTGACGCCACTCACTGGGCGTGACTGACTGGATGGGCATGGCCGAGTGGGTGGGCATGGCCAGCTTGATGCCACTCCTCAAACTACTGGCATGTTTCCACTGTATCTTCCTTGCAGAATTCATGCAGGGCCTTCCCAAGTGAAACGCACGCTGAGTCTTTTCAACCGAAAGCCGCTTGAACATTTCTAAAAGCTTCCAAGATAAGCAGCTGGCCAAAATGCTGCTTCAAATAAAAATGCTCAAAACGGTTTGGTGAACATTTGAGCAAGTCTGAATAGAAAGATCCTGAAGGGGAAGTCTTGCCAAGTCTTTGCTTAGTTAGCGCAACTGCAGACTGTTATCCCATTTGATCAAGAAAGGCAGCTCCATTTAATGAAGTCTTGGGGCTACTAATGTGCCTGAGTATTTGTGGCCATCTGCAGAAAGACAATATTTCTGAGTTTGTCTTGGTTGGTCTATTCCAGGGGTCGGCAACCTTAAACACTCAAAGAGCCATTTGGACCCGTTTCCTACAGAAAAGAGAACACCGGGAGCCACAAAAACCTTTTGACATCTAAAATGAAGATAACACTGCATATATCGTTTTTTTACCTTAATGCTATGTATAAAAAAACTATAGTGTGTTGCATTTATGTAATCAATGAACTGCTACAGAGAAAAAAAAATTTTATTTCTGCATGCAACAAAAACATTTTGAACTCCGAAAACAAAGATGGGTTGAAAAGCTCAATAAATTGTGTGCCAGCGGATGTCGCACATTGGCAGTTGCGATGCATGTTTTGAGTTACAGGGAGCCGCAGCAGAGGGATGAAAGAGCCACATGTGGCTCCAGAGCCGTGGGTTGCAGACCCCTGGTCTATTCTCGCAGCCAGAGATTCAGGGCAAGCAGTTGTGTCCTTATTGTACAATGTGTCCTGTCTTGTTTCCAAGTAGAATGACTACATGGGGAACAGATTTCATACAGAAGAGCTTGTATGAGTCTAATTTGGGTACTACTTAAATTTGAAGACAACGCCTTGATCTAAAAAAAAATAGTTCAAAGAGAGAAAGATGAGAGAGGGGGGGAGGGAGGGAGAGAGAGAGAGAGAGAAGTTGAGATGGAGATGGAGATGGAGATGGAGATGGAAAGAGAGAGAGAGAGAAAGAGAAAGAGAGAGGGAGGGAGGGAGAGAGAGGGAGAAAGTTCACCTGGAATATTTTACCTGATCACCTGGAATATTTTACTAAAAGAGCTGCGGTTGCGCTGTGGTTAGAGTGTAGAACTGCAGGCTACTTCTGCTGATCACCGACTGCCAGCAGTTCAGCAGTTCAAATCTCACCAGGCTCAAGGTTGACTCAGCCTTCCATCCTTCTGAGGTTGGTAAAATGAGGACCCAGATTGTTGGGGTGAAGTGGTATATAAGTCTAAGTGCTATTGCTATTGCTAATTGTGGAAATATAGCCATTTTATTAAAAAAGATCTGAAGAAGAATTTGAATCATTGATATTTTCTGAGGACCATAACTTCTGAGAAGCTTTTAATGATGGAAGGAACTAATTAAGAACAAAACACACAACTTTGAGAAACTTTTAACCTCATTGTTCAAATTCACCTTGTTACTGCTTACATGGAGTTCTAAAACTGAACATTTTATTTAGCATAGCTGATAAGATATTGCCTCAAAAATAAGAGGAAAATTCCATCTCTTGAGTATTTATTTATTTATTTATTTATTTGTGACATTTATATACCGCCTCACAGTGCAAGCACTCTCTAAGCCAGCGGTTCCCAACCTGGGGGTCGGGACCCCTTTGGGGGTCAAACGTCCATTTCCCAGGGGTCGCCCTAGCATCCTCAGCTCCCCCCCCACTGCCACAAGCCTGGCCATATCGGTTCAATTCGCCCGAGCCCTCCAATTGATCGGGAGAGGTGCCATTCGGCGAGAGGCGTTTGTGACGCCTGGCGGCCGAGCTTTGAAGGCATCAGCTAAGGGGCGGGGTGTCACAAGATTGCACGCTGGAGAGTGCAAGACGGTGCTTAAGACATCTGTGGCCGCCCCTGTCTCCTGCTCGCAGCGGCAGTTTTTTCCCACTGGTGTCGAAGGGAAAGGGAGTCACGGGAGGGAACGGCCAGCCAACGACCACTTAAGTTTAACAGCGCACGATGGCGGGAAGGAGGACAGCTGGGTTGGGCTCGTCTGTCTGCCCTCTCGCCTTCAGCTGGCGCGGAGACCCAGCGAACAAAGAGGCAAACAGGGAGGGAGGGAAGAGAGAGACTGAGAGATATTAGCGCAGGGCTAGCCTGATCATACAGCCTCGGTGCTGAGGGGACCACCAGGGACTTAGCAGGAGGAGCTAAGCCAGAGGGAACTGGAGAAGGAGGTGGTGCCGGAGTATGGTCCATCGCTTCCGCCCTGCTCTGTCTTTGCAGGGGTTTTGGAAAGGGTGGGTAAGCAGGCCCCATGTGGGAGGAAGGAATATGGGGCTGTTTTAAGAAGAAAGAGCTTAAAAGAGGAAATTGGCTTTGGGGGCCCTGGCAATGTTTTTGGACCAATCATGGCTTTTTTTGCCTCCTGAAACTTTGGAGTCCTGGGAGAAAGCTACTAAACAGGGATTACTTTGCTGGAAACTTATCTGATTTCTAGTTTTTCGACACTGCAGGCCACAATTTCTCAACCTCAACAACTTGAATATACCTGGACTTCAACTCCCAAAATTCCCTAGCCAGCTTTGCTTTGAATTCTGGGAGTTGAAGTCTAGGCACCTTAAAAGTTGCTGAGATTGAGAAATATTGCTGTACACTTGTTGGTTATCAAGTCTAAATACAGAAGTAGACTTGTTGTGGAAGATGATATTCCTTGTGCTCTTGCAAAGACTGGCCCAAGAATTTCTGATCTGGCATAATTACATATTGTTTTTGTGATTAATTGCTATGCTTTAATTATGTTCAATTTGTAACAATGAAAATACATCCTCCTTCATAACAGTAGCAAAATTACAGTTATGAAGAAGCAACAAAAATAATTTTATGGTTAGGGGTCACCACAACATGAGGAACTATATTAAGGAGTTGCGGCATTAGAAAGGTTGGGAACCAATGCTCTAAGCGGTTTACACCAGTAAGCAATGTATATTTATATTGCCCCCAACAATCTGGGTCTTCATTTTACCTACCTCAGAAGGATGGAAGGCTGAGCCAACTTGAGCTGGTGAGATTTGAACCGCTGACCTGCAGATCACAGTCAGCTAAAGTGGCCTGCAGTACCCCACTCTAACCGCTGCGCCACCTCGGCTCTTTATAGTATATGAGTGTTTTTGATAAATAAATAAAATAAATTGTAATAGCAAATGCTTAAACCCTGGACAGAAACAAAATCCCCTCATTTATACATAAAATATCCGATGTTCTTCTTACCTAGTTTGGCAAATGTCCATCAGATTTCATTTAGTATCTTTTCAGAATCATTGAGGTATAAAAGCAACAACAAATGGAATATTTTCAAGGAGTTTTAGAGTTGTGTCAGAGCAGTACCTCTTCCCAGCAGAAAAGTAAAAGTCTGAATAAAATTGTGTACCAGTGTTGTGGTAGAAATATCAGGGGAGATGGAGGCAAAAGAGCTACAGGCTGCTCTGAATGATTATGTAAAACTGGAGTTTTCACCAGAATGCGAAATGCATTCCATCTTTCCACCATGGTCAACAATTCTCAACAAAATGTTACCTCCTTTTCTCATGTTGTCATTCCCCGTGATCATTAAATGACAGCGCAATCTCCCACAATTACTTCAAATGAGCTCATTTAGTGTTGAAAGCAAAATGATGAAGTTTGTTTCTTGATCCCATGAGTAATTAATTCTGCACTGGTATGATTGACTGCACACAGTATTACTAACTTGCGCTGTTCTGACTGTTTCTAGGATGTGAGAACATCCTAAGGTGAAACGTAATTATGACTATTTGGATTTTAAAAAAATTGCATTTGTATAGATGGGATGTAAAAAGGAGTGGTGCAGTGGCCTAGAGGTCGAGCTCTCATCTCACAATCAGGAGGCTGTGAGTTCGATCCTAGGTAGAGGCAGATATTTCTCTCTCTGGGCACACTGAGATTATATCTGCTGAACTAAGCTCCGCATTGGCGACAGGAAGGGCATCCGGCTAGTAAACACTCTGCTAGCTCCATTCAGTTGCCCAGACTCCACCTTGCAAGGGATTATGGGGTCGTTAAACAATGATGATGATGATAGATGGGATGTACAAAATTTAACAGGATGCTTTTCAAATCCAGTTGCAAACTGAACTGCTAACTGCTCAATATTTGCTTCATAGGATAAATTAAGCATATTTTTTCTAATGTCCAAGAAGTGATATATTAAAGTCTTCTGTAGAAGGGGACAAAGATCTATTACATGGTAGTAGAATTTAATGGCCACCGATGAGCAACTTCTAAACTTATGGACTTCCAGATGTTGCAATTTTTAAATGTCGGCCAGTGAGCTACTTCTATGTAAGTCATCATCCCTGCCTTGGTATCAGGGGCGGGTTGCTCACTTACCGATACCGGTGCGCTGCATGTGCATCTCCACATTTTGTGCACGTGCTCACTACATGCGCGGACCCCCTCATGTGATTTTGCTTCTGCGCATGCGTGGAAGCAAAATCTCACCAAAATCTTATGAGGAGATGCATGCACACGCGAGATTTCGGCGAGATTTTGCTTCCGCACATGCACAGAAGCAAAAAACCCAAAAATTCTTTTAAAAAGATGGCAATGTGCGTGACGGACTGGCGAAGACGGCACCAGAGCGGTCGCACACAAATTGCGCAATCAGCCGCTCCCTATCTGAGCTACGCACCAGACCGCACCGGTAGGAACCCGCCACTGCTTGGTATTAGTGTAAATATCAGCTGTCATCTTAGGTGTCAAGACATATCATGATGCCATTGCACAAATTGCAAAATTAACATCACGTGCATAAATACCTTTTTATGACAACACTTGCCTCCTCCCTCATGGCCAATAGCTGTCATAGTCAGTTGGGAATGGCAATCACTCCACCTCTGAATGATAATAATGAAAGCTGTACTCTTTCCTAAAAGGATTATAGGCAGTCCTCGACGTACAACCACAATTGAGCCCAAACTTTCTGTTGCTAAGCGAGACAGTTGTTAAGTGAGTTTTCCCCCATTGTATGCCCTTTTCTGCCACAGTTCAAAACTGAATCACTGTGGTTATTAAATTAGTAATGCTTGTTAAATGAATCTGGCTTTCCCATTGCCTTTGCTTGTCAGAAGGTTGCAAAAGATGATCACATGACCTTGGGACACTGCAACCATCATAAATACAAGACAGTTGTCAAGTGACTGAATTTTGGTCACATGACCATGGGAATATTGCAGTGGTCGTGTGAAAACTGGTCACATGTCATTTTTTTCCCATGCCATTTGAACAGTCATTCAATAAATAGTTGTAAGTCGAGAATTAGTTATATAGAAAATTCTTCTAGATGTGATTCACAAAAGCAACTCAATAGTCTTAGTTTGAAAATGTTATATTTATTTAGACGAGAAGAGAACAGAAGAGAACAGAACAGAACAGAATAGAATAAACATCACAACACAACACAACACAACACAACATAACATAACATGAGTTGTAAGGGACCTTGGAAGTCTTCTAGTCCAACCCCCTGCTTAGGCAGGAAACCCTACACCACTTCAGACAAATGGTTATCCAACATCTTCTTAAGAACTTCCAGTGTTGGAGCATTCACAACTTCTGGAGGCAAGTTGTTCCACGGATTAATTGTCCTAACTGTCAGGAAATTTTTCCTAAGTTCTAAGTTGCTTCCCTCCTTGATTAGTTTCCACCCATTGCTTCTTGTCCTACCCTCAGGTGCTTTGGAGAATAGCTTGACTTTGGAGAATAGCTCAAATATTTACACTGTATATTTGAGGGTTTTTCTTAAAAGCCAGTTCACAATGTCACAACTGGCTTAAAGGTTTGAAATAATTTATTCTCTATGAAACTTAGATTCCATGGTTATTCCTATGATGATACAGAATTAATTAAAGCAAGCCAAAAGATAGATTGTTAAATATATCTTAATCTGTAGAATATCCAAGTAAATGCTATCCACTAATATTTTGGCTGTTGAACCAAATGAATGGTAGATTTGGTGATTCATACCTTTTTACCTTGCCTTGGGTATGCTAATAAAACAATGAATCATGGATTGCTTTAAAATTAAATTGCTGGCATTGTAATTTAAGTAATGTTGTGTTTCTGGGAGAACCCAGAAATATTCTATTTGCATATCTAAGTTATAAATTAAACTTATGTTTAATACATAATCTGGAAGAATTTTGTGGAAAAGAACAACATATATTTATTGGAAAGCATGTTTGCTAGGGGATAAAAGATACTATTAGTAACTCATAGCCCATTCTAAAATTTACTTACATTCCACATTAACATTGCTATTTGTTGAAAAGCTAACATTTCAGGTATAGCATTATAACTCTCAAACTTAGAGAATGTATGAATCCCAAATGCAAAGAATTTCTACGGCCAAAATTCCATTCTGTCATAAAATTGTTCTCATCCTCATATTTCCAACTCTCTAACTATCACCATCACACACACACACACACACACACACACACACACACACACACACACACAAAAAAAAAAAAAAACAACACCACAGCTGTGAATTGTCTGTGGAAATTCTCAGTTATCCAGGTCATGGTTGTCTCAAAGGCGCTTTTTCAAAAGGCAACTGGGCTGCCACAAAGAAGAGGGAATCAAACTATTCTCCAAAGTACCTGAGGGCAGGACAAGAAGCAATGGGTGGAAACTAAACAAGGAGAGAAGCAACTTAGAACTAAGGAGAAATTTCCTGACAGTTAGAACAATTAACCAGTGGAACAACTTGCTTCCAGAAGTTGTGAATGCTTCAACACTGGAAGTTTTAAAGAAGAGATTGGATAACCATTTGTCTGAAATGGTATAGGGCAGGAGTGTCAAACTCAAGGCCCGGGCGCCGGATCCGGCCAATGGGGTACTTAGATCTGGCCCGTGGGGCTGCCCTGGAAACAGCGAAGGAATGGTTTGCGGTGCTTCTGCCAGCAAAAACTGGCTCCCAAACTCCATTTTCGGCTGCCATGGCCTCCTGCAACCCTCTGCCAGAAAACAGCTTCCCAAGTTCAGTTCACTGGCAGAGGGTTGCAGAAGGCGGTGGCAGCCGAAAACGGTGCTCGGGAGCCTGTTTTATCTGGCAGAGCGCTCAGGCCACCACAGGTGTCCCCAACAGGAGTGATGCCAAGCTGGCCGCACCCACCCTGGCCACACCCACCCCTGCCCCTCAAGGTCAAACACAACCCTGATGCGGCCCTCAATGAAATCGAGTTTGACACCCCTGGTATAGGGTTTCCTGCCTAAACAGACTAGAGGTCCAACCAAGATCCCTTCCAACTCTGTCTATTCTATTCTATTCTATTCTATTCTATTCTATTCTATTCTATTCTATTCTAGTCTAGTCTAGTCTAGTCTAGTCTAGTCTAGTCTAGTCTAGTCTAGTCTAGTCTAGTCTAGTCCAGTCCAGTCCAGTCCAGTCCAGTCCAGTCCAGTCCAGTCCATTCTATTATTCTCTTCTCTTCTCTTCTCTTCTCTTCTCTTCTCTTCTCTTCTCTTCTCTTCTCTTCTCTTCTCTTCTCTTCTCTTCTCTTCTATTCTATTCTATTCTATTCTATTCTATTCTATTCTTCTCCCTTGAGGAAGAAGAAAATGTTTGCTTCTCACCGAAGAAGCTTCTTCAGTTCTGGGCCTCAATAATTTTCACTCAGGGAGAGTTCTAACAACCAGATGACTGCAAAGAAATGTGATCCTTCCAATTCCTCCACTCCCCCATATGTCAGAGCTAACCCTTCCATCACCCCACCATCCTGCCAGAACCGATGAAGCTTCTTGGATGAGAAGCAAAATGTCTCCTCCAAACTGAAAAAACAAAAAAAAACCAGTCCAGTTGCCTTTTGAAAAAATAACTTTGACACAATTGTGAATTCTTGCCCAGCCACAAAGTGGCTTGGCTGAGCATGCTTTGTTAATCCAACATCAGAGCAACATGGAGGGCGTATTTTCAATTTTGTGTGTGAATGTGAACATCTCATGCACTCCTTATATCCGTAATATGAAATTATGTTCCTCCGCTTCCAACTCAAGAGTTCTTTTGCTCGTCAAACCACCCACCCTCTATTTTCCTAGCAACATCTACATTTCTCACTCCTCGACATTGGAAAAATCTCTTTTTACATACAAGATTATCTTCCTTTCCCCCCCCCTCCTTTCTGTGTTTGCAGCTCTGCCGAAATGAATACAGCTCTGAGTTAAAACGTTAGCAAAGTAATGACTTCATATGAAAAGTACCGTGCGTGGAATCTAGGAAATCATTGTCACCACAAAATTGACAAACTCTGCAATTGAGAGAGCATGAGCTGGCATCTAATGGCTACACACACTGAAAACCAATCTTTATTTATTCAGTACTGGAACAACAGCTTTAATGCACAGCCATTTATATTGTTTTCTTCATAACAGATTTTTATTTCGCTTCCAGTTTTAACTTATGGCTAGGCAATTGTTTGTTACAGTAAACTGTAATTTGTACGCATTACGTTTTTCTTTCCTCTATACTTTAGTCAAAACTGATTATCAGAGGTTTATCAATCATTTCCCTTGATTGTTTTATTTTCTCTATTATTATAAATAGGGATGGACAGATTTCCCTTGTTCCAATGAACTGAGTTCAGTCTGCTCATTTTTCTTGTCCTATATTCTGTTGACTCTCCCCTTGGTTTATAACATTTTATAATATTTAAAGTTTATAAAATTTGGGGCATTGTTGCATGGTTTTTAGTTTACATAATTTTCTTCCTAGGACGTGCTAGCACAACACACAAAGTATATTGATAATATCAGAGCATTGTGACATAACGTCATGATTGGGGCAGAAAATATTTAACCAGAAGTGTTGGTCAAATACAATGGTCTGTATAGCATGGCTGGCTCAGGAATTCTGGGAGTTGAAGTCCACAAGTCATAAAAGTGACATTGTTTCCCACCCCTGGTCTACCATAAGGATATTATAATTCTGTAACCCTCTTTGGGTTTCCCAAATGAATAAGAAAAGGTTATTTCAATGATAGCACTATCTTATCTGTGAGATGCACTGCTCAAATACAGTCACCCAACATGTATCACATGTAACACAAAAAATTGTGTGTGTGTGTGTGTGTGTGTGTGTTTGTTTGTTTGTTTGTTTGTGTTGGCTAAAATGAGACGTTGTACTTACCTGAGACGTCCATTCTCGTAGGGTGGAGCTAGCCGCCAAGATTGGGTATTGGCACAGCCTTCTAGCCAATGATGACTGAGTCTGGAAAAGTATAAAAGGTGGCTCTAGGCCTAGATTCCCCCTCTTTTTGGCGAGGGATAAATGCCAGACTCAAGTGCCATCAATCCAACAAGTTTATTAACTGTCTAAACAAGAATGTCTACATGAGTGAGTAGCCTAAATACCTAACCTAACTACCTAGAGACAGAGGATAACTATGTACACTAATATTCCTAGAAACCTAATGAACCATACAATATGAATAACCTGTCCAGCCAGAATACATGCAGAAGGGAGGGACTTGGCGGCTAGCTCCACCCTACGAGAATGGACGTCTCAGGTAAGTACAACGTCTCATTCTCCATAGTGGGTGGAGCTAGCCGCCAAGATTGGGACATGCCAAAGTAATCTTGTCCCCAGGGAGGGCCTCCTGATTCTGGCTGGGACCACCACCCTCCAAAGTTACCTGTTCCAGCACCCTGCGCCCAAAGTCAGCCTCCTGTGAGGCGAAGGCGTCCAGTCTGTAGTGCCGGACAAATGGCGTTGGTGATGCCCAGGTGGCAGCCCGGCAAATTTCCTCAATGGAAGCCCTAGTGTTCCATGCCGCAGTGGTGGCCGCGCTGCGAGTGGAATGGGCAGTAACCCTGGTGGGTCATGGCAGTGACAATTGTTCATATGCAATGTTAATGACATATTTAATCCACCGACCCACCATAATAGAGGATGCCTTCCTCCCCATGGAAGTATGGTGAAAGGAGACAAACAAGGCCTCAGTCCTGCGAAAAGCAGCTGTTCTCTGAATATAAATGTCCAGTGCACGCCTCACGTCCAGGAGGTGCCACTGCCTTTCAATGTCTGAGGATGGAGAAGGGTAGAATGATGGTAAAACCACCTCCTGAGCCCAGTGGAAATAAGAGTTTACCTTTGGCAAAAAGGTGGGATCCAATCGTAAAACCACCCTGTCCTGGTGAAACACACAGAGGTCACTCCTGATGGAAAGGGCAGCCAGTTCAGATATGCGACGGGCGGAAGTGACAGCCACCAGGAAAACCACCTTGTAAGTCAGGTGGGCCAGAGAGGCAGAATCCAGGGGCTCAAAGGCGCCCCCCGTGAGTGCTGATAACACTTTTGATAAGTCCCAGGTGGGATACCTATGCACCACAGGAGGGCATCTATTCACTGCGCCCTTCAGGAACCTGGAGACTAGGGGGTGAGTGGAGAGTTTCCCCAGAGAAGGGCAAGACAACACTGTGGACAGGGCAGCAATTTGGCGTTTGAGGGTACTTGGGGCAAGACCCTTAGCTAACCCCTGGCGTAGGAATTAAAGAACATTTACGACCGAGAGGTCCAATGGGGAATGACCCTCCCTATCACACCAGGAACAGAAAGCCTTCCAGGAGGCTGAGTAAATACGATGTGTGGAAGGTCTGCGGGAGTCAAGCAAGACCTCCATGATGTCCTCGGGGATCCGACGGCTCGTCAGAGTGAGCCGCTCAAGCGCCAGGCGGTCAGTTGCAACCAGTGAGGCTCTGGATGCTGCACTGACCCCTGGAGCAGCGACCACTCTGTCGGAGGGATCCTCCATGGGGGTGAGACCGACAGGGAGACCAGGTCGGCATACCAGGCTCGCCTTGGCCAGTCGGGTGCCAGAAGTACTACCTCGGCTCTTTCTTCCAGGATTTTCCGGATGACCTGCGGAATGATGGGAATGGGGGGAAACGCATAAAGCAGCCCCTGAGGCCAGGTGCAGCGGAGGGCGTCCACCCCTTCTGCTCCCTGAGTTTGATACCGGGATAGAAACCTGGGCAGTTGGGCATTACCTGGGGTGGCGAAGAGGTCCATTACAGGCTGGCCGAATTGACCCACAAGTCGGTGGAAAAGATCTGGGTGTAAACTCCACTCAGAATGGTCTATCTGGTGCTGGCTAAGCCAGTCCGCCCTGGTATTGTCCACCCCAGAAATATGTTCAGCAGAGAGGGACAGTAGGTGTTGTTCTGCCCATAGCCCTAACTGCATGGCCTCTGACATCAACTGAGGAGACATGGTCCCACCCTGTCTATTTATGTGGGCCTTGGTGGCCACGTTGTCAGTAAGGACCATCACATGAGAGTCCCGCAGGAGAGGCCCGAACTGTTTGAGGGCTAGGAAAACCGCCCGTAATTCCAGGACATTAATGGGTAGAGTTGTCTCATCAAGTGACCATGAACCCTGCGCCACTTGCGCACCCGTATGAGCCCCCCAACCTGACAGGCTGGCATCGGTGGTGACCAAAATTTGCCTTGGGGGAAGGAAACAGGTACCCCTGTGGACTGCAGAGGTGGTCCACCAAATCAGTGACCTCCGGACAGAGGCCTGGAGTCTCACTTTGGCTGGCGAATGGACTCTACCTTGACGTTGGTAGGGAAGGAGGAGCCATTGGAGATCCCTGGAGTGTAAGTGGGCCCATGGGACAATATGAATGGCCGAAATCATCTTGCCCAGGAGGGAGGACAGCAGATTCAGTGGGACTGAGTTTTGCCTCAGAACTTGCTGGGTTAAAGCCAATAGGCTGTCTCTCCGTTCCTGGGAGAGGTACACCTTACACTCCAGGGAGTCAATGATTGCCCCCAGATGGGTAATTCTGGTGGTGGGTGTCAGCTGGCTCTTGGGTCGATTGACCAAGAAGCCAAGGTGGTCTAGGGTATGAAGCACTGCCTGGACATCTCTCTCTGCCTGAGAAGGAGAAGCAGAGGAGATGAGAATATCGTCCAGGTAGCACTGGATCCTGATGGGAATGGATCTGAGGTGGGCGGTCAGCGCCGCCAAGACCTTCGTGAAGACCCTTGGCGCTGAGGACAGGCCAAAGGGGAGCGCCCCATATTCATAATGCACCCCTGCATAACAAAACCGCAAGTACCGGCGATGAGATGGCCGAATTGGGATGTGGAGGTAAGCCTCCGAGAGATCTATGGATGACAGTAGATCTCCCTTCCTGATACTTGCCAGAATGGAATGCAGGGTGTGCATTTTGAATTTCTTATGGACTATGTACCTATTGAGGCGCTTAAGGTCCAATATTGCTCTCCACCCTCCCGAGGATTTGGGCACTACAAATAAAATGGAGTAGAAGCCCTGCCCCTGTTGGTCCTCAGGCACCTGTTGGATGGCTCGAATGTCCAACAGGTGCTGGATGGCCTGGTTCATGAGGACCCGCTTTTCTGAATTTGATAAAATGGGGCATCGAAGGAAAAACCTCGGGGGGGTGGAGAGAAACTCCAAAGAGAGACCTGACTTCAGGGTTTTACAAACCCATGCGTCATTGGTGATTTCCTCCCATCGACTGGCATAGAGTGCCAGGCGACCCCCTATGGGAGGAACAGCCGGAGAATTACTTAGTCCGGCGGAAGGGGCGACCACCGGCCCCTCTAAAGGACCGTTTGTATTGGTTCCCCCGGAAAGGACGGTCAGAGGAAAACCTCTGGCGTGGCCCGTATTGCCCCTGCCCTTGCCCTTGGAAGTTCCCCTGCGGTTGGGGCTGGAATTTACTCTGTGGTTGATAGGCCCCTCTATAGTTCCTCCTGGGGAAGAAGGGTGACCGGGAGGAGGGCTTGCGGCCACCTGAGGGAAGGACCTTCTTTTTGTCCTTCGTCTCAACCAAAATTCGGTTAAGAGGCTCACCAAACAGATTCTGACCCGCCACAGGGCTGGAGGCCAGCTTCCATTTATACTTAACATCCGCAGACCAGTTGTGCAGCCAGGTCATGCAGCGCGCCACTGATGCAGATGCCATGGCCCGTGCTGAGAATCTGGCCGACTGAAGGGTGGCGTCAGAAGTAAATTGCGCCGCGGCCAGCAGCTTATTGAGGTCCTGGTGGGCGCGTAGGTCGGAGGGTGGCAGGTGGTCCTGGAGGGCGTGAAGCCACTTGACCGAGGTCCTGCAAAAGAAGGAAGCGGTAGCAGCTGACTTCAGGGCCCACGCAGCCGACTGATGACCCCTCTGGAGTGTCGTCTCCATCTTGCGGTCCTCCGGGCAGAGGAGTTCGTCTGGTTCACCGGACATCGAGGAGCTGGGGAACAGGGTCAGGACCGGGCTGTCCACGGGAGGCACTGTTAAATGCTGAGCCAAAGCAGAGTCAACGTTAAAGTATCTTTTGTCCAGAGTGGTGGACATTGACCCTGAAGTGGGGTTCTGCCACTGCTTTAGAATAGTCTCTACAAAGAGCTTCGGGGCAGGCACTACATCAGATTGTGAGGCCGTGGGCTCGAACATGGGGTCTGGCTCAGCTGTTTGAGTGGTTGACCCAGTGGGTGGTAGCAGGTTGGCCGTAGTCTTTGCTTTGTGCAAAAGTGACCTAAATAAGGAGGGCTGAAACAGGGCAGAGGAAGCCACTGGCTCAGGGGCCAAGTCCTCATCATCAGACATGGCCAGTTCTGGGAGGATGGGCCCCAGATCTGCACCCTGGTCGCTATCGTCCCGTAGGTCGGCTAGGGGATCAGAGAACTCCTCCTCCCCCTCGTCGTTACTCTCTAGGTCAGAGTTGTCTGGACTGTCCAAGTTTTGCTGTTGTCTCGTGGCACAGTCTTTCTGGGATGTGGACTGCCCTGCCATTGCCCTAATTCCTGCCTCCACCCCCTTCCTGATCGCTTTATTAATCCTATCTTGGATCTCTCTTGATTGTAAAGGATCCAAGTTGGAGGCCGCACTAGGTGAGGCGCCCCTGGACGAGAGCCTTGGGCCCCAAACATTTCCTTCAGACCTACGTAAGTTTGCTCCATCGATGGAGACGTTGTCAGGGGAGTGGGACTGGGAGGTTCCCCTGTGACGTGGGGTAGTTCCCTTGTCCTGCTTTGGTAGGCTCTTGTCTCCCGATTGAGAGGAGTGCTTGGTCTTAGAGGGTCTATCCTTGGTAGGTGGAGCAGGAGATTGGGGCCTAGTGGGGGATCGATCCCTGGTTGGAGAGGGAGATGCCACCCTGGTGAGATCGGCTTGATCCACCGTAGCTCTTGGAGTCTTAGTTTTGGTCTTGCCAGACCTTTGCACTTTCTCAGCCATAATGTGAGGACCAAGGGAAAAGGTTGTTCACTCAATTTACTGCAGACAAAATGGCTGCCAGTCACGAGGCTGAGTTAAAATGGCTGACAGGGCTGTGGGAGGAGATGACAGTTGCTCTAGAGTGGGCAAGATGGCCGCCTGTCGCCGGGCAGATTAGGCTGACAGAAAAAAAGGGCTGTTAAAACAGAGGCAGTCTGTAGCTTAAAGCTCTTTCTTCCCTTTTTTTCTTTCTTTCTTTTCTTTTTCTTTTTTTGTTTCTGGAGTGCAAACGGTTAAATGTCAAGTGCACTCACGAGACCTTGCAAGGCAGACTTCTGAAGGGTCCTCTTGCCGTGGGGTCTGCTGTGCGGCACACTGTCAGTCCTGAGAGACAGATAGACGCCTCTCCGACGTCCAGGCAGGCTGGCAGGCTGCAGTCGGCGTGGGATCAAAGGCCCAGGTCCTCTCGCGCTCCCGCGGCTGCGGAGCGCTTTCGGCCGGAAAAAATTAATCAGGGGGCTGCCGACGGCTTGCGCGCGTCGGTCCCACGAGCGTCAGCTGTTTTGCAGCTTAATTATAGCCTCCGGGCACCGCGAGGGACCGGAAAAGCTATTTCTGACAGCCGGCAGTTTAAAATTGGCGCGGAGGCTCGTTAGCCGCCCAAACTGCCGGCGAGGCCTTTTTTTTCTCTTCCGATCCCTTTGATGTCAGCTGGGGATCGGAAGGCTCACGGACGGCTCAGTTAGATTGCCGGGCCGGCGGAGAACAGTGGCACCACAAAAGGAGGGAAAAGAAAAGAGAAAAAAACAAAATTCAATTCCCCTGGGTCAGCTTGCCTGATGGCCCCTCGGCTCTCCTATAGGCAGTTTGTGGTTGGAGGTGGTGTGGTTAACCCCTCGTTGACCAGACCCGGTGCCAGATATTATTGAGGCCTCAATTCAAGCCCAGATAAGCGGTGGAGAACCGCTGGCCCCCCCAATCTCCAGGGGCCCTTTCCCTCACCCTCAACAGCCGGTATTAATTATATGGTTGGTAACGCAGCAAAAAATATAATAAAAAGGAGGAAAAACAAAAAGACTATACTGGGCCTTCGGCTGGAGGGGCGAGCGACAGTCAGACTTGCGGCCAACTGCCTCCACCCTGGTAGGTTTGCCAGAAAAGGGAACCAGGGGAGCTCGATTAGGGAAAGAAAATTTAGAATTAGTATTAGAAGAAAGGAAAAAAACTTACAATTGTAATTTAAGTAGCAGTTGGATTTGAAAAAGGCACTAGTCAATGGCTATGACTGAGTCAAAAAGAGGGGGAATCTAGGCCTAGAGCCACCTTTTATACTTTTCCAGACTCAGTCATCATTGGCTAGAAGGCTGTGCCAATACCCAATCTTGGCGGCTAGCTCCACCCACTATGGAGAATGAACTTTTTAAAAAAATATTGTTTTTTTTATTTGGTGTAGTCTTAATTTTCTCAACCCCTTTCATTCACTTTATCTTTACCACTTTCCTTTTCTGTTTCATGTTTCATAGCATATACTTTTAATATGCTCTTAACCTTTTGGTAAATGTCTCTGAGAACCAGTGGCAAGAAGGAATGAATATATATATAATATTAAAATGTACATCTGAAGCAGCATTTTTGCACAGTAAAACTGTATTCACATATTTATCTGCAGTGTTACCTGCACTTCTATCCAAGTTATTTAGCTGGATGTTTTAAAATCTCCAATTAGTCACCAATAAATATTTATGTATTCTTGGAAACAAAACTACTTCCTTAGGTAAATGTTTTTGCTAACTCTCTCTTGAAATACAGCCTTTTTTTCTGCAATGCTGCATAGCCAACTATTTTTCCATATACTCATTTTCTTTTTACAGAGTTGCCTTTACGGGTAACTACAAGCAGTAGGAACAACCACAAATGCAACCTTAAGTTTGTGTATGCAATTCCCAGATCTGTGATATTTTCTTTTTCATTTATGACATTTCTAACCCTGTTTCATTTTGATATACTTTTTGGAGAATGGAGGGGTATCACCTGAAAACTCATGTCAACATTGACATCATGTCAATGTTCTGCTGCTGTTTTTTATTTATTTATTTAGTGTATGGCATCTGCAGAGGTCATACAATCACTGATATGCAACACTAATAAAATGCATTAGGCCTACCAACACAGATATAAGTTTAAGTAGAACATCAGAGGGATATGGATATGGATACCGATACCAATATCTATCTATCTATCTATCTATCTATCTATCTATCTATCTATCTATCTATCTATCTATCTATCTATCTATCTATCTATCTATCTATCTATCTATCTATCATTTTATTTATTTATTTATTTATTAAATTTATATACCGCCCTTCTCCAGGGGACTCAGGGCGGTGAACAGCCAAGTAAAAAGATTAAAATACATTTAAACCAAGTAAAAAACATTAAAATACATTTAAAATAAAATATTCAATATGGCCCTAATTTAATACAATTAAAATTTAGTAAAATCTTAAAATTTTAAAAACCCCAAAAACTTTTTCACGCCAGCCCGGCTTGATAAAAATAATGTGTCTTGAGGGCACGGCGGAAGGTGGACAGGTCGTGAATTGTTCTTAAGTCTGGAGGGAGCTGATTCCAGAGGGTAGGTGCTCCCACAGAGAAGGCCCTCCCCCTGGGCATCACCAGCCTACACTGCTTGGCTGATGGCACCCTGAGGAGGCCCTCTCTGTGGGAGCGCACTGGTCGATGGGAGGCAGTTTGTGGCAGCAGGCGGTCTCGGAGATACCTAAATCCAATGCCATGGAGCGCTTTAAAGGTAGTAACAAGCACCTTGAAGCGCACCCGGTAGATCACCGGAAGCCAGTGCAGCTCGCGCAGGAGGGGTGTTATATGGGAGCGCCAATTAGCCCCCGAAACCACCCGCACGGCCGCATTCTGGATCAGTTGGAGCCTCCGGGTGCTCTTCATGGGGAGCCCCATGTAGAGAGCATTACAGTAGTCCAGACGCGACGTGACCAGGGCATGGGTGACTGTGCACAGGGAATCCCGATCCAGAAAGGGCCGCAACTGGCGTATCAGGCGGACCTGATAAAAGGCCGCCCTGGTCACAGCTGTCAGATGGTCCTCTAAGGACAGCTGTGGATCCAGGAGGACACCCAGATTGCGAGCCCTTTCGGCGGGGGCTAGAGACTCGCCCCCAATAATCAGAGATGGAATCATCTGACTATATCGAGACGCTGGGAACCACAGCCACTCCGTCTTGGAAGGGTTGAGCCTGAGTCGGTTTCTCCCCATCCAGATCCGCACAGCTTCCAGGCACCGGGACATCACTTCAAGGGCATCATTGGGGTGGCCTGGGGTGGAAATGTACAGCTGTGTATCATCGGCGTACTGATGGTACTTCACCCCAAAGCCACGGATGATCTCACCCAGCGGCTTCACATAGATGTTGAACAGAAGGGGCGAGAGAATCGACCCCTGGGGCACTCCATATGTAAGAGGCCTCGAGGACGACCTCTGCCCCCCTGCCAATACAAACTGCGACCGGTTGGAGAGAAAGGAGGAGAACCAACGAAAAACGGTGCCCCCTATCCCTAACTCTTCCAGCCGGTGCAGCATGATACCATGGTCGATGGTATCAAAAGCCGCTGAGAGGTCTAATAGGACCAGGACAGAGGAACAACCCCTGTCCGAGCCCTCCAGAGATCATCAACCAATGCGACCAATGCCGTTTCCATGCTGTGCCCGGCCCTGAAACCCGACTGGAACGGATCTAGGTATGATGATTCCTCCAAGTACTGGGGAAACTGTCGTGCGACCACACTCTCAACAACCTTCGCCACGAAGCGAAGGTTGGAGACAGGGCGATAGTTAGCTAAAATTGCTGGGTCCAGGGAGGGCTTCTTGAGGAGAGGCCTCACCACCGCTTCTTTCAAAGCCGTGGGGAAGTAACCCTCCCCCAAAGAGGCATTAATAATTCCCTGGAGCCAGCCTCGTGTAACCTCCCGGGTAGCCAGCACTAACCAGGAGGGACACGGGTCCAATAAACATGTGGCTGCACTGAGCCTCCCCAGAATCTTGTCCACATCCTCAGGGGTCACCGAGTCAAACTCTTCCCAGATAACGTTCTCAAGACTATTCCCTGTCACCGCGTCTGTATCCACCCAGTTGGAGTCCAGTTCCACCTGAATCTCAGCGATTTTGTCATGTAGATATCGTCCAAAGTCCTCAGCCCTGCCTTCCAGGGGATCCTCCCGCGCTTCTTGATGGAGTAAGGAACGGGTCACCCTGAACAGGGCTGTTGGACGATTCTCTGATGACACGATAAGAGCGGAAAAATACTTCAATTTCTCCGCTTTTATCGCCACTAGGTAGGTCTTAATATGCGACCTTACCAGTGTTCGATCAGATTCAGAGAGACTGGCCCTCCAACCGCTCTCTAGGCATCTTTTCTGGCGCTTCATCTCCCTCAGCTCCTCAGTAAACCAGGGAGCCGAGCGGGATCGGAGCCGAGTCAGAGGCCGCAAAGGCACAACTCGGTCCAAGGCCCCACTGGCCACCCTGTCCCAGGTGGCAACCAGGTCCTCGGCCGAGTTGAGGGCTAGATCATCAGGAAGTGGCCCAAGCTCCGTCTGGAACCTGTCCGGGTCCATCAGGCGCCTGGGGCGGACCCATCTAACTGGTTCCGCCTCCCTGCGGTGTGGGGAAGCGGTATGGAGGTCTAGGTGAAGGAGTGAGTGATCTGACCATGACAAGGGTTTAATGACTACATCCCTATATCAAGACCATTCAACCACTGGCCAGAGACAAAAATCAAGTCTAGAGTGTGTCCTCCCTCATGTGTGGGGCCATGAACTAACTGGGTTAGGTCCATGGCCATCATGGAAGCCAAGAACTCCCGAGCCAACTCAGATGTTTCACCAACGGATGGCAGGTTGAAATCTCCCATGACCAAAAGCCTAGGTGTGTCAACTGCCACCGTGGCTATCGTGTTGAGTAGCTCAGGCAGGGCAGCTGCTACGTGACAGGGAGCCAGATACGTAAGCAGCAAGCCCTTCTGAACCCCATGGCCCCATTTCCCAAGGAGGGACTCACAACCAGCTATCTGTGGCACAGTGGTCTCCCTTGGCCCAAGACCCTCATTAATAACAACCGCCACCCCCCCGCCCCTCCCCTGAGCCCTCGGCTGATGGAATGCTCTTAAACCTGGTGGGCAAATCTCCACCAGAGGGACACCTCCCTCCGGCCCCAACCAGGTCTCCGTGATACCCGCCAGGTCCATTCCCCCCTCAACAATAAGATCGTGAATGAGGGGGCCTTTATTTACCATGGACCTGGCATTGCATAGCATCAGCCGAAGACTCGGGTCCTGAGTATCTAAGCCACCCAGTATCCGGGGTGAGCTGTAGAGACCGGGACGCGCAATCGCTTTTAAGCAGCGAGTGCGCATCCCCAATACATGATATGGTCTCTTGCTCCCGATTCCATATCTGCCCCTTCCCATCACCGTGCTGATGGCACAACCCTCATTCAAATGTCCATTTTCCATAGACTGCTCCCCAATCCCTCGCCCAACATCCTCTCGCTCGTTACCCCCTGCCGGGCTATGCGCCAGCCTAGGAGGATTTCCCCCCCCAATCCCCCTTGGTTGTATTCCCAATTCCCCTTAAAACATATTTATACATTAATTTAAACAAAAAACCTCTTAAACCCCTTTTTGTTGCATGCCATCTCTCAGGGCTCCAAAGCCGGTCATCGAGGAAGGCCCTTGATAATACAGGGGGCCATCGCTGCGAGGGGGGGCATCTCGCAGTGCAAGCAGTTCCCTTGGAGAGTAGCCCATCACATAAATGGTGGGGTGAGGAGAGGGGGCTCCAGATCCATAGAAGTCATATTTCGAGGGGTTGAAGATGTAAAAAGATGTTGAAGAGGCTAAAGCAAGGAGGTTGAGGTTTAGGCCCCTACATTCTCCCACAATGAAGGGGCAGTCAGATTACGTGTCTGCAGGCAGGAAAGCCGACCCATCCATTCTCTCACAATGGTAGATGATAAGAAGTTCTGGTGAGCAAAACTCCATTCCAGCCTGCTGATAAGAATAAGTTTCCATCGGACTAGCCTCAGTAGCTCCAGTCCGCCTACCATCTCTTTCCCCTCAAGCCAGAAGTCACTGGATAACAGATGGAAATAGATGATATATTGCCAAGTTCGAAGGAGGGAGCAAAACATTACCTATAAGGTAAATGATGATGATAGTAATAAAACGCCCAGAGGTTATATAATGGCCATAAGATGTATAATTGGCCTGTAAGATGATCCCCGAGGCAGCTGGACAATAAACCTCGGTCTATTCAATCTGGGCCTGTGGAAGGGCGTGCTGCAAAAGATGGCATAGATGTCAACAAATGCCAGCAGCAACACCAGCAGCATCCTCACAGCAGCTTAGCAACTCCGGCAGCTCCAGGTTTTTCCAGCTGCCGGCATAACCCAGATAGAAATCTGGGAGGGTGCACCAAACCCCCTCTACCAAGGGGGGGGTGCACCAGGCTTCCTCCATGTTCCGTTCCTCCCCGCTCTGCCAGAGCTCTGCTGGACCCCCCGACCATCTCCAGTCCCATGGGGGCCAGCATTCAGAGACCTGCCTGTTGTCAGAGTCCAGCAAGGTTCTCCACAAAGCTCCACAAAACTGCTAGAATAACTTGAAGCGTGAGTAACGTTGAGAGAAGCCATCGCCGCGGCTGCCTATCCCACATTGCTCCGCCTTTTTCCCCTCGTTGCTGAGCTGTCCTAATACCTATTCAGGCAAGAGATGGCTCGTTAGGCATGTCCAGCCTTCGGCTTACTGGGCGTGGGGCCAAAACAAACAAAGTTGGCACCCAACGCCTGCAGAGACCCCCATTTCCTCACCATTTCCACAGCGTTCACCAGGGAGCTGCCATTCTAGCGCATGCTCAGATCAAACGAGATCATCTATCTATCTATCTATCTATCAGCCGAGGTGGCTCAGTGGTTAAAATGCAGCACTGCAGTTCAGCAGTTCAGCTGTTCAAATCTCACCGGCTCAAGGTTGACTCAGCCTTCCATCCTTCCCAGGTGGGTAAAATGAGGACCCAGATTGTTGGGGGCAATATGCTGAACTCTGTAAACCGCTTAGAGAAGGCTGTAAAGCACTATGAAGTGGTATATAAGTCTAAGTGCTATTGCTATTACTATTGCTATTGCTATTACTATTGCTATCTATCATCTCTCTCTCTCTCTCTCTCTCTCTCTCTCTCTCTCTCTCTCTCTCTCTCTCTCTCTCTCTCTCTCTCTCTCTTTCTCTCCATCCATCCCTATCTCTCTCTCTCTCTCTAACTTTCTATCTATCTATCTATCCATCCATCCATCCATCCATCCCTCCCTCCCTCCCTCCCTCCCTCCCTCTCTCTCTCTCTCTCTCTCTCTCTCTCTCTCTCTCTCTCTCTCTATCTATCTATCTATCTAATATGTGGATATTACTGTATATGAGATAAAATATTCAATTAAGGTAAAGCCATGATAAAATCACCATAATATGGCGCCTAAGAGTCGCAATAGGATTGACTTCAGTCCACAGGAGTAAGAGGCAACTCAGCCCAGCTATTATGTGTGAGAAAAAGAGGATGAAGACAGTCCCTCCCTAACTGTTCACTGTTGAATGTATTGTGAATGCCAATAATAGAGTCCTCAGTCTGACAAGATTTCTATATCAGTCTATACCTGCGAAACACTAAAGTACTCCAATTCCCATGAGTCATTTCGATTTGGGGCATGACAATTGCTCAGATTAAAATCTGAAGAGCAGCAGAATGCCCTTGAAAACAGCTTGAAGAAGGTTGTCCCAAAGGTGCTTTTTCAAGAGGCAACTGGACTTTCTGGGTTTTCTTTGAAGACGTTTGGCTGAAGAAGCTTCTTGGATGAGAAGCAAAACATCTTCAAAGAAAAACCAAAAAGTCCAGTTGCCTCTTGAAAAAAGCATCTTTGGGACAACCATGACCTGGATGACTGAGAATCTCCATAGACACTTGAAGAAGGTTGCTGCAAGGTGTTAACCAAAGGGCATGGATAGGTGCACATGACCTCTTCCTGTTTTATTAGTAGTTCATGTCAAGAATTCCAGAGTTTCAGATCAGAAGTTGAAGTTGAGAAAACATCATTGCTTTTTGGCAAAAAAATTATTTCTTCATTCATTCATTCATTCATTCATTCATTCATTCATTCATTCATTCATTCATTTATTTCTCAAACATGTACAAGATAGCAGGTATAGGTATAAACACAAACATAAACAAAGGAAGTAAGTACAGATAAATGGGGACAGTAAGACAGGGACGGAAGGCACGCTGGCGCGCTTATGCACGCCCCCTTTACGGACCTCTTAGGAATGGGGTGAGGTCCACGGTAGACAGTTTGAGGTTGAAGCTGTGAGGGTTTGAGGATGTAACAACGGAGTCGGGTAGAGCATTCCAGGCATTGACCACTCTGTTGCTGAAGTCGTATTTTCTGCAATCCAGTTTGGAGCGGTTTACATTGAGTTTGAATCTATTGCGTGATTGTATGTTGTTGCGGTTGAAGCTGAAGTATTGATTGACAGATAGGACATTGTGGCAGATGATTTTATGAACTACATTTAGATCAGATCAAAGGCGACGTAGCTCTAAGTTTTCTAAGCCCAAAATTTCAAGTCTGGTGGAATAAGGTATTCTATTGTGAGTAGAGGAATGGAGTACTCTTCTCGTGAAATACCTCTGGACCCGCTCAGTAGTGTTAATGTCCAATATACAGTGTGGATTCCAGGCGAATGAGCTGCATTCAAGAATTGGTCTGGCAAAGGTTTTGAAATGCCCTAGTTAGCAATACAATGTTACCAGAGAAGAAGCTTCACAAGATTAGGTTAACAATTCTTAATGCCCTTTTGGCAATGGTGTTACAGTGAGCTCTGGGGCTTAGATTGTTTGAGATGAATACTCCTTGACATAGTGAGAGTCGTCTACGAGGTCGTATCCGCCCAGCTTGTATTTGGTGTTCTGATTTTTTTTTTTTTTTGCCAATGTTTAGGACAGAGCATTTATTAGTAGAAGTTTGGAGTTGCCAATTAGGCGAAAATGTTATAAAATGCAGTCACATGACTGTAGGACACTGCAAACAGCCATAAATGTAGGCCGATTGGGAAGCGTCCATCGTGTGGTAATGCGACTTTAGGATGCAACCATTGGAACTTTGGGATAGGCTCATATGTACCTTTGAGGGGGTCTGTTGTAAATGTGAACAATCGCTAACTGGTCATAAGTTGAGGCTACCTGTATGTCTCTCTTGTAGATGTTAACAAACTTGTACATTTAGTGTCTAATGTTTTCCCCCATTAATTAACACGATTAATGGAGATAGAAAGCAACAGACACCATCTATCTGGGATTCAATGGAATACGGGGAGCTAAGACAGATGATAAATACTGTTGATCGTAGTAGTGATGTAAATAATAACTTTCAAACTTCATTTAGAAACTTCAAATTGTCTAAAACCTAGGTTCAAATTTGGCTTCTTTTGCAGTATATTTGTAACAGGGAGTATTTTCCAACTGTCACATAGAAAGAGAGCTTTTTTTCCTGTGTAATACAGATAAAAAACACATGTAAAATAAAACCCCAAAACCTGGCAGTAGTGGTTTTTTTTTTTTATGGCAAGGTTGACGGTTTTGAAGAATTTGTTTAAAATATTCCATTGAATGCCTCTGAAGGTCATAGCATTTTTAAAAAATGTAACTTAATTAAACAGATGCCATCAGAGCAAAACTAGAAATCTGTGTTTAAATGACCCTGGTCATTAATCCTATAAAATCAATGTAATGTTCTATCTTCACTGGTGACTTCTGGTCATACTGTTATACATGTGTGTGAAGGCTGCTCTCTTGACAATTACTAAATGTCTGGCAACTGAGAATTTAAGAAGACTAAAGAGAAAACTAGAGAGATCAAAGGACAAACCATTAGTTAAGATTTTGTATTTTCACCGACAGCTGCAGCCAGGATGATTTAGATAATGCATAATGTTGGGGAGGGAATCCTCAGGGTTTAAGAACTAATAGAGCTCAATCAGAATCACTGAGTAAAAAGAATAATTTGGAGTAGGTAACCTATAGAGGAGTGCAATAAATAAAATATGATGGCGATAAAATTTAAATCAAGAGGGAAAGCTCATGTTTGCATCTCTAAAACATTATTGCTGTTAGGAGACAATTGCTTTGTCTGGAAATAATATTAACCCACTGCTTCAGATCAAAGGCCATGCATTTATACACTCTATAAAGCAATCGCAGGAATTTTCAGTTAACCAGACTAGGAAACATGTATTAAATAATTAGCATATTATTGACTCCTATGAAATTCAAGAGCAGAGTTCTCCATCCTAGAGAAAAAAGCCACTTTTTCCATAATATAAGGCACATTAAAGTAATAAAAAAAATTAGAAATCAAAGAACTTTCCTAGATGCAATTCAAACATTGAGACAGACAGACGAGAAAGAGAGAGAGAGATGATAGATAGACAGAGTCAGAGAGTCAGATAGAGGGACAGATAGAGAGACAGAGAATCAGAGAGACAGACAGACAGATAGACAGACAGACTGGCTTAAGGTGTATGAATCAAATTTACCCAATTCCACAGTGTGAGACTTCTATATATATTAAGACATTCCAGTTGAAATTTTTGTTTAAGCAGTGTTTCAACAGAGCAAATGAAACAGTTCTCCTGAACCCTGCCATCATGAATTTTTGCAAATTAAGTACAAGGAAGAGAATAGATTGAAAAAGAGAAGAGATCAACACCTCAGACACCTAGGTGCTATCTTCACTATACATGATTTGCTTCAAACTTTCAAGAACTCCTAAGAAACCATTTACTTCTGGGGAAACATAAGAGTAATCCCTTAGATCAGCAACAGCAAACAAGTGTAAGGGCTCATCTTCGTGTCCTGCCACACACAGAGATGGCTCTTGTGTGCCTTAAGTGCAGGTAAAAGGAAATAAGTAAATCAAGAAATACCAATGTTACACTGATATCTAAAAAATAATGGAACAGAATCATTAAGGAAAGAATGATTTGTGAATTTACATTCACAAAAATGTGAATGTAAAATGTGAATGACAAAAATGTATTTAATGACAAAGAAACAGTGGCGGATAACAGTACAGTTAGCTTAACTTAACTAACTTGTGTGGTGAGTTGTCCCATAGTAAGTTGGCTATGGAGAGTTGACCACAGCGAGTTTTCCCGCAATGAGTTGGCTGAGGAGAGTTGGCCGCAGTGAGTTGGCTGCAGTGAGTTGTCCTAGACCCGTGATGGCGAACCTATGGTACGCGTGCCACAGGTGGCACACAGAGCCCTCTCTGCGGGCACATGAGCAGTCGCCCCAGCTCAGTTCCACCACTCATGTGCGTGTGCCTCCCAGCTGGTTTTCGGGTCTCTGTCGCGCATGCGTGGGGGTGGGATGCATGCGGGAGATGTGTGGGGATAGCACGCGCATGTGCGGGGATTGCGCACACATACAGGATGTCAGGGCACATGCGGGGGGCCACACACACATGTGCAGGGGTGGGGGCAGCACAGGGGGATCACACACATATTGCATTATGGGTGTGTGTGTGTGCACACGTGCTGTCACGTGCGCGCATGCACACTTTCGACATGCAGTGACGAAAAGGTTAGCCATCACTGTCCTAGACACAGTAATTTATATACATGCACAGCAGTCTGCCAGTTGACTGCTAGTTCCATGTATACTTGCTCTATGTCAACAATACAATAATGCACAGCTGACATGGCATAAACAGACATGGTCCTAAGGTCTTTGACACATGGAGATAAACTGTATTCTCCATGAGGGCACCATCAAGTTGAAGCAATTCTGATGGTTCTGTGAAAACCTCTTCAGGGAAACCATGGTCAGCTTTAACAATAGCACTTAGACTTATATAACATTTCACAGTGTTTTACAGCCCTCTCTAAGTGGTTTACAGAGTCAGCATGTTACCCCCAATAACCTGGGTTCTAATTTTACCAATCTCAGAAGGATGGAAGGCTGAGTCAACCTTGGGCCAGTCAGGATTGAACTCCTGGTAGTGGGCAGAGTTAGTCTGCAGTTCTGCATTCTAACCACTGGGCCACCATGACTCTTTGCAACAGAGCTACCATCTACCGGTATATATGAGTCCTGAGTCCTTCGGGAGTTGGGCGGCATATAAGAACACCATAATAAAATAATAAATAATAAAATAAATAATAAATAAATATCATAGACTAAACATCCAGATTTAATGAAATCAATGAAAAGTAAAGAATTTTCTGGGAGTGTGCTTTCTTTATTTTTACTAATTGGCTTTTCCCAAATTATTTTGACATCTCATAGAAAAACCAATTGCTTACTGAAATATTAATAATTGCTATCCTGTTCCTATTAGTTAATTTTGGATTGCAGGACTAGTATATTATTCCTGTTAAAAGTAGAACTCCTTTTACAGATTAAGTTCTCATCTGAATATTAATATGTCAATTACCTGAATATTTTGCCTTTTGATAAATAAACTCTTAATTATTAGACTTGGTGTAAGTATTATATCAATAACTACAGCAGGTGTAATCAGTAATTAAAATGGTAGCCAATTAGAGGTGCCACTGCCTGTAGACCATTTAAAATACATAAGGATGGTATCTTTAATTGAAAATTGAATTAATTTTCAATTTTGTTTTTTGAAAGAGGAAAGTACCACATGAGGTTCCTTTAAAAACACACTTGGTCACCTTAGAGAGAGAACCTGATATAAATATAAATTTTCTTCCACCTTCATTGTTATGCTCTCTACATTCTTCTACAATGGCAAAGTAAAACCAATACGCTAGATCAGAACCGCACTGCAAATGTGAATTTTAATAGATTTATTTGCATGTTAATAGGCAGCCTTCCACATGCGGTTTCACTGTTCCAGGAACAGCTGCAATTGGTAAATGCCAAGCCCATTACAGAGGCAATATGACAGGCCTTAAACAACAAAAAGAATCATTCTCTTGCAAAGGACTGTGGTTAGGATTGGGGTCAATCTGCGACTCAGCCTTAAAAAGGTTCGCTAGTCCACATTTTAGTTACCTTTTGGAGTAGCGTATAGTGAACACCTAATCATTAGCATGCAGTGTAGCATATACTAGCATATAGAAAAAACCTAATAGCAATAGCACTTAGACTTATAAACCACCCAACTTACACTTACACTTATAGCACTTTCTGGGCAGTTTACAATATCAGTATATTGCCCCCAATAATCTGGGTCCTCATTTTACCGATTTTGGAAGGATGGAAGGATGAGTCAAGCTTGAGCTGATCAGGATCGAACTGCTGGCAGTGGGCAGAGTTAGCCTGCAATACTGCATTCTAACCATTGAGCCACCATGGCTCTTATTAATCTTTAGGCTGAATATGTGAACGTATAGGGGTGAAGATAAAGCTATGTTTGAGAAGTAAAATGTATTTATTTATTAATATCCCATCATCATTATTTTTTATAAAAATCTCAAGGTGGCAAACATATTTTATATTCCTCCCTCCTCCTATTTTCCCCACAACAACAATCCTGTGAGGTGGGTTGGGCTGAGAGAGAGAGGTACTGGTCCAGTATCACCCAGCTGGCTTTCATAACTAAGGTGGGCCTAAAACTCACAGTCAACTGATGATTGGCTCAAAGTCACCCAATCAGCTTTCATGATTATGGTGGGAGTAGAACTCACAATCTCCCAGCCTGTTGCTTTAACCTCTAGACCAAACTGGCTCTAAAAGGTCTAAATGAGCTGTGGTGGTGCAGTGGTTAGAGTGCAGTACTGCAGGCTACTTCTGCTGACTGCCAGCTGCCTGGAATTTGGCAGTTCAAATCTCACCAGACTCAAGGTTGACTCATCCTTCCGAGGTGGGTAAAATGAGGACCCAGATTGTTGGGGGCAATAGGCTGATTCTGTAAACCACTTAGAGGGGGCTGTAAAGCACTGTGAAGTGGTATATAAGACTAAGTGCTATTGCTATTGCTGAGTGTGGGGTTGTTTTTGCTTCTTGGAGAAGGGTCCTGAACAGAGCAGAGCAGGACTGACCTTGGAAGAAACCACTATCCCATTTCCCTGTCTTATTAGTAATCTAAGTAGGGTACAGCAAGATCAAGGTTGTTCCCAAACGCATTAGGATAGTGGAGAATAATCCTGGAATTGGCCTAGCAAAAAGTCACAACCTTTTCTGCGTTGAATATTATGGACCCAGTAGCATTTAGATGCGATGGCTCTCCTTTTGGGAAGTCTCCCTCCGAAGCCCCAGAGAACTGCTCTGCTGAATCTTTTTATTAAAAAAAAACTCCTGGCCTTAAGTCTGATTTATACATTTTTATCAGCTTATAGAATTGTTTAAATGAGCCTACATAACTATACATATTCATTTTTGCGAACATAATATATGCATTTTTCTCTCTTTGCAAGCAATTTTCCTTTGTAGTACATTTTGCTGATACTTCGCCTAATACAATAGTTTTTCACACACTTTACCACTCTAAACACAGTCTCATCTTTTTTAAAAAACAAATATTAAGCTGCATTGCAAAGTTCAGAAAAGTATGATATTTATATATTAGAGTGGTTTAATTCACATGTTGATCAGGAAAGGTTTGGGAAATGCGAAGTGGAAAAGATTACATTAAACTCTATCAAGATCAGAATGGAGTTAAAATGGCCCAAAATTTTGATCCTCTGTGGTTATGACTTCCTCCCTCCCTCCCTCCACTGTATAACTCCTTTATAATTAATGTGACTTCAGAAAAAGCAATAGAAAAGAGGGAAGGAAATATAACCTGGCAATTTAGCATGTAATGCACATTAGAACAGATAAGGAATGCAATTTATAACTATAGCATCTAGGGGTGATTTGCCAATGCAAATGGGGGTTAAACATCAAAAGGAATTTCTACCGCAGTCAGATTACAAGCAAGATGCTAAGTCTTAGAGGCAGTTCAGACATTCAAGTGATAGAAAATGAGGAGGAAATTTCTGAATGTATATTAGGTCAATGACTTCTCTTATTTTTTTAGGGGTGGTCCCAGATACACATAGTAGAACATTAGCTTTCCCCTCCCCCCTGAATATCTGTAATGTTGGGATAATTTGACAGTGCTGAAGTGTTATTTAACATAAAAGCCATTTATGGAAATCATTGTGGAAGGTAAACACTGCAACATGAAAATGAGCTTGTGGGCTGTGGGTTTGATGTTGCCAGAAGGGCTTAATGATTTAAAAGCTACCGGCAAATTATAATTATTTTCTTTTTGTTGATTAAGAAAGGGAGGGGAGGGCTGAAAACACAAAGGGTTCCCCCCCCCCCGCAAAGAACCACAACAATTCTCAGCCCCATGATTTCAAAATGTGAAATTGCCTTTAGCCAGGACAATTGCTGGCAATCCCAAGCAGTGTGAGTAATTTAATTTTCAGCATCCACGCTGGGCTTCAAGCAGATGGATTTTTCCCCCTTCTGTGCCAGAAAAAGTCACCAATTGGCCGTGCCCAGTCTGCCAGGCCTCTCATTTCCTAATTAAATGAAATTTCTTTTTAATTCATTTGAGAAGGGGCTCCTACGGTATACCTTTCGCCACCGCTGTAGGTTGGTCATGTTCATGAGCAATCAAGTGCATTGAGCAATGTGTGTGTGTGTGTGTGTGTGTTTGTGTGTGAAAATGTGTATCTGAGAGTGTGACAGATATAGGTGTGGAGATGAGATTCAGAGAAATTCAGATTCTCCTCCCTACCTACTTGCCCGACTATTCCTCTTAGAGAGAATATTGTCATGCAGGGGTGTCAAACTCGATTTCATTGAGGGCTGCAACAGGGTTGTGCTTGACCTCGGAGGGCTGGGGGGCGTGGCCAGGGGCATGGCCATGGTGGGCGTGACCCAGGACTTATTTCAGGGGCACCCAGGGTGGCCAAGTGCTAAGGCAGGATTTCCCGGAGACTCTCCCTCACTCTCATTATAATCTCCTTTTTCCGTCCCTCTTCATTCTCCTTTCTTCTTCCTTCCCCTCTTTCCTTATTTTCCCTTCCTTGCTCTCTTCCCATCTTCCCTTCTTTTTCTTTGTCTTTCCTTTTTCCCTTTCTCCTTTCCTGTCCTTCTGGCATCCTTAAATGCAAAAGGGGAAACATTTCCCCTTTTGCTTTGTTTTTAGTTTATTTATTTATTTATTTGTGAGATTTATATACTGCCTCACAGTGCAAGCACTCTCTAAGCGGTTTACACCAGTAAGCAATGTATATTTACATTGCCCCCAACAATCTGGGTCCTCTTTTAACCTACCTCGGAAGGATGGAAGGCTGAGTCAACCTTGAGCCGGTGAGATTTGAACCGCTGACCTGCGGATCACAGTCAGCTAAAGTGGCCTGCAGTACTGCCTCAAACCACTGCGCCACCTCGGCTCAAGTTTGTTTTGATAGCCCTCTGCCAGTGAAAACCAAGCTTGGGGGGGTGCACTGAGCTCCATTTTCGCTAGTAGAGGCATCGCGGACTGGGCCGTCACTGTTTCCAGGCCGACCCTGCGGGCCAGATCTAAGCACCCCACAGGCCAGTTTCGGCCCATGGGCCTTGAGTTTTGTCAGTGTATTCATGACTGGCAGAGACATGGTAACAAGGTCAGCCAATGAACAGGGCTTAGTAACAAGGTCACCCAATGGGAGCTGAGACAACAAGGAGCCTGGGCGTGGCTTAGCTGTGCTTAGCTCTGAGTGTTCTATTGTATATAAAGAGAAGTAAATGAATCCTGCTGAATCAGTTATCTGTGTGTGCTTTCTGGATTTGATTATTGCTGCAACAAACTCTGACAAGTTTGACACCCCTGCTGTAATGGAATGTAGTCTAGACTTGCAGATGGGAACATGTCACCCAGGGGGTGAAGAGATTGGAATTTCTGGTTGGCAGGAAGAGAGCAAGGATATACACTCCCTCGCTATTCCCAGAGTATATCTAGACAGGTAGTCTTCAGTTTACAACAGTTCATTTAGTGACCATTCAAAGTTATAACGGCACTGAAAAATGTGACTTATGACCATTTTTCACAGTTACGACCTTTGCAGCATCCGCATAATTGAGGGATCAAAATTCAGATGCTGGGCAACTGGTTCATACTTATGACCGTTGCTGTGTCCCAAAGTTACGTGATCATCTTTTGTGACCTTCTGACAAGCAGAGTCAATGGGGAAGCCAGATTCACTTAACAACCGGGTTACTAAACTGCAGGGATTCACTTAACAAATGTGGCAAGAAAGGTTGTAAAATGGGGCACAACTCACTTAACAAATGTCTCACTTAACAACAGAAATTTGGGGCTCAATTGTGGTTGTAAGTGGAGGACTACCTTTAGTTGTGCAAATAATTGTTTTAGTCTGGCAAGATTCTGCTTTAGGCAAACAACAAATAAAAAAAACTACTCAGAAATAACTCCACGGGTCCTTCTTGATTCTTTGGGCCTGACAAATATATTGAGAAAAGCCAAGGTATATTCAGATCAAAATCTACCTGAATCCATATCCAAGATTGATTCTATGAGTCATTTAATGTAAAACAGTTTTGTAAGAATCACTTGGATGACACCTAATCAGTGATTGCTAATTCAGGACTGAAAGAGTGAGAATTTATTCTCACAGAGATGATGTTTGATCTTTTCATGGACATCAGACATTAGAAATGAAACCGCAGTTTAAAAGTCTAAGTAAAATATTTATTTCGGTACAAAAACAATAAATCCTCATTTGTTTACATCTCTGATATAAAATGTGTGACTTCTCTCAATGGAAGCCAGAAGAAGAAGGATAGAGCAGAGATTGGAATGCACACATGCGTACAAGAACATATCAATCACGTGCTCAGAAATGAACCATTATATTGAATAGGGATGCAGCTCCCTGCATATACATGTAACAGGCAATAAATCACACCGTGACAAGGACACAGAAGGAAGAAGTCACCCAACTAAACTCACCTGTCTGCCAGAATTCTGCAGGTTAAATATGAACTTGGCTAGCCCAGTGTTGTAGTCCATAGTGGGAAAATAAAAATTCATCCTTGAAAAGACACTGGCAACCCACTTCCACACTACTGCCAAAATTATAATGAGAGTCTCTGAAAGTCAATAGAGTTCAGTTTAAACAAAATATTTTCCTTTAAGGGGAAAAAATGGTATAGTTATGGATTTCTTAACCCTGCTATTCTATGAAGCATGTTGTGATATGTTAATATAGGACATCAAGCTGTTCAATATGATTTCACAGATGTTAAATCCCACTGCCAATTAATCCTTCTGTTACTACTTAATGTGTATTAGCTGTTATGCATTGATGGGAAAAACTTTACTCAGATTTTATAGAATTACATTCCCCACTATCTTTATTGTTGATCTTCCTGGCTGGGTGCTGATTGGATCACACCTACAGCTGGAGTGTGCTAAAGAAGAATTTAAGAAAATAAAATTTCCCTAATTCTCACAGGTTATAATGTATAGTATTTAGAGAATCTTATGCATCTGCCCTTTACATGAATTGGTTTTAAACACAATTAAAATAAAACAATGCATTCCTTAAAGTGAAACATAAAATTACAAGTCTCCAAATATATGAGTTCTGTTAACAGTTTAGCTTCAGGCTGTGCTTGTGGAAAGAAGAACACAATAGTCAAGATAAGCAGGAACAAATTAAAAAATCATTCTGCCAAAAAATACCCACCTTGCAATATTAATAATAATAACTTGCAAGGAATACCACTTGCCTGCAAGCAAGTGGTAGATGGAGCCACAAAATAGACAAAGTAATAGAAAACGAAGACGCTTAAGTGCTCGGGGAATTTAGAATTCAGACAGACAATCACCTGCCATATAACACAGCAGACTTAACAAGTATTGATAAGAAAGACAAGGGGAAAAAATCTGGATAATGGATGTTGCAGAACCTGGAGATAGCAGAATAGAAAAGAACTGCAAAAAAAAAAAATACAAAACATAAAAACCTGCAAAGAGAAAAAGAATGAGTGTGGCAAAAGAAAGCAAAATTAGTACAAATGTTAATAGATGCTTTGGGTGCAATCCCAAAATATCTGGAGCATCTCGTGAACACTATCAACATTGACAAAATCCCCATCAGTCAATTGCAAAAGGCAGCTTCACTGGGAACAGCTTACATCCTGCGCCAGTACTTTAACACCCTCAAAGAACAACATCTGCCTATCGCAGGCCTTTGGAAAGGACTTGATAGGTGGATAAAAGTGACAAATCCAGTCTGAGCATCTGGCTGACTGTGCAACCAACCATAATAATAAACTTCTCCTAACACCTCCCCCCCAAACTCTCTGAACTCTCCTATCCTAAATCTTTCCCCAAATCCTTTCCTGCTTTCCTCGGGTGGAAATCAGTAGTGGGTTTCACTTATCTTCGCTACCGGTTCAGAACTGTGAACACATGCGTGCGGTGCTTCTGCGCATACGCAGATCGTCCGTGATGACATCCGGGCAGGTGGGCAGAGCCTCCCGCCACCGCTACCGGTTCGCCCAAACTGGGGTGAACCGGTAGCAACCCACCACTGGTGGAAATCTTTTACAATCTTTTACACTTATTATGATGCTGTTAGCTCAACTTCTCTTACTCTCCATGTTGTTCCTCAGTGAACCATGTTAATATTCTTTAGCCTCCACCCTGTGTGCATAGTTGTTAGCATTGTTTTGCTTTCAACAAACCTTGTCCATAAGTCACTTGGCACATAATGTCTGTATTTCGCTTATCGTTCAAACTATTCTTAGTATGTGTATCTAACATGTTTAGTGACCTCTATGCTTTTAGGTCCTTGACCTCAACAAAAGTCCTTGGTTAATATATGAGCACTTAAAGGTGAGCCTACCTCTTCCTTATAATGCTATTCCTTGCATAAATGCCAGATTAGTCTATGTATCTCCATGTATAAGACATCTCAATTAAAAGTTAAAATTAAATCACTGCTCTACAAGAACTTAGTAGTAAAATTCATGATGTCAGGTACAAGGAACCAAGAATGACATGGGGAGTTACTTCAGAGTAGATTCTTTATTGTTGCTTGCCTATACACAGGTATCTTGCCAAACTAAAGTACAAATCTGTGTAACTATTAGATATGGCCCGTGAAAGATTAAGGAGAGTTTGCCTTGTTCCTCTTCCTGCATACCAAATATTCCAAGCTGATTTGCTTCATTGCTCCTTGGGAAAGACCCTCTACCCAGGGTTGAAATCCTCTGCTACTGGTTTGCTTGGCGTGCACGCATGCGCGCCGCAGACACTAACACGCAGCACTGAAAAAGCAGCATTTTGAAGCCATCAGAGTCTGCAAAGGTAAGTAGAACAGCGAGGGGAGGATCAGCTGTGCCACACAATTTAGATTAGCTAGAAAGCAGGAAATCCTGCTTTCTAGCCAATCCAGATCGCGCGGCACAGCTGATCGTCACATAGCTGATTATCGGATATACCGGTTCATACTGGTTCGCCCGAACCAGTAGCATTTTTTACTACTGATTCGGGCAAACCGATCCAAACCGGTAGCATTTCACCTCTGCCTCTACCCCCTCCTGCAACTCTGTGCTACATTCCACCACATCTATGACCGATTAGGTCCATATAAGTATATTAGATTTTTTTAAAATGCCTATATGTATTAGATTCCATAGATTTACAAATGTATAAATGTTACTGTTGTAGTTCTTCCTACAATGGCCTGTTTCCTCTTCCTTCATTATGTTTGTGGCTAAGTAAAGGATAACACATATACACACAGCACATATAACTTGAAGCTGCAGGAACACTTGGCGAGAGTGACCACGTAATACTAAAATTCACCATAAAGCAAACACAAATAACTGAACATAACAACACCTATATCCCAGACTTCAAAAAAGCCGACTTCAATAAACTCAGAGAAAACTTGGGGAAGTTCCCTTGGATGAAAGTACTAAAGGGTAAAACAACTCAAGAAGCCTGGGAGATCCTAAAAAACACGATCTTAAAAGCCCAGAACACCACAATACCGATGAGGAAGAAAAACAAGAAATCCAAAAGGAAACCAGCATGGCTAAACAAAGACCTCACCGATAAACTGAATGAAAAAAAAGATAAATACAAAAAATGGAAAGATGGGCACATAACCAAGGCAGAGTACCAACAGACAGCCAGAATCTGTAAAGAAAAAATCAGGACAGCAAAGGCCCAGAATGAACAAAGACTCGCAAAAAAAGTCAAAGACAACAAAAAAAGCTTCTTCCAACACATAAACAACAAGAAAAAAATCAAAGAAACAGTTGGTCCACTAAGGAGAGAAGACGGCAAAGAAGTAACAGACAACACAGACAAAGCAGAGCTACTGAACACATTCTTCGCATCAGTCTTCACACAAAAAGAAACTGCAGCTCAACTACCCAGCAACACAAAAATAAAAAACAGATTCGAAGCAAGACTCAACCTAAGCAAAAATACAGTAAGAGATCACCTATCTGAACTTAATGAATACAAAGCACCAGGACCTGATGGATTACACCCCAGAGTCCTAAAAGAACTAGCAGAAGTCATTTCGGAACCACTGCACCACATCTTCCACAAATCCTGGAACACAGGGGAACTCCCCGAGGACTGGAAAAGAGCTGATGTGGTCCCCATCTACAAAAAAGGTAAAAAAACAGACCCAGGAAACTACAGACCAATCAGCCTAACATCAATACCTGGGAAAATACTGGAAAAAATAATTAAAAACCAGATCTCACATCATCTAGAAACAAACCAAGTAATAACCAACAGCCAACACGGATTTGTTAAGAACAAGTCATGCCAAACCAACCTCATTTCATTTTTCAACACTGTGACCAAATTAGTAGACCAGCGAAATGCAGTAGACATCATATACCTGGACTTCAGCAAAGCATTTGACAAAGTAGACCACAACCTACTTCTTCATAAGCTAGAAAAAAGCGGGATAGACAGCTACACAACCAGATGGATTAACAACTGGCTGACCAACCGTACCCAACGAGTAGTCCTCAATGGCTCTAAGTCCACATGGAGAGAAGTAAGCAGTGGCGTACCACAAGGTTCCGTCCTAGGCCCAGTACTCTTTAATATCTTCATAAATGACCTAGATGAGGGAATAGCAGGAGAACTAACCAAATTTGCAGACGATACCAAGCTGGCGGGAGTAGCAAACACCCCAGAGGACGGACTCAAAATCCAGAGGGACCTTGACAGACTCGAACACTGGGCCCAAACCAATAAAATGAAATTTAACACGGAGAAAAGTAAAATTCTACACCTAGGTAAGAAGAATCAAAAATACACATACAAACTGGGTGAAACCACACTCAATAGCAGCGATTGCGAGAGGGATCTTGGAGTCTTGGTAGACAGCCAACTAAATATGAGCCAGCAGTGTGCAGCAGCAGCCAAAAAGGCCAACGCAGTCCTGAGCTGCATAAATAGAGGGATACAATCAAGGACCAGAGAGGTACTAGTACCACTCTATAAAGCCTTGGTCAGACCACACCTAGAGTACTGCATCCAGTTTTGGTCACCACACTACAAAAAAGACATTGAAACCCTAGAGAAAGTGCAGAAGAGAGCAACCAGGATGATAAAGAGTCTGGAAAATAAAACATACAAAGAGCGGTTGCAGGAACTGAGCTTGGCCAGTCTGGCGAAGAGAAGGACCAGGGGTGACATGATAGCAGTGTTCCAATACTTGAGGGGATGCCACAGAGAGGAGGGGAGCAGGCTGTTCTCTATAGCACCAGAAAGCCAAACAAGGAATAACGGATGGAAGCTGACCAAGGAGAGATTCAACCTGGAAGTGAGGAGAAACTTTCTGACGGTGAGAGCGATCAACCAGTGGAACAGCTTGCCAGCGGAGGTTGTGAGAGCCCCAACACTTGCAATCTTCAAGAGGAGACTGGACTGCCATCTGTCTCAAATGGTGTAGGAACTCCTGCTTGAGCAGGGGGTTGGACTAGATGACCTACAAGGTCCCTTCCAACTCTAATAATAAATCTAAATCTAAACTAAGACTGAAACATAGTGTGTTCTGTAACTCCAGCCACTTTAAATGATCAATGCTCCTTTGTGGTTCAGTTTGACGTGTCAATCCAGACAGGAGGCAGAAGAAGATGACCGGAGATCTAACAAGCATAAAACATTCGTCTGGTTTCCTGCGAAGCGTTATCTGACGTCTCCCCATCCCTTTTGCGAACTGAGCAATCTGAACTGATGTTGTGTATGGTATTCATAGTGATCTCTCAGTAGTTGGTATCTGCAGAACATTCACAGCTGCTATAATGGACATTTCTGAGGATGGATTTTCCTCTTTGAAGGCTCATTCCTGGTAGGGTGTCACTACATCATGTTCAGCTCGTTTCTCCTCAGGATGCTCCCATTTCCTGGTGAAATAAATCTCTTTCCAGTTATGCCAGCTGCACAAAGCTGCTCACTGGTCAAAACAATAAAAAGGGAACAAAAATCCATCAACTTCTCCATTAGGGAAAGAAAAAGTGAGCTCAACAAAGCTGAGGCAGTCCTTTTTTATTGACTGAAGGATTGGCTCATTTAAGTCTCCTTTCAAGATAACGAATGATCGAAATGGACCAGCTCTAAGAATGCCCTTAAGGTTGGTCCATCTTAAACATCTTTCCCTCTACAAAGAGAAATGCATTTAAAAACAAAACAAAACAAAATTAAAAGTGTACAATAGCTAAACATAAAAATGGGCTGGAAAAATAGACTGAAAAATATAGACACCGCAAAGTTGATTTTAGATTTAGATTTAGATTTATTATTAGAGTTGGAAGGGACCTTGAAGGTCATCTAGTCCAACCCCTTGCTCAAGCAGGAGTTCCTACACCATTTGAGACAGATGGCAGTCCAGTATCCCCTTGAAGGTCGCAAGTGTTGGGGCTCTCACAACCTCCGCTGGCAAGCTGTTCCACTGGTTGATAGATCTCACCGTCAGAAAGTTTCTCCTCACTTCCAGGTTGAATCTCTCCTTGGTGAGCTTCCATCCGTTATTCCTTGTTTGGCTTTCTGGTGCCATAGAGAACAGCATGACCCCTTCCTCTCTGTGGCATCCCCTCAAGTATTGGAACACTGCTATCATGTCACCCCTGGTCCTTCTCTTCGCCAGAGTGGCCAAGCTCAGTTCCTGCAACCGCTCTTTGTATTACTAGGGTGATATATTACTAGGGTATTGTATATATATATATCTCACATTGCTCCTAGAAGCAGGAAGCAGAAGACACCAGCCTGAAGATGATGAATGAGACTTCATCGAAACGTTGCGAAGACACCTCCAATTTCACGCGGGAGAAAACCCGAATACCCAAAGACCTACATACAAACACCCGCGAAAACCTCAGAAAACATATATATATATATATATATATATATATATATATATATATATATATATATATATATATATATATATATATATATATATATATATATATATATATATATATATATATATATATATATATATATATATATATATATGATAAGATAAGGCAAAATTTGCAACAATTGCTAGATAGCAGGATGGATTAAGGCAGAAGTGGGGAACTATGGCCCCTTTATGATTTGTGGACTTCAACTCCCAGAATTCCTGGACATGGATGGCTCAGGAATTCTGGGAGTTGAAGTCCACAAATCATAAAGGTGCCATAGTTCCCCACACCTGGATTAAACCATCCTGGAATCAACCAAAAGCCTACTCTTGGGTCCAGCTGTTGCCCCATGCTTCAGTCTCTCTTACTAATTCTTAATTTGGTTCCACCTGCAGAAAGTTGCCTGCTTTAGAACAAAAATGTCCACCTCTAAATTCAGGTAATCCGCAACTTACAACAAGTCCGTTCAAAGTTGCAACGGCACCAAAAAAAGTGACTTATGACTGATTTTCACACTTCTGACCATTGCAGCCTCCTCATGGTCACATGATCAAAATCCAGCAACTAACTTAACAACTAAGATGATTCACTTAACAATTCTGGCAAGAAAGGTCGTAAAATGAGGCAAAGCTCACTTAACAAATGTCTCTATTAGCAACATAAATGTTGGGGTCAATTGTGGTTGTAAACTGAGGACTACCTGTATGTGGACAGTAGTCCTTCTTGCCCCAATATCTACTATGATTACTAGATCCTGGCATTGATTGGTTGATTAATGGATTGATTAAATGCTATCAAATTGATGTTAGCTCTTAATTATCATTTAGATCAGGGCTGTCAAACTTGTGGCCCGCGGACTGGATGCGTCACGCGCTGGCCACGCCCACACCCAGTTTAGCGAAGTGGGGGAAAGTTGTGATACGTCACGTGACGACGCAAATTTGACACCCCTGATTTAGATCTTCTCTAGGATATTTTCAGTCTGGCCCTTTAAAGTCTTCCCACAACACATCCATTCCCAGTATAACCAAGCTACTGGCTGTCTCTTTTCCACTTTCTCTGAATTTTCCCCAGCACTTTGAGTCTTTCCTTTATGCCTCTCAATTGTTGTTGTTGTTTTTTCTTCTATGCTGCAATTGACTGTTTTCTTGGATGTTTGTGGTTTAAGGAGCCGAGGTGGTGCAGTGGTTAAAAGCAGCACTGCAACCTACTTCAGCTGACTGCTAGTTCAGCAGTTCAGCTGTTCAAATCTCACCGGCTCAAGGTTGACTCAGCCTTCCATCCTTCTGAGGTCAGTAAAATGAGGACCCAGATTGTTGGGGGCAATATGCTGAACTTTGTAAACCGCTTAGAGAGGGCTGAAAAGCACTGTAAAGTGGTATATAAGTCTAAGTGCTATTGCTATTGCTATTCTTATATGTTTCAAAATTTTATTAGTTTATCGAAATATAAATAGAAAATACAAAGGAAAAAATAATAGGAAAACAAAGGAGGGAAAAGGGAAGGGTTTCAGGCGCGGCTACAGTACAGAAATTGCCTTGGTCGCTCTGATGGATGATCTCTGGCGGGCCCGGGATGGGGGGAACTCCTCCATCCTGGTGCTACTTGACCTCTCAGTGGCTTTCGATACCATCGACCATGGTATCCTTCTGCATCGGCTCGGCGAGTTGGGAGTGGGAGGCACCGTTTTGCGGTGGTTCTCCTCTTATCTCGCCGATCAGATGCAGTCGGTGTTGGCAGGAGGGCAGAGATCGTCCCCCAGGCCCCTACTATGTGGGGTGCCCCAGGGGTCGGTTCTCTCGCCCATCCTGTTTAACATCTACATGAAACCGTTGGGTGAGATCATCAGCAGGCATGGGGTGCGTTTCCATCAGTATGCTGACGACACCCAGCTGTACATCACCACCCCGTCTGACTTCAGGGAGGCAGTTGATGTAATGTGCCGATGCCTGGACGACGGTAAGATCTGGATGGGGAGGAACAGACTCAGACTTAATCCCGACAAGACCGAGTGGCTGTGGATAATGCCTCCTAAGGACCATGATAACTGTCCCTCCTTGGTCTTCGAGGGTGCGAAACTGACTCCCTCAGACCAGGTCCGCAACTTGGGGGTCCTCCTAGATCCACAGCTAAAATTAGATCATCACCTTTCTGCTGTGGCTAGGGGGGCCTTTGCACAGGTTCATCTGGTGCACCAGCTGCGGCCATATCTGGAGAAGGAGGCTTTACTCACGGTCACTCATGCCCTTGTCACCTCGCGTTTGGACTACTGCAATGCGCTCTACATGGGGCTACCCTTGAAGAGTATCCAGAGACTTCAGTTGGTGCAAAATGCGGCTGCGTGTGCTGTGGTGGGTGTGCCAAGGTACACCCACGTGACACCAATACTCCGCCAGCTGCATTGGTTGCCCATTGGTCTCCGGGTCCAATTCAAGGTGTTGATCACCATCTTTAAAGCCCTTCATGGCTTAGGACCAGGATACCTCCGGGACCGCATTCTGCCGCATACTTCCCTCCGACCGGTTAGGGCCCACAGAGTTGGCCTCCTCCAGGTCCCGTCGGCCAAGCAATGCCGGCTGGCGGGCCCCAGGGGGAGGGCCTTCTCTGTGGCTGGCCCCGTGCTCTGGAACCAACTCCCCCCGGAGACCCGAACCATCCCCACTCTGCTGGCCTTCCGAAAGGCCGTTAAGACATGGCTCTTCCTGCAGGCGGGGGGGACAGCTTAACCCATTCGAGCTTACCCCCCAAGTATGTATGTTGTTGAATGGATGGATGTTGTTGTTGCTTTTATACTGTTTTTTTAAATTTTGTACTGTTTTTAAATTTTTTGAAATTTTGTTTATTCTTGTATCTCTTATGTTGTACGCTGCCCTGAGTCCTCCTGGAGTTCGGTGGCATATAAGAATAACAAAATAAAATAAATAAATAAAATAAATAAATTAGGGAGGATAGAAGGGAAAAAGAAAGAAAAGAATTGTGACTTCTGTCCCCTTTTGATGCAGTAGAATAAGGAAATAGCATAAAACCTCAACCTTTTTTCTTTTATATAATAATATATAATAGCTATTTCTATAGCAACAAACCTAATCAGCAAAACCCAAAATCAAATATTCAATTTTTTCCACCTCAAGCACAAAGTCCAAAAGTGGTTTCCAAGTAGAAATAAAACCAATTGTATGTTTGTGGTCTTCTTAAAGATCTTCAACACTAAATTTTTAAAAAGGATCAATGCTGATTCTTCAGACTCTAACTTTCACTTCCATAGAAGGTTACAAGGAAAAGATCCTCACTTCAAGTGCCAGTCTATGTCATATTTCTTGACGGCTGGTTCCTCTACTATTAATAATTGATCCCAAAAGGAAGAAACTATCCATTCATGTCTTCATTGTTAATTTTAAAACTAGTTGCTCTCATAATTTGGTCTTCTTTATATTTAATTGCAGTCCCATTTTCTCTCTCTCACTGTGGTTCTTGGCTTTCATCACCAAAGCTGGCACAGTTTGCAGAATAATGTTATCAGTTTAGCACAGATTACTGATGTTTCTTTCCCCAATTTTTAAACCATGATTATTTTCTCCCAATGCCGTTTCCCTCAATATGTATTCAGCATAAAGACTGAATAAATAAGAAGACACTAATCAGTTTTGGAACGTTTCATTCACATTGTAGATTCTTGTCCTGTCTATAGAATCAGAATCAAAATAGAGCTGGAAGGGACCTTGGAGGTCTTCTAGTCCAACCCCCTGCTCAAGCAGGAGACCCTATACCTGTGTTTCCCAACCTTGGCAACTTGAAGATATCTGGACTTCAACTCCCAGAATTCCCAAGCCAGCGAATGCTGGCTGGGGAATTCTGGGAGTTGAAGTCCAGATATCTTCAAGTTGCCAAGGTTGGGAAACACTGCCCTATACCATTCCAGACAAGTGGTTATCTAATCTTTTCTTAAAAGAGATTATAGGAGCACTCACAACTTCTGAAGGCAAGGGATTCTACTGGTTAATTGTCCTCACTGTTAGGAAGTTTTTCCTTAATTCCAGGTTGCTTCTTTCCTTGAGTAGTTTCTATCCATTGTTTCTTGCCTTGCCTTCTGGTTCTTTGGAAAATAAGTTGACTCCCTCTGCATGTGATTTGGAACTCAATGAGTATCTAAACAAACAAACAAACAAAATATCTCTAATTACCAGTTGCCGAAGAGTTAAGCGTAGTTGTTGGTTCCACCAAAGGTTGCCCATCCACATTCTTAGGTACACATTTTTACCTTTGAAGTATTTCCCAACTGGGCAAACATTGATCAGTAGGAAGTTAATATCAATAGGCTTATCCCCCACAATTATTTCCCAATAGTCTTATATGTAACTTACATTTCTCTTTTTGTGCGTTGATCATTTTGACTGAACTCATAGCTGCTTATCTATTGCAGAACTGAGGCATATATTGATTTTGGTGGATTCGTACTACTAAATAAAATATTCCTTTTCAACCTGTTGTATATGATTACATTTAAATCCTAAAATGCTAAAAAGCAGAGACATCACCCTGCCAACAAAAGTGTGTATAGTCAAGGCTATGGTTTTTCCCAGTAGCAATGTATGGCTGTGTATGGCTTCCATAAGGAAGGCTGAGTGCCAAAGAATTGAGGCCTTTGAACTATGGTGCTGGAGAAGACTCCTGTGAGTCCCGTGGACTGCAAGGCGATCCAACTGGTCAGTCCTAGAGGAGATCAACCCTGACTGTTCTTTAGAAGGCCAGATCCTGAAGATGAAACTCAAATACTTTGGCCACCTAATGAGAAGGAAGGACTCACTGGAGAAGAGCCTAATGCTGGGAATGATTGAGGGCAAAAGAAGAAGGAGACAACAGAGAATGAGGTGGCTGGATGGAGTCACTGAAGCAGTAGGCGCGAGCTTAAATGAACTCCAGAGGATGGTAGAGGACAGGAAGGCCTGGAGGGAACGTTGTCCATGGGGTCATGATTGGTTGGACACGACTTTGCAACTAACAATAACAACAACAAATCCTGCACTGCTAGGATGCTTCTTAACCTCTAGAAATAGTATTGTTTTCAAAACATTTTATATGTTTGCTCTTGGGTTTATAAAGTACATTTTAAAACTATGTCTTTGCATCTGCGTTTTCAAATAACTGTTACATGCCTAAAGCTTTCTTTCCAATCTTGGCTACAAAACTCACATTTAACAAACCTATTTCCAGAATGGATAAAAGCAGTCTGTTAATCCATATGGACATTTTATGTCATACAGCACAAAATGCATTTAAAATGGCATACAAAAGGATTTTGACATACACTTGCAGAAATTGAATTTCATCCTGTATTATAAACCTCCTTGTATATCAATGCTTTAGATTTATCTTTGAATTAATAAAGTTCCTTCTGCAGTAAATTTGGATATTTTGCAAAAGATTTGTCAACATCTGCTGCTATTAATTGGCTGGATTTCAAGCTTTGTTTGAAAGGAACAGATAGACCTTACATAGCTAATTCCGGGCAGTCATTGAGAAAGGCTATTAAAACCTTGTTTAATTGGTGATCTTGATGTAAACACAGTTTTCATTGGTGCCAGAGAGCATTACTGTGAAGCCATTAAAAGTAGGAGCTCCAGAAATGCAATTGTGGCTAGATTTTGGAACCAAACACCAGGTTCTGCCGCTCATTCATAACTTCAGACTAATAATTTCTGCGGCAGCCTCAAAATCCAAGTATTCTAGAATCCATCCATGACATACAGTATAGCTCGTTACAGCAATGAAGTCTTCAAATACTTGGAACATATTGGCAACTTCTTAAAGCAACTGTATCTTTTCTTAAAATTACAGCTTCAGTATAATCCCAGAAAAAAGATATCTGACATTTAAGGAGCTGCTACAGATGCTATATGGAGCCTTCACACATTCCAAAGTCCCCTTTTTAACTCTACATCCAAAACACTGTACAGCCACACTGCTCTGCATTCTTTCTTCACATATATTTTTTAAAAAAACTTTCTAGAGAGATGGTCATAGGCCAGACATGTGCCTATCTGCAGGTGCTTGCTTTATTATTTTCCTTTAAAATTGTATCTTCCTAAAGCACAATGATCTTTTTCTTTGGGTAAATGTATTTAGCATCGCCGCAGTAAAAGCCAAGAGGTTTAATTTTCATCTGTAGGTGCTACACTTTAATGGATTTCCAAATGCAAACTATACATGCTGGGAATATGTCTAAACAGTACATGTGCATTTTAAGGTTGGCAAATAAGTTTTTAAAGGATTAAAACATGAAGACCAAAGCCTAGAATTACAAGGGGCAGGCAGGATTTACCAGTTCTCATCCAATTTAGTGGGAAAGAATTTGCTTCTGAAATTTCAGTGAAATTGTTATGAATAGAGTGTGATCTTCTTGCAGTTATTTAGTTACAAGGAAACTCATTGGTGAGAAAGTGAGTGGCTTGCCTTTCATTGGACAGTCCGTTCTCCAAAGGTCTATTGTGTTTGACCTCAGGGGGCCAGAGTGGGTGTGGCCAGGGTAGACGGACTGGCGAGCTCTATTTTCAGCTGCGACGGTTTCCTGCAACCCTCTGCCAGCAGAAACGGAGCTCGGGAGGGGTGTGGCTCTGAGTTTGACACCCCTGGTCTATAGCAAGGATGGCAAATATGGCCCCTTTCAATGGTGAAATCCAATTTTTTTACTACCGGTTCTGTGGGCGTGGCTTGATGGGTGTGGTGTGGCTTGGTGGGCGTGGCTTGGTGGGCATGGCAGGGGAAGGATATTGCAACCTACCCCACTCCAGGGGAAGGATACTGCAAAATCCCCATTCCCTCCCCACACCTGGGGGAAGGATATTGCAAAATCTCCATTCCCACCCCACTCTGGGGCCAGTTAGAGGTGGTACTTGCCGTTTCTCCGAACTACTCAAAATTTCCACTACCGGTTCTCCAGAACCTGTCAGAACCTGCTGGATTTCACCCCATGGCCTCTTTTCTCCAAACCACCTGAAAGTAGGACAAGAAGCAATGGATGGAAAGTAATCAAGGAGAGAACTGACTTAAAACTAAGAACAAATTTCCTGACAGTTGGAGCAATTCATCAGTGGAACCACTTGCCTCTAGCTCTGACACTGGAGATTTTTTAAAAACAGATTGGACAGCCATTTGTCTGGAATGGTATAGGGTTTCCTGCTTGAGCAAGGGGTTGGACTAGAAAGACCACCAAGGTCTCTTCTAACTCTGCTATTCTGTTATACTGTTATTCTCTTTTCATCTGGGCTCTCCCTGTGTACCAATCATAGAAGATATATGGGCTGTCTGCCTTGAAAAAAAGACCTAGATCAACCTAAATAAAATTTAGCCAGTCATATGGGCTAGAAGCAGGAGGGAACATCCTCCCTCATGGTTCATAGCACAGCTCTCTCTGTCATCTGTTGCTCATGCTGCTTTTTATGATGGGTTTAGCTCTTTTCTGGAATAGCACTAAACCCACATTCAGAAGGAACCTGATTATCAGCTCTGGGTTGACATAAGTGATCTGTGTTCCATGGAGTCAGGGGTGGGTTCCTCTTACCTGAATACCGCGCATCATCTCGTTTCACACGCACGCTTGCTATGCACGCGCGTCCCCTTGCACAATTTTGCTTCCTGGGCATGCACAGGACCAAAATCTCACAAGGGGACCTGCGCGAGCGTGAGATTTTGGTGATTTTTTGCTTCTGCACATGCACGGAAGCAAAAAAATCAATGAAATCTCATGCGCGTGTGCGTTCCCTCGTGAGATTTTGCTTCCGTGCATGCGCAGGAAGCAAAAAAAGCCCAAACATTTCAGAAAAAAGATGGCAACGCGTGACGGACCGGCAAAGACGGCATCGGAGCCGTCACACACAAATTGCACAATTGGCGGGCAGCTACCGGGATGGCAGAGTGGACCGCACTGGTAGGAACCCACCCCTGCATGGAATCCATTTTGACAGGACTCACTTTAAGTAAAAATGTTTTCACATACAGTACAATAATGCAGTTGGCAAAGTAATTCTTTTGATTGTTTTATGCTGGCCTTTAGGGTTATCTTCATATGTCTTTGCTTGCAAACAAAAATAATGCCTTTTGCCGTTCCTTTCTTTTACTTTTGCTGATTTTTCCCCTCTGTTGTTTTGCTCAATTAAGACATTTTATGAGCCTCCCCTTTACATTCATGTTGCTCCCAGGCAGAGGTGGGTTCCTGCCGGTTTCGACCAGTTCTATAGAACCGATAGCGGGAAATTCCCCCCGCTCGCCAAACCAGGAGCAATGGCTGGCTGGCCACGCCCCTGAACTGGCTCTCTCGGCAGAGCTATAGGCACCACTACCTTGTTTTTTGCTTCTGCGCATGAGCAGGAGCCGAGTTTTCATTACTGTGCACGCACACGCCCACTCAGCATGGGTGGAAGTGAACTGGCAGAGAGGTAAGTTAGAACCCACCCCTTCTCCCAGGAGTTGTAATGCCACAAAAAATAAAAGAATTGAAATTTCCTACAGCAAAATAATAACATCTATCTACTTTCTTTATTTTATCTCCTGCTTTATTGGCAGTGGCTGCTGTTCAGTTTGGAGCCACAGTATAGTCATTTATTTTAATGAATGAATGGGCCCATTGAAAGATTTCTTCTTTGATGTAAAGGGAAAAGCAGAAAGTAACAAAGAACAGAGCTTCTTCCTAGGCCTGTCCTACTGAAAATAGGGTCTCAGAATGTTTTTGCATATGTCCTTGGCATAAATAAATAAATGCTGAACAAGAAAAGAACAAAGCTTTTCATATTACATCAGTGTAGCTGTTAGATCTTTAACTCATCTTCATTTAATGACCCCATAATCCCTTTCGGGATGGAGTCAGGGCAACTGAATGGAGCTAGCAGAGTGCTTTAGTGGCCGGATGCCCTTCCTGTCACCAATGCGGAGTTTTGTTCAGCAGATATATTCTCAGTGTGCCTAGAGAGAGAAATATCTGTCTCTACCTAGGATTGAACCCACAGCCTCCTATTTGTGAGGCGAGAGCTCCACCTCTAGGCCATCGCACCACTCCGCTAGGTGCTAGATCTTTAACTGACCTGGTAAAATATGTTTTCTGCACACAGCTGTTGTGTTAGGTGTGCAATCATTTCCACATAAGGGGCAGTAAGAGAACGGCTCAATACCATTATGGTGTGTTCTGAAATGGAATAGTTTTCTGCAGAAAAATGATCGTTTGGCATATTGAAATAAGATTGCCAATATGCACGAAGGAATATTTTATGGACTCGTACTGCCCCCTGTACAATTCATGATCACAGGACATGGTGATAGCTACTACAGGTAGTTTTCGACCTGCAATCACAATTGGGAACAGAATTTATGTTGTTAAGCAAGGCGATTGTTGAGTTCACACCCAATTTTATGAGCTTGTTTGCCATGGTTGTTAAGTGAATTACTGCAGTTGTTAAGTGAATCATTGCAGACGTTAAGTGAATTGTGCAGTCGTCAATACATGCTGATTGCCAAATGTGCAAATTTTCATCATGTGACCATGGGTTAGGGTTAGGGTTAGGCTATGGTCATAAGTGTGAATTCCAGTTGTAAGTCACTTTTTTCAGTGCCAGTGTAACTTCAAGCAATTGCTAAATGAATATTACACATTGAGGACTATCTGTAACTCAGTTCATAAAAGATATGTCTCCGAGGGTTATTGGTCTTTAAGATTCAATGTGACCTCCAAGTTGAGAGCAGCGTACCTTCAAATAACATTGCAAGTGAACAATGGCAGGAAAAGATACTTTCTTTTTCTCTTTTTCTTTTACTCCTGCTTTTAAATCCTATAGCCGTGATGGCGAACCTATGGCAGGCGTGCCACAGGTGGCACGCGGAGCCATATCTGCCGGCACACGAGCCGTTACCCTAGCTCAGCTCCAGCGCACATGTGCGCACCAGCCAACTGATTTTTGGCTCATGCGGAAGCTCTGGGAGGGCATTTTCGGGGGGTGGGGAGGCCATTTTCGCCCTCTCCAGGCTCCAGGGAAGGCTCTGGAAGTTGGGAAATGGGGGAAAGGGGGAGGGGTCATGTGGGGGGGCAGCATGGTGGGGGCACATGCACATGTGCAGGGGGCAGGGGGCAGGGGGGCATTGAATTATGGGTGTGGGCACACGCATGTGCACGCTTTTGGCACCCGAGGGAAAAAAGTTTCACCATCACTGTCCTATAGGGACTTCTGATTGGCCACTACAAGGAAAAAAAATGTTATCTAGTCTGAGATGAGTAACCTCTAGATGGCAGCAGAGAACACAAAACCTCTAATTCCTTGCTGCCACCTAGTGATCCTTTGGTAAGGATAGCTCAACCTTTACCTAATCAAGACAAGCAATTTGTACACCCTTATTGGCAGGTCTAATATGCAAGAAATTCTTTCTAGATTTACCCCTTCAAATCAATGGGACATAAATTAGCAAGCCTTTTGTGTAGGCTGGCATGCTTGCGTGCTTTAGGGAATCAGAAAATTAATACAGCAACATCCAGTTTAATGTCTTTGCTTTACAGAGCATCAAAGTGAGTTGGTTACCTCCACCGTCCAGCATGCAAAATGGATTTATCACCGGCTACAAAATACGGCACAGAAAGACAGCTCGCAGGGGTGAGGTAGAAACATTGGAACCAAATAACCTCTGGTATCTGTTTACAGGTGAGTGTTTACATGGCATTAGCCTTATAAAACAGAGGAGGAATGAAATACTAGGGGAATAAAATGAGCTTCTACTTCAAGCAAATGTTGGTTTCCTTGCATTCGGCTGACATTTATTGGACTGTACAACAGCAGCCTTCATGCATTTTTACTTTGTTTCCTGTTTAATGGTTTTATCATCTATTTGTACCTTCCTATATTCCATGCCTTAATGAGTTTGCAATACAATCCCCCAGGCTGTCTTGCAGGTTTTATCTTAAATTAGGTTCTACAAATGACAGCTCCCAAGCAAAAACCAAGCCTGTCACCCCGAAACAAAGCGTTGTGGTCATTATTTCTAAGCAAACAAAATGGCCGTTGTTTTGACAGGGGAATGCAGAGGAACTCTCCACAGGGTATTTGATTCCACCTGAAGTTTCTCTCTTACCTTTTTTGCCCTTGCTCAGAAATGTTCTTTAAGACGTGCATACTTGGAGGCCATTTTAAAGCCGAGATATACTTTCAGAGCTGTTCAGTCATAACATGTCCATTTCTGGCCAGAAATATCAACTTCTTTTCATTTCTCAGCTAGCCCAAGTAAATTCAGCGGCATGCTGAATTTACAGTAAGCATATAAAGATATGGAACTAACTGTTGATAGACTAGTTTGGTCTAGTGGTTAACGCACAGGGCTAGAAACGCACAGGGCTGAGTGGTCCTGCCTTAGGCATGAAAGTCAGCTGAGTGGGCTTGGGCCAATCACCAGGAGGCGGTGAGTTCTAGTTCCACCATAGGCACAAACCAAGCTGAGTGACTGGCCAGTCTCTCTCTCTCTCTCTCTCTCTCTCTCTCTCTCTCTCTCTCTCTCTCTCTCTCTCTCTCTCTCTCTCTCTCTCTCTCTCTCTCTCTCTCCCTCCCTCCCTCTCTCCCTCTCTCCGTCCCTCCCTCCGTCTCTGTCTCTCTGTCTCTCTCTGTCTCTCCCTCCATCCCTCCGTCCCTCCTTCTCCTTCTCTCTCTCTGCCTCCTTCCCCCTCCCTCCTTCTCTCTCTCCCCCTCCCTCCATTCCTCTCTCTCCCCCTCCCTCTCCTTCCTTCTCTCTCTCTCTCCCTCTCTCCCTCCCTCCCTCCCACCTTCTTCTCTCTCTCCCTCCCCCTCCCTCCTTCTCTCTCTCCCTCCTTTTCTTTCTCTACCCCTCCTTCTCCTTCTCTCTCTCTGTCCTTTCCGCCCCCTCCCTCCTTCTCTCTCTCCCTCCTTCTCTTTCTCTCCCCCTCTTCCTTCTCTCTCTCTGTCCTTTCCGCCCCCTCCCTCCTTCTCTCTCTCCCTCTCACCTTCTTCTCTCTCCTTCCCTTCCCCTCCCTCCTCCTCTTTCTCCCTCCCTCCATCCTCCCTCTCTCCCTCTCTCTCCCTCCCTCCTTCCCCTCTCTCCCCCCCTCTCAGTCTAACCCATCTCACAGGATTGATATTGTGGAGAAACTAGGAAGAGAAAATAGTATTGGGTGTGTTCACCACCTTGATTTTTTATGAAATAGATAGATAGATAGATAGATAGATAGATAGATAGATAGATAGATAGATAGATAGATAGATAGATAGATAGATAGATAGATAGATAGATAAATAGATAAATAGATAAATAGATAAATAGATAAATAGATAAATAGATAAATAGATAAACAAGCAAACAAGCAAACAAGCAAACAAGCAAACAAGCAAACAAGCAAACAAATCAGGTAGATAGTGTAAATCAATTTCAAGACAGGTTGTTAAATACTGCAGGCTGAATGGATTATAACCAAATGCAAACCTCGTTGTCGTAGTATTGCTTCTATATTACAGTATTTTCCAAAGGAACTGGGAATCTTGCAGCTTTTAAAGAGATTATTTAAATATTCAAGCAGCAAGACTTTATGTTTTCTTAAGAGCGTCTGCTAGTAAAGGCAGGTGTTTTTTTGCCCACTAATGAGGACAGCTGCAATACCCAAGTAATTCAGAATTGCAACAATGACTTTAAATCACTATTGTTGATTTTATAGTTCCATCCAGCATCGGTTAGAATTTTAAAGGTGGATTTGGCTCTTTGGAGTTTCAAACATCCTTCCCCAGGGGGATCTCTGCAATTAAACGCGCCCGCTTATTGTTATGCTTCATGGATAGTATAAGATGCGTGAAATGATAAACATGTAATGTTGTTAAAGGGAAGAGAAATCTGGTACAAAATAACTTCAAGGCACTCCTGTGTTGGAATGTAACAACTGTCAGAACAAGGTAGCTGCCCCAGGATTCAAACTGGATTGAATGCATTATTAAAATTCAAGATGGAAGCTTAGCTTGTGGTATGTTTATTCAGATTCTCAGTCATCCAGGTCATGGCTGTCCCAAAGGTGTTTTTTTTTCAAAAGGCAACTGGACTTTGTAATAATAATAATAATAATAATAATAATAATAATAATAATAATAATAATAATAATAATAATAATAATAATAATAATAATAATAATAATAATAATAATAATAACAACAACAACAATAATAATAATAATAACAACAACAACAACAACAACAACAACAAGAGTTGGAAGGGACCTTGGAGGTCTTCTAGTCCAACCCCCTGCCTAGGCAGGAAACCCTACACTACTTCAGACAAATGGTTATCCAACATCTTCTTAAAAACTTCCAGTGTTGGAGCATTCATAACTTCTGGAGGCAAGCTGTTCCACTGATTAATTGTCCTAACTGTCGGGAAATTTCTCCTTAGTTCTAAGTTACTTCTCTCCTTGTTTAGTTTCCACCCATTACTTCTTGTTCTACCTTCAGGTGCTTTGGAGAATAGTTTGACTCCCTCTTCTTTGTGGCAACCCCTGAGATATTGGAACACTGCTATCATGTCTCCCCTGATCCTTCTTTTCATTAAACTAGACATACCCAGTTCCTGCAACCGTTCTTCATATGTTTTAGCCTCCAGTCCCCTAATCATCTTTGTTGCTCTTCTCTGCACTCTTTCTAGAGTCTCAACATCCTTTCTACATCGTGGCGACCAAAACTGAATGCAATATTCCAAGTGTGGCCTTACCAAGGCATTATAAAATGGTATTAACACTTCACGTGATCTTGATTCTATCCCTCTGTTAATGCAGCCTAGAACTGTGTTGGCTTTTTTGGCAGCTGCTGCACACTGCTGGCTCATATTTAAATGGTTGTCCACTAGGATTCCAAGGTCCCTCTCACAGTTACTACTGTTGAGCAAGGTACCACATATACTACTGTACCTGTGCATTTTGTTTTTCTTGCCTAAATGTAGAACCTTACTTTTTTCCTGGAAGATGTTTCGCTTCTCATCCAAGAAGTTTCTTCAGTTCTTCAGTCAGACCTGAAGAAGCTTCTTGGAGGAGTAGAGAAACGACTTCAAGGAAAACAAAGTTCAGTTGCCTTTTGAAAAAGAACCTTTGGGATAGCTTGTTGTATCTGCTTTAGGAAAAAAAAGGTTTTTGGCTACATTTTTTTGAGAGACGTTATAAATTAGAAGGTAGGATTGGGGAAAGTTGTGCAGCAGCAACTCAGTTTCCTGAACATTTTCCTCATGACAACAGTGCTGCCAGAGTTCCCAGGCAACCATTTTGCTTTCCTTCCTTACCTCTTACCCAACACTGCTGTTTGATTGGCAGCTGCTGTTTGATTGGCAGCTGTGTTGTCCTGGCAATGGGGGGGGGCAAGAAGGGATGAGGAGAAAGGCACACAGGTAACATATTGCCTGCTCAGGCTCTCTGTTCTTCCACAGAAAGGAATAAATTGGGCTGAGCTCAGAGGAGGAGGGCCAAGGGTTCAAGATACCACCCTCTGTGAGAAACATTAAAGCAGTGATGGCGAACCTTTTTTCCCTCGGGTGCCGAAAGCGCATGCGCGCACACTATCACACATGTGCGAGTGCCCACACCCATAATTCAATTCCTGGGGAGGATGAAAACGGCCTCCCCCGCCCCCGCAGAGGCCCTCTGGAGGCCAGAAATGGCCTGATTCCCGACTTCCGGTGGGCCTGGTAGGCCCGTTTTTCACCCTCCCCAGGCTCCAGAGGCTTCCCTGGAGCCCGGGGAGGGCGAAAATGCCCCCCGCCAGCCCTCCGGAAACCTAAAATGCCCTCCCAGAGCCGAAAATCAGCTGATCAGCACGCGCATGCGTGCTGGAGCTGAGCTAGGGCAACGGCTCGTGTGCCGGCAGATATGGCTCCGCGTGCCACCTGTGGCACGCGTGCCATAAGTTCGCCACCACTGCATTAAAGGATCTGGTTGTTGATTAGCCCACGGAAGAGATGGTTGAGTAGAGATACCATAGCAATCTTGGTAGTCTTTGACTTACGACCAGTTGTTTCCCGACCATTCAAAGTTGACAGACTTCCCCAGGGGTACTTATGATTCAGTTCTGCAGTTCCATCAGCCACCACTCATGTGGTCAAGCATTTTGGGTGCTTGGCAACTGGCCCGCATTTAGGTTTTCGCTGAAAAAGGAAGTTTACTTCTGGGGGTTTTTTTGGCAAAAAACGGCCTATAGGAAACAATGGGTTTGCTTTACGACCAAGGCATTCACTTTATGACTGTGGCAGTTGCTTTACAATCGCTGTAATAGCTTTAGGAGTGCAACAGTCAAATAATGACTGTTGCAAAAAAATGTTTTTAAAGTCAGGTTGGTTACCTGGGTGTCCTACTTTACAACTGTCAGAAGTTATAATGGACAGACTCCATCGCAGTCATAAGTCAAGGACTACCTATATCTGAAGAGGTGTCCCATTAAATAGGGGATTGAATAATTCTCTGTTCCCCCAGAGGGCAGGACCAGAACCATAAGATTATACAGCCAGGGGTACAGGGGTACAGACTGCAGCTGGGAAACTCTGTTTTAGTCCTCCCTTATGCATATAAGTCAACTTGGGCCAGTCTCTTTCTTTAAGTATTAGACCTCAAAGTATAAAATTAAAAACAAAATCTACCAATCTGCCTACACTGGGCCGGTGGGACAGATCATGGTTTACAACTTTCAGTGAAGAAACCTTCATCCTGTTGATGCATGCACACATAGACATATTCACATGGGAAGAGGAGAACTAGTAGAAGTGGGTTCCTCCCAGTTCGGACCGGTTCACCCGAACTGGTAGCAACCCGCTGGTGACGTCACGATGTCTGTGGACCCCGCCATCTTTTTTTTTTTGAATTTTTTTTTGGGGGGGATTTTTTTCAGCTTTTTTTCCCTTCTGAGCATGCGCAGAAGCCGAGTTTCTGGCACTGCGCATGCGTCACCATCTTGTTTTCGGCACAGGAGGAAGCGAACCGGCAGCAAGGTAAGTTAGAACCCACCCCTGAGAACTAGGTTTGGAGACATACTACCATGCCAGAAATGGTTGCGTTAACCTGACTTGTACTGTAGAATGTCAGCAGCATTAACTGGATGTTTTCTGTTTGATTTCTATTGCAAATAGGTCTTGACAAAGGAAGCCAATATAGTTTCCAGGTTGCAGCTATGACAGCCAATGGAACGGGACCTTCTTCAGAGTGGTATACGGCAGAAACTCCAGAGAGTGATCTTGATGGTAATTGTATTTATTTTTCACAGCTGTTATGCCTGTTTTGTGCTCAGATAGTTGCCTTGCCTTTCAGGTAAACTGCTGGGGAGGTTAGGATGATCCAATGTCCAAGCCACTGGAGTTGATGCCTGAATGCTTTCTTGAGCAGAAATGTTTTCATTGATTGCATGCTGCTAAATTTTCTCTCTGTGTATGGGCAAGTGAAGCAGAAATGAGAAAAAAAAGACAGTTCTATTCTCTTCCATTATTTTCACAAGGTGTTTCTAAGCATCTGTCTAATTTTAACTTCTGGACCAGCTGTTGCTACCATGTCTTTTGCCAAAATGTAACGATTGGATGGATGCTCAGAGCAAAGGTAGTTTTCACTGTAGCCTTCAACGTAGATATTTTCCATGCTGTGCGTACCGCAGGAGATAGCTAAAGAGCTGCTTTACTCTGTGGCAGGTCTAAAATCTATCTGCTCAGTCCAATCTATTGGAATTCTTAAAGCCTGGAGGCAAAGCCTTCCATATTCTGAAATACTTCAGCCACAAGTCATAGGTCTAAGGCAGGGGTAGGCAAAGTTGGCTCTTCTATGACTCGTGGACTTCAACTCCCAGACTTTCTGAGCCAATCATGCTAGCTCAGGAATTGTGGGAGTTGAAGTCCATGAGTCATAGAAGAGCCAACTTTGCCTACCCCTGGTCTAAGGCTTCATTAGAATGCATGTATGGATTCACTGGAGGAAACCAAGATCTCTTAGATCTAGAAGAAAAGAAAAAAGCTTATCAGACGCTCATGGCATCAGGAAACATCTCCCATTGTTTCTCCTCAAGCATTTGATACAAGCATCCAGTTTTGGTCACCACACTATAAAAAAGATGTTGAGACTCTAGAAAGAGTGCAGAAAAGAGCAACCAAGATGATTAGGAGACTGGAGGCTAAAACATATGATGAACGGTTGCAGGAGCTGGGCATGGCTAGTCTAGTGAAGAGAAGGACCAGGGGAGACATGATAGCAGTCTTCCAATACTTGAGGGGCTGCCACAAAGAGGAAGGGGGTCAAGCTATTTTCCAAAGCACCTGAAGGCTAGAGAAGGAATAATGGATGGAAACTGAACAAGGAGAGATTCAACCTGGAAATAAGGAGAAATTTTCTGACAGCGAGAGCAATCGACCAATGGAACAGAACAGGGGTGAAATCCTTCCAGTTCACTCTTACCTGTCATTCGTCGCAGAGCCAATGGAGCCGGTGGTGGTAGCGGTGCGGGGCTGCCCCCGCCCGCTTCCCCCGCCCACCTGGACACAGCCATTTGAGTTCTTTTGCCCTCTGCGCATGCGCAAAGCATTCTGCATGCGCAGAGGGCAAAAGAACTCAAGTGGCGGTGTCCAGGTGGGCGGGGGAAGCGGGCGGGGGCAGCCCCGCTCCGCGACCGCCACCGGCTCCATCAGCTCTGCGACAACTGACAGGTAAGAGCGAACCGGGAGGATTTCACCCCTGGAACAGAAGTTGCCTTCAGAAGTTGTGGGAGCTTCATCACTGGAAGCTTTCAAGAAGAGACTGGACCGCCATCTGTCAAAATGATGTAGGGTCTCCTGCTTGGACTAGAATGATCTACAAGGTCCCTTCCAACTTTGTTAATCTGTATCTGTAAAACAAACCCTAAAAAGTTATATTTTAGCCTCTCTTTTTTTAAAGATTCAACCTTGCAAGGATATAGAAACCCACTCTGATCCATTCCCAAATGAAACAGAGCTGTATTAGTGCTGTTGCTAAGGCTTAGAAAGCCATATGATTAGTTTTCCAATTACGAGCACCTCAGTTTAAAAAAGAGGACCTCAGAGAAACTGGGACAGGTGCCAAGAAGGATAATGAAGTGGTCGGGGAACTAGAAACAAAGTCCTAGGACAAGAAGTTGGATATATTTAACATTGAAGGAAAAAAGGATCAAGCTAAAGAAATACGGCAATATTTTTCAAGTATCTAAAGAGGGTGGTTTTTTTTTCACAAATGAGGGCCAAGACTTGCTCTCTGTTTCCCCAAAGTGCAGGACCAAGAATAATGGTTTTAATTACAGAAAAGTACTGTAGATTTCAATTGAATGCAGGAAAAAAAATAGTAATATTTTTGAATACATTGGAACTTATTTTTGAATACATTGGAACTGATTGAGTAGAGATCAAATAGATTCATTCTTCTGGAATGTTTTAATTCAGATTCCTGTATCCGGAGCAGGGGGTTATATCATACAGACCTGTCCCTAACGCTCTCACTTTGAAGGTGAACATTATTATGCAAAGCACAGAAAAGGTAAAAGGAATAGTGAAACAAGAAAAATAAATATCACTAAATCTAATTTGCATCAACACCAGTTAACCTCTCTATATCTGTCCTTCCAAACCATTCTTGCTTCAGCTATGTCTCTATATCTTTTAATGCCTTGCCTTTTAGTCTTCAAATATCTCACTTCTTTCTGTTTTGAAGATCTCCTTAACTCCACCCGACTACAATTTTCTCATTGTGTTCCTCTTCTGAGCTTTAAGCCTTACCCCTTTGCTTTATATGACCAAAGTATCTCGAGATACTTCTTTTGTACTGGTCTCTCGTTTTTGCATTCAGTGCACATTTACTCTAGCCACGTTCAATCTTAATCCTGTCTTTTCTTCTTAAGTTCTATAGTGTCATGATCTTCTCCATGTGTTGGCATTTTAACCCCCAAGAATCCCCCAGTCCTTCTGACCAGTGGTGGGTTACTCCCGGTTCATCCCAGTTCAGCAAACCGGTAGGGGCGGCGGCGGGAGATTCCACCCACCCGCCTGGGATGCTTCTGTGCATGTGCAGAAGCATTGCACGTGAGCACGAGCACATGCACCAGAGGTGGGTTCTTCCCGGTTCGCACTGGTTCTATAGAACCAGTAGTAAACTAGTGGTGACGTCACAGAGCCGGTTCTGTTGGTGCCAGTCCGTGGACGCTGCCATCTTTTTTTGCTTGCTTTTTTTGCTATTTTTTGCTTCTGCACATGCGCAGAAGCTGAATTTTCGGCATTGCGCATGGGCCACCAACTTGTTTTTGGCTTTTTTTGCTATTTTTTGCTGGTTTTTGCTTCTGCACATGCGCAAAAGCTGAGTTTTTGGCACCGCACATGCGTGCGTGAAGTGCACCCATGTGGCACGGCCACGCGGGGCACAATGCGCATGCAGCCATGCAGCATGGGAGGAAGTGAACTAACGGCAAGGTAAGTTAGAACCCAGCCCTGGTGCGCACGTGCACGAGCGAACCAGTAGCAACGGGATTTACAACCCACTACTGCTTCTGACCTCCAGCTTTGTTTCTATAGGAATTAGCAAATCAGTAGGAATTCTGTGCCTGAATCCTAACAAAACTGGGAGTACGAGATGGGCAAATTTTTCCTTGACAGGCTGAAATTGGCAGGGCATTTGATTTGTCAGAGAACTATAGAGCCGGTTTGCTCAGTTGAAATATTAAAATTGGTGCGATCAGCTGAAGTCTTGAGAGCAGAGAATTCTCCTGAGGGCTCAGAATGAATGTCTCAACTGAATGGATCACAAATCCATGACTGATAACCCCAATATTTATTCATTTCAGGAGAACGGTTTCAAATCTAAGGAGACTTGTTTTGTGCGCTTTCATGATCTGCACACCGTTTTGGGCATCTTTGTAATTTAACAGTCTACTGCGGATCAGCCAGAGAGCTGCTATTAAATCTGGAACTGGCTTTGGCCTATCCCTGTTTGAGGGCATTTCTTTAAGGATCATCCCTGTAGAGAAACAGATCTGGTAAATTATACCAGGCTAAGGAAGAGATTGGTTATGGCAGGCCCTTTTTCTCATTTTTGCTGTAACAGTTTTGTCACCACTGCTGCCTTCTTGGCATTTGCACTAACAATGGAAACAAATAGTATCTTTTAAAGAATTCCCTCAACTCCCTAGGGATATGCCTTTTAATCAGTGTGTTTTGCTAAAGCAATTAGAAAACTAAACAATACAGATTCCCTGGAAAGCCAAACAGTCTTTCCAATGGCTGGAAAGGTTTTAAATAATTCATTTTGAAAGAAAATCCCATGTTTCATTTTCTTAAAATTAAAAAAAAAAGGATTTTTGTCTGACCTCCTGAAATTTTCTACGTTAACCACATCAGACCCTGCTTAGCTTTTGCAAAATTAGCCAAAGATGCTCATTGATACTGTATATCATCCAGAGGTGGTATTCACTTACTTTCCCTACCCGTTCGCAAATGTGAGCATGTGCACAGCCTTCTGCGCATGTGCTTTGCTCACGCGCATGGCTCGCATGCATGCGCATGGCTTCAAACTTTGCCTAAATAGGATGGCATAGCACCGGGGTGTGGGCAGGGGCGGGGTTGCTACTACCGGTTCGCCTGAACCGGTCCGAACCGGCTGAATACCACCTCTGAATACACAAAATTTCCACTACCGGTTCTCCGGAACCTGTCAGAACCTGCTGGATTTCACCCCTGATTTGAAGTCCACACATCTTAAAGTTGCCAAGGTTGACAAACACTGGCTTAGAAGACGATTCCATGAAAAATCCACCTTCTTGCAAATTCAGTCTTCAGCTTTACAGATCATGCTCCTAGTGCCAGTTATAGGCTGTGTACAAATGGATTAACAATGCCGACGAATTTTCAGAAGTCCTTCTCAAGACCAGAAAATTGTGCAAACATTTACAAAATAAATTAGGCATAAAGATGAATGTAGCTTTTTGCATAACGCTGTGTATAGACAGGTTTCAAAATCAGTTTTTGGAATGGCCTGGCTATGTAATTTTATTATTTTTACATTATTAGCATATCACATATTGAAGCCGGTTTGATATTTAAGATCTATTTCTGGAACCATTTTTTTTCCTAGCTCTTCATCAAGTCATCAGTTATAATTATTAATGAACTATGTGATAGTTAACAACTTTCAACACCAAACTTTCTGAGCTGAAGTGGTGCAGTGGTTAAATGCAGCCATTGCAGGCTGACTGCTAGTTCAGCAGTTCAGCTGTTCAAATCCCACTAGGCTCAAGGTTGACTCAGCCTTCCATCCTTCTGAGGTCGGTAAAATGAGGACCCAGATTGTTGGGGGCAATATGCTGAACTCTGTAAACCGCTTAGAGAGGGCTGTAAAGCACTATGAAGCGGTATATAAGAAAAAGTGCTATTGCTTCTCTTTCATCAGCCTTTCCTGTCTTTCTCTCTCTTTGTTATTCTTACTTCTTACATTTATAAAAATAGTTACATTTATAAGAATCTTGCCTCAACACCCAAGTGAATACAGTAACTTTTATAAAGCTGATTTAAAATGGCATTTAATAATTATTACAGAAATAAATAGCAAACAATTTCAAATATTTTATGCAATTGTAAAAAAACAAATTACATAAGCCCCGTGTTCTCAGAACATCCTGTCCTTTAATGTGTGATATATTCCAATCTATTTCTAATTATGTAAGCATTTTTTTAGCCAAGCATAGCTCAAAAGTAAATTCACCTGAAAATGATGCTTTATTAAAAATTTTGTTAACTCTGCTATATCTTAATTCTAATCTTCTTCAATTCTAATCAAACTTTAAGAGTGGGTTGAACTTTTTATTGGAAACTTTGCCAAAATTCAACACAAATCACATAAAAACCTATTAAAGGGACAGAGAAAGCAATCAAGGTCAGCAACACTGACAAATGATAGTCTCATCGACTTTAAGCAGCCTTGGGCTGGAAGCATGCGTCAAGTTGGAGGACTGGTAGGATATTTGCTTCCCCCGCTCAGCCTCTAAGTTTTATTTCATCTATTATTGTGATTTTTAATTGTGCTTTCAGTTTTTATCAGCAATTTTTTTATTTCGTCTAGTCTCATCATTTTTTTAAAAAAATGCTTTTTTAATTTCAGTGTTTATGGTAGGAATCTTTCATAGGCCTTTTTGTCTGAGTTTGCTTAAACATTTTGTTTTGATATTTCACTGATAAAAGAGAATATTTGCACAGGGTAAACCGTTGTATATAAACTGAGAGCAAACCCCACTCTCTTCTAGCACTGAAGATCTTCACCCAATTGGGTAATGAAACTTCTGTAAGAACATAGAAGAACAAACCCATTAGGACTAGATTCAGCAGTCTATCTGCATTTAAAAGACACAGGTCACTCTTTTGAAGACAACAAAGTCCATATTTTGGACAGAGAGGATCACTGGTTTGAAAGAGGGGTTAAAAGACCATCTATGTTAAAATTGAACAGCCCTTTCTCAACAAAGGGGGAAGGATATGACATCATCTATCTCCAATCTACAACACAGTCCTTTCAATAGTTCCAAGAAGGCTCCACACCAATTTACATCACTCAGGTGACCCTGATGACACAGATAAACCTCCAGGTGGCCTTAACGACCTGCCAAAAGAATGCAAATGTCCAGCTGTCTGCAAGGAGTATAAATCCTTCCATTCCCCACCATCCAGTCAGAGCTGAAGAAACTTCTTGGGTGAGAAGCAAAACATCTTCAAAGAAAAACCAGAAAGTCCAGTTGCCTCTTGAAAAAAATACCTTTGGGGCAACCATGACCTGGATGATCGAGAATCTCCGTAGACATCTGCAAGAAAACATTCAAGTTCAATGAGTACCAGGGATCCTACATGTTCTTTTACATTTAACTTCTTTGTGACTTTAATATAACTGGGCTCAGAGGTGTCCACAAGTCAAGATGGCACCTATGGTAATACAAATGAAGTTCTACCTGCCTTTTAGATGCACTGCTACTTGTTGGCCATACCCTGCAGACAGGGGCGGGTTGCTGACTTACCGATACCGGTGCGCTGCGCGCGCATCTCCACATTTTGTGCGTGCACGTGCTCGCTATGTGTGTGCGCCCCCTCGCACAATTTTGCTTCCGCGCATGCACAGAAGCAAAATCTCACCGAAATCTAGCGCGCACATGTCCCCTCGCAAGATTTCAGTGAGATTTTGCTTCCGCGCATGCGCAGAAGCAAGAAAGCCCAAAAATTCTTTTAAAAAGATGGTGACGCACGCGACGGACCGCCGAAGACGGCACCTGAGCTGTTGCGCGCAAATTGCATAATCGGCGGGTCCCTACCGGAGCTGCGCACTGGACCGCACCAGTAGGAACCCACCCCTGCCCGCAGATATAAGAACCTAAGGAGTACCCTGATTGATCAGACCCCTGGCCTATCTAGTGCATCAGTCTAACCTCACACAAAATCAACTACACAAGGAAGTCCACTTGTCTCCCAGCCGATGGTCTTCAAAGGCAGTCCCACTGCCATCAACTCTTAACAGTCATTGATCTCCATAACTTCCATGAATCAATCCAACCCTTTTTTTTTTTGAAGTAGCCAGGCTGCTAGGCAGATACGACATCTCATGTAGCTAACTCCTTATATATCCATTTGTTGCAGGATCCAATCTGAGCCAGTCACCAGGATCAAAGGTTTATTCTTCCAAGCTTTTGCGCTCTTGCTGTAACCCATCATCAGGGAACTTCTCTCTTTCCAGAATATTTGCACTGGGCTGTTCTATGTGAACCCAAAAACTTGGAAGAATAAACCTTTGGTCCAGGTGATCAACTCAGATGGGATCCTGCAACATTATTCTGGGAGATGTATATTTACCTTCCTATCTATTTGTCTTCCCCAGTTCTACCTATTCAGTGAAGAAACACTAACAACTTATTTCTGTTATAAAGATATGAGTCAGTCTCTGGCTGCTCTGAAGAGGCTTGTGATACAGCAGCACCTTTGCTAACTGGCAAGGAAAGATTTTGCTTCAATTTTTCAGGATTTTAAAGCACCCACTGTTATGAATGATGGCTATCATGAATATCTGCTTTCATGGCATAGAATTCATTCACATGCTTTGTAAATGCATATTCAGATTTTTTTAAAAAAAAGCTTTTGTGAGTGAACCATAGGAGGTTAAACAATTAGGAGGTTGACCTGACTAAACATGGAAGCATAAAGGACGTTTTACAAGCACTTTGCTTATGGCTAACTGACTGGAACTGTTGTGTTTATGTTTGACTGTACAGTAATTATGCACTGTTAAAAATGTGTTTGTAGATCCTTTACCTGTTTTCCCTCTTACATTTATTGATTTCTTCTTAACTTCTCATTATTGTCATCTCTCTCTTTTTTCCCCTAAAGAATAATTGTGGTTTCATTATATTTCAATTTTTCCATTTAGGGGGAATAAATGGTAATATGAGGATGCTACATTCTGTCCTGTGAGGTATTATAATTTGAAAAAAATTCAGCTAGGTAGGATCATTCAGAAGCTAAGTACAGTACTGAAGTAATATGCATGTTAAGTCCCCCCCACACAAAAAAATCAGAAGCATTTTTACCTAATATTGAAATCAATCAATCAATCAATCAATCAATCAATCAATCAATCAATCAGAATGTTACATATTGCAGTGAACTTTCATTTCAATTTAAAAAACAAAGTAACGTTCAAAGACAATTGGCACATGTGAATGGAAGAGAAAGGTCAAAAAAATCAAGACAGTATCCATATAATCAAAGCCCAGGAAGTCTTTAATGTATATTGTGCATATCACATATAATTAAAAAAGGACCAGAACTTTGATTTCATGTCCTACTATGGAGTTTTTAATGCTCTACAACAAAATCAGTAGTTTTAGCAATTAAAACACTTTGGCACCTCATCTAGAGAGATCTTTTGGCAAGTGTTTTATCTAACCAATATAATGTCAATAGACACAATGTTCATCAGAACACAGTTGATACTTTTTTGCATCATGGCCTTTGACAATAATAGAATAGCAGAGTTGGAAGGGATCTTGGAGGTCTTCTAGTCCAACCCCCTGCTCAAGCAGGAGACCCTATACCATACCGACTATCCAGTCTCCTCTTAAAAACCTCTAGTATTGAAGAATGGACATTAAAAGTTGCACATTTGGCTGAAATGGCTAAAATTTCATCATATCTTAAGGACCATTCAAATGAAAAATATGTATTGGAATGGGGTAGATGGACTGATTATATTCAAAAAAGTATAAGATCTAGTGGTATTGAAGAATGGACATTAAAAGTTGCACATTTGGCTGAAATGGCTGAAATTTCATCATATCTTAAGGACCATTCAAATGAAAGATATATATTGGAATGGAGTAGATGGACTGATTATATTCAAAAAAAGTATAAGATCAAGAAGACTCAAATAGTTTATTAATGATAAATGCCTAATTTTTAGATTGTGTTTAAAAGGTTTTGAATAACAAAGAGTTAAAGAACTAGAAAAAGTTTGAAATTAATAATTCGTTAGCATATTTTAGTTTTATGTTTATTGAATACTACACCTTGTGCTTTTTTTAGGAAGTTGGGGGGTGGGCGGGTGAGAGGGGGGAGGGTAAGGGGGGTGGGGAGGGATTGGGGGGAAGGGGGGGAGAAAAGAGAAAAATGTTTGTACTTTGTACTAATAAAACTTTTTGAATAATTAAAAAAAAACACCTCTAGTGATGAAGCACCCACAGCTTCTGAAGGCAAGTTGTTCCACTGGTTAATTGTCCTCCCTGTTAGGAAGTTTCTCCTTAATTCCAGATTGCTTCTCTCCTTGAGAAATCTTCTTTCAGATGCCTTTATGTTCAGATGCCTTTATGTCAATGGTAACAATTCCTTCTTTTGACTTCCAGAATCACAGGTGCCTGATCAGCCAAGCTCTCTTCACGTCAGGCCTTTGTCAACCAGCATTGTAATGAGCTGGACCCCACCATTGAATCCAAACATCATTGTACGTGGCTACATCATTGGCTATGGGGTAGGCAGCCCCTATGCTGAGACAGTGCGGGTCGACAGCAAACAGCGGTACTATTCCATCGAACATCTGGGTAGGTGATTGTTTTCTTTCTGGTTGCTTACTATAGAACCGTTTCAGCTAAAACCACAACATCATAACCCTACGGGGGATTATGAGCCAGCTCTTGCCTGTTTTCAAGAAATTCGCAGCAAAAACATGCCTATGGAAGAATTGATTTTCGATTAACTGGAAACGCCGGACAATGAAAGTCCTCTTAGATAATATATTTCTACAACACTATACTCTGGCTTCATTACTCAATACAGTTGCACTATGAGTAGAACATGAGAACCATTTTGGGGAAGTGATTAAGGCATCAGGCTGGAAACTAGAAGACTATGAATTCTAGTCCCTCTTTAGGCATGAAGCCAACACGGTGCCTCTCATCCCTAGGAAGCGAGCACCACTTCTGAAATCTTGCCAAGAAAACTGCAGGTACTACTTGAGGCAGTCATGACTTGAAGGCATACAAACTCATAAGGCCAAGGTTTGAGGTTTGAGGCCAAGGTTTATTGAGCCAAGGTGGCGCAGCAGTTAGAGTGTAGTACTGCAGGCTACTTTAGCTGACTGTGATCAGCAGTTCAGCGGTTCAAATCTCACCGGCTCAAGGTTGACTCAGCCTTCCATCCTTCCGAGGTAGGTAAAATGAGGACCCAGATTGTTGGGGGCAATATAAATATACATTGCTTAATGGTGTAAACCGCTTAGAGAGTGCTTGCACTATGAGGCAGTATATAAGTCTCACTAATAAATAAATAAATAAAGGCACAGAGTTCCTCCCAGCATAAGGGGTTCATGGTACATTTGTCAGAGGCACCACCAGGATCAGATTACCAGGCAAAATTTAGGATTCCTTTAGCCTAGATAATGTCAGGGTTCCAAGTAATAGATCCATAGCAAGCCAAACTCCAAGGCAGGTAGATTCCTCAAAGAATAGCTTTATTGGAAATATCATATTGGCACATATCTGGTGAAAACCGACTCTGAAGTCTCCTGCAGTTTTCACCTACTTTCTCAAAACAATCAGTCACATGGTCAAATCACTGTGCGGACTGGCAGCCGGGTAGCATCACTCCACCTTCTTCCAACCAGGTGTGAGAATGTCCTTGGTTCCCAAGAGAAAGTATTCTGTTTTGGCTACAGAATCCCAACTATCTCAAATCCCCCCTCCCTATCCCTCAGTTCCAGTGTGGCAACAATGAAGCTGTCAAAAATGGCTTCAGTCAGGTTAGCTTCAGGGTTGACAGGTGTCTTCCAACAGACAACATTTTTTCCTTAGTAGTCATCACATGTTGCGGAGGAGGTAACCTGCCTGTTCTGAAACAGAGTAGCAGAGAATTGCCATCATTGATACTCATGTGATAATACTGTGGGGATGTGTTTCCATTGTCAGCCACCAAGGTGTTACCTTTCCTCTGCTCTCATTTAAACTTAAGGAGAAATACTTAAGTTCTTAACTGTAGCATTGGCTTCATTTTGTTGTAACCTTTTCATATCTAATACTTACTCCATTACTCTGTTTTATAATGATACTATTTTGTTCAGAAGTGGGTTCCTGCCTGTTTTTGCCGGTGCGGTTAATAGCTGTTGTTCGGCGCAGAGCCGAAGATGCTGCTGCTGTTCGTGGCACGGGAGCTTTCCCCGGGCGCTTTCCCTGCCCGCATGGAAGCCGCCAATTGCATTCTTTTGCCCTCTGCACATGCAGAACGCTTTGCGCATGTGCAGAGGGCAAAAGAAAAAAAATCTACTGAAGGTCCAACAGACGAAACAAGAATACAGAAAAAATGTGATAAAATCAAGAATGGAGAGTTGGCAAAATAAAGCATTACATGGCCAATTTCTGGAAAAAATAAAAGACAAAGTGGACAGTGAAAAAACTTGGTTATGGTTAACATCTGGTACTTTAAAGAAAGAAACAGAATCATTGATCCTGGCCGCACAAGAACAGGCAATTCGTACAAATGCCATAAAGGCCAAAATTGATAAATCTTCAAATGATGCTAAATGCAGATTATGCATGGAAGCTGATGAAACTGTAGCCCATGTGCTCAGCTGCTGCAAGAAAATCGCGCAGACTGATTACAAATTACGACACAACTCTGTTGCACAAATGATCCACTGGAATTTATGCAAAAATTATAACATCCATACTGCTACAAACTGGTGGGAACACAAGCCTGAAAAAGTCACTGAAAATCAGATGGTCAAGATCTTGTGGGATTTTCGTATACAAACAGACAAGGTACTGGCGCATAATACACCAGACATCACGCTGGTCGAGAACAACAAGGTGACTATAATTGACATTGCAATACCAGGAGGTATAGCAAGGTCGATGAAAAGGAACACGAAAAAATCGCAAAATACCAGGACTTAAAAATCGAAATCCAACGATTATGGCACAAACCAGCAGTGGTCATTCCAGTAGTGATTGGAACACTGGGTGCTATCCCAAAAGCACTGGAATTACATTTAAAACAGCTCAAAATTGACAAAATCACCATCAGTCAAATGCAGAAAGCCGCACTGCTCGGTTCCGCACATATACTTCGAAAATACATTACGACTTCCTAGGCCCCTGGGTGGGGCTCGACTAGTAATCAATGCCAAATCCGGCGAAACAACTGGCCGCTGTGATACAATTGTATTATAATAATAATAATAATAATAATAATAATAATAATAATAATAATAATAATAATAATAATAATAATAATAACAACAACAACAACAACAACAACAACAACAACAACAACAACAACAACAACAACAACGTTGGAAGGGACCTTGGAGGTCTTCTAGTCCAACCCCCTGCTTACGCAGGAAACCCTACACTACTTCAGACAGATGGTTATCCAACATCTTCTTAAAAATGTCTAGTGTTGGAGCATTCACAACTTCTGGAAGCAAGCCGTTCCACTGATTAATTGTTCTAACTGTCATGAAATTTCTCCTTAGTTCTAGTTTGCTTCTCTCCTTGTTTAGTTTCCACCCATTGCTTCTTGTTCTACCCTCAGGTGCTTTGGAGAATAGTTTGACTCCCTCTTCTTTGTGGCAACCCCTGAGATATTGGAACACTGCTATCATGTCACCTCTGGTCCTTCTTTTCATTAAACTAGACATACCCAGTTCCTGCAACCGTTCTTCATATGTTTTAGCCTCGAGTCCCCTAATTATCTTTGTTGCTCTTCTCTGCACTCTTTCCAGAGTCTCAACATCCTTTTTACATCGTGGTGACCAAAACTGTATGCAGTATTCCAAGTGTGGCCTTACCAAGGCATTATAAACATTGTAGTTCAGAGGCAGTGCCTTAGTCCTTGTAGTTATAGCCCTCCAGTATTTTGGATTTAATTTTTAATCATTGGAGCAGGCATTTCAGAACCTGGGACCATGTGAATCCAACAACTGTCGGATTCTAGTGTCACTTTCTAGCATTGTACAGCTGCTGCTTCTGTTCCACTCTTGCAATCTTGGGGAACAGACACAGCTGCTTTAACGAGTCCCAGAGTGGAGCGATATACAAGCCATCTCTTCTGAATCAAATCCAAAGCATTGAACGACCTCATTAATTAGCACCAAAGCAGCAGAGAGCCTGGGTTATGAGCTTTTCCCCAATATTAGAGTCTAACCCAGAAAATGGCAAACTTTTTTTTAAGTACAGAGTCTCGGTAATTACTTAACTTGCCTGCTGCTTGTTAATTTTGTTGTCATCCCTAATGCCTTTAATAAAGCTGCTGAATTGTTCAGGAAAGTGTAAAACAGCTGATAAAATGAGGAGCCAGTTGATCTGGAGACAGAGTCCTAAACACAATCAGCATTTTATATTCTATGACTGCAGTGTTAGCAGTTATTCAGAACGCACCTTTGCCTCATCTCCAATTTTAAATGCTAATGAGTCCCACACTATATTTCAGAACAAATTCACCCCATCGGTGCCCAAGGTTTGAACACGATGGCAATCAAACCTGCATACTTTTTATGTGTCAAAATAGTGTCAGGAGGTGTTTCATTATCTAGTCCTCATTACATACTTTCTCTGACATTTTGTCTTGGCACCATGCAGAGAAAATGTTTTATTCTATGGATGGAAAGGAAACTTTGCCAGGGAACAAAGATCAAATGTTGAGAGAAAGATTTCTTAATGCTCATTTTCAATGCTCCTTTATTGCATAACTTTTAAACCAGTTCTTGGACATTAGAATACCCAAGAAAATATATTTAATTTAATTTAATTTAATTTAATTTAATTTAATTTAATAAACGTTCTTATAGGCCGCCCAATCCCGTAGGACTCAGGGCGGCGTACAGCATAGATAATAAATGTACAATAAAAAAAGGAATAGCAGTTTAAGAGATAAAAACATTATTTTAAAAAACATTCATTCATGGGGGAATCTGATCTTCTTGTTCACCCCGCCTGCCGGAAGAGCCATGTTTTTACGGCTTTACGGAAGGCCAGTAGGGTGGGGATAGTCCGGATCTCTGGTGGGAGTTGGTTCCAGAGGGACGGGGCTCCCACAGAAAAGGACCTCCCCCGCGGTCCCACCAACCGACATTGTTTGGCCGATGGGACCCGGAGGAGGCCCTCTCTGTGGGACCTAACCGGTCGTAGGGAGGTGTGTGGTAGGATGCGGTCCCGAAGGTAACCTGGCCCTGAGCCATGTAGGGCTTTAAAGGTCAAAACCAACACCTTAAATTGCGACCAGAGACTAATAGGCAACCAATGCAGCTGGCGGAGAATGGGTGTTACATGGGTGTATCTCGGCACACCCACCACAGCTCGCGCAGCTGCATTCTGTACCAATTGCAGTCTCCAGATGCTCTTTGAGGGTAACCCCATGTAGAGCGTGTTACAGTAGTCTAGCCATGAGGTGACAACGGCATGAGGGACTGTGAGCAAAGCCTCCCTCTCCAGGTAGGGTCGCAATTGATGCACAAGACGGATCTGTGCAAAGGTCCCCCTAGCCACAGCTGAAAGATGTTGCTCCAATTTTAGCTGTGGGTCTAGGAGAACACCCAAATTGCGAACCCGTTCTGAGGGAGTCAATTTTTCTCCCCCAAGAACCAAGGAGGGGCAGTCAACATAATCCCTGGGGGGCAATATCCACAGCCACTCAGTCTTGTCAGGGTTGAGTTTGAGTATATATATATATATATATATATATATATATATATATATATATATATATATATATATATATATATATATATATATATATATATATATATATATATATATATATATATATTTGTACCCAAGAAAACCCAATAATATTAATACAGTCTTACTAAATAGTTGGACAGTGTTATGGGAATTAGTTGTTTAGCAGAATGATGGCATGAGGGAAAAAAACTATCCTTGTGTCTAGATGTTCTGGTGTTCTGTCCTATAGTGTCGTTTTGAGGGTAGAAGTTGAAACAATTTATGTCCAGGATATGAGGGGTCTGTAGATATTTTCACAGCTCTCTTTTAGACTCATGCAATATTTATTTATTTATTTATTTATTTATTTTATTTTATTTAAATGGATTTATATGCCGCCCAACTCCCAGAGGACTCAATATCTCAATGCATAAAGGAGCAGGAGAGGAACACAGTGGCTCATGTGGTTAGGATGCTGGTTTGATAGCAGCAAGCTCACGTTCGATAACTGAGTGCTGCTGTGGGGTGGGGTGAGCTCTCCTCCTTTGCTCCAGCTCAGCAGTGGTGATGTCACCAGCTAATTCTTTCAACCCAGAAACACCTTGGTGCCTTCAACATGAGTGCAATATGAAGGAGCAATATATCCCATCACACTGTTGCAATTGCACTATATCAGTGAGATGGGCAGCATAGAAATTTAATAAAATAAATACACATTTTCTCTTCCTGTGGAAACCACTGAATCTAGCTTAGATTATCTCATGAATGACATAGGTGTGACCAGACTACACCACAGCTATTAAGAATCCAAAAACCATCTGGCATTTTTGCCCGGAAGCAACCTGATGCAAAGGGATTCTAAAGTTCTCTGCTTGTACGAGACATGTCAATTTTATCATTGATGATAACTCTGGTGTGAAGTGAACTGAGTCATACTGTGCCTGGAACAATCTGCTAGATAGGTCAGGTTAAAATGTCTGAGATGCCAGCTTAAATGCAGTGGAGGCAAAAATAGACACCCTTCTTCATTCCCTTCAAAAGAAAAGACCAGCAAGTTAGCAAAGAAATGTAAATAAGCATAAAAACAGTACAGCAATCACGTTTAGACTTCATAAAAAACGAACAATTGTTGAGAATTCCTGCGCAGCATGAAATAATGCTATGTTTAGACACTTCTTGGCAATTCCCTCTTAGCTTCTCCTGTCACTAAAGTGGTAAACTAATGTTCAGATGCTTTATTTAGCAGAACATTCAAAACAGGATCTCTAGATTCTTCCCATTTTAACAGGCTAGAAATAGCTTTCAACCCTCTTATTAAACAGAAATAAGTTAGGATTTTCACTATTTTGTTTGTTTCCTAGTATGATTTGATTGCTTATTAGTATCCTATGGCTATCACTAAGTGTTGTGTCTTATGATTCTTGACAAATATGTTTTATTTTTTTTCCTTTATGTACACTGAGAGCATATGCACCAAAGACAAATTCCTTGTGTGTCCAATCACACTTGGCCAATAAAGAATTCTCTTCTCTTCTCTTCTCTTCTCTTCTCTTCTCTTCTCTTCTCTTCTCTTCTCTTCTCTTCTCTTCTCTTCTCTTCTCTTCTCTTCTCTTCTCTTCTCTTCTCTTCTCTTCTCTTCTATTCCATCACACTCTGACATTCTTTTGGACTGCAACTCCTATGATCCCTTGTCAATGACCATGTTGGCTCATTGATCAGATGTCTGTCTAAAATATCTGGAGGACATTAAATGTGGCATACCTCCAAGGTGAATGCATTTCTCAGAGAGGGAAAAGTAGGAACCAGTGAACTGTACTTTGCAAACAGAACAGAGTTTTGTCTTAGGATTACCACTAATTAATTAAATTTGTCTAGATGGTTTTCAACCACAGGTCAAAGTTATGTCTCTTGATACTTAAGACTTAGTGACCTGTAAAGTCAGTGTTAAAGTCAGCACTAAAAAGGTGACAGCAGAAAAGAGAATCTTCATCTAAGTTTTTTTCCCTCCTCTGTTTGATATCCTTTTTTGTTTGAAGGATCAACTCTTGTAGCTATTGCTGATGCTACAAACAAGAAATTTCCAACACATCTGATACACAGCGTGGTACATAAGCCCAAAGGGATTCACATCATCGGAGTGTCTGATTTTCACAACAGCTAGCCCTAAAGCTTGCCTTACTTCTGTGCGGGAAGACAAATAGAAGTTGATCCCCATAAGACTAAATTCCAACAGAAATCAATGAAGTTCTGAAAGAGTCACCACTAAATTTGTAACGGCAATAAGAATTTATCTGTGACCCCAAAAAAAAAACCAAGGAAAAATTCTGCTCATACAGTTTGAAAATAGATCTGTTTCAACCAACACACTGAAACATAGAATCATAGGGCTGGAAGAGACCTTGCATGTCTTCTAGTCCAAAGCCCTGTCCAAAGCAGGAATCCTTATACCATCCTGGACAAGTGACTGTCCAATTCATTTTACATAGAATATAGAATAACAGAGTTGGAAGGGACCTTGGAGGTCTTCTAGTCCAACCCCCTGCTTAGGCAGGAAACCCCACACCACTTCAGACAAATGGTTAGCCAATGTCTTCTTAAAAACTTCCAGTGTTGGACAGCGGCGGGTTGCTTCCTTACTGGTGCTGGTGCGCTGCGTGCACATCTCCACGTTTTGGGCGCTCAGGCGCTCACTAAGCATGCGCATCCCCTCACGTGATTTTGCTTCTGTGCATGCGCGGAAGCAAAATTGCACCAAAATCTCACGAGGGGATGTGCGCGCAAGAGAGATTTTGACGCAATTTTGCTTCCACGCATGTGCAGAAGCAAAATCTTGCCAAAATCGCGCATGTGCACGCGTCCCCTCACAAAATTTCAGCGAGATTTTGCTTCTGCGCATGCGTAGAAGCAAAATTGCCCAAAAATTCACAGAAAAAGATGGCGATGCGCGCAATGGACCAGCAGAGAGGGCTCTGGAGCAGTCGCGTGCAAATTGCGCAATCGGCTGCTCCCTACCGGAGCTGAGTACTGGACAGCTCCGGCAGAACCCACCGCTGGTGTTGGAGCATTCACAACTTCTGGAGGCAAATTGTTCCACTGATTAATATGAAAGTTCATAATGCAGTGAACTTTCATTTTAACTTAAAAACAAAGTAAGTTTCAAAGCCAATTGGCACATCTGAATGGAAGAAAAAGGTTAAAAAAAAAGCAAGACAGTATCGATGTAATGTCAATAGACACAACGTTCATCAGGATACATTTGATACTTTTTTGCATCATGGCTTTTGACAATACTAGAATAACGGAGTTGGAAGGGACCTTGGAGGTCTTCTAGTCCAACCGTCTGTTCAAGCAGAAAACCCTATACTATTTCAGACAAATGGTTGTTCAATCTATTCTTCAAAACTTCCATTGTTGGAGCACCCATAACTTCTAGAGCAGTGGTTCCCTACCTTTTTTTGGCCATGCCCCACCTAAGCATCTCTAAAATCCTGATCCCCCCCCCCAATGACATATAATTCTTACTGTTCAAAAAGTGAACTCCTACTCAGGTGGAAGAAGCCTAAAAAGGCCATTAACTTGGTTTAAACAAGGGTCCAATTTCTCCCATTAAAAATAAAATTGCCCCCCTGTGGGGCGTGGGGCCCACATTGGGAACCACTGTTCTAGAGGCAAATTGTTTCACTGATCAATTGTTCTAATTGTCAGGAAATTTCTCCATAGTTCTAGGTTGGATCTCTCCTTGTTAGGTTTCCATCCATTACTTCTTGTCCTGCCTTTGGATAATTGGTTGACCCCATCTTTTTTGTGGCAACCCCTTCAATATTGGGACCCTGCTATCATGTCACCTAGTCCCTCTTTTCATTAAACTAGACCAGGGGTCAGCAACCTGCAGCTCTGGAACCGCATGTGGCTCTTTCATCCCTCTGCTGTGGCTCCCTGTCATTCAAAATATGCGTCACAACCGCCAATGTGTGATACCTGCTGGCACATGATTTATTGAGCTTTTCGACCCCGGTAGGCCAACCATGGATAAATCCAAGAAAAGTAAAGTTTCAGAAGAAAACAGAATGTTTTATTCAACTACGCATGCTAGTTCTGTGGCCGCTCAGGAAATAGTCAGGCATGGGAAGGGTTTTGTGGCTCCCAGTGTTTTCTTTTCTGTAGGAAACAGGTCCAAATGGCTCTTTGAGTGTTTAAGGTTGCCGGCCCCTGAACTAGACATATCCAATTCTTCAACTGTTTTTCATATGTTTTAGCTTCCAATTCCCTAGCAATCTTTTCCCTAAAATTCTAAAGATTTCTGTGTCCTTGCAGCCATGTTTTTCTGTGTCCCAGAAAAAAAATAATGCATAAGTTTATGTGTTTCGTTCCAGAGATTCCTGGCAATTGGCACCAATGCCTTTCATTTCCTGGAATGCAAATTTTATTGGACATTCTTCTAGAAAAGTGTTCACCACCTTTTTTATTCAAATTTCTCCATATCTCAGTAGGCCATGGCCATACATTTCCCATTCTTTGTGGCTTTCCACACTCATAGTCATATCAAATGGTTATTTAAAAGATTCTACCAGTATTTTTTTATTTATTATAGCCCTGAGGTCAGGGACCAACTTTGTTATTCAGTTGCTAAGTCATGTCTCTTCATGACCCCATGGACTTTAACATGCCAGGACACCCATCCTCCTGGAGTTTATCCAAATTCATGTTCATTGCATCAATAATGCTATCTAACCATTTTATACTCTGCCATCCCCTTGTCCTTTTGCCTTCAATCTTTCTCAAAATCAGGGTCTTTTCCAATGAAGATACAAACTGGTTTGATCCAGATCCCGAAAAGATAAATAGAGCCTTAAATGTAGCCTCTATAGATTCGGATTTTTTCAATTTTTTTCAATTTTTTTTTATTTTTTCTCCACAGTTTCCATAGAAATATCAAAACATATACCATAAAAACATATCAATAACATATATACTTATACATTTATATTCAATCAATCAAAATTCAACATCCTATTTTTGCACCTATTCTTACTGGTGTTTATCAGTCGGTTTTTCTTCTTTTCTTTACCCTCCCCTCCCTCTTTCTCCACCTCTTCTATCTACCTTCTCACTCCTTCTCTCCCCCTCCCTTCTTCCTTCCACTCCTCTCTTCTCCCCTCCCTTTCTACTTCCTCTTTCTCCTTCTAAACCTTTCCCTGAGTGAATCTGATTCTAATACATATTATATTTAACAGACTGATAACATATCCATAGATCTTTAAGTTGTCGGTGTCACTTTTAAGCTTATTATATTTTATATCATATCTATACTCGATCCTGATTTTTCATGTTGTTGTTTGTAAATGCTTAGCTCCATCTGGTCACCTGGATTCTACCCAGAGGTGATATTCAGCCGGCTCAGACCGGTTCGGGGGAACTGGTAGCGGAAATTTTGAGTAGTACGGAGAACTGGCAAATACCACCTCGGGCTGGCCCCGCCCACCTGCTCCCACCATACCCTGTCCTATATACCCTAAACAACAGTTCAGCTCACCAGCGCTGACACCGAAGGAGGTCTTTCAGTGCTGTGTGTGTGCACGAAGCACGCGTGCGCAGGCAAAATGCCCTCTCATAGAATCACTAGGAAAAGATTTGGAACCCCACCACTGACTCTACCCCACATTTAGGGATTACAGGGTTGTAAAAAAGGAGGAGGTTTATATTTCACTATTGTTTTTCCCCCACTGCCTACCATTGCTATTCAATCCTGCTATATCTTTTAAAATTTTCTTTCCTGATCTCTAACTTCCATTTACTTGAAATGTCCATCAGCAGAATTCTGGTTTCAGTTGTTAGAACAGATTTCTAGACTAACTGCACATACCACTGGCCCCGTTAACATAAAATTAATATACAAGGGGGTGGAAAATCATTTTAGAAATGAAATAGAGTGGGAAAATCAATTCACTTTGAAGGTGGATGGGGAAAAGAATGTATCTGATGAATCTTAAAAAAGGATTTGGAGAAATTAATGAATGCAATAAATCCAAGCGTAAGTTAGATGGGGAGATCCATTGATTTTAATAATGGTTTGAGGAACAGCTCATTTCTGGTAGATGGGCATTGGAATTGAATCATTTCAAAGACATTAAGAAGTGTATTTGTTTCAAAATGGATTCTGAAGTTTTAATGTGGCTACCACTCTAGGAGGATACTAAGCATACTTGGATCTAAGAGCTTAAAACCAGTTTGATGAAGATTAGAGCCAGTTTGGTGTAGTGGTTAAGGTGTTGGTCTAGAAACCAGGAGACTGTGAGTTCTAGTCCCACCTTAGGTATGAAATCTGGCTTGATGAATGGCTTTGGTCCAGACACTCTCTCTCAGTTCAATCCACCTCACAAGGTGGTTGTAGTGGGGAAAATAGGAGGAAAAAAGAGTCTTAAGTTATTTACATAGTAGTAAAGGTGGGATAAAAATGTAGTAAATTAATTAATTTGTGAATATATTTAACATGTGTTGACCAGGTCCTCTGTTATCAAAGCTATTTTTAATTTCCCCAATTTTTCCCAATCTCCTGCAATGGGGAGCAATATATAGTGTACATTGGGGCTGTAAAATGGATAAAGATGCTTTGTTTTAACAAACATTTGAACGAAGTTTCCCCTTAAAGCTACTTCACAAAGCAGTGTAGTCCCTCTGTTTCTAAGAGTAAAGCAAAGGAATCATGTTGCTTCACCTCACTCTACTGGTCGCCACGTTGTTAAAAGGATGTTTAGAAAGAGTGCAGAGAAGAGCAACAAAGATGATTAGGGGACTGGAGGCTAAAACATATGAAGAACGGTTGCAGGAACTGGGTATGTCTAGTTTAATGAAAAGAAGGACTATGGGAGACATGATAACAGTGTTCCAATATCTCAGGGGTTGCCACAAAGAAGATGGAGTCAAACTATTATCCAAAGCACCTGAGGGTAGAAGCAATGGGTGGAAACTAAACAAGGAGAGAAGCAACTTAGAACTATGGAGAAATTTCCTGACAGTTAGAACAATTAATCAGTGGAACGGCTTGCCTCCAGAAGTTGTAAATGCTCCAACACTGGACCTTTTTAAGAAGATGTTGGCTAACCATTTGTCTGAAGTGGTGTAGTTTTTCCTGCCTAAGCAGGGGGTTGGACTAGAAGACCTCCAAGGTCTCTTCCAACTTGTTGTTGTTGTTGTTGTCGTTGTTGTTGTTGTTGTTGTTGTTATTATCATTATCATTATCATTATCATTATCATTATCATTATCATTATCATTATCATTATCATTATCATTAGTAGTAGTAGTAGTAGTAGTAGTAGTAGTAGTAGTAGTAGTAGTACTTTGGAGTCCCTGTCATCTTTCTCTTCTTACACAAGAGAGGAAAGCTGAGAGCGACTTTCTCAGTGAACATTGCAGCGGAGCTTCCATGAGCACTGGAGGATTATCCACAGTGCATTTGAAGAACCCTCCAGATTTCACCAGAAGTCCTGCAAAAAGGGGTGGCTTTGGCATTTCACATCAGAAAACATCTCAGTAGAAGAAGAAAGTTGAAAATACTTTATTCCCACCGCACTTCTCTCAGAGAGCTCAAAACTATGCCCGTCTCTTTATACAGAGGCCTGCTTCATAAAAACCTAACCCAATAACTTGTAATGTCTGCATTTCTGAGTACAAGCGTCTATCCACAGGGTATTTGCATTAGCATTTCTGGCAATGCAACAGCAAGATACATCGGTCTTTATTTTCCAATGCTTTGTAACTTTCTACCCTTCTCTGAAAACTCTAGGGTTCCTTTTTGTATAACTGGTAGCACACAGGGCTGTGTCATAAATACATTTGGTATTCTGAGATCTAATGTCTTTCGGATTACGTTGGACATTTCTGCAATTTATTCCTTTGGGTTTCTTTTTCTCCACCTAACACTTATTTCTGATCTGTATTTGGTCAGTTTATTGCTTTGTTTCCTAACATATAACACCACCGTTTTTTTAAAGCTTGGTTGAATGTTACATCTTATAATCGTAGTCATTGAACTTGCAATGCATATTAGGATAGCTAGAAGGTTTCACAATATTAAAAGTGTTTGAGTTTCTTGAAAATCTGTCCAGGTTTGTCTTCCAAATACCTTAGCAGTTAGCAGGAGCAGAGATCAATCTTGGGGAGGGGGGGGAAACAGAGAGTAGGTGTTGGCCAGGAAAAGCTAATGTCTCACAAGTTTCTTTAATGATGAGATTTGCTCTTGAATTCTTGAACTGTTTTATTTCATTAGTTAGATTTAGGGGCCACCTGACTTGGTGGCTCATCTATTAAAACAATAACAAATGCAATATAAAATATACAAAATCAACAGCCATTAAGTTAACATAATTCATTAGGTAATAAAAAGAGAACTTATATTGAGAAAATTACTGTTTTTTTTCTACTGAATCTATATTTTTAGGGCACTAGCATCAAAATATTGGCTGAAGAGCAATATTTGATATAACATGAGAACATTTTACACAGACACCACCATTCCAAAGTTTCCTCTATTCCAAAACCTTGGCTCCCTCTGCTTTATTCCTCTTCAATTTTGCAAAAAATCAGGCTGAACAGAAAAAGAGAACCAGAGATGGGGTGGAAAATACTTAATGGGAAGTGGAGCTGAGAGATTGAGGCTTCATCATTGCGCAGATGATGCAAATTGCATAATTTGCATTGATCACATGATATCCTTTGTGCAATGACATCATGTGATTTAACTGGGTGGGTGTTTCTGGAACTGGGAGGCTTATTACTTCACAGGGTTCTAAATCATCCATTATTTCCAGCTGAATTTCTTTGAAACATGATGTCAGGGTTCAGATGGATGCCCTAATTAAATCATAAGCCTCGAGCCAAGTTTCAAAAGAAATCCAGTTGTTTATTAGGAGCAACATGTCAGCACTTACCCAAGTGAAGCCAGCTCTGCCGCACGTAATTTACGGCCCAATTATGACCCTATTTCCCCCTCCTCCCAGGGTGTGTCATAAATCACATTCTCCAATGGAGCACTTTCTGGGCTGTAGAGATCACACTCCTCTGGCTGTTGCCCGTAGCCTGGGATACAGCCTTGAGAAAGGTATGCGTGGAATGCTTTGCGAGTTGACATATGAGTTGCATTGAGATGCATTGCAAGCTTGTAGATTGGGTTGCATCTGTTCTGTTTCTCCATGCACTAAAAAAAAGGGAAAGTTGGTATCAGTTCTGCTTTAATGACAAATCGTCAAAGAACACAAATGAGGTTAAAATTTAAATTAACCTGGATTAAGTCCTCCTGAGAGGCAAGATTATTTTTTGAAATCATCTCAGCCAGGGTGTCTGGATAAAATGGATGGGAACCATTTTCTAAGCAGGATCTTACTGTGTATCTAAACAGCAAGGGAAATTAACCGCTTCCATCACTAGACTGATGGAAGGTTAATGCTGAGCTAATGCAGCATTAAAAAATGAAAACTGCTAATATGATTAAGAGTAACTTAATAGGATTAAAAGATTCTTCAAAATGGGATATGTTCTTAAGATGGGCTTTAGGTCTACTTTGCATTACTCTGGCTGGATGTTGCACCTGCGCCAACAAAGAAGACAAGCTTCAAGCAAAGCATCCAGAACTGAAATTGCAGTGTGCCTTTTGCTTTAAACTCTGTCATGAAATTTTACAGAAAGGGGAGTGGAAACCTTTGAAAGATGTTTCAAAGGAAATGAAACGACTTGTGGCTTCTTACATTCACCTTTGTTGAGAGTTGGCCAAGAGGCATGTTTTTATTTATTATTTATTTTATTTATTAGTTGCATTTGTATGCCGCCCACTCCACGGAGACTGTGGGCAGCTCACAACAATAAAAATTCACATGCAACAACAAATATAAAAAAAACATTAAAAACAGTAGGTATTAAAACATTTAAAAGCATTAAAAATCACAATTTAAAAACCCATACAATAAATCATTCATGGGGCCAAGAGTGATCGGTGTTGAATTAAAATCATTGGCCCCAGGCCTGTCGACAAAGCCATGTTTTTACTGCTTTTCTGAAGGCTGGCAGGGTGGGAATAATGCGGATCTCGGGGGGGGTAGTGTATTCCAGAGAGCCGGTGCCGCCACAGAGAAGGCCCTCGTTCGTGGGCCCACCAGCCAACATTATTTGGCTGACGGGACCACCAGCAGACCAACTCTGTGGGCTCTAATCGGTCTTAGGGAGGTATATTAGAGAAGGCGGTCTCGGAGGTAAACTGGACCTAAGCCATGTAGGGCTTTAAAGGTTTGAGAAGAAGCACCAACTACAGTAACATCATAATAAGGAATCCATTGGAGTGGGGCAACTATGTTATTGTTGCTCAGTCACTAAGTCATGTCTGACTCTTTGAGACCCACGGACCATAGCATGGCAGGCTCCCTGTCTCCTGGACTTTGTCCAAATTCATGTTCATTGCGTCGATGGCATTTTTTTCACCATCTCATCCTCCGCCGTCCCCTTCTCCTTTTGCCTTCGATTGGGCAATTATAGCAAATTATTCCAATTTCGTTTTAAATCATATTTTATTCCAATTTCATTTTAAATCGTATTTTATCCAATTCCATTTTAAATTGTTTTTTATCAGATTTTAGTAATAATTTGTGTCTGGAACTCTGCACTTTGCTATGGTCCAAGGGCTAATCAGTAAAGTAAAGTTAAAAAAGTAAAGTAAAATAAAGTAAAGTAAAGTATAAAGTAAAGAGTAAACTAAAGTACATACATATGTTTTTTTTTATTTATTTATTTGTCAAACATGTATAGGATAGTAGTAGTTTGTATAAACATAAGTAAAAAGTAATGATAAAAGAGGACAATAGGACAGTAGGACAGGGATGGTAGGCACAGTGGTGCGCTTATGCATGCCCCTTACAGACCTCTTAGAAATGGGGAGAGGTCGACTGTAGACAGTCTAAGGTTAAAGTTTTTGGGGTTTGGGGAAGAAACCACAGAGTCAGGTAGTGCATTCCAGGCATTGATCACTCTGTTGCTGAAGTCGTATTTTCTGCAGTCGAGTTTGGAGCGCTTTACATTTAGTTTGAATTTATTACGTGCTCGTGTATTGTTGCGGTTGAAGCTGAAGTAGTCATTAACAGGAAGGACATTTTGGTATATGATTTTATGAAGTACATTTAGATCAGATCGGAGGCGACGTAGTTGTAAATTGTCTAATCCCAGTATTTCAAGTCTGGTGGAATAAGGTATTTTGTTGTGAGCGGAGGAGTGAAGGACTCTTCTTGTGAAATATTTCTGGACTCTCTCGATTGTATTAATGTCTGTTATGCAGTGCGGGTTCCAGACAGGTGAGCTGTATTCCAGAATTGGTCTAACAAATGTTTTGTATGCTCTGGTTAGTAATGTAATGTTGCCAGAGAAGAAGCTATGCAAGATTAGATTAACAACTCTTAGTGCCTTTTTGGCAATGTTGTTACAGTGGGCTCTAGCACTTAGGTCATTGGATATGAGTACTCCAAGGTCTTTGACAGAGTGAGGGTCATCTACAAGTTTGTTTCCTCCAAGTTTGTATTTTGTATTCTGATTTTTTTGCCAATGTGTAAGACAGAGCATTTGTTGGTTGAGATTTGAAGTTGCCAGTTGTT
>JALIGW010000002.1:6225812-6540812 GCA_023053685.1 Diadophis punctatus similis
AAGACCGCGGCAGTGGTTCTTCTAGGAGCCTCCATCCGGCCTGAATGCTTCTCCCCATTCGATGATCCTAGGCTCCTGCCACCCGTCCCCCCCCCTCAGCAGCTCAAGAAGCCTCAAACATGCGAAAATGCCTAGGATAATCACAGCACGTTTGTGGCTTCTCGGACTGCTGAAGGGAGGGGAATGGAGATAGCTCCTGCTGCCCGTTCTTTCAGCATCTCACGCGCTCCCTCAGCCATCCTCCCCTGCTTGGACTCACTGTGGGGTAGGAAGGCAGCGCATGTGCAGTGCCGGAAGCTCGGCTTCTGGGCATGCGCAGAAGAAATTTTTTTTTTAAATGTAATTTTTTTTAAAAAAAATGGCGGCACCCAGGCACCGGCAACCAACCGCACCGGTACTGTGACATCACCAGCGGGCTGCTACCTGTGCTATAAAGTGGACCGCACCGGTAGGAACCCACCACTGATGTAAGGGTTGAAAGAGATCCTGGAATTCATCTAGTGCAGCCATCTCTCTATGTATCTAAGGAGATTTCCAGTCATTGAAAAAGCACCTTTGGGATATCTCTCCAGTGAAGAAACTCACTATTATAGCAACTCCAACAAATGGCTACCCAGCCTTTAAATGAAGCTAAGGAAAGCCACCATACTAAGACAGCTGTTCCATTGTTGGGTAACTCTTACTTGTAAGATTTTTTTCCCCTTGATGTTCAACTAAAATTTACTTCCTTGTATTTTAAAACCTATTGTTTTTCATCCTGTCCTGTGGAACAAGAACACTTCTGCCCTTAAGACATTTGAAAACAGCTATCATGTTTCCCCATGGTCTTCCCTTTTCCAGATTAAACATACTCAGGGTCTCCAGCTATTCCTCTTTTTCTTCACCCAAACTCTACATCAATTTTTATTGCTGCCTCTTGTCAATGTTCTGCCTAAAATATGGTGCCCTGAGCTAGATATAAAATCAGGTGTGGTTTGATCAACCCCAAATAGAGCAAAATAACAGAATAAAAGCAGAATATGAGAATAAGAAGGGGACCTTGGAGGTCTTCTGTTCCAACCCCCTGCTCAAGCAGGAGACTCTATACCCGTGGTGGCGAACCTATGGCACGCGTGCCAGAGCTGGCACGCGGAGCCATAGAAGCCGGCACGCGAGGGTTCCCACCGGCAAACCGGAAGTGCGAAAAAACGCACTTCCGGTTTGCCGGTGTGCTGTTTTTTGCACTCCGGAGGGTTCAGGGAAGCTCCCTGAAGCTCCGGAATGCAAAAAACTACAAAACGGACAAACCGGAAGTGCACTTTTTCACACTTCCGGTTTGTCCGTTTTGTAGTTTTTTGCATTCCGGAGCTTCAGGGAGCTTCCCTGAACCCTCCGGAGTGCAAAAAACAGCATACAGGCAAACCGGAAGTGCGTTTTTTCGCACTTCCGGTTTGCCGGTTTCATCGTTCCAGGCTCCGTTTCGTCGTTCCAGGCTCCAGTAAGTGGGCCTGTGCGGGGGTGGGGGTGTGTGCGCATGCGCAGGGGGCAGCGGGGGGGGTGTTGTGCGCATGCGTGGGGGGGAGGGAATGGGTGTTGGCACGCGAGCGCGCGCGAGCGCGCCCCCCCCTTTTTTGGCACGCGAGCCGAAAAAGGTTCGCCACCACTGCTCTATACCATTTCAGACAAATGGTTGGCCAATCTCTTCTTAAAAACCTCAAGGGATGAAGCACCCACAACTCCTGGAGGTGAGCAGCATTAATTGTTCTCATTGTCAGGAAATTTCTCCTTGATTCTAGGCTGGATCTCGCCTTGATTAATTTATTAAGTTGATAAGTTAATAGGAACAGTGACTTCTTTTGACCTTGGATTTAGTTTGATTTTGTCCATCAATATACCCTGACCCAATATGCCCCCTCTACCTTATACTTATGTGACGGAATAAGAAATCATTCCTATCAAAGAGGTGATATAGGATCTTGCTTCCTTGAAGTCATTCTTACTTAGAAAATAAAACCGAGATTCAATTCTAATTAACTAAATATTTATTTTAGTACAAAAGTAACAAAAGAATATAAAACTTATTAAGCTACATTTTCTCAGCTAAGAATTCACGTCTGCCTCGGGCGAGGCTCACAGGAGAAGAAGGAAGGAGGAGACTCCTGGAATGCACACATGCGCAGTAAAACATATCACATGTCTGCTTGATTAGAAAATACAATAAGCCTAGAAATATTGCAGAGGTGCTCAACTGGCAATATTCACATCGTGACATTATGCCTTTGATTTTTCACTCAGACAGAGGGCTTTCCATTGATTGCTGTTGAAATTCATATTGCCCATTGTTCAGGCTTGTCAAGATCCTCCTGGATCTCAATGCTGTCCTCTTAAGTTGTTTTCTATCTTTCCTATCATTGTGTCATTTGGAGATTTGGCAAATTGTATATTCTATGATTAATTATCATTCATATATATGTTGAGCACAAGACCTAGAATGGAGCCCTTCAAAGCTAGCTACACCTTGACATGGGAACAATGACATAACTTCCCCTGATGTAGTTGTTGAGTCAGCTCTGTATCTACTCAATGATAGCATTAAGTAGTTGGTAGATACGGCCTAACGTTTCTCTCTTGTGACATTACTAGCCTGCCTTCCTTCCTTCCTTCCTTCCTTCCTTCCTTCCTTCCTTCCTTCCTTCCTTCCTTCCTTCCTTCCTTCCTTCCTTCCTTCCTTCCTTCCTTCCTGTCAGATAAGAATTACTCTCATCAGAGGTGAAATAGATCTTTTCCTGGGACTCTGACATTATGAAAAGATACCGCAGTTTAAATACTAAAGTATAAAATATTTATTTCGGTACAAAAAACAATAACTCACATCTTGGCTATAAACACAGGTCTTGCTCCTTACAGAAGCTGAAGAAGAAGGAAGGATCAAAGAAAGGAATGTACACATACGTACTAGGAACATATTAATCACGTGCTCAGGAATAAACCATTATATTAGATAATATATCCCTATATTAGGGATGCATCTCCCCTGCATATACATGTAACAGGCAATATAAAATCACTGCCTGACACTTCCTTCCTTCCTTCCTTCCTTCCTTCCTTCCTTCCTTCCTTCCTTCCTTCCTTCCTTCCTTCCTTCCGTCCGTCCGTCCGTCCATCCGTAAAGTAGGTTATAGAAATGCTTTGATTGATCAGATAGGACTAGAATTAATATAAAATTCAGCAATAGTTGCCTGCTCTACAAGGTCCTGGTGAGATACCAGTGTCTCCATGTGTATGGACCCAACCGTAGTTCCCATTGGTTAAAAATTATAGATTTTTTTGGGGGGGAGGGGGAAGATGCCTTAAGCTTCACAGAAGTCTTTGGGGAGACAAAGATGCCTTAAGCTTCTCAGAGGTCTAAAGCCTTTCTAGTAGATCTGGGCAAAGCAATGCAATTTGCTTCAGTGAAGCAGTTTGGACTGCAGAAACGAGCCGGTTTGCTTCACCAAAGGAAGAAGGCCTCCTACTTTCCTAATTGAAACAACTCAAGTCATCTTAGACTCTTCAGACCAATGCTGCAGGAGGGGATGACTTTCAGCTTTCAGCCCAAACACTGACCAAATTGTTTCAGAATTGGAGGGGGGGGGCTTCTTGAATTGCATGAAGTATGCACCCCCTTTTTTTCCAGTTTGGTATAGGCAGCACTCATCAAATCCTCTGGCCATAGTGAAGTCATAACTTGCCTTAAACTGAACCACCTGAAATGAATAATATAGCAATAGCAATAGCACTTAGACTTATATACCACTTCATAGTGCTTTACAGCCTTCTCTAAGCGGTTTACAGAGTTCAGCATATTGCCCCCAACAATCTGGGTCCTCATTTTACCGACCTCAGAAGGATGGAAGGCTGAGTCAACCTTGAGCCTAGTGAGATTTGAACAGCTGAACTGCTGAACTAGCAGTCAGCTGAAGTAGCCTGCAGTGCTGCACTTTAACCACTGCGCCACCTCGGCTCTTTATATGGAGTACCAAAATTACATGGAGCCCCAGTTCTCTATTATGGTTCTTTCTAATGTTCCTTTCTCTTTTACTTTGCTCTTGATAGCGTGTTTTACTCTGTCTCCTTTTTCCAAATAACATTGCAGACCGCTAGCAATAGGATAAATTGCTCTTGCCAAGGATCTTAATTATGTTTTTACAAAAGTCTTTTGATGGCCATACATGCTGAAGCCAAGGGCCAAAATGGCCCTAGGATTGTATGCAGCACCTGCTGTAGGTCTCAGGTTTAATTTTTGCCATTGGCAGTTTTGACAAAGAAAAACTCTACTTGAATTCTTCAACTGCCAATCATTGTGACCAAGACTGCGCTAGGGGCTCCAGAGGCCTGACTTATACAAGGCCACTTTCCATTGTCCAGTGCCCTTCCTTAATTGGAAACGTGCTGTTAAAATTTCATTCCTAGTATGGAAGCAAAAGATTTAGCCCACTCCATGAAGACTGGATGTTGTGTAGCACCCAAAAAAAATGTCTAATTATTAATTTGAAAGCCAGTCAGATTTAAGGTTTTTAAGCTCCCCATCAGCTGAAATGATTTGAATCGATAGTTCAGACAACTCTCAATAAGTAGCATAGACATGAAAAAAAACCTGGTAGCTAAGAAATGAATAATTTGATTAGGTTTCCAACCCAATAATACTAAACTGGTATATTTCTTCTTTATGGATCAAGGTCAGCATTATCTGGATAAACAAAAAAAGAGGATTTGTTTACAAAGATTTGGCAATAATCCATAAATATTTTTTTCTTGGTTGTTCTCAGCTCGTTTTGCTTCAAGACTCTTCTATACTCTCCTCCCTCCCTCCCTCCCTCCCTTCTTTCTTTCTTTTCTTTCTTTCTTCTGGGTAAAATAAGAGTGGTAATTAAAGGCATTGGACTAAAACATGAGAACCATCCTTTAAAATGCACAACAAAGAATGTTCTTCCTGCTTCAACTCAGAAAGTTCAGACTGCCCCAGGAGTAATTGATACAGTTCTGCAGAGGAATTATCAAGTCTGTCATCCATACTTTGATAACTGCCTGGTTTGGTATAGTAATCAAACAGGACTGGTACAGACATCAATGGATAGTTAGGACTGTAGGGGGAAAAACACAATTGCAAGCAGCCTGCCTTCCATTGAGGACCTGTATATTGCACGGATCAGAAAGAGGGCTGAGAAAATATCTACAGATCCTTCACATCCGGGGCATACATTGTTTCAACTCTTCCCCTCAGGATCCACTTTAGGGCAGGGGTAGGCAAAGTTGGCTCTTCTATGAGTCGTGGACTTCAACTCCCAGAATTCCTGAGCTAGCATGATTGGCTCAGAAATTCTGGGAGTTGAAGTCCACGAGTCATAGAAGAGCCAACTTTGCCTACCCCTGCTTTAGGGCATTGCATGCCAAACATGTAAACACAGGGATAGTTTTTCCCTTCCTGTTCATCACTGTGCTGAACCCCTAATCCTCACACTATTTTTTTAAATGTCTAAGTATATTTACTCACTTATAGTAGTAGTAGTAGTAGTAGTAGTAGTAGTAGTAGTAGTATCCTTTTCATCTTCTCTACTACTCCCTCTTATTACTACTTATTACTTATTATCTTATTACTACTCCTTCCATCACTCTGCTTAACAACTAATTCTCACAACACTGTCAAATAATTTACTAAGACTGTATTACAATTATTTTTCTCATCCTTCCTAGTACCTATCTCTTCCCACTTATTACTATAACCATGTTGCTTGTATTTTTCAATTTATATTGTTTTTATTTGTTTCCTAGTACGATTTGATAGCTTATTAGTAACCTTGACTATCACTAAGTGTTGTATCTTTTTATTCTTGATGAATGTATTTTTATTCTTGATGAATGTATTTTATTCTCCTTATGTACATGTATATGCTCTCCTGAGAGCATATACACCAAAGACAAATTCCTTGTATGTCCAATCCCCCTTGGCCAATAAAGAATTCTATTCTATTCTATTATTGGAATCATAATTATTATTACTCTGTTGCTTTGCATGCCAAATTATTCTATTCTATTCTATTCTATTCTATTCTATTCTATTCTATTCTATTCTATTCTATTCTATTCTATTCTATTCTATTCTATTCTATATGGTGAGTTCTAGCCCTGCCTTAGACCCAAAGCCAGCTGGGAAGTATTGAGCCAGCCTCTCTCAGTCGGCCTTAGAAAGGATGCAATGGCAAAGCACTTTTGAAAATGTTGCCAACAAAACTTCAGGATCTTATCCATATAGCTGCCAGAAGTCAAAACTTAACTTGAAGAAGATTATATACATATACATGCATACATACATGCAGGGGTGGGTTCCTCCTGGTTCAGACCGGTTCGGTCTATGTTGCTCCGTGGGCGCCACCATCTTTTTTTTTTTTTGAATTTTATTTTATTTTATTTTATTGAATTTTTTGAATTTTTTTTTCTGAGCATGCGCAGAAGCCGAGTTTTTGGCACTGTGCATACAGTCGCCATCTTGTTTTGGGGGTTTTTTTCAACATTTTTGCCACTGCTCATGCGCGCATGCGGCCACGCGGCGCTGGAGGAAGTGAACCGGCAGCGAGCTAAGTTAGAACCCACCCCTGCATACATGTATGTATGTATGTATATATGTATGTAGGTATGTATATGTACACAGTGTGCATATAAGTGTATTTGTGTGTGTGTGTGTGTGTGTGTGTGTGTCATACAACATTGCTAATATGTTACTTACATACTATTACCAAAGTTAAGTGCTTTAAAACATTCATTATACCACTTCAAGAAAGTATTTTGTGTAATTATTTTGTTGAAATAGTAACTGAAGTGATTATTTATAGTTATGTTATACTTGAGATGCTTTTTCTTTCTTGCCACATGATGGAACTTTATAAAATGTAGTTTTAAGCAGCGAAGAGAAATGCTGAGTCCAATTAGCTGAGAACTGAAAAACTTGATTTCTAAATATAGATATGTATCTTTAACGATATTTTTTCATACAGAGAATACATTTCTTCTGCATGTGGTGGTGAAATGCATAGCTCCTGCAATCAAGTCAAGCAAATCCACTTTATTTTACCAACTGAGCAGCTGAGAAACTCTCAGCAGTAACAAGATGGATTTCTTTTTAATGAATATTTTGAGTAGGTCTCCTATCACCAAGAAACTGGCAGGGGTGATTATTCAATAGCCAGGCCATAGCAATGAGCAACAGTTTAAGATGTGTGCTGTTCCAGTGATGTATCCCATGTGTGATGGGAAGTTGCATCTCAGAAAGCGGTCACAAGGTGGATGGTTGAGTTGCTCATTGCTTTTCCCAGCCAAATGTATATATTTATTCACTCTCAGAGCAATAAATGGTCCTCGGGGAATGGTCACCTGACAGTTTGCTGCCAAATTATAATTGCTAATGTGCCAGAAAAAAACAAGAAAGTTGTTTTTTTATATATATAGCATAATGTAATTTAATTTAAATGTTTGATTTAAACAGTTTTATTGAGTTGCCCTTCACAGCCCGTTGTTGTTGCTGTTGCTGTCCTTGACCATCTACCTTTTGGAAACATAAAAGCTTCCATAAGGTCAAATATTGGTCATAATTTTATAAACATTGTTGATGGAGGGGCATATCTGTAGCTCAGGGTTGAAATGAGAGGTCCTTAGTACTTCCTGAGTTTGGTTGTTTTCTTGAAGACGTTTCATTAGCCAAACTAGGTAACATCATCAGTGCTAGACGTTTACTCTAGGTCAGGAGTCCCCAACCTTGGCAACTTGAAGACTTGTGGACTTGTGGAAATGAAATCAGAGAACTGTGTGATGACCTTTAACATTCTCTGGTGAAATCTTCAGAATTTAAGGGGCATACATAAGCGCACAATCGTGCCTACCGTTCCTGTCCTAATCTACACATATATTCTTACCTCTTTTACTCTTATTCATGCTTGTACTATTACATATATATTCAATCATGTTTTACTGGTTATACTTTGCTTATAATCATATATGCTTGACAAATAAACAAATACAAATACAAATTCTCACTGGGCCTAGTTGAGGCTACTTTTCTCATGAAAGTTGTAACAGGTAGTTCTGAACTTAAACACCTTATGTTCTACCAAGTAAACTACAATTGATCAGATATGGTCAGGGGTTAAATAAAATGGGCAGAGGAAAAAATTAGTTTCCTACTGTTTCCAGCTAGCTCAGCAGTTATTTATTGCTCCTCCAAATGAACCTGGGAAGAAAGAAATGAACAATTTTATTTCATCTTTTATTTATTTTTTCTTATTAGGACTGGAAATATGATTGAAAATTGGTTTTGAACATTGGATATGTACATGAGTGAGAAATGTATGGGTCATTCTGAGGTTTTCTTAAGATTTCATTTTTTTCTGGCATGCAGTCAGTTTTTATTTATTTGATTATTTATTTGATTATTGATTGATTTGCTTATTTGCTTATTTGCTTATTTATTTATTTCATTAGATTTTAGATGCCTGCTATTGCCAATATGCAAAGAACAATGATGTAGAAAATAATACATACAGCCAGGGGTAAAATGCTACCGGTTCGGCCAGGTTTGGGCGTACTGATAGCGGCGGCCGCCGATGGTTCGGAGAACCGGTAGCGGCTGCAGTGCGAGGCTCCGCCCACCCACCTGGATGTCGCCATTTTCTTTTTTTAACCCTCTGCGCATGGGCAAAGCCTTCTGTTCATGCCCAGAGGGTGAAAAAGCATGCGTAACAGTGGTGCGCTCGCTCCGCTCGTGCGCGCAAAGCATACGCTTCCGAACCGGTAGGGAAGGTAAGTAGATTTCACTGCTGCGATACAGCATAATATCAGTAATCCTAATCAGTGGAAGGTGAAAAATGTACCCTAGTTTCCAGTGGGGGTATTCTACCGGTTTGCACCGGTTTGGGCGAACCAGTAGCGGCGGTGGCAGGAGGCTCCACCCACCCACCTGGATGTCATCACGGATGCTCTGCGCATGCACAAAAGGTTCTGCACATGCACAGAAGCACCGCACACAAGCGAAGCACACGCGTGCGCATGCGCGCACTCCCATGTCCAAACCGGTAGCAAAGGTAAGTGAATACCACTACTGCTAGTTTCTAACCTCTTAAAAGAGTTTCATGCTTGGGGAGCTTCAGAGCTTCTCTATCCAGATTCCCAAAGCTGAGCCTTTTCTTAATTCACAGACTATAACATAAGGTGGCTTAATCAAAGGCTCCTCGAAAAAGCCAAGATCCAGCTTGATCAATATAATACGCAAATACATTTGTATCGCTCATTTGAACGAATCAAGGGAAATCATGTTAAGTATGCATATTTGATTTGGCAAGCAGGTTTATGTTTCTTGCCCAAATCTGCTTCACGTTGTTAACTCTGATGATATTTTATTTGCTTCATTTACAGAACCAAGTTCCCATTATGTCATATCTCTGAAAGCATTTAACAATGCCGGGGAAGGAATGCCTCTTTATGAGAGTGCCACCACTAGATCACTGACAGGTGAGTTGGAAGGGATGCTGCCTTTATCCTACTTTGTTTATCCATCCTCTCTCTTACAGCAACACATATGGTTGGATAAAGTAAGTATATTTCTTTTAATGGCGATGATGTCATGCCACGTGCTGGGATGGGTGTGGTACAAGTCTGGAAATTCAGTCTCAGAGACATTACAGTTGACTCAAAAACTGCAAGTGAAGGAGGGAGCTGATCTCACTAAAACAATGATGACAACACTTTGAGACTCTAGAAAGAGTGCAGAGAAGAGCAACAAAGATGATTAGGGGACTGAAGGCTAAAACATATGAGGAATGGTTGCAGGAATTAGCTTTGTCTAGCCTAGTGAAAAGAAGGACTAGGGATGAAATGACACCAGTGTTCCAATATCTGAGGGGCTGCCACAAAGAAGAGGGTATCAACCTATTCTCCAAAGAACCTGAAGACAGGACAAGAAGCAATGGATGGAAACTAATCAAGGAGAGAACCAACCTAGAACTAAAGAGAAATTTACTGACCGTGAGAACAATAAACCAGTGGAACAACTTGCCTCCAGAATTGTGGGTGCTCCAACACTGGAGGTTTTTAAGAAGAGAAACATTTGTCTGAAATAGTATAGGGCCATGGTGGCGAACCTATGGCACGCGTGCCACAGGTGGCACGCGGAGCCATTTCGGCTGGCACGCCACGGGTCCGGCACATTCTACTTCCGGGTTTCTGGCGCGCATGCGCAGAGCTGCTAGAGCTACCCGAAGCAGAAGGAGGAGGGGCGGTTGCGCAGGCTGGGCGGCTCGCGTAACCGCTCCCTCCTCCTTCTGCTGCCAGCCTCATGTTCCTGCTTCTGCCCGGAGTGCCAGGCTTGGAGCAGAAGGAGGAGGGGGCGGTTGCGCGAGCCGCCCAGCCTGCGCAACCGCCCCCTTCTCCTGCTCCAAGCCTCGCACTCCAGGCACCAGCCGGAACGTGAGACTGGCAGGAGAAGGAGGAGGGAGCGGTTATGCGAGCCGCCCAACCTGCGCAACCGCCCCCTTCTCCTGCTCCAAGCCTCGCACTCCGGGCACCAGCATCGTCCGGCACCGCCGCCTTCGCCATGGCTGGACACGCCGCTGCTGCCCTGCGGGCGAGGCGGTGGCGGCGGTCAGGGCTCACCTGCGAGGCAGGCGCCGGCAGGATTAACACGCATGGGAGGGAAGGAGAGCGCGCTACTGCCACCACTGAAACTTCCAAGCCGGGCGGGAGCTCAAAAACGCCCGCTGCCGCATCCCTGCCATTCTCCCTGCCATTCAAGCGGCCGAAGGAGCCCCGGAGCGCCGACGTTGCCCTCCGTCTCGGTCTCCTGCCGCCACCGCCAGCTGCAGCCTTCCCAGCAGGTGGGCGCGCATGGAAGGGGTCGCGGAGCAGAGGCGCCCGGCGGTTTAAGGCAAGAGGCGGGCGGGAGATGCGGGCAGGAGCTTGCTTCCGCCGATGCCACTTCTGGCATCCCTGTGCCTCTCGCACCGCTCGCCGGGTGTCTCTGCTCCGCGATCCCTCCCCTGCGCGCCCACCTGCTGGGAAGGCTGCAGCTGGCGGTGGCGGCAGGAGACCAAGAAGGAGGGCAGCTGCAGCCTTCCCAGCAGGTGGGAGCGCAGGGGAGGGATCGCGGAGCAGAGACACCCGGCGAGCGGTGCGAGAGGCGCAGGGATGCCAGAAGTGGCATCGGCGGAAGCAAGCTCCTGCCCGCATCTCCCGCCCGCCTCTTGCCTTAAACCGCCGGGCGCCTCTGCTCCGCGACCCCTTCAACGCGCGCCCACCTGCTGGGAAGGCTGCAGCTGGCGGTGGCGGCAGGAGACCGAGACAGAGGGCAACGTCGGCGCTCCGGGGCTCCTTCGGCCGCTTGAATGGCAGGGAGAATGGCAGGGATGCGGCAGCGGGCGTTTTTGAGCTCCCGCCCGGCTTGGAAGTTTCAGCGGTGGCAGTAGCGCGCTCTCCTTCCCTCCCATGCGTGTTAATCCTGCCGGCGCCTGCCTCGCAGGTGAGCCCTGACCGCCGCCACCGCCTCGCCCGCAGGGCAGCAGCGGCGTGTCCAGCCATGGCGAAGGCGGCGGTGCCGGACGATGCTGGTGCCCGGAGTGCGAGGCTTGGAGCAGGAGGAGGAGGGGGCGGTTACACGTGCGCAGTAGATGTGCGCATGCGCGGTGCGGGCACGTGCGTCGTGCAGGCGCGTGCATGTAGGTGTGGGTGCGCATGCGCAGGGGGGGTGCGCATTGCATTTTGGGTAGTGGCACGCGGGAGCGCTGGTGGGTGTGCGCGCGCCTATTTTTGGCACGCCGAGAGAAAAAGGTTCGCCACCGCTGGTATAGGGTTTCCTGTTTGAGCAGGAGGTTGGGCTAGAAAGCCTCCAAGATCTCTTCCAACTCTGTTGTTCTGTTAACTGAGCCGTTGTGCCTGAGATGACTTTTTCACACATTCTCATCACAAAATATTGAAAACCAAACATGGACATCACATGTATAAGGCACTAAGCCAGTATTGCTTAACCTTAATTTAGTGAATTAAGACAAACCACAGTTGTCTGGGTTCACGCAAGTCAAAACTAAGCCAAGCCACATAATCGCTTAAAAATGAGGTGTGAAATCTGGCTACCATATATCATGTGTCTTTGTGACAGGAAATCGTGCTGTGTAGTTTAAGTACAAGGTCTGTTACATGCATACTCTACAATTTTTTGTTGTTGAATTCAGTGATGCTGAAAACAGTTTAAAATGCAAGACTCGGTATGTTGTTACCTTTCGTTTTTTCTCCTCTTCCAAAATTTCCTAAAGCTTTACGAAATTATAGATAGCTAACTATAGCTAACTTATGACCACATTGGGACCAGAATTTCTGTCGCTAAGAAAGGCGATTGTTAAGTGAGTCAGGCTTGATTTTATGATATTTTTTTAGCCAAGATTGTTAAGCAAATCACAGCAATTGGTAAGCAAATCATGCAGTCATTAAGTAAATCCAGCTTTCCCCATTGACTTGTTGGAAGCTGGCTGGAAATAGAATAGAATAGAATAGAATAGAATAGAATAGAATAGAATAGAATAGAATAGAATAGAATAGAATAGAATAGAATAGAATAGAATAGAATAGAATAGAATAGAATTCTTTATTGGCCAAGTGTGATTGGACACACAAGGAATTTGTCTTTGGTGCATATGCTCTCAGTGTACATAAAAGAAAAGATACATTTGTCAAGAATCATGTGGTACAACACTTAATGATTGTCATAGGGTACAAATAAGCAATCAGGAAACAATCAATATTAATATAAATCGTAAGGATACAAGCAACAAGTTACAGTCATACAGTCATAAGTGGGAGGAGATGGGTGATAGGAATGATGAGAAAAACTAATAGTAATAGTAACGTAGCCTTAGTGTATAATTTGACAATGTTGAGGGAATTATTTGTTTAGCAGAGTGATGGCGTTCGGGAAAAAACTGTTCTTGTGTCTAGTTGTCTTGGTGTGCAGTGCTCTATAGCGTCATGTGTCCCTGTGACACTTAAACCATTGCCAAACACCCAAATTTTGGTCATGTGTCCATGGGAATGCTGCAATAATTTTAAGTGTGAGGATGGGTCATAAGTCACTTTCTTCACTAACATTGTAACTTTGAATGATTGATAAATGAATGGTTATGTATTGAGGATTAACTGTAGTTAGTCTGTACTTTCCAGCGAACAATCATGGGAAGTCAGCCATCTCATTTCTGTCCTACTGTACCTCTTTCTCAAGGTAGAATGAAAATCCTATTATCTTTCCCTGAATCAAATTTTCCCATAGGTTGCCAATGGGATACTCCTGAAGATACTCCAGATTAGCAGTTGGGCCGGAAGTTCCCAAAAAAGGCCATGTACCACCTATTTCACCTTTGCCCCTTCTTCATATACTTGTCTGTGCTACTGTAGAAAGAACTAAATACATTAAATAAAGTTTCTTCCACATCTTTAAAAAAAATATCTGGGTCCATTATGCCTTTAAAAGTGTACAAACCTTCCATTTATGGTATGCCAGAATAACAGAACAATAGCATTGGAAAAGACCTTGGAGGTCTTCTAGTCCAATCCCCTGCTCAAGCAGGAAACCATACACCACTTCAGACAAATGGTTATCCAACATCTTCTTAAAAACATCCAGTGTTGGAGCATTTACAACTTCTGGAGGCAAGTTGTTCCACTGATTAATTGTTCTCACCGTCAGGAAATGTCTCCATAGTTCTAGGTTGCTTCTCTCTTTGATTAGTTTCCACCCATTGCTTCTTGTTCTACCCTCAGGTGCTTTGGAGAATAGGTTGACCCATTCTTCTTTGTGGCAGCCAATGTACTTAGTATTTTTTGGAGTATAAGACGCACCTAGATTTTAGAAGAGGAAAACAAGGAAAAAAGTATTCTGAACCAAATGGTGTAGTAATATATTATTTAATAAAATACCAGTGTAGCAGAATATTTTTTACAACCATGTATACTTTTTACAACTATGTATACTTTTTACAAACTTCAAACTTGACAGCTTTAAGACTAGTGGACTTCAACTCCCAGAATTCCTCCTCCAGTCATGCTAGATGGGGTAATTAGAAGGCAAAAACACTCCAGTTTTTGCAAAAAACAGTTCATTTTTTGCTCATTTTTTTTGCAAAAACAGGGCATGCAGAAGGTTTGGGAAGCCTGCAGAGCACTCCTAGAGGGTGGAGGAAGGCAAAAACGTCCCAATTTTTGCAAAAACTGGCTCATTTTTCGCTCGGTTTTTTTTTGCAAAAACAGGGCATGCAGAGGGTTTGGGAAGCCTGCAGAGCACACCTAGGGGGTGGGGGAAGACAAAAATGGCCCAATTTTTGCAAAAAACGGCCCATTTTTTGCAAAATGGCTGTATTCGGTGTATAAGATGCACCGACATTTCCACCCTCTTTCAGGGGGCAAAAAGGTGCATCTTATACTCCAAAAAATATGGTACTTAGTATTTTGTGGCATGCCAATGTATTCTCATCCCACACTTATTAGAAGAAGAATGTGAGGAATCAATAATGTTTTCCCACTGCACAAATTCTCCTAATGAAAACATGGAGATTAATTAATAGTAATATCATATTGCAAGTTACCAGAATGGTACGGGAGTTCCTTGCCTCATAGCTCAGTACTCTCAGCTCCGCAAAGAGGAATGACGACGGTTGAACCATTTACACGACACTTCCCCAAACCAGAATGTGAAATTACTGCTGCTCAGTTTGAAAGCGCTGTGTCAATCACGCATTCAGCCAATGAGCTCCCTCATTAGAGAGGCTACGGCAATTACACAGAGTCCATCCATATGGAAGCAGCTCTGTTAATACGTGAATTAATTATCCTTCTGTTTGGAAATGAAAAACCTGACCTATCCACCCTGAATATGCAGCAGAGTCTATAACAGTCCCTTTTTGATAAATTTGACTACCTGCTAAAATGAGTCAATTGTGCCTTTGTCAAGATTCAGCAGGAAGCACTACTGATGGAGCAAAATTAAATGATTACGCTGCAAAGAAACGTATTATATTTTCACTGGTGGCTTTAACTCCACACAGGCCTTATGATAATGATCTTTGCTCCAGCCATTTTACATTTCAAAATACCAAATTTAGGCATAATTTGAGGAACTGTAATGCCAGTATACCCCCAAAAGAGAGAGTGGGGGAGAAGGAAGGGGCTTCTTAACATTTATTATTTTGCTAAACTGAAGTTAATTAGCTCTGGACAGCCAAAGCAGAGGTGTCAGCCACAGTAAGAAAGTGAAGTGTCATTCAGAGATGAGGCATGCAGGATGCTAGTTTCCAGCACCATTCACATCTTCTCTCCTGACTCATCTTTCATTCAAGCTCAATGCTTGCATGTTCCCAGTGGTCCACGTTTTGTAAAGTTGGAATAGGAACATTAAGATGCAATGATGGATAATGGAGGGTAGAATTCAGGAAGTAGCAATAATTCAGGGACAGAGAATAGAGGTGGACTTCGACTTACAACCATTCATTTCCCATTTACCATTTAGAGTCCCATCCCATTCGTGTCTAACAGATTACCAGAGTTGGAAGGGACCTTGTTGATCATCTAGTCCAGAGGTCGGCAACCTTAAACACTCAAAAAGCCATTTGGACCTGTTTCCCACAGAAAAGAAAACATCAGGAGCCACAAAACCCTTTTGACATCTAAAATGAAGATAATACTGCATATATCATTTTTTACCTTTATGCTATGTATAAAAAAACTATAGTGTGTTGCATTTATGAAATCAATGACCTGCTACAGAGAAAACACATTTTTATTTCTGCATGCAACAAAAACATTTTGAACTCCCCCCCCCAAAAAAAAGATGGGTCGAAAAGCTCAATAAATCACATGCCGGTGCATATTTTGAGTGACAGGGAGCCACAGCAGAGGGATGAAAGAGCCACATGTGGCTCCAGAGCCACGGGTTGCAGACCCCTGATCTAGTCCAACCCCCCCATCTAAGCAGGAGACCCTACACCATTTCTGACAGATGGTAGTTGAGTCTCTTCTTGAAAGCCTCCAGTGATAAAGCTCCCACAACTTCTGAAGGCAAGCTGTTCCATTGATTGATTGTTCAGAAAATTTTCAGAAAATTCCTCCTTATTTCTAGGTTGAATCTCTCCTTGATCAGTTTCCATCCATTATTCCTTGTCCGGCCTTCAGGTGTTTGGAAAACAGGACAGGTTGACCCCCTCCTCTCTGTGGCAGGCCCTCAAATATTGGAACCCTGCCATCATGTTACCTCTAATCCTTCTTTTCATTAAACTAGACATACCCAATCCCTGCAACCATTCTTCATATGTTTTAGCCTCTAGTTCCCTAATCATTTCTGGGAGTGGTTACAAATGGGAGTACATCCAGCCCATGGTATGGTCAACCCTGGCTTGAAAACATTGGAAGCCTTACGAAAGCACCATGGTCGAAAGCATCAAGGTACTTCCAGGTTGAAATAATTAGCCAGTGACATCACTGTTGCCCAGGGGACAGCTGGTTGGGGGCTCCTTTCATGTCCCCATTAATGTGCCCATTGAAGTGATACCCATCTATCTACTTGAGATTGCTCACTTTTGAACTGCTAGGCCTGGCAGGAGCTAAAGCGAATGACGGGAGTTCACCCCATCACGCAGCAGCACTCGGGTCTCAAACGCAGGCTTGCTGATTGTCAACCCAGCATCCTAACCATGTGAACCACCATGTTCCTTCCATCTGAAGTTATAAAGCGAGGGAAAAAAGTGACTTAGAACTGGTCTTTGCACTAACAATTATTCCCCAAAGTCACATGATCAAAATGTGGGGACTTCGCAACCAGCATGTAATTGACTACAGTTGCAGCATCCTGGGTTCATGTGATTACCATTTGCAACCTTTCCAGGCAATGTCTGACAGGCAAAGTTAATGGGGGAAGCTGGATTTTCTTAACAACCCCATGATTCACTTAACAACTATAGTGATACCAACGTTGGCAAAAGAAGGTTGTAAAGTCAGAGATGATTTGCTTAAAAACTGCCTTGCTTAGCAACAGAATTTCTAATCTCAATTATGGCCGTAAGTTGAGGGCTCCCTTTGTTTCTACCTGGAAACCACTTCTGGACTTTATGCTTGAGGTAGAAAAAAACCAAAACTTTGATTTTGGGCTTTACCAATTAGATAGATATGGTGTTATGGAAATGACTAGTTTAAACTACTATGTAAAACTAAAAAGTTGTGATTTGAAGCTATTACCCTATTCTACTGCACCAAAGGGAGTTGGAAGTCATTGCCTTTCCTTTCTTTTCCCCCCTTATTTTCCACACTTTTCCCTTTTCCTTTCCCTTCCCTATTTCTTCTTCTTTTTGTTTTTGTATTTTTTGTATGTTATATCATTAAAAAAATAAAATTGTTATAAGAAGATAAATAAATATGAACCAGTTGTGAAGCAAAAACAAGAAAGAATATAATATAATAATATAATATAATATAATATAATATAATATAATATAATATAATATAATATAATATAATATAATATAATATAATATAATATAATATAATATAATATAATATAATATAATATAATATAATATAATATAATATAATATAATATAATATAATATAATATAATATAATATAATATAATATAATATAATAATATAATATAATAATATAGGAATGGAATGGAATGGAATGGAATGGAATGGAATGGAATGGAATGGAATAGAAGAGAAGAGAAGAGAAGAGAAGAGAAGAGAAGAGAAGAGAAGAGAAGAGAAGAGAAGAGAAGAGAAGAGAAGAGAAGAGAAGAGAAGAGAAGAGAATAGAATAGAATAGAATAGAATAGAATAGAATAGAATAGAATAGAATAGAATAGAAGTCTTTATTGGCCAAGTGTGATTGGACACACAAGGAATTTGTCTTTGGTGCATATGCTCTGAGTGTACTTAAAAGAAAAGATACATTTGTCAAGAATGGTTGTCATAGGGTTCAAGTAAGCAATCAGGAAACAATCAATATTAATATAAATCGTAAGGATACAAGCAACAAGTTACAGTCATACAGTCATAAGTGGGAGGAGATGGGTGATAGGAACAATGAGAAAAACTAATAGTAATAGTAATAGTAATAGTAATAGTAATAGTAATAGTAATAATAATAGTAATGGAATAGAATAGAATAGAATAGAATAGAATAGAATAGAATAGAATAGAATAGAATAGAATAGAATAGAATAGAAGTCTTTATTGGCCAAGTGTGATTGGACACACGAGGAATTTGTCTTTGGTGCATATGCTCTCAGTGTACATAAAAGAAAAGATACATTTGTCAAGAATGGTTGTCATAGGGTTCAAGTAAGCAATCAGGAAACAATCAATATTAATATAAATCGTAAGGATACAAGCGACAACTTACAGTCATACAGTCATAAGTGGGAGGAGATGGGTGATAGGAACGATGAGAAAAACTAATAGTAATAGTAATAGTAATAGAATGGAATGGAATAGAATGGAATAGACTAGACTAGACTAGACTAGACTAGACTAGACTAGAATAGAATAGAATAGAATAGAATAGAATAGAATAGAATAGAATAGAATAGAATAGAATAGAATAGAATAGAATAGAATAGAAGTCTTTATTGGCCAAGTGTGATTGGACACACAAGGAATTTGTCTTTGGTGCATATGCTCTCAGAGTACATAAAAGAAAAGATACATTTGTCAAGAATGGTTGTCATAGGGTTCAAGTAAGCAATCAGGAAACAATCAATATTAATATAAATTGTAAGGATACAAGCAACAAGTTACAGTCATACAATCATAAGTGGGAGGAGATGGGTGATAGGAACGATGAGAAAAACTAATAGTAATAGAATAGAATAGAATAGAATAGAATAGAATAGAATAGAATAGAATAGAATAGAATAGAATAGAATAGAATAGAATAGAATAGAATAGAATAGCTTTATTGGCCAAGTGTGATTGAACACACAAGGAATTTGTCTTTGGTGCATATGCTCCAAACAGAAAGAAAGAAATTGTAGTCCCAATTATTGTCATAAGTCGAAGGATCCCTGTATGTGTTTCCTGCAGAAAGCCCCAATTTCCCAACCTTCCATCAATATCTTGGAAATACCCATGGCCGAGGATTATTAGTTGGAAGGGATACTGCTGAGCCAGAAAGATTAGTAGCCCAACTCACCAAAAGTGGTTTTATATTGTCACTTGGGGCATCACTGTTTTAAATTGTTTTCCATAAGTATAGGTTATTGTAAGATGGAAAAGTTTCACAGGAAGACAAATGTGACATCCTTGCAGTACATTAATGATAGGTTATAACTCTTGGATCTGCAATGTCAAGATGAGACCATGTAAAAAAAGAGATGAAGGAAGAGTTTCATAAATAGTTTAATAAAATGGTTCAGTGCAGTGGTGGTATTCAGCTGGTTCTATCTGGTTCGGGTGGTATTCAGCTGGTTCTATCTGGTCCACCCACCCGCCAGGACATAAGCATGCTGCGTTTTTGATGCTGTGCGCATGTGCAGAAGGCTTTGCGCATGCGCAGATGAGGCACGTGTACCAGGAATACTCAATATAACTTGTCTCTTGCAAAAAAATAATTTTTTAAAAAAAAATCTTACTAGGTAGTTTAAGGAAAATGCTCTTTCTCATTTTTCTTGGAATAATACTAACCTGTCTTAAGGAGTGTTATAAGTTATGTTAAGACAGTAGAAGAGAAATTGCCTGAACAATGAACAACATGATTCATATTCTGAATATAGTACAGTATTACCTTTTTCGGCTGCTGCAAAATGTAGCATCTAATCAATTTCTTCTCCTGGCACATAACCCAACCTCTTTAAAACATTTGCGTAGGAAGAAGGTTATGTCACGGAGAGCAAAAAGTGAAAAATAGAAGAGTTACAAACTACATTTTGTTCACAAGTAATAAGTGAAGCGAACTACAGCAGACTCACTCTAGGTAGTAGCCAATAATTCTAGAATTCCATGAAATATTTCCATTAAAAAAACATACACTCTTGAAAAAACAACAAAGGAAGAAGAAAGAACATTTTATCTCAGTCGCCAAAATCCTCTTCATAATATGTTCCTGGTTCTTTGTCTTTTGAAGCCTTTACAAGGATACACTTATCTAAAATCGTGAAATTACTTTTCCCCTTTTTAAAAATGTTTTTAAAAAGGCTACCTCCCCAGCTGGGTGTCTAACAAATAGATGATTTTATGGAACTCAAAGGAAAAGCTCTGTAAATTATCAAATGATCCTTAGGGATTCATGGACCACATAACACTTTCTCTGGAACTTGCTTCTCCTTTGCAAGTGTTGATTTAACAGAGAACTTGCCCCTTTAGAAATAGCTGGTGAAGAAAATCAGAGATACAGGTAGTCCTCGACTTACGACAGTTCATTTAACAATGGTTCAAAGTTACAGGATGATGATGTTGAAAAAAAGTTACTTACAACACAGCCTTGCACTTATGGCTGTCACAGCAACCCAGTGCTCATGTGGCAACTGGCATGTATTTGTATGACCCAGGTTGTCCAGACCAGGGGTGCCAAACTGAAGGCCTGGGGGCCAGATCCGGCCCACGGGGTGCTTAGATCTGGCCCACTGGACCACCCTGGAAACAGCGAAGGACCACCTGCGGTGCCTCTGCCAGCAAAAGCAGAGCTTGGGAGGACTGCATGCTTCGTTTTTGCTGGCAGAGGGTTGCAGGAGGCTGTCCTAGCCAAAACAGAGCCCACAAGGGACATGCGCGGGCCCCTGAGCTCCGTTTTCGCTGACAGAGGGTTGCAGGAGGCCATTCCAGCCGAAAACGGAGTTAGGGAGTCCATTTTCATTGGCAGAGTGCTCAGGCCGCCATAGGCACCCCCGACCCAAGTGACATCAAGCTGCCCATGCCCCCCTGGCCTCGCCTTCTCCATCGAGGTCAAACACAACCCTGATGCGGCCCTCAATGAAATTGAGTTTGACACCCCTGGTCTAGACAGATGCAAGCTGCAATAAAGTCCTTTGTTGCCATGCTATCCCATGGCAAATGGCCTTACAATGGCCCGTAAGGCTCCACCCCAAACTTTCCCGAAGGCAGTCACCCACAGTCAGTCCCAAAAACTAAAGCTAATAATCACCAAAGGCGATTCACAAGGCAAGGTGGAAGTCTGCAGTCCAGAAACAAGCTGCAAATCCACAAGTCAAGGTCTGTAAGTCATAAACAAGGTTCAAGGTCCACAAGGCAAGGTCAAGAGTCCACAAGCAAGGTTCAGCGTCCATAGGCAGAAACACGATCCAAAGCAGAGTTTTTCCAAGGCTGGGGAAGTGCGTGCCAAAGCAAAAGAATTGTTCCTGATGAAGACACCCCCACTGGCCTCTGATTAAATCAACTCAAGCCAGGTATTCCTTGTGAGGAGGGGCAGGATGGCCTCCTTGCCAGCAGCCTTGCAGACCTCCTCTGAGCTTGCCTCCACTCCACTCTCCATGCCCTCAGATTGAATGGGGGAAGTAGCTGTTCCTCATCAGAGGGAATCTGCTACTTCTCCTCCCCTCAGCTGATCCTCCCTTGTGTTTGTGAGGGCAGGCAGCTCCCCATCTGGTTGACCACCTCCCCCAATGCTGAAGGGGCCTGGAACAGCATTGTCCTCAGCCCCTGGACTCCCCAAACATTCCAGGGGAGATGTGTCATACCCATCAGATGGCCCTGGTTTCAACTCCTCCTCCTCCACCACCACCTCCTCCTCCTCCTCTTCCTCCTCCTCCTCCTCCAAACCAGGATCTGTTGGGCCATGACAGTATTTATGATGTTTGCAGTATCCATCCAGGATCATTGACTGCCATTTGCAAACTTCCTGAGAGCTTTCAACAACCAACATTTTAATGAAGGAAGCTGGATTCATTTAATGGCTGTTGATTCACTGAACTGCAGTGAAGTGGTTAACAACCACGGCAAAAATGTTTAGCGGCAGATCTTGGCTCTCTGTAGAAGACACAACATTGAAGCTGGGGTAGTTGTATAGAGCTGGGGGGGTCAGGGTTGCTTCTGCCTGCCATGTACCCAAAATGGGAATTCAAGGAAGGGAAGGATTTTAAATCTTTCTTGGAAATTGCACTGTTCCTATCTGTCTGAATTCAGAATATAATGTTTCACATTATAATTTCAATTCATTAGATATGGCTTGTGCAATATGCATCATTACATATATAAACAGAAAAGGCCTCCAACTTAAACAAATCAAATGTATTGTAGTTCTGATGAAGACCCACTTGAGTAGAAGGAACATATCTCTTTCTTTCTCTTCCCCATCTCTGTGTAACCTCTATTGATTGAAACATTTTCAATACTGACTTTATAAGGCCAACTGAATTTGTCAAGCCACAAAGGCAAAAACAAAAATTGACTGATACATAGAAATAGTTGGGTTGTTTATCCCTCAAGCACTTGGTCTACAAGATTTTGAACAAAGCAAATAAGCATCATCAACCATAAATCATTTTAGCAGCATCAAATCAGGGAAAATGGACCTTCATTCTAACCAGAGCTGCAACAAAGTACTCATTCTATCATTTGCATGGTCCATAAAGGACCGAACGTATTCACTGGACCAGAAGAACCCACAGGGACCAGTACTTTCATCAAAGTGATGAAAGCAGCATCACACTGTTGCAATGAAAGCCCTCGATCTTTTTGTATGTCCCTGCAACATTGTGATGTACAGATGAAAGGGATGGAGCTTGTGTACCATTCCTTTCATCCTTTGCCCCTTATTCATCCCATAAATGCCCTTGACCAAACTTTTTCATTTTAATTTTCTTGCATTTCCCTAAATATTCAAATCACTTTGATACTGCCTCAACATCCCCTATTATTTAGTATGACCATGCCCTCTTTAAAACTTTGGTTTGCCCACATATCTCCTCCTCTTGCTCCCTTTCCTTCCTTCCTTCCTCCCTCCCTCCCTAGGTCCCTTCCTTCCTTCCTTCCTTCCTTCCTTCCTTCCTTCCTTCCTTCCTTCCTTCCTTCCTTCCTTCCTTCCTTCCTTCCTTCCTTCCTTCCTTTCACAATTTTATTTACTTTTATCATTGTGCTATAAAACTCTACTTATTTATTACATTTATATATCTATGAAAGTAAATTGAATTTATATCTATAATACAACTATCTGGAATCTAGCCTGCTCCCACAGACAATCACATCCAATTTCTCATAATGGAGTATATTGTGTTTATCAGGATTTCAAGTCCATGCCATGCCTTCCATATGTCGCAGGGATTTTGAAACTTGTGTATAATTTTCAGGTTTTATTGTAAACATATGTACATGTGTTTGAAGCCAGGTAAATGTTGCCAATTCAATAGAACAGCAGGGAGGGAAGAAAATTGTGTATTCAGTATGAATTTAAGTGTGCCTTTTATCCCAGTGAATTTGATCACCATAATGTGACAATTGTTTCTCCCTGATTGTTCAATTAATGGCTCTTTTTCTCTATTCTTCTCATGTTCTCCTCCCATCATTCTTATTCTCATACATTTAACGCATTGTGATGTGCATCTCACTGGCGGTTGTTTTGTCAATTTATTTGACTATTCCACATCTTTGTTTTTTTTTTTTTAATTTGTGGTATGCTCATTTTTGGTGGCTTTGTGACCCAGATCCCATTGACCCATTAGAAGTTGATTTTTATCCTTTGCTTGATGATTTCCCTACCTCAGTCCCAGATATCTCCACCCCCATGCTCCCACCAGTAGGTGTGCAGGCTGTTGCATTAACCCATGATGCTGTGAGGGTCAGCTGGGCAGACAACTCCGTTCCCAAGAATCAGAAAACCACAGAGGTTCGGTTTTACACAGTGCGGTGGAGAACTAGCTATTCTACAAATGCTAAATACAAGGTGAGACCTTGGAAGTCATTGTTTCCTGTATTTGTTTGGGATGGATAGTTCATCACATATTCCACAATTCCAGAAGCAGAGAATGTAATCTAGACCAGGGGTCTCCAACCTTGGCAACTTTAAGACTTTGTGGACTTCAACTCCCAGAACTCTAGTCTGGTCTAGACCATACGGCACTGTAATGCGAGGGTGAGTCAAAAAGTAATGCCATTTTCTTTAGGACAGGTATAATTACCAACACAGGAACATGTAGCATACATCAAAATGAAACTGGTCCTCTGTGGATCACATCCCTACTTCTCAACATAGTCACCGTTTCTCTCAATAGCAATGTTCCACCTTCGAATGTGAGCATGTATCCCTGCCTCGTAAAATTGTGTTGACTGTTCTTTGAGCCACTTCTTCACTTCAGTTTTCACTTCCTCGTCACTGGAATAATAATCCTCCATACTCACCAGATTTAGCGCCTTCAGACTATCATCTCTTCGGCCCCATGAAAGAGGGTTTGAGAGGCAAACATTATTCCAGTGACGAGGAAGTGAAAACTGCAGTGAAGAAGTGGCTCAAAGAACAGTCAACAGAATTTTACGAGGCAGGGATACATGCTCTCCTTCGAAGGTGGAACATTGCTATTGAGAGAAACGGTGATTATGTTGAGAAGTAGGGATGTGATCCACAGAGGACCAGCTTCATTTTGATGTATGCTACATGTTCCTGTGTTGGTAATTATACCGGTCCTAAAAAAAATGGCATTACGTTTTGACTCACCCTCATATTACAGGAGCCATTAGAGCCATCAATAGTTTATATAGGAAATCAATAAGGGTCTTATATGATCAAGATGTAAACAATAAAAGTATGGGATCCTTGGTGCTCTCTGAGCTTGATGGTTTTCTTGCAGATGTTTCATGACCAAACTAGGTAACATCATCAGTACTAGATTGGTTTCATTACCTAGTTTGGTCATGAAACATCTGCAAGAAAACCACCAAACTCAGAGAGTACCAAGGACCCGACAGTTCAACCCTGAGCTACAAATATTCTCTTCTATCAGTATTGAAACACTGTTAACAATCTGTAAATGCATTGATTGTTGGGATGGATAAATCTGTCAAAATTAATTTTGCTCATTTTGCTCATATTCTCTTCGCTATCCTTTTTCCAAATGAGTGTGTAATTGTAAAATCACTTGAAAATGGGAAAATCACAAGCACATCCTTATTTAATATAAATATTTCCCCCCCCAAAAAACTTCCTTTATTCAGGGTGTTGTAAACTGAATTGCAAATTCAGAAAAAATGTGGACAGAAATGTATGCTTACTTTATTGTATTGCTTTAGAGTAAGACCAAAGAAATATATGTGTAGAGAAAATATAGTATATAAATAATTCCAGCTCCTGTATAGTTTTGGGAAGTTCAACCTGGCTGTATTGCAAGCCAAAGCATTGAGGAGCACATTGCAGTCTTATAGAGTCATAATTCTATGATCGGAAAGAGAAAATAGAAACCAAAAATGCAGCTGTCCTTGCATACTATGTATATTTTTGGCAATTTTCCTTCTCAGCTAATGCCAAGAGTGAGAAATGTAGCTGGCCACAGATGACTGATTTTATTCATTACTACAGCATTTTATATACTGTCTGTCAGTGGTTCAGAAGAAAACAAAATTTAGTCCAAAACAAAATGAAAACCTAAAATCAGAAGGAAAAAAGGTCTACCTAAAACAAATCAATCTCTAAGAGTCTCTGTTTTAATTTCCTCAATAACATCTTCATCTGTGCATAAATAGAAAGCCATGGTGGCGCAGAGGTTAGAATGCAGCATTGCAGGCTAACTCTGCCCACTGCTAGGAGTTCAATCCTGACAGGCTCAAGGTTGACTCAGCCTTCCATCCTTCTGAGGTTGGTGAAATGAGGAGCCAGATTGCTGGGGGCAATATGGTGACTCTGTAAACTGCTTTGAGAGGGCTGCAAAGCACTATGGAGTGGTATATAAGTCTAAGTGTTATTGCTATTGCTGTTGCTTATAAACATGGCTGAGGGAAAACATTCTTGACTTGTCTGTAAAGGAAGAAGGGATTTCACTTGCTCTTCTCCACCAAAATGGGAATATTTTCTGATTTTGTGATATTAACTGAAGTAAGATTTATCTGTGAACAGTTGTCTTCCTGAAAACGTCCACAAATTTTAATAGGAAACTAAGAAATGGTAGAATTATTTATTAAATTTATATAGCCACCCAACTCACACATAGGTGACTGCAAAGAGCTTCTAACATTTTTTTAAAAAACCACCACCATATAAGAAAAATCCATAATAAAAACCACCATCAGGAAATGCAGATGCTGGTTTGCACGCTTCACTAAGGATGACATGTGGAGAGACCAGAGGTGGGTTTCAGCAGGTTCTGACCAGTTCTGGAGAACCGGTAGCAGAAATTGTGAGTAGTTTGGAGAACCGGTAGCGGAAATTTTGAGTAGTTCAGAGAACCAGCAAATACCATCTCTGGCTGGCCCCGCCCCCATCTATTCTCTGCCTCCAGAGTTCCAGCTGATCAGTAGGAAATGGGGATTTTGCAGTAACCTTCCCCTGGAGTGGGGAGGGAATGGAAATTTTACAGTATCCTTCCCCTGCCACGCCCACTAAGCCATGCCTACCAAGCCACGCCCACAGAACTGGTAGTAAAAAATTTGAATCCCACCACTGGGAGAGACCAGTTCAGATTGTTAGTTATCTGCATCCCCAGATACTTAATATTGTTGAACACCTCTGATAGGATAGATACTAAAAATGGTTGTGACTGGTATGGCTTTCAAATTTATCTGAAGATTCATGAGGACAAGTGATGTTCTTTCAAAGAAATCTGAGATTTCAATTTATTTTATTTTACATTCTCATATTACTTATGATGATCCCTAATCATAAGGGATTTATCAATATCAAAAAGTCTCATAAAACATGACTAGTTCCCAAGTCTGACCTATGCTCACTTATGTTCTGATGCTCCTTTACTTTATGTGCTTTTCTCTTATTCTACCATTGGTTGACATACTTTAAAGGGAAACTTGTCATATTCAAATGGTTCTTTGGTCTGAGTTTAAATAAAAGGAAAATAAGAGAAAATGTTGACTATGAATACTTTAAAATTCCCTTATCCATCTGTTCTGCTCTGTCATCAAAAATAATAATGCAATTTTGTCCACTTTGACTAACTTAAAAACACTCATACAAATGTCATGCTTATGTGTACAATAGTAATAGCACTTAGACTTATATACCACTTCACTGTGCTTTTATACTTTCTAAGTGGTTTACAGAGTCAGCCTATGGCCCCCAACAATCTGGGTCCTCATTTTACCCACCTCGGAAGGATGGAAGGCTGAGTCAACCTTAAGTTGGTCAGGATTGAACTCCTGGCTGTGGGTCGAGTTAGCCTGTGATACTGCATTCTAACCAGTGCGCTACCATGGCTGATGTGCAAACACACATACACACACACACACACACACACACACACACACACACACACACACACACACACACACAAATAGATAAACCTATTTGGCCAAAATCACTAGTATAATGATTTATTTTCATTTATGTGATTAAATATGAAGTTTGATCAAAATGGTCTTGTTGGAATGGGATTCTAGCAAAGATTTTAAAATTCCATCATTTAAGTGAATGCCATGGACCCAAATCACATTTTACAGGATGTCAAAAAATTGCCTGTACTTTTTCATTGTTGTTCCTTTAAAGAACAGCAATGCATTTTTTTACATATTATTGCATTGCTAAAAGTTATTTTTTAAAAAATCTAATCTACTCTCCCAAGTTTGACACACTTTCAGCCCTTCCAAGAAGCAAAATGGGGAAAAAAGAACCTGGGATGAAGTATAAGGGTTTTACTGCTATAGAGTATTACTCATTTATTTTAAAAGAAACTTTTATTTACTTTCATATCCTTCTCTTGCCTATCTTACCTTGATAGTCTCTATCCTGAAGACAATTCAGAGTAAGGAGAGATGTCAGCCTGATATTTTATAGCAGGGGTCCCCAAACTTGGCAACTTTAAGACTTGTGGACTTCAACTCTCAGAATTCTCCAGCCAGCTATGCTGTTTTAAAGTAACACGAAACAGAAGAATGGAAAATGGAAGCCGACAGAAGAGGGCTTTGTTCCTTATCAAGAGAAGGAAGGAAGGAAGGAAGGAAGGAAGGAAGGAAGGAAGGAAGGAAGGAAGGAAGGAAGGAAGGAAGGAAGGAAGGAAGGAAAGGAAGGAAGGAAGGAAGGAAGGAAGGAAGGAAGGAAGGAAGGAAGGAAGGAAGGAGGGAAGGAATCCTTTGAGAACTTCCTTCTCCATTATAACTCATGATGACAATTTTGTGACATAGCAGTAAGCCATCTAAGGCTGGCAGACTCAGGAAAAAAAAATTATCACTAGGAATTCAACTGGTTCATTCATAACAAAGCCTCGAGTGTTATCCCTGGAGATGACAGAATTGTAGAAGCAGTAGCTCAATCAAGAAGAGGTTGACCACCATGATTAATACTGATGCCTAATGGTTTCAGACACAAACCATTTTTGAGTTTGGATCAAGTACAATAAATCAAGAACCTCACAGGAACGGACAGTTTCCCCAAGTTTGAGGGAAATGAAAAATGTGGGAGAAATATTCTCTTTAGTGAATCCAGTATGATTGAGCTTGAAAGACACAGTTTTTTCTTTTCTTTTCTTTTTTCTTTCTAGTCAGCAGATACAACAGCCTTGAGCCATACTGTGTCTGGTCTTAAGCCAAATACCATGTATGAGTTCTCTGTCATGGTGACCAAAGGTCGGAGGTCAAGTACATGGAGCATGACAGCTCATGCTACGACATATGAAGCAGGTAGGTCTCTAGAAAAATTCTAATAAGGGTTGGTTTTTTTTTTCAGATTTGATGCTTGGTTTAATTACATTAAAAACCAGTTCCTTGTACTGCCCACACAGATTGCAATATTTCATAAATAGTGTTAAAAATAAATTATTTTAATTGAATCTTTTTTTAGAATGCAGCGGACAATTTATTTAACAGGTCCTACTTATTTTGAGGCCAAATTGATACACTCTGATGCATGGGATACTTCCAGTGGTGGGTTCCTTCCGGTGCGGTCCACTCTATAGCACCGGTAGCGGCCCGCTGGTGACATCACAGTACCGGTGCGGTTAGTTGCCAATGCCTGGGCGCCGCCATTTTTTTAAAAAAATTAATTTTTTAAATTTTAAAAAAATTAAATTTAAATTTTTTTAAAAAAATTCTTCTGCGCATGCCCAGAAACCTGACAATTAAGTCTTTCCCTGTCAAATCACTTGAAAATAATAAGAAGCTCACATTTGACACTTTTCCTTCGCTTTTGCCTAAAGCTTCCCAAAGTGGGCGTTTTCCGAAAGCTTAACCTTTTATACTGTTAATTTTATACAGTTTTATACTGTTATTCTTTAGACAAAAACATTGAGGACTGTTAAAAGATACTGTTCTTTTAACAGTCCTCAATATTTTTGTCTAAGGAATCCATGACTGAAACCAAAAATGCTGTATGAGACTTGCTTATCTTTTAACTATAACATTTTCTGCATATAAAGGTTGCTGTGTTGCCATGGTGTAACACGCACTTTGTATGTAAAGCTTTTCATGTAAGGTATAAAATAGCAAAAATAGCAGTAACATCTCTCTGAAATAACTAATATATGACCGGCAAGCCATGCCTACCCGGTCACATGGCTGGCAAGCCACACCCACAAAATAAGCCACACCCACAGAGTGGTAGTAAAAAAATTAGGAACCCGCCCCTGGATACTTCCCATATTGGATGACATAAATAAATAAAGGTCCTTTTGTTTTTTTTACTACTGCTAAGTGGTGGTTGATATCTACCACAATTTAAAGCATGTAGAAATTATGGCAATAATAATTACAATTTTATTAATAATTGGTAATGGAGTTGAAGCCAGCATAGTATACTAATATTTATAACGAGAATTAAGGGTCTGTTTTCAAACTCATAAAGACTCATTTTCTTCAGTGTTATATATTAGTCTTCATTTATACAGTATATTATTGGATTGCACAATAATCATTTTAAAAGTACATCCATAAAATAATTTTTTTCTTATGTAAGGTTCTCAAAGGCTTTAAATATCTGACAAAGGCTACAAGTATCAGGCAACATTTAATCTTATCATGTATATGTTTCAAACCACTGTCATTTAAGCCATTTCCAAATATCACATTCATACCACATTATGCTTTCTTTACCTTTAAAAAGATTTGAAATTTGTGCAAACATGGTGATTTTGAAGAAGAAACCATGGAATCATTCTAAAAATGATAGTGATTGGTGATTCTTCAACTCTAACCCCAAATTTATTTCTATTCTTATACCCAAACTATTGCTCATGTTATTAACTCTACAGATATTTCATGATTCTTGAATTTGCCATTCATGGAATATGTAGCAGATGGGATTATATTCATCATTTCTGCTTAGTAAATTCACCTAATACATGGCTATCTCTTTGGAGCAAGTCCATCCCCCTAAAACCTAGCCTTCGGCACGACCTAAGCATAGCTCATAAAATTATCTGCTACAATGTCCTTCCTGTCAATGACTACTTCAGCTTCAACCACAACAATACACGAGCACACAACAGATACAAACTCAAAGTGAACCGCTCGAAACTTGACTGTAGAAAATACGACTTTAGCAACAGAGTGGTTAATGCCTGGAACTCACTATCTGACATTGTGGTTTCGTCACCAAACCCCCAAAACTTTACCCTTAGACTGTCCACTGTTGACCTCACCCAATTCCAAAGAGGTCAGTAAGGGGCGTGCATAAGCGCACCAGCGTGCCTACCGTCCCTGTCCTAATGGTCCCTCTTATCAGTACCCATCTTATGTATATAAACAATGTTATATCTATGTATATTACCAACGCGTACTTGACAAAAATAAATAAATAAAATAAAATAAAACCTGATGTCCTGAAATCTGTAAAGGATTGCTAGAGACGTTAACCCCTCAATTGGATTTTTTGTTTGTTTGTTAGTAGGACAGCTTACTATGTTACAAAATGTTCTACAAAACTAGTAATATTGAGGATGGGAAGACTGCCAAGAGTCACATTATCGTGGTCACAGGATAGCAAGTAGTTTTTGTCAGGGAGGTCAACAAGCTAATGTCCACCACACATGTTAAAATGTGTGGAGCTTCAAATGTGTGTCTATGATTCCCTCCTGACTTTTTCCATCCTCTATGGACACTTCTGCTCTCATCCAGAGCTTATCTAACAGTGAAGTTTCTCTATTCGCTAACATTAAGTGGCATAACATTAAGAAGTATACTCTGTGAAGAGAACAAAAAAGGTGTGGAGGAAAATTTTAACACTGCTAAAAAAATGTTAACAGCTTCTGCACTGTCCTTGCTTAAGAATGTCTTTATTAGCAATAACAGTTAGAACGTCTAGTTTGTACAACACGTCATGGTACGGTAGATTGTATCATTGTTGTATTAATGTGTCATCTTCTGTGTTGTTTTTTCACCTCCCTCTTCTGGGCTTCTGTCTTTCTCTAAGCCCCGACTTCTGCTCCCAAGGATTTGACGGTCATTACCCGTGAAGGGAAGCCTCGAGCCGTAATTGTTAGCTGGCAACCTCCATTAGAAGCCAATGGGAAAATTACTGGTAAGTGTCTCTTGAGCTCTGTATCTTCTCTCCTCAGCAGGTGACACAGAAAAGCATGGGATTTAAAAGATCTGCACTACAACCCCTTCCTGGGAATAACCATGTAAACTCGCTAGGTGAAAAGGGAAGCGGGGGGAAATAATCACCCAAGAACCTCAGCCTTCTGCATTTTTAAAAAAGAGCCAGCTATTTGGAAGGAAAAAGAAATATTTACAGTACTTCCCATCATAGAGTTACCAAGAAAAACCAACAAACAGAAAAATACTCCCAGTAGGATCTATAGTGGAATTCATCTGGAATTATTGGAATAGTCCTACCTGAAACTAAGACAAAAAGCAGGCTCTTGCCTCACAGTCAGGAGGTTGTGAGTTCGATCCTAGGTAGAGGCAGATGTAGGGTCTCCTGCTTGGGCAGGGGGTTGGACTAGATGACCTGCAAGGTCCCTTCCAACTCTGTTAATCTGTTAAAGATTATCTAATATTTTCCAAAAGACTTTTTAAAATGGGAGGAGGAAAAAAAAAGTGCTGAGGTTTGTAATTTGTTGTATGGGGCAAAATATCTACTACTACTGAAGTCCCTAGATACCAGTGGCAAATTACCTCTTGCCTATTTATTTATTTATTTATTTACAAGAGTTACATGGCTGCCTATTTCATTTGATAACTTTAGGGGATTTACAGCAGTCCATAAAAACTTAGTTAAAAACAAAAGTACCCTTCCTGTCAGGCCGAGAGATGACCCAGTGAAATCCAATCGAGTTCAATCTTTTATTTGCTTGCACCTAATGGACAGAATCTTGCCAGACTAAAGCTATAACTTTAGTAGATATATCCTGAGAAATTTTAGGATGTGGCTAACCTAAACTTCTTCATCTTTCCCACTTCCAGTTTAGGATAGTTTTGGGCCATTCTCTGGGAAAACTCTGTGTTGCCAAGCTCTCCCCTCCTGCACACTTTCCCCACCCCCTACCCCCAGTTGCTAGATCAAACATCCTTGCAGTTCAGGAGTGGGTTCTAACTTACCTCGCCACCAGTTCGCTTCCACCCATGCCGCGTGGGCACGCGCGCATTGCGCACCATGCGAACGCATGTATATGTGCAGTGCTGAAAACCACATGGTCAGAAGCCAAAAACAAGATGGCGCCAGCTACGGCACTGCCATTAGAGCCAGTTCGGGGCATGGCCAACCGGTGATCGCTTCAGGTTCAGCGAGCGAGGCGAAATTCCCGCTAACGGTTCTATAGAACCGGTCTGAACCGGGAGCACCTCTGTTGCAGTTCAACCTACATCCTAGTCCAATGTTTGGAGGAAGAGCCAATGTAGGAGATGACTAAACTGAGCCTGAGGGAGGGGTCAAGTGCATCATCAGTCTCTAAGTCTCTTCACGCCCACAAGAGATCTAAGTCCAGCCCTCCTTGAATTCTATTGACTCGAATCTACCACCAATTTGCTTTGACCGATAGTAGTTCAGATTCCTGTACAGAGTATTAGCATGCAATGAATCCATATTCATTTGAACTGACTTGGCTCCTGATTTCCTGTACTTGACAGCCAAATCCTCACAACCCTCCAGAAGGCTAAGGGTAGAGATCCCACCAATCTTAGGTGGGCGGCTGTTCCAATTGATTGATTTTTTGATGGATTGGGGGCTTTAATCTCCATAAATCTGCATATACATTGCAACAGAGGTGCATGCGGTATCATTGTGCAATTCAGGAAAAATAAATAAGGAGAAAAGCCACGTCTTTCATACAAACTGTTAATTCTCAGCACTTTAATACAGAACATTTAGCAGTATCCTCATTAATGTAGACTATACTCAACTCTAATTTTATAGAGCTCTAGGTTTTCAGATGGTTTGTACTTTTCCAGTGAACTCACTGACTCTCCTCACATTTACTTTACTTACTAAGTATAAAAGTTTTCTCTGTTTCCTATTTTAAGTCTCACCAATCCTGTCCATGAACGTAGTGTGCATCTGTTTTTTTGTTTTGTTTTTTTCAAAAATGGACATTTCATACGTCTGCAATTTTATTTCATTAATGATAGGTTTCAAAAACTTATTTGATGTTTCAGCGCTCACCACTTTCTATACTACTTACCATTTAGAGCTGATTCAAGTTCACTGTAGAACAAGTTTTCAACTTCTTGCAAAGCCATAATTAACAAGCACGGGGCCGCTACATATTTAGATCACCGTATTCTTAAAAATAAACCTTAGGCAGCAGAATCTGGGGCTAAATGCTTCCAAGTCTCATTTAAATAATTTTTTTTTATACTTAGTGTTAGCAATGAGTTGAGTCATCTTTCTTTGGGATCTACTGAGCCAGCAATATGTGGTGATCTATTCATACTTAAATGGCCCTTCTTTTTAAGTTTGTGCCATATGGTGCAGAAAATAGAAGAAATAACAAGCTGATCATTACACATGGCAGGTGGTTGCATTTGAGTTTGGATTCATGATATTGCTTTTAGTTTAGTTACCTTTAATCCAATTCTCTGGTAAAGCCTGGATCCCAAAAAATTAAACCAAGCTCCTTACATCGGTAGTTTTGCAATAAAAGGTTAGACAAACTGAATAGCAATAGCACTTAGTCTTATATACCACTTCACAGTGCTTTTACAACCCTCTCTAAGCGGTTTACAGAGTCAGCATATCGTCTCCAACAATCTGGGTCCTCATTTTACCCACCTCCTAAGGATGGAAGGTTGAGTCAACCTTGAGCCTGGTGAGATTCGATCTGCCAAATTGCAGTCAGCTGGCAGTCAGCAGAAGTAGCCTGCAGTACTGCACTCTAACCACTGCGCCACCGCGGCTCTGAATGTGAAGTAAAATGTCTCTGCCCTCTAGTGAAATATTTATTTTATCCTATCTTTATTCCTTTGATAAATAACTTGAGGTGGCTAACATACCCAATATTCCTTCCTCCTATTTTCCTCAACAACTCTGTGAGATGAGTTGGGCTGAGAGAAAGTGACCGGCCCAATGTCACCCAATTGGCTTTTATGCCTAAGGCAGGACTAGATCTCACAGGCTCCTGCTGAATGGCCCACAGTCACCCAGCCAAGCTTTCATGCCTAAGGCAGAACTAGAACTCATAGTCTCCTGGTTTGTAGCCTGGTGCCTTAACCACTGAACAAAACTGGCTCTCTAGTATATGGTTTTGACACCAGAAGTTTCTTTAGGAAGAGAGTGTTGGAGGTACCTTTGACATCTTAACTCAAGGCAATTGAGCAGGAACTTGATCTGAAATGGAAATGGACATATGCCATCAGTTCAAAACAGCATAATAGGCTTAAAGTTCCTACATCTGTTCACTCTCTGGGCTAACTACTGTATATTTTATCAAATTCAGAGCTGACCTTCAGCAATCATGTAGAAACATACCATTGATATCCTTTGAAGTTGACTTCAATGATGGAATCTCAGGGTCAGGACCCCTCTTTGAAGGAGAAGCTCTTTCAATGACTTTCAGCCTGTAGTTTTCTCTCAACCCCAACCTATTACACCAGATTACTACAGAAACAAGGCAGGACCTTTATGTATTTCACTTTAAACCCCTAGAGAAAAGAAGGTTGCAATAACAATTGCAATCGAACAATGCTTGTTAAGAAATTCAGGAGAATTCTGTGGAACGCAGAGACGGCATCACCTTTTACAAAAGTAGCCATTTTGGGCAATATATTATCTCAGCTGCTCTTGTTTTTGTTTTTACACGGAAGGAGCTTTTGCAAGAAATGCTAGTAATTAATTCCATGCAAACATAACAAGAGTTGAGGACAGCAAGTCCTTCATATATTTTTTTCTGGAAGAAAAAAAATGATACACTGCAAAATAATATAGCCCCTCTGTCAGACAGGAATTTTCCTACCAGAGGCGATCTTAGGATCTTGCTTCCTCGGAGTCATTCGTACTTAGAAAATAAAACCGAGATTCAAATCTAATTAACAAAATATTTATTTCAGTACAAAAGTAACAAAAACAAACCCTTAATAAGTTACATCTTCTCAGCTAATGGATTCACGTCTGCCTTCGGGCAGGCATCGAAGAAGAAGGGAAGTAGGAGCTGACAAAACTCCTGGAATGCACGCATGCGTAGTAAAACATATCACATGTCTGCTTGATTAGAAATACAATAAACCTTAGAAAACAGTAGAGATGTACAACTGACAATTATTCACATCGTGACACCCTCAGAGCAAAGGTCTATACTGTAGATAGTGTTAGACTCAGTAGCAACTAGGGACAACTCATAATAAGCAAGCTGTTTGGCCAATAAGGTAAAACATAATATCAATAATGACAGGGTGCCCAGATTGACACACGATAATAGAATTTATTGGTGGATGTTTTAACTGGGTAATAAGAAACTAAAGCACGGAACATCTCAAACCCCTTAATACTGATTGACAAAGGACTGGATTTAATGAATGGTATACAATGACCGATATTAGTGCACAAAACATTGCTATTAAAAACTATGCCTAATTAAGATATCCATTAGGAGCTGGTCATGTTAATTTGCTATGAAAAATAGAATGAGGCTTTTAAAACAGAAAGGAAAAAAAGGACTAATAATGTAGTTAAATGATCCCTGTAGACTATGAATAAACAGCGATCCTATTTTATGAGAAATACTTTGCAACATATAAAACTGTCCACACAAATTAAAAACAATGCAGTTATTTGTCAGTGAGAAACTTCCTTTAAAGAGGTTTATTAATGCAACCAAAAGAACTTGCTAGTTTTAACTTCTAGACATTTGGAAAGTTTGAACAATTCTTACAGTTGAAATGGTCTTAATTCCTGTCTTATTATATCTTATTAAAGATTACAGTAATAGTTAGATGAAGGCCTTCCTGATCCATACAGTCCTGGAAATCGTTCCCAATTTATACCCAATTCATTCTTTTACTTTGGATCTTTTAGAGGTGCTACAGTTGATACTGTTGATGAATTTTCAGGCCATGTATACAAAAACATCCATTTATTGCAACAACTTTATTAGTAATGATGTTCCTGTGGTTTGGCTTAATTGTGCATCAAGGTTTTCCCACACATCAGAGTGGTCAACCTTGATGGTATATGAGAAAGTCCTTGGGAGACTGAACAAAGAGATGCTGCCAAGGAAACACTCAGATAAGAGGCAGCATAGACCACAACCTGATAGTGGGTGAGGCAAGAGGTTAAAAAGAGACCCTCCCTAGGCTGTAAGGAGACAGATGTGGTGACTGCACTTTTAGACTTGCAAGATAGAAATCACAACCAGGTGAGCTAATTCTACTTTATTGTAAAGTTTCATTGACAAAATCTTGCAAGTCTGAAAGGACAGTCCTCTCCCCCACCCCATCTCCCTTACAGCCCAGGATATAGAGAGGGTATCTTCTGCGTCTGGCCCTACCCACTATCCAGTTGCAGGCTATGCTGTCTCTTATCTGATCTAGAAAGTCTGTAGAGATTCTCAGTCATCCAGGTCATGGTTGTCCCAAAGGTGCTTTTTCAGCGGGCAACGGGACTTTCTTGTTTTTTTCTTTTGAAGATGTTTCACTTCTCATCCAAGATGCTTCTTCAGCTCTGTCAGGATGGTGGGGAATGGAAGGATTTATATTCCTTGCAGATAACTGGTCATTTGCATCCTTTTAGAGGGTCGTTGACAGGGGTGGACTTCAAAAATTTTAGCAAGCAGTTCTCTACCCGGTTCCTGGATGGGCATGGCCATGGTGGGCATGGCCTAGTTGGCCACCTGCACCATGGTGGGGGGGGGCGTTTTTTCCCTCCCTGGGCTCCGGAGACTTTTTTTGAGCCTCCGGGAGGGCGAAACGGCCTCCCTAGGCTCCAGAGGCCCTCTGGAGGCCAGAAACAGGCCCGTTTTTGGCCTTCCTGGACTTCCGGTAGGCCCGTTTTTCACCCTCCCTGAGTCTCCGCACTTGCCCTGCACTTACCTTCATCCAAAATGGGACGCGTAGGAACTCCTGGGAGGGAAGGGGAGGGTGGGGTGGGGCCAGCCAGGAGTGGGATTTGGGGGTTCTCCGAACTGGACAGAATCTTAGCTAGAGGTTCTCCCGAACCCCTGCAAACCCCCAGCACCCACCCCTGGTCATTGAAGCACTTGGAGTTTTATCTGTGTTCTCAGGGTCACTTGAGTAGTGCTCCTGTTTCCTGTGAAATTTTTCCTCTGGAAATCCATTTCTACTCCCACACCATTCCAAGGGTGCTCTTATCTGATCATTCCCTTGGCAGCATCTCTTTGCCCAGTCTCCCAAGGTCTTATCCACATACCATTGCACCATTCATCTTTTCTTTTTTAAGATCCTTTTGAAGCTGGAACAGCTATTAGTTGCAGTTACAGTACCCAATACTGCCAATGTCAATTAAGTCTGATATTAGATAATGATTGTCATACCATTATCATTCACACACATTTGTTTACGGATTCAGACTTACCTTAAGTATAAGTGTATCTGAAATAAAAATGATATTGTCAGGCTGTGCTTCCCTTCAAAACCCAGGAAATAAAAACCCCAATTCCATGTTGATAGAGATGAGTACTTTTACTAGGTAAGAAGTGATAGCAACAAAAGAAAAGTAAGTTCTGAAGCAAAAAGCGCGCAAAATGCATATACAAAGAATCCGAAAACCCTCCTTCATACCCCCCTGCGCAAATCATCCAATCCCCATGTGCCAAGGTGTCATGTGGTCGCACCGGCGGGCTGGACTTCCACATCTGGTCTGAGGAAGCCGTTGACCTTGAGCAGGCTATAAACATGTCTGTGAAGCCTGGTAGTACGTGATGAGAACTTTCCTCCCCAAAGTCCTAAACAGAGACCAACAGGGCCATCTCCAGCAGCTTCCCCAACCCCCTCCCAAATACCTAACCCAACTTAACTCCCCCCCCCCATTACTATGGCAGCCGTAACAAGCAGGCATCACGGTGGCTGACAGATATGCTGTACTGCTACAAGAAGTATCGTACTAAGTCTGACAAACTTATGCATGGTATTATTCTTTGAAATGCTTTCTGACTAAGGGTACAATTTTATATATGCTTGCTAAAAGGTAAGCAGGATGCCATGTAACCCTTCCCTGTTGACTTGCCACATCCAGCTGCCCAAATCTTCTCATTTCACAGCTGACTGGAACGGTTTTAGAAGCCGAAAACAAGGGAGTCATAAGATAAAATGTGGGGGTATTTCGGTTCCTTATGAATGGCTAAGTTCCTTGCAGGGTTTATCACAAAAAATGTACACTCAAAAAACTTGGCAAGAGAATTACTTAGCAGGGGAATTCATGTGTGTTTTTGTATACAAAGGTCTTAGGTCTTAGGTCTTCATAAATGCTGGCATCTGTGCATTGTTCCACATGAACAACCCATATCAAAGACAATGATTAACTTTCTAATAGAATTTGGGCATCCATCTACCTTAACCTGACCAGCAGCAAATGAAATGGAAAAATACTTGTGGATGTGTTGCACTTTTAGGTGCTAGTAGAAGTTTTTATGCATAACACCAGGCCTTCTCCTGACCTACTTAATTTGTTATGTTGTGTAAGACAAAGTTTGAAAGCTATGGGTCATATTATTTGTAGCTTTCAGACTATTTTTATAACCCACAAAGTCCTAAGTTCAAGTCATCAAAATTTGACAGCCAAACATGGGATGCAATAGGATGGAATGAGAAGAGAAAAAGAGAAAGAGAAGAGGAAAATAAGGAGAAAGGGAAGAGAGAGGAAGGGAAGTGAGGGAAAGGGAAGGGAAAGAAGATAAAAGGGGAAAGGAAAGGAAGGGAAGGGAAAGGAAAGGAAAGGAAAGGAAAGGAAAGGAAAGGAAAGAAAGGAAGAAAAGGAAAGGAAATAAGGAGGAGGAAAAAGGAAAGGAAAGGAAAGTAGGAAAGGAAAGGAAAGGAAAGAAAGGAAGGAAAAGGAAAGGAAATAAGGAGGAGGAAAAAGAAAAGGAAAGGAAAGGAAAGGAAAATAAAATAAAAGAAAGGAAAGGAAAGGAAAGGAAGTAAATTGATGGAGAAGGGAAGGGAAATGTGAGTTTAGGTCCCTCATATTTCTACTAGAGATAACATAATTATTTTATCTTAATACTGATTCAACTAACCTACAGAAAAACCTCCACTTCCCACAACCCTCAGATAGTTCTCCTAAACGTGTGATCTCTAGTTGCAAAAAGATTGCTTTGTTGTGACTGATGGATTGGAACAGCCATGCAAAAGAGCACACAGTGCTTGCCTCATACAAGGAACTTCTGGGACATTGTCTGCCTACGACAACTTTCAGTTCAATTACATCTGCAGTCATCTAAGGAGCTTTATTAATCAGAAAATAAGATGTGAAGTACTGCAATAATTATTATTTTATTGATTTTGGATTAAATCTCTAAACGGTGCTTTGGAGTTCAAATGTAACACCCTAAAGCAGCCATACTAATTCAAGAAAAGGTACTGCATTTGTTCTCCTGTAAGTTCCATTGCACTTTTTGGACACTTGAGTTCTGAGTAGTTTAGAGAGATGATGGATGGATGGATGGATGGATGGATGGATGAATATAACTAAAATTGCATATTAAAGAAATTTGCAATTTATTCCATTTTTCTAAATCTCTTTCTATTTGTTTAACTAATTCCATATAATTGTCCTCCTTAATTGTACTGCATTTTGCTGTAAAGATAATTCCTAAATATTTAATTTTCTTCACAATTTGGATTTCCAATTTCTCTTCTAATTCTTGATTTTGTATGTTTGATAATTTTTTAGTTATTATTTTAGTTTTCTTTTTGTTAATCTTCAGGCCTGCCACATTTCCAAATCGGTTTATTTCATTTAACAGTTTTGGTCCTATTGAATCTTCTATGTTAAATACCAAATCATCGGCAAAGGCCTGTAATTTGTATTCTTGTTCCCTAATTTTTAAACCTTTAATTTCTGGGTTTTGTCTGATCTGTTGTAATAGTGTTTCTAATGAAAATATAAATAATAATAAATTGCATGATCCAGATCTATGAATTTAACATTAAGGTTCTAGTTCTGCAAGCCAGGAGTTAACATAGTTCAATTTGCAGCCCAAGAGTAGCATGTATAGACTTGAGGAGTTTCAGTGAATTAAACTTAAATAATACATCTTAGGCAGTTTGGTTTAGTGGCTAAAGGTCCTGGGCAAGAATGAGGGACACCGCAAATTCTAGTCCTGTTTTAGGCATAAAAGCAGATGGTGACTTTAGGCCAGTCCTGCTCTCTGGTCCCTAGAATGTAGGCAATGGCAAACCACTCAAAGAAACAGCTGTTGCTAAGTCCGTACAGTTGCCAGAAGTTAAAACTCCAAGCCACCAACTAAAAAAAAAATCCTTTCAGATACACTTGTAAAAGAATACTAATGGTAAGTCGATTTATAACACTGTTGAAATTGGAAATAAATTTTCACACTATTGAGACTGGGTTAGCTCTGACTCTGTACAAGCGTTGACATTTCTACTTTAATAAATGCAAAGATGTGCGTAAACAAGAGAAGAATAGCCTGTCCTTCTATATTTTACAGCTTACATTCTGTTCTACACCTTGGAAAAGAATTCCCCCATTGATGACTGGATCATGGAGACCATCAGTGGAGACCGACTTACGCATCAAATTATGGAGCTGAATCTGGATACAGTATATTACTTCAGAATACAAGCTCGAAATGCCAAAGGAGTGGGACCTCTCTCGGACCCTATTCTCTTCCGGACTCTTAAAGGTTTGGGCTTACTCCTTATTTGTGCCGACCTTATTGAAAAAAGTTTAGGAGACAGTAAAATATTATTCATGTTTCTGTGTTGACATTAAAAGGGCCCAAACCAAGCCTTGTAAGATCCTACTGGTAAAATTGTGAAATGGTTTAGTGTTGTTGATTATAACCAGATAAAATCAATGAATAATAGTATTGTACATACAGTATACCCAGGGTGGGTTCCTCCCGGTTTGCCCGAACCGGATGCGACCCGCAGGTGATGTAGCGATGATGTCACCAACCCAGTTTGGTTGGTGCCGGTCCATGGGCACCGCCATCTTTTTTTTAAAAAAAATTTGAATTTTATTTTTTAAAAAAATATATATTATTTTTTCTTCTGAGCATGCACAGAAGCCGAGTTGCCAGCACTGTGCATGTGGTTGCCATCTTGTTTTCAGCTTTTTTTTCTTTTTGGGGATTTTTTTTGGATTTTCTGGCACTGCGCATATGCATGCACGCAAAGCTCATGCACACCCACGTGGCGCAGGAGGAAGCGAACTGGAAGCGAGGTAACTTAGAACCCACCCCTGAGTATACCAGTCTATATATCAGGGGTCGGGATCCTATGGCTCGCGAGCCAGATGTGGCTCTTTTGATGATTGCATATGGCTCGCAGCAGGGGTGAAATCCTCCCGGTTCGCCCGGGCCAGTCCTTCGGCGTATAGCCGATGGAACTGGCGGCGGTTGCGGCGTGGAGCTTCTCCTGCCCGCTTTCCCGTCCCGGCTGAACACAATCACCGCTTTCCCATCCCGGCTGACCACAATCATTTGGGTTATTTTTCCCTCTGTGCATGCGCGCGCATGAACAGAGGGAAAAATAACCCAAATGGCGGCATTCAGCCGGGACGGGAAAGCGGGCGGGAGAAGCTCCGCGCCGCAACCACCGCCAGTTCCATCGGCTATACGCCGAAGGACGGGCCAGGGCGAACGGGGAGGATTTCACCACTGGATTAATGTTATAGTTGTGAACCAGTTTGCCTGAAAAGGATGCATCTCTGAAGCACCATAACTCAGGGGTGAAATCCTCCCGGTTCGCCCGGGCCAGTCCTTCGGCGTATAGCCGATGGAACTGGCGGCGGTTGCGGCGCGGAGCTTCTCCTGCCCGCTTTCCCGTCCCGGCTGAACACAATCACCGCTTTCCCGTCCCGGCTGACCACAATCATTTGGGTTATTTTTCCCTCTGTGCATGCGCGCGCATGCACAGAGGGAAAAATAACCCAAATGGCGGCGTTCAGCCGGGACGGGAAAGCGGGCGGGAGAAGCTCCGCGCCGCAACCGCCGCCAGTTCCATCGGCTATACGCCGAAGGACGGGCCAGGGCGAACCGGGAGGATTTCACCACTGCCATAACTTCATAAAAGGTAAAGATTTTTTTTATTTTAGATTGCAGTTATATTTTTTGACGCTAGGATAGTGAATTCCATGCCTATAAGCTGCACCCAACCCACAAATCCTCCCCATCTACATATGAAGACCTCAACTGGGATCACTCACCTTCATTATCCATTATCCCTTCTACTCAACCTTGAAAAGCTGTTGTTTCAGGGTAAAAGGTTGATCTATGCAACTTTCTGTCCCCTCCAAGATTGTTGAAATGTCCGCAGCAAGTTCCAGAAATAGAACAGGATAGCATAATTGACAGTTTTATTTTTTTAATCTTCCTTTTATGATTCTCTACAACAATATCCTTAGGAGAAATCATAATTTGCAAAATGCTGGCTACTGTATTTAATTAGCATCACATACATACACAAAAGGGCAGAGCTGAGGCTGTGACCACACCTCTCATCATTTAAAAGAATAAATTCAGAGGCTTATTATACTGACATTTAGTTGAATTCACTTTTAAAATATATTATATGGCTCTCACTGAAATAAATTTCCAAATTTTTTGCTTTCATGGCTCTCTTAGTCAAAAAGGTTCCCGACCCCTGCTATATATATATCACTTTTGGTGTGTGTGTGTGTGTGTGTGTGTGTGTGTGTGTGTATGTGTGTTTAAATAAATAAATATTTCACAAAGTAGACTCGGCAAAATATGGAATAAAAATCAGTGGTGCCTATTTAAATCACTTAAGACCGGCAGATGATATTGTTCTCTTCTCACAAGACCCAGAAAAGCTACAAAAACACATACAAGAGATGCATGAAGCAGGAGAGCCATTCGGCTTAAAAATAAACCTGAAAGAGAACCAGGTTATGTTTAATAAATTCACTAATATACCTTGGCCAATGGATTTCAATGGAAGATGATACAAAAAGGACATTGAATGGTGTGTTAAATGTGGTTGGCAGGCATTTGGCAAGCTAAGCATAATTTTCAAGAACAACCTCCCCCTATGCCTGAAGAGAAATGTTTTTGATCAGTGTGTGCTACCTACTCTAACATATGCCAGTGAAAAATGGACGCTAAACTCACAATTGATACAAAAACTATGAGTAGCGCAAAGAGCCATGGAAAGATACATGCTTGGCTTTACAAGCCAAGATAGAAAGATCTACACATGGATTCGAGAACAAACGAAGGTATATGATATCATCAAGAGAGTAAAAGAATGGAAATGAAAATGGGCTGGTCACGTAGAAAGAAAAACTGATGGAAGGTGGACCAAGGCTGTCACAGAATGGATCCCACTTGATAAAAAGTGTAGATGAAAGAGATCTAAAACAAGATGGATCGATGACATCAGAAAGTATTGTGGGCCCAATTGGCAAAAGAAAGCTCAGGACCGTATTGGTTGGAAACATGTGGAAGAGGCCTTAATCCTGCAGTGAATATTCAGTACAGTACAGTACTGTACTGTACTGTACTGTACTGTACTGTACTGTACTGTACTGTACTGTACTGTACTGTACTGTACAGAACTGTACTGTACTGTACTGTACTGTACTGTACTGTACTGTACTGTACTATACTATACTATACTATACTATACTATACTATACTATACTATACTATACTATACTATACTATACACACACACACACACACACTATATATTGTAATGCATATATTATATATTGTACCCTATATTTTGTATATATATTGTACAATGTATACTAAATATATGTATGTATTTATGTATATGTATATGTATACATATACATAGTGGTATATATACATTGATATATGTCTAATATATTGACACTATTGCTCAGTCATGGCTTGGAAGAATGAAGTGGTTGGGTGTGCATAAAAGCCATGGAGGAATAAATGAATAGCGTTGTCCTTGTTATACTGCTGTTTTTGACCCTGTTTTTGATCATTTGTTGTGATTCAATTTTTCAGATTAAAGGTAATCCTTTTTTGTCTGGAATATTAAAAATTAATATATTCAGCTGAATTGTTTCATAGCTCCACCAAAGTTTAGTAACATTATATTATACAATATTTTTTTCTGTTTTGTACAAAAAAATAATATTTGTGTCCTCGGTGCTGACTACAGATCTTCAGGGCAGTACTTTATCTATAGATATTAATTTAAAACTATCCCATAGAGCCTAAAGTTTCTTGAATACATTTCTGGAATCCTTCATTTAGAAGATAAATAATGGGAAACAGGTCTTACCAGTAAAAGGGACTTGAACCATAGATCATTTTTGTGGCATGTATATATAGTGAGGAGAAGTGGTTAAGACACCAGGCTATAAACCAAGACATTGTAAGTTCTAGTCCCATCTTAGGCACAAAGCCAGTTGAGTGACTTTGGGCCAGCCACATCCTCTCGGCCCTAGGAAGTAAGCAATGGCAAATAACTTCTGAAATCTTGCTAAGAGATCTTCAGGGAATTAACAAGGTAGCCTTCAAGAATTGGACATGATTTAATGGAAGAAATCTCTCTCTCTCTCTCTCTCTCTCTCTCTCTCTCTCTCTCTCTCTCTCTCTCTCTCTCTCTCTCTCTCTCTCTCTCTCTCTCTCTATCTATCTATCTATCTATCTCTATCTATCTCTATCGCTATCTCTCTCTCTCTATCTCATCGCTAAATGTCTCTAAGCATTAAAGAGTTAATCAAATCTAAACCTCTACATCTACATTGTAGTAAAAGATCAGCACACTCTACAAAATTCAGGTTCTGAACCTTTCTTCTCTCTCTAGTAGAGTTAAAGACAAGGAAAGACATCCTTCTAGCATGATATCAGCTGAGTTAGAAAACTGTCCCAGCTGGGAGAAGGGTGGAAAATCAGAATAAAATATTCACAGGGAACAAAAGAGCTAGTTATGAAGTTGAATCCTTTTAGGGAGCTGACTGATGGATTGATCTGAGAGTGCTAATATATTCTGAGTCTTATTTTGTTCTTGCTGTATTGTGTTTTGCTGGGTAGATGTGCATTCCTGCCATGAAGATTAGCTGCTGATGTTAAGCCTGCAAAAGATATTTTCCATTTCTTTTTGTCTTTGGTTAATTCCTCGACTTTGTTTTACATAATAAAAATATTTATTTTATTCTGCAATCAGTAACCTGCAGAGTCTCTGTGGAGTGGGCGGCATACAAATGCGACCAATAAATAAATAAATAAATAAACCTAAGCCTACTAGGGAATTTAGCCTCTCTGATACCACAAATACTCTGCTAAGTTACAGAAAGGGCAAGCCAACCAAGAGTGGGCTTTTTCATTCTCTTCCTTCTGAATAAAGATGCAGGCAAGTGTGGTATTCACTTACTTTCCCTACCGGTTCACAAATGTGAGCACATGCTCGCTTCAGTCGCGTGCACGCCTTCCGCGCATTTGTGCACACATGTACTTTGCTCTCGCACGTGGCTTACACACATGCACACGGCTTCAAAACGTGCCTAAATAGGACAGCATAGCGCCGGGGCAGGTGGGCGGCCCCACCCGCAGGTCACTACTACCAGTTCGCCCGAACCGATGCGAACCGGCTGAATACCACCTCTGGATACAGGGAGGACTTTCCTTCTTAAAGAGTGCATGGTGGCAAGAGGCAGAACAAGCTCTCATGGAAGTGTGTGGGGTGGGTGAAACAGTAGGACTGTAAGGAAGGGTTTAGGCATCCCTGCTTGAGAGACCTACTACATTCCTCTATTTGCTCATGCAATTTACACTTGTATCACCAAATATCACCTGCATTAATGCAAACCATATGTGCCAATGTACAAATGATCACACGTAGAATCAGAGACACAGATAAGCAACCTCTGTGGCTTTAGTGCATCACGTGTGGGATTTGCACCCTTATAAATGAAGCACAGATGGCATTCAAAGACCTGTTACTGGAGAGCAATCTTAAAATAACGATCTATTACCGATCTTCTTACTGAGGAACAACTTTGGAAACTGGCAGTTGATGGCTGCTCTTTTATAGATTATCATGTTTCCTTTCCTCCCCTTTTATAAAGCAGCTCGGATACTCTTTTATTTTCCATATAATGGTGTAGTGTCATTCCAGATCATTGTGGGAAAATATTGACTTCAAGAAATTAGGGGGTAAAGCAACGAACAGTCTGATTGCTAAAACATGAACAGCCCTCCTATTCTTCCTACATCAAGTAGTAGGAAGGGAAGAGAAGGGAAGTTAAAGGAGGATCCGTGTCAGCCAGAACTGTAAAGAAAAGTCACTTCTCAATTTGGTTAGAAGATTTTACTCCCTTTATGAAAGAGGCTGAGAAATGTCTTCTCGCAACATTTTCAGGGACAGGCAATTTATTCTCCAATATGCCTTAGCTAAATTTGCCCCCAGACTGGAACATGTAGCTAAACAGAGCCTGAATGGAATTTGATCATAATTGCCTCTGTTTTAAGAACCTATAATAACAAATCATTTCCAGGAGGTTATATAAAGGAGGCAGGTATGTTAAGGGGGGGGGGGATTGAAACTTTTAAAATTAAAACTGTTGTTTCTTTGTTTATATTTCATACTTCTTAACCATTTATTTACCTAAGAGAGGGGCTTTGGGTGGTGCACAATTTAATTGATAAAATTAAGCATTAAAAACAGAATAATTAAAAAAATGTAAAACAGCATTATAAAATTTCAAATGATGGAGAGTTGCAAGGTGGTGGGAAGGTTAGCAGTTGTTAATACAGGTGGGCGGAGGAGTGTCTCATGGGGCCAAGCAGACCCATGACTCTGCGGGCCGCTGTGTACCCCATGCAAGCCTACATAGCCAGGTTTTGACCTCCTTGTAGAAAGCCAAGAGACTGGGGGCTTCCCATATCTCAGAGGGAAAGATGTTCAGGAGCACTGGCAGAACAGGTCCTCTTCTTAGACCACTCCAGTCGAAATTCTTTGACTGACAGGGTCTGTAGCCTGCCTTCCCTTTATAATCATACAGATTATTTGCAATTACAGGCTAAAGTAGCACAATGTTAAATCCCAATATACATGTTAATTGGAATATAATATCCTGAAATGAAGATTCAGCCTAACTGTACTTAACCAACAGCATTCATTTCATATTCCTCATACTAAGGGCACTGCCTACAACTACAGAGGAATAGAATAGAATAGAATAGAATAGAATAGAATAGAATAGAATAGAATAGAATAGAATAGAATAGAATAGAATAGAATAGAATAGAATAGAATAGAATAGAATAACAGAATTGGAAGGGATCTTGGAGGTCTTCTAGTCCAACCCCCTGCTTAGGCAGGAAACCCTACACCACTTCAGACAAATGGTTATCCAATCTCTTCTTAAAAACTTCCAGTGTTGGAGCATTCACAACTTCTGGAGGCAAGCTGTTCCACTGATTAATTGTTCTAACTGTCAGGAAATTTCTCCTTAGTTCTAAGTTACTTCTCTCCTTGATTAGTTTCCACCCATTGCTTCTTGTTCTACCCTCAGGTGCTTTGGAGAATAGCTTGACTCTCTCTTCTTTGGGGCAGCCTCTGAGATATTGGAACACTGCTATCATCTCTCCCCTAGTCCTTCTTTTCATTAAACTAGACATACCCAGTTCCTGCAACCGTTCTTCATATGTTTTAGCCTCCAGTCCCCTAATCATCTTTGTTGCTCTTCTCTGCACTCTTTCTAGAGTCTCAACATCCTTTTTACATTGTGGCGACCAAAACTGAATGCAGTATTGCAAGTGTGGCCTTACCAAGGCATTATAAAGTGGTATTAACACTTCACATGATCTTGATTCTATCCCTCTGTTAATAAAGCCTAGAACTGTGTTGGCTTTTTTGGCAGCTGCTGCACACTGCTGGCTCAAATTTAAATGGTTGTCCATTAGGACTCCAAGATCCCTCTCACAGTTACTACTGTTGAGCCCTGAGTCCTACGGGATTGGGCGGCCTATAAGAGTGTAGAAATAAATAAATAAATAAATAAATAAATAAATAAATAAATAAATAAATAAATAAATAAATAAATAAATAAATAAATAAATAAATAAATAAATAAATAAATAAAGGTACCACATATACTGTACCTGTGCATTTTGTTTTTCTTGCCTAAATGTAGAACCTTACTTTTTTCACCATTGAATTTCATTTTGTTAGATAGCGCCCAATGTTCAAGTCTGTCAAGATCCTTCTGTATCTTGAGCCTATCTTCTGGAGTTTTGGCTATACCTGCTAACTGGTTGTCATCTGCAAATTTGATGAGTTTCCCATCTATCCCCTCGTCCAAGTCATTGATGAGGATGTTGAAGAGTACTGGGCCTAAAGCAGAGTCTTGGGGTACTCCACTGCATACTTCCCTCCACGTAGATGCAGTTCCATTGAGCACCACACGTTGAGTGTGGTTGGTCTGCCAGTTTCGAATCCATCTGGTGGTGTTGCTGTCTAACCCACATTTTTCTACTTTATCTAGTAGTAGGATATGATCTACTTTATCAAATGCTTTACTGAAGTCCAAGTAAATTATATTGACAGCATTCCTCTGGTCCACTAATTTTGTCACTTTGTCAAAGAATGCAATAAGATTAGTCTGGCATGATCTGTTTTTGACAAACCCATGTTGGCTTTTGGTTATTACTTTGTTTGCTTCTAGGTGTTCGCTGATTTGTTGCTTGATTATCTTTTCCAGAATCTTCCCTGGTATTGAGGTCAGGTTGATAGGTCTGTAGTTTCCTGGATCTATTTTTTTTCCTTTTTTGAAGATGGGAACTACATCAGCTCTTTTCCAGTCCTCTGGCAGTTTTCCAATGCTCCAGGATCTTTGAATTATATAGTTCAGATCTCGTGTGCCAGTTCCTTTGGGGTATAATCCATCTGGTCCTGGTGATTTGAACTCATCTAGTGTAGACAGGTGTTCATTTACCATTTTCTTCCCTATGAAGAATGCACATGAATATGGCAAAATCTGGGAAAGAAAAGTAGCTGCTTTAATGAGGTTTTTTTTTTAAAAAAAAAAGATAGCTGGTCTACCCTCTCATGGGTTCTGAAGTCTTCTTTAAGGATTTGAGATTCCTGACTAAACAAGTCTTCATTTGTTTCCTTTCTGTTATAATGAACCAAGATCTACCAGTAAATGTTGCCCCTCTACCAATTTTACTTCTACTGTGTGCAGAAGGGGAAGAAAAAGTGGTGTTAGAGACTTCTAAAAAGGAAAGTGACACAGCATTAAAGTATAATAACTGCTGTGCAATGTGACATAGTGGAATACACAGACCTGGTTATCTAATCAGCCCTGAGCAGTTAATGAATTCAGAATCATGCCCTTGGTGGAATTTATGTCAGATATCACAAAATTCTGTAGAGAAAAGAAATTTAGCTCAGCCAGAAAAAGGGAAAGGGGAAAAAAATCCTCATTTCATTCAGTTTTCTAAAAACCTATGCAGAATATATTTAAAGCCTTGGCATGAATATGTAATATCTTTAGACCCTAAAAGGATCGAGGAGCAACACATTAAAACTGATTTATTTTTCTCCCAAATATATCTGCTTCCCCATATATGATGCAAAGAGCTTCTGATAGTTGGCTTACCTTCTGGATTATATAATAGTGGATTTTTCCCTTTTAGAATGCTAAAGAATATTTTTGATGTTGCATAGAAGGGAACGTTAACAATTACTCTGTGTAGGCTCCCGCGGAGAGAGTTAAAGAGACATGGAGCATAAGGCATTTTATTTCACGTGGACAAGGATGCATGAGAAAAAGAATAACTGAGTTCTGCAGTATGCAAATGTGAGCATACAATGTTTGGAATACTGCAATCATAACTTGTAAATTGTTGTGGTTGCTTACAGTACATGTAATCTAATGAAAAAATATATATATACAATACTACTTTTAAGTACTTTGTACAATTCGACAATTATTTTTTTCCAGTTAAATGTTTAGCTCTTCTTTAAGTCCCTATTGATATTTGTGACATACATTAATGTAAATCAAATAAAAATAAACACACTTTTTGTACCACCTAAGCTGATTCCAACCAGACTTCCAAGAAAACACAGGACTATTGAGAAATGGGAATTACTTACTCCTTGAGGAGGTATATACATTACTGTTACGTAATTGGTAACAGTGGCATTAAATTACACTTGGGTGGAAGTTAGGTGTGCTTGGGTAACAAGAGTCAAAGAGAAGCCAGGCATTCTTGACATACTTACAAATTGACAGAAATGTCACAACTTCCCAGGTTAATGGCCCATAGGCTGAATCGTGCAAAAAGTAAATCTTCACTTCCAGCCTTCCACTGTGTTTATATAGCAGGAAGATTTAAAATCATAGACTCATAGGGCCGGTAGAGACTTTAGAGGTCTTCTAGTCCAACCTTCTGCTCAAGACAGGAGAACTTATTATATCCCATACAAATGACTCTCCAATCTTTTCTTGAAAACCTCCAGCCATGAAGCACCCATAGCTCTGGAAGACAATCTGTTCCATTGATTAATTGCTCTTACTTTCAGGAAATTTTGCCTTATTTTCAGATTGGATCTCTCTTTAACACCCATTGTTTCTTGTCTTGCCCTCTGATGCTTTGGAGAATAAGTTGACCCTCTCTTCTCTGTGACAGCTCCTCAAGTACTGGAAGACAGCTATTGTGTCTCACTTACCCCTTCTCTTCATTAGACTAGATATACCTAGTTTCCTTAACCATTCATCATATGGTTTAGCCTCCAGACCCCTTATCAAGAGCCGAGGTGGCGCAGTGGTTAAAGTGCAGCACTGCAGTTCAGCAGTTCAGCTGTTCAAATCTCACCGGCTCAAGGTTGACTCAGCCTTCCATCCTTCTGAGGTCGGTAAAATGAGGACCCAGATTGTTGGGGGCAATATGCTGAACTCTGTAAACTGCTTAGAGAGGGCTGTAAAGCACTATGAAGCGGTATATAAGTCTAAGTGCTATTGCTATATAGTTGCTCTTCTCTTCACTCTTTCTAGGGCCTCGGCATCTTTCTTGCGCCACTGTGACCAAATTGGACGCAGGATTCCAAGTGTGGAGTATTCCAAGTGCCAAATAACATTTCAGCATCCACATTTCTGTTGCAACATTTCCATGAGCAATTGAACATTGGAAGATGAGCAGCTCCATTCAAGAATGTAATTAACTAAAAGTATCAGTTGAAAAGAGTAGCCTATATTCATATCACGCCAGGAAGTGAATCCCTTGGTTTTTTCAAATAATTCATTATGAGACTGTGTTAGCTTTTACCTAGATCTAAAATTGGGAATTTGGGAAGAGTCAGACTGATGAGAATTATTCCCCTCTGCTCCGACTGTGGCATAATTTTATTCAAAACTGTCACTTCCAATTTTCACATTAATTTTAATTGCAGACTGGATTCTGTAAGGCAACTGAATATTAAAGGTCCTTATCAGGTGCCTTTGCCAAGGGACAAATTTCAAACAATATACTGTCTCTGCCAATCCCTATTAAGACACTTCTTCATGAACATGGGATGAATACTATATGGATATCCTTTAGTATTCTTGGACATGCATGAATCTTTCATTAATAGAATAGAATATAATTATTTATTGGCCAAGTGTGATTGGACACACAAGGAATTTGTCTTTGGTGCATATGCTCTCAGTGTACATAAAAGAAAAGATACATTTGTCAAGAATCATGAGGTACAACACTTAATGATTGCCATAGGGTACAAATAAGCAATCAGGAAACAATCAATATTAATATAAATCATAAGGATACAAGCAACAAGTTACAGTCATATAGTCATAAGTGGGAGGAGATGGGTGATAGGAACGATGAGAAGACTAATAGCAATAGTAATGCAGCCTTAGTGAATAGTTTGACAATGTTGAGGGAATTATTTCTTTAGCAGAGTGATGGCGTTCGGGGAAAAACTGTTCTTGTGTCTAGTTGTCTTGGTGTGCAGTGCTCTATAGCGTTGTTTTGAGGGTAGGAGTTGAAACAATTTATGTCCAGGATGCGAGGGGTCTGTAAATATTTTCACGGCCCTCTTTTTGACTCGTGCAGTATACAGGTCCTCAATGGAAGGCAGGTTGGCAGTAATTGTTTTTTCTGCAGTTCTGAGTAGAATTAAGTAGAATTGGAAGCAGGCCCCTGTTCGGTTTCATCCTTGGAATCCTACTCATGTCCCTTTGAGGATAGGTAGAAGCAACAAGTAATCCTGTTTTATCGAGTTTTCTTATTGCTTAAAGACTTCAGGTAGAAATCTTGATTAGAAGCCCATTGCTTTTTTTTTCCAGATATGATATAGGAAGATGATATAAAGTCAGCATTCTCTAAACATAATACTAGTTCAGTCTTCACCAAATTGGCATCTTCCAGACATGGGTGCAAAAAGTAGATAAGATCTTACAATTCTGGTAACTGTAGCCCTGTCAGATTTAGAGAGCATCAGATGGGAAATTATGTGTTAAGTAGCTTTTTGAAGATGTATACAAAACCAACAAGGGTTGTTGTTGTTTTTTCTGCTATGGAAGACATGAATTCTTGAGTTGGCTTATTAAGAAATTACACTTATGCTAATAGATGGCAAAGTAAATGGAGCAATTAATAAGAAATTAGATCTATTAAGGATGCCTTTTTGGATTGAATATCGCTATGCTGGTGACTTGAATATGATACTGGAAAGTTATGTGAAAGGATTTATCTTCCAACGTTGGACTGAAATTTGAATGTGATACAGGACTTTTTCCTCCAATTTATCTTTCCATCTCATTAGTATTTCTTTCTAAACTTGGGAATTTTTTTATATGCCAATTGTAGGATGGAGGGAAGGATGTGAAGGGATCTTTGAATCTAAAATATGTACTGTAATACTTTTTTAAATCCCTTGTTGTGATGGAATGTGTAGCTAGAAGTGAGGGGAATGTTGTCAGAAGCAACCAGTTTCCCAGAGAGGAGGCAGCACATTCTAGAAAGGGAGCCCAGACAATATCTCAGGGGTTGCCACAAAGAAGAGGGAATCAAGCTATTCTCCAAAGTACCTGAAAGCAGAACAAGAAGTAATGGATGGAAACTAATTAAGGAGAGAACCAGCCTAGAACTAAGGAGAAATTTTCTGATATTGAGAACAATCAACCAATGGAACAGCTTGCCTTTACAAATTGTGGGTGCTCCATCACTGGAGGCTTATAAGAAGAGATTTGATAGCCAATTTTCTGTAATGGTATAAGGTCTCCTGCTTTAGCACAGGGCTTGGAGTAGAAGATCTCCAAGGTCCCGTCTAGCTCTGTTGTTCTGTTACTATGTTCAATCTCGTTTATAATAGTAATATATAAGGGTTATTATAACTTAAAATTCAATGCAATGAAAATGTTTTTTAAAGGAGGGGGGAGCACAAAAGAAAGAAGAAAGAAAAGAGGAAGAAAGAAAAGAGGGAGAAAAAAAGAAAAAAATTATTTCTGACCCTTTCCAACTCAGTAAAATACTAATATATTTAAAATCTCTATCTTTTACATTACCTAAAATTATAACTTTAGTTCTATAACTACACAATTATTAACTGTTCAAACTAAATTCTAAATTTCATCCCCCCCTATTTCGAGCATAACCACAAGAAGCAACATCCCAACAGAAAGAAAGGCAAATAAAATCTTTCTCTTTAAAACAGTGTACATTGCTACCAAATCCAAAGAGACGGTACAATCCTTAACTGGAAATGGGAGCAAGAAAAGATTCAGGATAGCCACATTCTAAAATCTCCCAGGATATATTTATTAGGTTTTGTGATGTTGGGGAAGACTCTTGGGAGTCCCTTGGAGTGCCAGTGTCATGCCCCTGTTGGAGTCTGACTCTGTGGAGGAAGATGAGCTGGAACAAGAACTGATAGTGAGTGAGAGGGCAGCTGAGTTTAGCTTGGAGGAAACTGGGGAAGAGCAGAGTCAGACCAGGCCAGGCTGTTCAGAATTAGCAAGGCCTTCAGGCAGGCAGGAAGAGAGCTCAGCCATGGAGCATGAACCACCCCCTTCTGATGCAAGGGCTTGGAGAGTGCAGAGGAGGCGGGATCAGCTCAGACAGAGGAGGCCACTCATGAGGATAGTGCCTTGCCCAGCTTCACCAGGCACACCTGGGGAATGAGACTTAAGGAGATGCTGTGGGGAGGGGCATTTGTCAGGAACAAATGCTGAGTTGCTGGAGTGTTGTGTGCTGATGTTTGAACTTGCCAAGAATCCTTGCATTCCTATGTGGCATTCTGGACTGATTATCTGTATCTTTTGCTCCCTGAACTCCTTGCTTGTTTGGCAGACACATGGCTGCTAAATAGAGATACTGTGTACAGCATTGTTAGACAAAGTGCCTGGGAAACTTTTTTTTACTTCTTTTAAATATTTTGAAATAATATGTCCATGGAGATTCTAAATCATCCAAATCATGGTTGTCCCAAAGGTGCTTTTCTTCAGAACTGAAGAAGCTTCCTGGATGAGAAGCAAAACATTTTCAAGGGGTGGGGGGAAACCAAGAAAGCCCTTTTGGAAAAGCACCTATGGACCGTTTTGAAACAATAGGATAATGTTTAGAATTCTATGTGATTTTGAACTTGAGTTTGGGTTATTTTCTACAGTTTAATAAACAGCGTGTGGTTGTACTTCAGGACTTCTAGCAATTTGTAAAAATCTTAGGCATTTCACTAGACCCTTTGTAATTGAATCTTTCTTTTGATAATTATCATGAAAAGCCAGTGAGATCACTTTTTGAAAGGGCTTAAAATGTTAACTACTTCAGTCAGAACTAGCTTTCAGAACTAGCTTTCAGAACTATCACATGGGAGGATTCGTGTCTAATTATTCAAAGGAACAATCTCTCTTCCATCTCATTTTCACATTTAATTAAGCTTTCCAGATGATACCTCAGATCTAAAAGGAAAACAATGTGGATTACTCCCCCAGTCAGAAAAGCAACATCTAACTTCATTAGTAATGAGTCACAGATGATCCAAGTCACACTTGCGTTTCCAGCCCCTCAAAATGACTCGGAGAAATGCTAAAATCTCGCCTTTTCTGCCCATCAATCTGCCAAGGAAAAGTGTGAAGTGGCACCATCTTGAAATAAAACTTGGTTAACAGAATTGTTGACTTGATGTGTCAATGTACATCCCAGAAAGTGTCAAAGATCTGACAATATTGTATTTGCTTTGCAGTGGAACATCCTGACAAAATGGCTAATGATCAAGGTAAGATGCTCTTTCTATATCTTCTTTCCTTTTAGAATCAATGCCAATCTTTTACTTTCCCTCCTTTGCGTTCACCTCTTCACCTGACTAGCACACCTGATGAGCATGATAATTAATCTTGTTAATGAAGTTCTGCTCACACGAGGCAACTGTTTTGATGGGAGAGATGTAAATTTCCTGGAGAGGAAATTGTTTTGTCTGTTCTGAAGGACCAATTAAAATGTCAGGTTCCTTTGTATGTTTTTCCCTGTCTCCCTGCTATGCTTTGAATAATTCACATTAAGTATAATTAAGCCCAGCATAATTTCCATAACATACATACTTTTGTGGATGATAGATTTGAATTTCCGAAGCATCTTGGTAAGGTACATGCCCGTATTCATACATATGTATACGCTTGCGATAGGGGGGAAAAGATAATACATCACTTTCTCTCTCAATCTGGGAGTCCTTACTTGATAAAACAAGGCAAACTGTAATCAACTTTTTGAGACATTGTATTGGTCCCTTTTCTTACGCTTTTTTTTTGAAAAAGGACATTTGTTCTTTTCTATTATTATTTCTTCCACTTGATAGTTTTTCACTTTGGTTTCATGTCACAAGAACACAGAAATGTGAGTTGGTAACATTTTGGTCCCCGCTTGCTAAGCTGAAAGGAAAAAAAACCCGTAGGAGGCTCTTTTTAAGATTCTGAAAGAAAATTGACTTTCCTTGCCATTTGATCCCACTGATTTAGCTACAGCAGTGTTTCCCAACCTTGGCAACTTGAAGATGTCTGGACTTCAACTCCCAGAATTCCACAGCTGGCTGGGGAATTCTGGGAGTTGAAGTCCAGATATCTTCAAATTGCCAAGGTTGGGAAACACTGAGCTGCAGAAAATATCACATAATATTGAAGTTCACAGCTTAGTTTCATGTGTGCTGAAGAATCCAGGCGTAGAGAAATGATGTTTATTGAATTCATTCTCATAATATGCAAATTGGGTCTTAAAATAATCCATTCTCTACCGGTAGTTATATTCTAAAAATTGAAATGTTCTTCCAAAAGCGGCACAGGACACCAAAATCACATTGCATTGAGAAAATGTTGCATTGTGGCATCAGATGAATTTATCTGTGAGTAAAACCTGTAGCATGCCCAGAGAGAAACAGACTGGATCTCTCTGTTAAGAAATGCCTGTTATATTCTGACTCAAGGATCTATCCTTCTTTGTCTAGATTACACAGTACAGTGCCAATGCAGTGATGCCAATATTTGCTTTGGATCTAAGAATATAAGATTCCAACAAATGCAATTTTGAAGTTGGTGCTCAATGGCCCATATAGATCCCATAAATCAGCAGACAAAACAACAGTGTGTATAAAATCAGTGTGACAAATGTTATATTCATGCACACATGATCAGCAATCCCAGAGGTGACAATAGAGCTTTTGAGTGATGTGGCAGGGCAGGACAAGACAAACTCACTTCTGTGTTACTCATTGTCTGTGTTTCAGAATCTTGTCTAGAAGTTTCTAATTTTATGGCTAAAAGTTTCCTTGGAGTCAGGAATATATATTCAATCCCAATATAAAACCCAAATTTGAAGCAAAGAGTCATGACACCTTCAAATATTACTTTTCCAAAAAGAAATCTCTACAGAATAGACCAAATGAACCCATACAAACTTTTTTTGCTAGAGTTTGCAATTCCATTTCCAGAATTACACAAGTAATTCTATTAGACAGAGAACTTCCCACTGTCTCACAATAGACTGGCTCAAAATAATCCAATCTATTTAAAAAGTAAAATCCAAAAATATATGTTTTTTTAAACCAATCTGTGTTTGGAGATCACTTTTCCAACCCAAAGATCCTTAGGGACAAAATAACTTTCCCCAAAGCAGCAAGAAAAAGGAGCTCAGATCTTCCACTTTTCCCTTTTCTCACAATATTTTAATTGATTACATGCCATTCATCATTGAGTCTTAGTGACCACATAAATAGATTTTCTATATGATGATCTGTTCCCAATCTGATCCTTCACGTCTTCCAATGGTGTACTATCACTGCTGCAATTGATTTCATCCACCCTGCTTCTGGTTGTCTTCTTCATCGCTTTCTTTCCATCTTTCCTGGCATCACAGCCTTCTCCAAAGAGTTAGATCTTTGCATAATATACCGAGATATATTTGAGCCTCATTATTTGGGTCTTCAGTGAGAATTCTGGGTGGGCTTCTCATAATTGGAATGCTAATAAAAGAAAAGGAAGAAAGAAGGGGGAAATTACAGAGAAATGAAGAGGGGTGAGGGTGGGTGAGGGGGAGGGAGGGAGGGAGGGAGGGAGGGAGGGAGGGAGGGAGAGAGAGAGAGAGAGAGAGAGAGAGAGAGAGAGAGAGAGAGAGAGAGAGAGAGAGAGAGAGAGAGAGAGAGAGAGAGAGAGAGAAGCTATGTTCCCCAACTTAGATTTTAATCCTTGCCTAAAACTAATTAAGAAATCTAATCAGGCTAGAATTAAATCCACTTGCATCTTTGGTTAAAGAATTTCACAGTAAACTCCACCAAACACTATTGTTTAATTTCAGTGTATCACATTTTAAGACTGTTTTTTTACATAACAAAGACTTTTTTAAAGTAAAAACAAAAAAAATACCATTAATTTATAATCCACACTTTCCACTATACAGTATATGCATACTGTGTATACACAACACATACAGATACACAGAGAGATGTATAATCAAGGATTTAGCTTGGGCTTCTATCACTCCTGTCAATCTGTGTTTGCCAAAGATTCATGATTTTTTTAAAAAAGTTGCCAATGTTAATACCAGTTATAGACATACCAATCTACTGTATTTGCTCTGACTACACATGTTAGAACACAAAATAGGTACCATTTCCCTTCCATCAATGTAGCAATTTTGAATAAATATAAAACAGATCAAAGGCAAGGACTTTCTATTATTTGGGTGACAGTACAGCTAATTTTCCTGCCTTTGCACTACCACCACAGGAAACTGAAATTTGAAAAGCAAAATGATAAAAAGAACAAGAGAAAGTGCTTGAAAACTAGAAATGCATTTATTTTGCACTTACTTCTGTTGCAGAAAACTGTTGCTTTGGTAAGTGGTGTTCAGTGACAGATTGGTTCAATTAAGATTTAAAGAGATGTGGATCTCTTAGCCTTTGGAAGGGAAAGTGTATATTGTAAAATAATACAGCATTTTGGAAGAAGTGTGTGGTGCTTTTTCTGAATTTGATACAATTTTGACTGAGAAAAGGAAATACTTCAGATAAAAGGTATGATTTTTTAAAAACAGTTTAAAAACCATGTTGGTAAATTGACAATACCTGAAAGATATTACAGCGTTTTTTAAACTTTGCAACTTTAAGAGGTGCAGATCTTCACTCCTAGTTGACCAAGTGCTTCTGAGAGTTTAAGTGCACATGTGCTACAATTGTCAAGTTTGAAAAACACTATCCTAGTCAATGGTTGTAAGCTATGGTGTTGTTGTTGTGGAAACAGGGCAATGTCCTCCTCCCCCATGTTCTGTAGACAGATCCATGATCCATTGGCTGGACCCTTTGGGTTAGATTAATATCAGAAAGTCAACTAATTATGAGCTGAGGTGGCGCAGCGGTTAGAGGCAGTACTGCAGGCCACTTTAGCTGACTGTGATCCACAGATCAGCGGTTCAAATCTCACTGGCTCAAGGTTGACTCAGCCTTCCATCCTTCCGAGGTAGGTAAAATGAGGACCCAGATTGTTGGGGGCAATGTAACTATTGTATGTAACGCTTTGTGTGTGTGCGTGCCTGCCTTCCACACATGCACCTGGCCTTCCACACATGCACCTGGCCTCAAAAACATCCCTACATAGGATGTCATAGAGCCGGGGTGGTTTAGAGTTAGGCCCACCCACGATTTCTGCAATCGGTTCGGGCGAACCGGTCTGAATACCACCTCTGACACAGGTGTATATCTGGCAAATCCAGGCTGCATAAAACCCACCAGCACTTTGAATGCAGCTGCCAACCCTCCTCTCAAAGTTTCATCAAACAGTTATTAGGAGCAATCCTCCATCGTAACCCCTAAACAAAGGACTCAGTTCCAATTGCTCAATTATTTCTGGTGCATCTGACAAGGCACTAGCCCCTGGTTGTTGACTGCATTGAATCTCATTAATAAACTCTCTGCTGATTGTCTGAGCAGAGAAGCAGAAGCTGAAGATTTTTTGCCCCCTCTCTAGTTATTATTATTATTATTTTATTTCTATTTGCTTTTGTAACAAAACGGGACAATTCATCCTTTGTCTTCCTTGGACTATAGCAAGCGCATTGCTGCTTGGTTACACGAAGCACAGAACTGTCGCTGCTCAACGTCGTTTGGCTGCAAACCAGAAAATGTCTAGTCTGTCTTGTCACAATGCTTCCACTCAGTTGGTGGTGGCATCTCTGCAAATTACTTCTATTTTCTAATTCCGGCATTCACCCAAATGCTTCGCTCTATGCTGGAGGCCTTTTTGCCACCGGGAAAGAAAAAAAAACCCAAAAGCCGACCAAAACAAACAAAGCAAAACTTTCGTTCCTGAAGTTTCCTTTGCTCCGTTTGTGTGCATGCATGTGTGTGTGTGTGTAGAGGAAGATTGTCAAATGGAAGACAGTGTAGGACAATGCAGAGGGATTCAGATGGATTTCAAAGCTGTTTTTAAAGAAAGCAGCACATTTTCTTCTGATTTGGGAATATCTACAGTAAGTACAGAGATAGAAGAGAGGCAGTGAGAAAGAATTTTTCAAAAAAAAAAAGAGGCTTATTTGTCTCCTCACCCATAAAGTTGCCACCCTCCACTCCTGATTTTTATAAAACAGATGAAAAGGTAATATGTTCAGAGCTTAGGAATTTGAAAGAGTTCCTGCAGTTGGAATACACAGCAGGCTCTGGAGATAATAGAATATAATTGGCCATCATTCTTATTGGTTTGGTTTGGTTTATAAAAAAAAAAGAACCTGAAAAAGCCAGAAGATTCACGAGTTTAGCAGTTATTAGGATTATGTAGTCTTTGGTGGGAAGGAAGCAAACAATCGTGATTAGTATTTTTAGAATTATCGTATTTTTCGGAGTATAAGACGCACCGGAATATAAGACGCACCTTAGTTTTTGGGGAGGAAAATAGGGGAAAACAATCTGCCTATCAGATATTCATCTGGCTAGCGTCCTTAGTCTGGTCAGCTTCAGCACATTATTTTATCCCCTGGTTAGGACTTAAAAAAACCTTCTTCTGAGAGAGTAACAATGAAAGAGCCTGCAAGCCAGTAAGAGCTGGGAAGATCGTTAGCACCTGGTTAGGGCTAGAAAAAAACTTATTCGGAGCAGCTTCAGCACATTATTTTATCCCCTGGTTAGGACTTAAAAAAACCTTCTTCTGAGAGAGTAACAATGAAAGAGCCTGCAAGCCAGTAAGAGCTGGAAAGATAGTTAGCACCTGGTTAGGGCTAGAAAAAAACTTATTCTGAGCAAGTGGAGCAATGAAAAAAAATTCTGCAAAGACTTAGGGCTGGAAAAACATTCTTTGGAGAGAGTAACAATGAAAAAGCCTGCAAGGTAAGAGCTGGGAAGATCTGTTAGCACCTAGTTAGGGCTGGAAAAAAAGCTACATTCGAAGTATAAGACACACCCAAATTTTCAGCCACTTTTAGGGAGGAAAAAGGTGCGTCTTATACTCCCAAAAATACAGTAATCATCATAATACCTGTCCCTTTTCATAAACATGGCCAAGTTTTAAAATAATTATCTGCCTTCCCTTTCTGGGAGAGGTAAGTAGATAGATGATAGATAGACAGGTAGATGATAGTTTAGCAAATCAAAACTAGTAAACAACTTCCATTAGCAAGACATGATGGTGGCTACAATCCCTGCTACAAAATATGATATGTATGTATTTTCTCTCTATATATGAAAATCCTTATTGTGGGTCCTCTTTAGTTCAACCTTCTGTATTTATTGTGATCAATCAAATACATTGTACGTTCAGAATATCTGTCATTAATTTTAGGCTTGCTAAAATCTTAACCATGGAAATGTGGTTTATATGGAGATTGAGAGATCTCCATATAATTTAGGTGATTTAGGTTTTGGAAATATAGTTCTACCAAATAAGTAATGTCATTTGTCAGCCAGTCATTATACACCAATGACTGATTAGAGGCAGGACTGATTTATATTTCCCATAAAAAAGGAAGCATGCTGAAAGCTATCAGTTTCTTAATTCCACCAATATAAGATAGGTTGGGAATAGTTATTTTTCAGCCTCTTATCCAGTAGCAAGTAACTATAGAGGAAGGAGTGGCAGAACCTGAGGGTGGAAGCAAAAGAGGAATTAGCCCAGAATCTCTACATAGCCACAAGTGGACTAAGTCCAACCCTCCATCTCAAGGTTTGGTTGACCCTGATCTATCTCCAACAGGTGCTAGCTGTTAGTTGGGAAGTTTCCTGTGCATAGGCTGTTTAGAAATAAATCAGTTTAATCATACCTTCATGTGTAGACCTGGTCTTTTGTGCCTGATTATCTCATAACAATACTCAGCAGACGTATATCTTTTTTCATTTCCTATGCCTTGAAAAAGATGATATCTGCAGACTGTAAACTGTAGCGTCAACCAATTGGCAACCAAATGCAGGTCCACAAAGTTGATGTTACATGCTCCCAATGTCAGGAGCCAAGACAGTACATGGTCCTCTGCATTTGGGGCCAATTGTAGTTGCCTAGTAGTCTTCAAGGGCAGCCCTAAGAACAACTCATTGGAGTAGTTGAACTAAATGGTGATATTTTCACCATGTAGATGACTTTTAGGAATCTCATCTCCAATCCCCTTCTGTCTTCTTTTCTCAAGATACATAGATCATTTAACCTTTCTTCCTAGATTTTAATTAATACTTGATCAACCTTATTGCTCTTGACTGAATCTATTGCAATTTGGCTGAAGTTTTCTTAAAGGACCTGTTCCCACGGTAACTTTGACTTAAGAAGTTATATGGGGAACTAATGTGTGTGAGAGTCACTTAATTCAATCAGCTCTAAACAGATCCAGTCATGCATTGGATTAAATAATACAATTTAGCTGTGTTGCAGAAGTAACTAAATCCAATAAAATTATCCATTTTGCATAACTAGTCCTCTAAGAAAAATCAAATAATGGATTGACAGCAACAGTTCAAGTTGCACTATTTCATATAATGAATTTATATATAAATTGAATTATTTAATTTATTAATTATTCAGTTATTTTCAATCCATTTTTTTAACCTAGCGAGATTGTTCTGGATTTTATTTCTGTCTACATTATGTTTGCAAAATCCCCACAATATACTTGGAAATTTTCCCCTTTAAAGGAAAGGATAAAAATGAGGAGGTTTGTCTGTCAAGACTTCTGTTGACAAATTAATGCTGACTATATGATTTCCTTTTTTAAAAAAGTCCTTACAGTTCGGTCACTTCTTCTTCTGATGATTATAGGTAGTTTAAAAAGAATGGAAAGAAAACATGTATTCAATCATTTCTTCATAGAAGTTAAATGCAACTTAAATGCAAGTTAAAACGAACCATTATTCCTTGAGATTTCTGGTTTGGAAACTAAAGAGGCAATTTCATCTATGTTGAATTCAAAGCAAAAAAATATGGTCAGTCAAAGTAATCTAGAAATGGGATAATATTTGCCCTGTGTCTCAGTATAGATTGTTCATACATAAAATAGTTTTGAGGCTTTGCAAGGAATAGAGGTACTAAATGAAATATTATTTTAGTCTGCGTGCACAAAACAAAAAGAAAATCAAGGGTTTCAGATTCAGATTAGTAGAGTTGGAAGGGACCTTGTAGGTCATCTAGTCCAACCCCCCCTTAAGCAGGAGTCCCTTTTTTTCCTCGGGTGCCGAAATAGTGCGTGTGCGTGCTATCACACGCATGTGTGTGCCCACACCCATAATTCAAAGCCCCCCTCGCCCCACCCCCCTGCGCATGCACACACCCCATTTCCCGACTTCCAGTGGGCCCAGTAGGCCCATTTTTTGCTCTCCCCAGGCTCCAGAGGCTTTCTTGGAACTCGGGGAGGGCGTAAACACTCCCACCCGCCACCCCGGAGGCCCTCCGGAGGCCAAAATTGCCCTCCCAGAGCCTCTGTGTGAGCCAAAAATCAGCTGGCGGGCACGCACATTTGTGCTGGAGCTGAGCTAGGGCAATGGCTTGCGTGCCGGCAGATATGGCTCCGCGTGCCACCTGTGGCACCCGTGCCATAGGTTCGCCATCACTGCCCTACACCATTTCAGACAAATGGCAGTCCAATCTCTTTTTGAAAGTCTCAAGATGTGAGAGAAACGTTGGGCTTGTGACTATGAAAATAGCCTGTTTGTTCTCTAGTCCTAATGGTTATGACTCAATAATGTGCAACTTTACTGAGGATCAAATGCCAATGACTCTGCAATTAAACTTGACTGAGAAGTTGATTATGCTGAAAGCTCCTATGATGATAATGACTTTGCATTCCTAATTGTGCCTTTCATGCCAGAGCACTTCATACATTGACAGGAAAAAAGCATTTAAGAGAAATAATTTCAGGTATATAGAAGCTGGAAGCACTTCGTCTAATGAAAAAACAAAACAAAATTCAACTCCTCAATGTAACATCATCTTTCTCAAGTGCATGACAGGTTCTCCAAGAGTGTCACGATGTGAATATATTGCCAGTTGAGCCTATGTGCTAGATCTACTGTATTTTCTAGATCTACTGTATTTCTAGATCGACTGTATTTCTAGATCTACTGTATTTTCTAATCAAGCAGACATGTGATATGTGTTTCTACGCATGTGTGCATTCCAGAAGTTTGTCTCCTCCTTCCTTCTTCTCCTGTAAGCCTCCGTCCGAGGCAGATGTGAATTCTTGACTGGGACAATGTAGCTTAATTAAGATTTATGTTTTGTTATTTTTATACTCAAATAAATATTTTGTTAATTAGAATTAAATATCGGTTTCATTTTCTACGTAAGGATGACTTCAAGGGAACAAGATCTATATTGCCTCGGTAGGAATAAATCCCTATCTCATCAAAGAGGTTATAAGCAATTGCTGAATTTGTTTCATGAATTTTCAGGATAATATGGGCATGGCACAGGATGGCCCTGTGGCCTTTTATTATGAGGCTTCCATAGTTTTGTATAATCATTGAGGATCTGGCATCTGTTGTGAAAGATGTATAGTGGCTTTACTCTTTTATCTGTCTTTCTAGCCCCAATTATTGGAGCAAGCATGAATGAACCCCATTGTGCTAGAGAGGGTAGGGAAGATAATGTGGACGTTAAAGAAGTAATTTGGAAACCTTTTGGTGTGTTTGTTTGATTCTTTTACTAAGAAAAAAAATGTCTATTATAAAATACTTTGAATAAGCTGGCAAAAATGAAAGGATGGGAGAAGATGACCCTGGAGTGAAAAGCAGGCTGGTAGCATAAAGCAGGCTGGTGCTTTTCCTAGAGGACATGAAATGAGCATAATAAAGAATAAATGTTTATATTAGCTAGCTTTAACATCAGAAAGGCAGGGCAGAGAAAGAACCCTCTTTAGAAATGCAGAGATTTGAAGCACCAGAAGAGTCTCCATAGTAAGGTCACCCACCCTCTTCTGAAGTAGCATTTATAGTATGAAAGTTGTATAATAATTTATATTACTGTGCCTTGTAATGCATCATCTTGAAAGGCCATATAATCTTAATTTTTTTATACTTCTTAGGTCATTAGCCATGAGCCCAGTGATCACTGTAGGTTTTTTTGCATGCCAACAAACTATATTTTGTTGCAATATCACCAAATGCTTTGGTTTCTTGGAGTGGAGTGGAGTGGAGTGGAGTGGAGTGGAGTGGAGTAGAGTAGAGCAGAGTAGAGCAGAGCAGAGCAGAGCAGAGCAGAGCAGAGCAGAGCAGAGCAGAGCAGAGGGAAGAAAAAAAACCAGGAAAAAAATTCCCCCCCAAAAAAATTCCCAAAAAAATCCAAAAAAAAGATAGCAACATCCACAGACCGGCACCGACAGAACCGGTTCCATGACATCATTGTGACGTCACCAGCGGCTTGCTACTGGTTCGGGCGAACCGGTCTGAACCGAGAGGAACCCACCTCTGGATTGGACACACAAGGAATTTGTCTCTGATGCACAAGCTCTCGGTGTACATACAAACAGCAAAGTAATATCATCATAAAATACCAGTAGGAGAAGTAGTAGGAAAGGTGAGAAGGATAATAGTAATCCAGCCCTACTACACGGGTAAATATCCTTTGACATAAGACAGCATTGTGGGTTCAGCACAGTGTTGGCACAAGGGAAAAATCTGTCTCTTTATCTAGTTGTTTTGGCACGCAATGCCCTAAAGCAGATGCGGTGGCTCAGTGGCTAAGCTTGTCGATCGAAAGGTCAGCAGTTCAGCGGTTCGAATCCCTAGTGCCGCGTAATGGGGTGAGCTCATGTTACTTGTCCCAGCTTCTGCCAACCTAGCAGTTCGAAAGCATGTAAAAAATGCAAGTAGAAAATAGGGACCACCTTTGGTGGGAAGGTAACAGTGTTCCGTGCGCCTTTGGCATTTAGTCATGCCGCCACATGACCACGGAGACATCTTCGGACAGCGCTGGCTCTTCGGCTTTGTAACGGAGATGAGCACCACCCCGTAGAGTCGGAAACAACTAGCACATATGTGCAACAGGGACCTTTTCCTTTATCTTTAGGGGGAGAAGTTGAAGCTGTTTATGTTGGTGAGGGGTCTGTAGATATTTTCTCAGCCCTCTTTCTGACTTTATTTATTTATTTATTTATTTATTTATTTATTTATTTATTTATTTATTTATTTATTTATTTATTTATTTATTTATTTATTTATTTATTTATTTTTCAAACATGTATAGGATAGTAGTAATTTGTATAAACATAAGTAAAAAGTAACGATAAAAGAGGACAATAGGACAGTAGGACAGGGACGGTAGGCACAGTGGTGCGCTTATGCACGCCCCTTATTGTGCAGTATACAGGTCTTGTGTATACAGGACTTGTGCAGTATACAGGTCCTCAGTGGAAAACAGGCTTCCTGTGTTTTTTTCCTGCAGTCCTAACTATCCATTGAAGTCTGTACCCGTCCTGTTTGGGTTGCTGTACCAAACCAGACAGTTATAGAAGTTAGTCAGCATTTTCCCCAAATTATTTGGGGAACATAGTTTTATTTTTTTTAATTCTGCAGTTCGGGACATGGCTGGTATCTGTCAACCTCCATTCTCAAGAGACAAACAAAGGCATTTTTATGCTGGAGGTGAAGCATAAGATGACAAGACTTAGTGTTGGCTCTTTTTTAGTACCATATAGAATAGAATAGAATAGAATAGAATAGAATAGAATAGAATAGAATAGAATAGAATAGAATAGAATAGAATAGAATAGAACAGAATTCTTTATTGTTCAAGTGTGATTGGACACACAAGGAATTTGTCTTTGGTGCATAAGCTCTCAGTGTACACAAAAGAAAAGATATGTTTGTCAAGAATCATGAGGTACAACACTTAATGATAGTCCGGGTACAAATAAGCAATCAAATCATATTAGGAACCAGTCAATATAAATCGTAAGGATACAAGCAACAAAGTTACAGTCATACAGTCATTAGTGGGAGGAAATGTAGTGGTCGCACCACACCACTACATGCTGAAATATTTATTTTATTTTTTATTTTATTTATTTATTTTTGTCAAGTACGTGTTGGTAATATACATAGATATAACATTGTTTATATACATAAAATGAGTACTGATAAGAGGGAACATTAGGACAGGGATGGTAGGCACGCTGGTGCACTTATGCACGCCCCTTACTGACCTCTTAGGAATCGGGTGAGGTCAACAGTGGACAGTCTTAGGGTAAAGTTTTGGGGGTTTGGTGACGAAACCACAATGTCAGGTAGTGAGTTCCAGGCATTTACCACTCTGTTGCTAAAGTCGTATTTTCTACAGTCAAGTTTGGAGCGGTTCACTTTGAGTTTGTATCTGTTGTGTGCTCGTGTATTGTTGTGGTTGAAGCTGAAGTAGTCATTGACAGGAAGGACGTTGTAGCAGATAATTTTATGAGCTATGCTTAGGTCGTGCCGAAGGCGATGTAGTTCTAAGCTTTCTAAGCTCAGGATTTCAAGTCTGGTTGCGTAAGGTATTCTGTTGCGAGTAGAGGAGTGGAGGACTCTTCTTGTAAAGTAAAAATAACCCATCAAAAGTGTGGATATCTTTAATCACACTTGTTAGATCTTTTTTTTTTTTTGCTAAACCATTGAAAGTAACAAGCCTGTTTGGGTGCACTGCTGAGTCTAAAGTTATTATGAATATTCAGAGATAGGTGAGAAAGAATGTTTAGCGTGATGGTGAAAGCTTTTCAAATTCTGCAATTATAAGAAATCAAGTCATTTTGTATCATTATACCACACTTGAAATATTCATTCATTTATATCTCTCCATCTATCTATCTATCTACAAGGGCTTATATATTGCTCCAATCAAAAAGAACTCTTCAATATCTTGTATCTCCCCTTTGCTAAGAAGGTTAAAAGAACAACAACAGTGCCACCAAATATCTATTAGCAATTACAGCTGAAAGTTTCTACATGAGAGAAACTTTTCAGTCATCCGTGCTGGTTGTAGTCCAAGTGCAGGAGACTTTTTAAGTTCTACACAACCCACTTCCACGTGTGCCAAAAGTTAAGCATCTACGTGCTTTGGGAAAGAGGCTGGCCCTTGATAGAATAATTCAGTTACCTGGACTAGAAAAGAAATGTCGAAACTGAAGTTATGAGAGAACGTGAACCATTGCAAAAGAAGTTCAAATCCTATGTGTTGGCCATGGGAAGTATGCATAGCTCTTCTATCAGATAAGTCATCCTTTGAGAGCAAATTTTCTGATTGGAACCACATTGTTCTCCTATGTGGTCCCTTTAAACTAGCAACCCTGGATAGTAAAGGAAGGCTGGAGTCAAAGCCTTCCAAGATTTTACTTTAGAAAGTCTGATTTCACGTTGACCTACAAATATTGCCTTCTCTAACAATATTGACTGACTTAAACATCCCACTGACATCATTTCAAGGTCTGGACTCAGCTGGCTCTTCAGTTCTGATGTTTGTTTTCTTTTCCTCAGGTCGTCATGGAGATGGAGCCTATTGGCCCGTTGACACTAATTTGATTGACAGGAGCAGCCTCAATGGTAAATATGACTAAAGCCAAATTCTTCCCTTTCGATTGCCATTGGCTAATTCTGTCTGATCTCTATATTTGTCTACCTTTTCTTCCTCTCCCATTTCAACTTAGTGCCCCTTAGATGAGGCCAGTTTCAACTTTGGGAAGACCTCAAGTCAGAGGTGGGTTCCTGCCAGTTTGGACCGGTTCTATAGAACCGGTAGTGGGAATTTCTCCCTGCTGAACCGGCAGCGATGACCGGCTGGACACCCCCCAAAACTGGGTCTCTTGACGGCGCCATAGGAGCCACCATCTTGTTTTTTTGCTTCTGCGCACATGCATGCGCAGAAGCTAAGTTTTAGCACTGTGCATGCGCGCACGCCCGCACACCCACACGCCCGCACGTCCACGCGGTGCGTGAGGAAGCAAACCGGCAGTGAGGTAAGCCAGAACACACCCCTGCCTCAAGAAATTGGCATAGGAGTTCCTCTTAAATGTTAGAGTATGGATTGACTTCATGGCTGAAATGGGCATGGAGATGATTTTAATTAGTTCAGAGCTTAACTGGGGGTGGGGTGGGGTGGGGGGTAAATGGCTCAGTGGTTAAAGACACTGAGCTTGTCTGCTGGAAAGCTGACAGCCTGAGTTCAAGACCCAAGCACCACATAACCTAGCAGTTATGCAAATGTTAGTAGATTGATAGATACACTTTGGTGGGAAGGTAACAGCATTCAGTGTGCCTTTGGAATATAGTCATGCTGGCCACATTACCGTGGAAAATGTCTTCAGACAATGCTAGCTCCCTTGGCCAAGAAATGGGGATAAGCACCATGATCTAGAGTGGGACATGCCATAACATAGGAGCCGAGGTGGCACAGTGGTTAAAAGCAGCACTGCAACCTACTTCAGCTGATTGCTGAAGGAATATCAAAACATAGGTTTACCAACATAGTTTACAATATATTGCTTTTACTGATTTTTCTTTTCTTTCTTTTTTATTTTTTTCACTCCATTTTTCTATTTTTTTTTCTTTTTTCCCTTTACAAGGTAATCTACATTTAATTTTGGAACATTGACATATAGTCGTGCTATCAATATCATGTTTATGATTTTTAAGTATTGTAAGACATTTCGAGTTTTTACAAAGTGACATAATGAACTTCGTTCTATACATTTCTATACATATGTATTAATGAAATAGAGGGTTTTAAATTTTATGATAATTTTTCATTGCTTATTTACTGGTATCTTCTTGTTATCAGCTGTGTCCCTTTTTGTCTTATTTTCCTTTTATACAACTTCTTACTCTGTTCCTTTAAATATTTCAATAAATAAATTATAATACAATATAACACACCCCAAAACAAGTGTACTGAATTGCCATGGTCTATATGGATGAATCATGTGTTTATGTGATTGATAAATGTTAGGAGTTGTGGTGCCATCACATCAGGGTGGAAAAAAATTGGGTAACCATGACCTGCTACGTTATTATTATCTGGCAAAACAGAACACAGATCTACAGATTTTACTTTTCATTGCCACTGCAGTGGTAACTTCCTAATAAGGCTGTATATTTACTGTATGATTATGATTACGAGCTGTGGTGGCGCAGTGGTTAGAATGCAGTACTGCAGCTACTTCTGCTGCCTGCTGGCTGCCAGCAGTTTAGCAGTTTGAGTCTCACCGGCTCAAGGTTGATTCATCCCTCCATCCTTCCAAGGTCGGTAAAATGAGGACCCAGATTGTTCGGGGGCAATATGCCAAATCTGTAAACAGCTTAGAGAGAGCTGGAAAGCACTGTGAAGCGGTATGTAAGTCTAAGTGCTGTTGCTATTATAGTGGTTCGTAAACTAACGAAATATCTGAACCTTCATTTCATTTCACTTGCGGTCATTCAGAATTCCAGCCATCTTAGACAAGTCAGTATAACGTAGCCCCTTAAATACATTCATGTGAGCTTCCTTGGCGATTTGCAAAGCTGTTGCTCACATAACATTTTGCAAAGGTAACATAGCTGCCAGGAATGTCGATTCAGCCAACAACTTGCTGCTGATTGCAGGGTAAAAGAAACAAGTAAATTTGCTGATTTGGAATATTGTTTTGAATGTTCTTAATTAAGAAGATTTTGGCTTGACAGCCGTGGCATACATATTATTTGAACTGGCATGGAACATTTCCCTAAAAAATTAATTATTCAATAGATGTCTAGTAGTTGTTTTGGATACTGCTTACTAGAATGCTGTTAAAAATAGATATTGAGACTCTAGAATAAGTGCAGAGGAGAGCAACCATGCTGATCAGGGGACTGGAGACCAAAACATATGAAGAACAGGTTGCATGGACAGTCTAGCAAGGAGAAGGACGAGGGGAGACATGATAGCAGTGTTCCAATATTTGAGGGGCTGCCATAAAGAGGAGGGAGTCAAGCCATTCTCCAAAGCACCCGAAGGACAGACAAGGAATAATGAATGGAAATTGATCAAGGAGAGATTCAACCTAGAAACAAGGAGGAACTTTCTGACAGTGAGAACGATCAACCAATGGATCAGTTTGCCCTCAGAAGTTGTGGGAACCTCATCACTAGAGACTTTCAAGAAGAGATTGGACTGCCATTTGTCAGAAATGGCGTAGAGTCTCCTGCTTGAGCAAGGGGTTGGACTAGATGACCTACAAGGTCCCTTCCAACTCTGCTAATCTCTGTCATTACAATATGGAGACATTTCATGGAGACTCTGCCCCATTTTGACAATGATGTCCATCCAAAGTTATCTTAATGAAGGACTTTCAAAACAGATTTTCAGATCAACAAACTTTTGGCTATTCAATAGCCAATTATTGGCCTAATCAAAGCTTCTGTAAACTACGAAGAGCTTTGCAAAATCAAGAGTTTCATATGGCTACCGATAATCAGGAAAGCTCAAAAGGATGCAAATGATGAGCCATCTCCCCACATGTTATGGTCTAGTGGCCAATATGATCTTCTGAATTGCAAATTAATATAAAGTATCATAGACTATCCTTAGTTCAATGAGGCTTCCACTGAATAAAATTCCTGGAGAATGCTGTGTAACATAGCAACTGGAAATTATAAAATGAAAAAAAATTCAGATAATTTAGCGAAGTAAAATGCATTTGAGGTTGTAACATTTCTATTTTATATTTTAAGAGTCCTAATGGAAATTTAATTTTAATTAAGCCTGACCCAATATAGCAAACCGTGAAGGAAAATATCCTATGGTTTTCAAAAGATTAATATAATGCAATAATTACTAACTTTGTTCAAACAGGCTATCACTTCACCATTCCCTGACTAATGGGAATTTAGAATTTTCAAACTATTGAATACATTGGGAAAAATAAGTAGCTGAAGGTTGCATAAAGCCACTCCTAAAAATACAACATTAGTACCCAGCCAACAGCTGATTTAATCAGATGGGTTCGTTTTTCAACACATGAAATGAGAAAGGAATGCTTAATGCTGTCATTATGTCCCTTTGTATATTAGGGGCATGAATCAGAAATAGTATCATGAAATTTAGATGCTGACAGTCAGGATATTATTTGATAGCTAAGAATTTTCTGTATCAAAGGCAGAATAAATGAAGCTTCTTGATTGTTGTTATAATTCTTTCTTGTTAGTGAAATCAAATAAGAGAAGGGAAAAAAACCCAGCTATTTACAAAGAATGATGGACAGGCTCATGAAAATATTCTAAGTAAAAAGACATTGTTGTTATGTATCAGCTACATCTGGATTTAAACATCTACAATGTATTCAATTGGAGCCTATCTTGAAAGAATACTGTAGAAGTTGCTATTGATCCATATGCAAGTTTCCATACAAAAATTGGCTGAAGTGGGACTCTTATCTCCAAAAGGAGACAATTAAAAGAAGATCTCTTCTGATCCACTAATCCCTGCTAAATTGTCTTTGCAAAAAACCAATGTAAGAAAGCATGGAAACCGTTACTGGAGACCGTACAATTTAGTATGCAGTCTCTTTCAGTGATTTCATTGACATAAACAGAGAGAGATCATCAGACCAGACTTGAGATATATCAATTATTGCTGAAAGGGTAGCAATCATAATTTTGATTCAAGTATGCCACACAATACATTAATTTAACATATTTTGTGCCAGATTGTGAGCGGAGCATTAAAGCAGGCAATCAAATGAGCCGGCAGATAGGAGGCCCATTATGCCATAAACACCAGTGGGCAGGAAAATAAAAGTCCATCACTCCTCTTATCCCATCTTCAAGGACATAATGGTAATAATGATGTCTGATGAGCTTCACCAACTCCTAACCTAATGGATTTTAGCGCAGTAGGAAATGACTGGTGCCACACTCAGCGTGGCTTTGATATTTTCCAGCTTTCTGTGTTACTTTCCCTTAAACCTTGTAAAGCTCCCTCTGTTTTCTAAGGCCTTAGTGAAAGATAAGACTTTCTGCAGCCTTGGATTTTAAAGGACCTGGCTTTTTAAAAAGAGGGAGGGGTTTAGGAAAAAAAAGAAAACATACATTTGCATTTGCTTTTCCTTCAACAGATAGAGAGGAACAGACCAGTCTGCCTTTCCATGTCATTTTTCTAGGCTGGGTCATGTCTGTTCTGACCCAGCTTTAGCAGAACCAAAAAATCCTCTTTATTTATCTCCTGTGAATTAATGGCATTCACACATTAAAAAGTTCAGGCAATAATCCTTCAAAGGGTTAATGGCAGTAACAGACCTTATCAGTTCCTTGGGATACTTGCCAGGCCGGGAGCTTCCAGCTGTAAAGCTGTAAATTAAGTTCTGGCAAGCAGTCTCTGAGGCATGAAACATGATAAGCAAATGTTCCGAAAGAAATCCGAACTGTTGTCTCCTACGACCACCATTCCCCTTTCCTTCTATTTATTCCCCAGCCAGGGAGGGGCCATTCAGGGTCCACGTGTGCCTTTCTTCTCGAGTCGACTCTTTGTCCTCAGTTGTTCTCCTCTCCTAACAGCTCTGTGCATACGCACATCTGGAACAGGCTCCAGCTGTTCTTCCTCCCCATTTATCTCCTACTCCAAAGGCAGCTAGGAAATGTTGGACGGCCCTGGCTGTGTCTCTGCATCCAACGCAGAGTATCCATCAGAGCCTTCCCCAGACTCCAGGACTGGCCCAAGTTCCTCCCCAACCTCCTGATCGTCTGAGTCTGCCGCTATCTCCGCTGGCAGCTGGTGGGCCACAACAATGTCATTTTGGGTTTCTTGGGAATGGCACGAGTCACAATTGACTGTATGTTCAATGAGGGTTTTCCCTTCAAATAGTTAGCCATGATTGAGGCTGTCATCTTGTCTATTTTACTTAACATCAGTTGATTAGAAGAGAAGACGCTGTTTAAAATAAAAGAAATGTCAAGAGGTGCAAATATCACTGCTGAAAAAAACCCTGAAGAATAGCTTGAAGGTTAAGAGTTTCATGGGAAGAACTATTTTCCTAGCAAATTTTAACCCTTTCTTATACTGCAAACAGGTCAATTTTCCCCCCTTTTCTCTCTATCAATTTCTTCCTTGCACCTTATCTCCATTCTACTTTTTTTTTCCTTGTTGCTCATAAGAGGAAGAAGTGAAATACCTGTAAGATTTGGTTTGTAAGAAAGAGAATTGTTGAATATAAAAGAAAAAAAGAGTGGTATTTGCAGATGGAGGGTCAGCTCATTTTATAATGTACTGATTAGGGAGCTGGAGGCTAAAACATACAAAGAATGATTATGTCTAGTCTAGTGAAAAGAAAGACATGATACCAGTGTTCCAATATTCAAGGGGCTCCTACAAAGATGAGGGAGTCAAACTATTTTCCAAAGCACCAAAAGGCAAGACAAGAAACAATAGATGGAAACTAACCAAGGAGAGAAGCAACCTAGAAGGTGAGAACAATCAACCAATGGAATAATTTGCCTTCAGAAGTTGTAGGTACTCCATCACTGGAGGCTTTCAGAAAGAGACTGGACAACCATTTGTCTGAAATAGTATAGGGTCTCCTGGTCGAGCAGTGGGTTGACTAGAAGACCTCCAGGGTCCCTTCCAACTCTGTTATTCTATGTTCTATTTTATGTTTTATGTTCTACAAACAGATTACCATATTGTTTAGACGGGGAGAAGATCCATGTTTAGTCTGTGGCAACAAGGTAGACATGAAGTCTGGTGATGCCTTCAGGACTCACCCATTTTATTGGAGTTGCTTTTCATGACAGTTTATTTCCCAATAAAGTGTGTCAATTTGGAAGGTACTAGCAAATTCCATTACGTATTTTATGGGTAATTAATTTTAATTGATAGTTATTATTTTTCCCCCTATTCTCCCTACATTGAAATGGTAGAGAGGCTGGATATTTAACAATTTTTTTTTAATGACTAGTCTTTCTTTTGTAATCAGTGGTGGGTTCCTACAGGTGCGGTCCACTCTATAGCACCGGTAGCGGCCCACTGGTGACGTCACAGTACCGGTGCGGTCAGTTGCCAGTGCCTGGGCACCGCCATTTTAAAAAAATAATAATACTTTTTTTCAAAAAAATTCTTCTGCGCATGCCCAGAAGCCGAGCTTCCGGCACTGCGCATCCGCGCTGCCTTCCTACCCCACAGTGAGTCCAAGCAGGGGAGGATGGCTGAGGGAGCGCGTGAGATGCTGAAAGAATGGGCGGCAGGAGCTATCTCCATTCCCCTCCCTTCAGCAGTCCGAGAAGCCACGAACGCGCGGTGATGATCCTAGGCATTTTTGCACGTTTGAGGCTTCTCGAGCTGCTGAGGGGAGGGGGAATGGGCGGCAGGACCTATCTCAGTTCCCCTCCCTTCAGCAGTCCGAGAAGCCACGCCCACCCAGTCACATGTCCAGCAAGCCACACCCACAAAATAAGCCATGCCCACAGAGTGGTAGTAAAAAAATTAGGAACCCTCTCCTGTTTGTAATGGGAGTTCATTGAGGCCTGCTTTTTTTAGGTAACTAGGGATACATCTTCCTGTAGCAGTGCAAGCCCATGGTAATTTTTGGTAGGTTTCTTGCTGTTTTTCTCTGATGTATCAAACTATATCTTTTCTCTTGTTAGGCTTCTGTTCTAAACTGCAGCCTGTTTCTTTTCTTTTCTTTTGTTCGTTTTCTGGAGCAGAATTCATGTGGCCTTGAGAGGCAGTAAATTGTATCTGTTTTTATATGTAGCTTCTTTACAAAAAATAGTAATAATAAGCAAAACAAAATAATAAACAAAACAAAACAGGAGGAATAAAGAGGAATAAAATATGAAAGTAGAGCGGTATGTTGTTGACTTCCTATAGATCAAGGGAGTTAGATATTTCTCATAAATTCTAACCTTTTATATCTTCATGCCACAGATATATTTCTACAGCATAAAACACCTTACTTTAAAAAAGAAAAAGAAAATGAGTCTCATAAACTTCCTATGAGGTATCTTCATCACATTTCAGGAACCCATGCTGTGTCTATGTACATAATGGTTGTGATCCAAACAATTTCAATTTTTTGGGGGGGATGTGGAAATGATTATGTTCATTTTCATTTCAATGCAGATTTATCTAATTTCATATTTTCAAATCAATACAAGAATGGAAACTGAGTTATTCAGATTTCAGAGTTTATTTACAACTAATATAAAAAGAATACTATGGAAAAGTGTATCGAATAATGAATATATTCCTTAAAATGTAGTAAAGAAAATAGTTTGTATACATTAGTCAAAATAGGGGAAAAAAACCATTTCAAAAATGTTCTCCAAAATACATATAGATGTTATTGCAAACATTTAAAAAAAGTTTATTGCATAGACAATCTGGCTTTAATATTTGCAAAAATAAGAAAAAATAATAATTGTGCATTTCTGGAAATGAGAAACTGAAAAGCAATAAAATTAAGAGGTTTGCCTATCCTTGGACAACGCACAGGATATGTATTTAAGATTTGATCCATGGATCAATAAATTTATGAAGAACATTAGCAATAGCAATAGCACTTAGACTTATATACCGCTTCATAGTGCTTTACAGCCCTCTCTAAGCGGTTTACAGAGTTCAGCGTATTGCCCCCAACAATCTGGGTCCTCATTTTACCAACCTCAGAAAGATGGAAGGCTGAGTCAACCTTGAGCCTGGTGAGATTTGAACACCTGAACTGCTGAACTAGCAATCAGCTGAAGTAGTCTGCAGTGCTGCACTCTAACCACTGCACCACCTTGGCTCTCATTGCAGAACCATGCAGGAAAATTCCACAGGGCTCCACTTGCTACCATCAAAATACAGTAACACCATGCTCTATAATTCTTTATGGCATATTCTGAACAAAATATTCTGCAAATAATCTTAGAGAGTTCCTGCAAGAAAGGAAGTTCCAGATCATACTGACAAAGGCAATATGTACCTTTGAGAATCCTGTCTGGAATTTCACAAACTTTGCACAAATGATTGATGATACATGAATAGATGTGGTTGTTAGTTTTAGACAGAAGAGATTGGTCTTGTTTGCACAACAAGGCCAATCATATAATCCCCTCCCATCTCCAATCACTCACATTTGTATATATGGTCACTTTTCTACCTTGTAACCTGCATACTCTCTGCTGTTCCAATTTAGTTTTGTCTTCTGAGAGTACCGTAGGGATCTCTGGCGTCCTTTGAGATAAAGAGGATCCTGAAATATTTATTAATTAATTAAATTTATATGATGCCCATCTCAGTGGCAAGTGATTCTGGGTTTAATTTCCTCTTTCTTTCTTTCTTTCTTTCTTTCTTTCTTTCTTTCTTTCTTTCTTTCTTTCTTTCTTTCTTTCTTTCTTTCCTTTCTTTCTTTCTTTCTTTCTTTCTTTCACTCTCTCTCTCTCTCTCTCTCTCTCTCTCTCTCTCTCTCTCTCTCTCTCTCTCTCTCTCTCTCTCTCTCTCTTTCTTTCTTTCTTTCTTTCTTTTTATCCTTCTCCTTCTCCTTCTTCTCCTTCTCCTTTTGTCTAGATCAAACTTTAAACTATCAGAATGAAATCACCTTCTTGGCTTTGTCATTGGCCAAAAATAAGTCATTGATACATGTTTCTGGTAGTAGGCGACCAGGAGATGGGCCAGGCTCTATGTCTCTTCACATTCACATAGCGAGTTGTTACCCATTAAGAGCCATCACTTGAGCATACTGCTTTTACATTTAGGCACTCCAACTCTCAACCTATTCAGGGTCCTCCAGGTTGTATAAGGGAGATCAGATCCTTCAGCCATATCCTCCTTTAATGTTATTCCTTGCTCAATGGTCTCCTTCCTCCAACTTTTAATTCGATTTTCTTCTTATGTACCTTCAAGAATGTTTGTTCTTGTGATAAAGCTTTGCCTAGATCTGAGTCAGTGCTTGAGCCACTGTGGTGGGTTTCAAAATTTTAGTAGCGGTTCTGTGGGCGTGGCTTGGTGGGTATGGCATGACTTGGTGGGTGTGGCTTGGTGGGCATGGCAGGGGAAGGATACTGTAAAATCTCCATTTCCACCCCACTCCAGGGGAAAGTTACTGCAAAATCCCCATTTCCTCCTGATCAGCTGGGACTCAGGAGGCAGAGAATAAATGGGGCGGGGCCAGTCACAGGTGGTATTTACCAGTTCTCCAAACTACTCAAAATTTCTGCTACCGGTTTTCCGAACTACTCAAAAATTTTCCTACCAGTTCTCCGAACTACTCAAAATTTCCACTACCGGTTCTCTGAACTACTTTAAATTTTCACTACCAGTTTTCTCCAGAATTGGTCAAAACCTGCTGAAACCCAGCTGTGTTGGGCATATGTCCATTCAGAGGATGTTGAAGATCATTCTCTTGTTTAGCTCTCTCGTCATCTGCTATTATTTCTCTCCTGATCTTAGGTGGGGTAATACCAGGTGGGGTAATGCCAGCAAGAGGGTGCATTTTCTCAATTGTACAAGCATACTGCTTCATTGACAGCCACATTACCTTGTTTTATTTTCAACTTTTTTTAAAGCAGGTAGGACAAGGAACATCTAGTGCCAAGGCAAATGAACATCCATAGCTCTCCCATTGTCTATTTGTTGCCTGTAGGGTTAAGAGTTAAGAAGAACTCCATTTTAGTAGCAGCATGGAGGAACCATTTTTAGCTTTCTTCTAATTTCTCATCTTATAAATCGCAGGATATTAATTTGGCAAGGGGGGAAAAAGCACTAATATCCACATGCATTTCCATGCACATTTCTTCTCAAGTTACCTTTTTTGTCCATACTTAGCTCAGAATATAACCTAATTTCTCATAGAAAAATAAATTTTTTTCTGAATAATTCTCTAATAAAAGCATTAGGGGTGTATGCTACAGTAAAGTATATATTTGGGACTTTTATATGAACTAAGTACTGTACAATGCTTAAAAAGTCTGTAAAGTGCAGATTTCAGCAATATTTGGGTCTCTAATACATTCAGCAAGAAGTCTGTAGAGATTCTTAGTCATCCAGGTCATGGTTGTCCCAAAGGTGCTTCTTCATGAGGCTACTGGACTTCCTTGTTTTTTCTTTTGAAGACGTTTCATTTCTCATCCAAGAATCTTCTTCAAAAGAACATCTTCAAAAGGAAAAAAAAGTCCAGTTGCCTCCTGAAAAAGCACCTTTGGGACATTCAGCAAGGAGACCCAGGTGTAGTCCTCTCCTAAGCACATATGCTGGTTGTGTGTCTTTGAACCAGCCTTTCCCTCTGAACCCTAGATTGGGTAGTTGAAAAACATCCAAATACTGGACCAGGATGGTATGTTGCCCTGGAGCCATTTTGTTTTGGTATGTCTTATCTTCACTGTAGATTTGCATGAGGACAATGAGATGTTTTGGGATTTTCATTCTCCTAAGGACCTCCCACAACTTTGCATGGTCTATGCAATCAAAGGCTTTTTTTAAATCATCAGTCACCAGTTGACTTGTTTTTGGTGATTGTTGGCTTTCTCAATTATCCAGCATGCAGCACTAATAATGTCTCTTGTTTTTCAGGTTTTTCTAAAACCATATTAAACATCTGGTATTGCCCTTTCCATATACATAGCGTTCTTACATGTTAGCATGTGAAATTAAGGACATTGTGTGCTGCTTTGCAAACTCTGTTAAGTCTCCTTTCTTTAGTAATGCTATATAAATTGATCTCTTCCGCTCTGTTGGTCACTGTATTGTTTTCCACATTTGTAGACCTAATTTTGTTAGAACCTTAACAGATTCTTCTTCTGTTGTTTGCTATATTTCTGTAGATATTCTATTTCCATAGCTTTATGACTTGGTAATTACTGGAGAGCTGAGCTAAATTCATCTGTCTGCTATTACTTATAATGATGAAATATCTTCAAGGTTATAAAATGTTATAGCTGACATGTCACTTGTACCAAATTTCAGTATGTTCCTTCCACCTTTGTTTATTCTTCTTGGAATCATTTACTCTCTGTCCATTTGGCATGTTGCGACATATTACTTTGGCAGAAAATAAATCATTTCTTCATATCTGTTTGCTCTGCCTTACAGTACCTTACTATTTCCAACTTTGACATTCCAGTCTCTAGCCATAAGCAGTAATTCTGCCTTTACAACTTCAGATTTTCTTTTCTCTCTCTTTCCTTCCTTCCTTCCTTACTTCATTCCTCCCTCCCTCCCTCCCTCCCTTCTTTCTTTCTTTCTTTCTTTCTTTCTTTCTTTCTTTCTTTCTTTCTTTCTTTCTTTCTTTCTTGTTCATAACAACATCAGCAACTCTATGTGTTTAAGCTAGTTATACCACAAATGTCATTAGTACTCCAAATAATCCTCAACTCTTCCTCAGTCGGATGCTTATTGCCTATTTGTGTGATTAAAATAAAAAATAAAATAATGAATGGTTTAGTATTCTCATTTCTTATATATCATGAGATTATGCCCTTGCCATTGTCACTAAAGTGACCATCCATTTCCAGTATCTTCCTATATCACTGTTGCCCAATATAAGTTGCTACGCGCTTTAACTGGGCAGCTGGCATGACCTTCATGGGTAACGTTACTAAAGTATATACTCCTGACATTCATTTCTGATGTTCTTTACCCTCCCAGGAACATGCCACCATAACTACCACCACTACCACCAAGATAAGACAATCCTGCCACAATTACCAATATATTAAAGGGCTCTGTATCCAGTTCTTGCAGTTGTTTATGATGGCAGCATAATTTATAGAAGTAATGCATGAATGCATGATAATATGAACCAATCATAGATCCTCCATGTTCGGAGATCTGGTACATTAAACTTCACAGAACCAAATGACACTCTTTTATGGCTGTGACATAAATGGCTGTTCATGCTAATCACATTCAAATGATACATTTGATTTGTTTATTGGTTTAAACAGCCGTTCAGAACACACAGTCAAATCAAATCATTCAAAGCATGGATGAGATTCATTCAGTTTTCTCAATTTTCTCTGAATTGTCAAATCTGTTTTCATCTGAAATCACCGTCGTTTAGTATCAGAGCTGAATTTTCATAAAGAGGTTGCATTTTTGTCACATTTGGGGGCAGGGGTTTGATAACCCAAGACCATATATTGTATTTTTCGGAGTATGAGACGCACCTTAGTTTTTGGGGAGGAAAATAGGGGGAAAAAATCTGCCTACCAGGTATTCATCTGGCTAACGTCCTTAGTCTGGTCAGCTTCAGCACATTATTTTATCCCCTGATTAGGACTTAAAAAAACCTTCTTCGGAGAGAGTAACAATGAAAGAGCCTGCAAGCCATTAAGAGCTGGGAAGATCATTAGCACCTGGTTAGGGCTAGAAAAAAACTTATTCGGAGCAAGTAGAGCAATGAAAAAAACCCTGCAAAGACTTAGGGCTGGAAAAACCTTCTTCGGAGAGAGTAACAATGAAAGAGCCTGCAAGCTGGTAAGAGCTGGGAAGATCTGTTAGCACCTGGTTAGGGCTAGAAAAAAGCTCGAAAAAGCTACATTCAGAGTATAAGACACACCCAAATTTTCAGCCACTTTTAGGGAGGAAAAAGGTTATACTTATACTCCAAAAAATACGGTAATCAATTATTCTGAAATTAAAGTCAATTCACACCCTCCTTTTTGACATGGACAAATTATCTCATGAATGACCTTGTATCAGACATCAACCATTCACAATGGTTGTGAATTCTCAATAATAATAATAATAATAATAATAATAATAATAATAATAATAATAATAATAATAATAATAATAATAATAATAACAACAACAACAACAACAACAACAACAACAACAACAACAACAGAGTTGGAAGTGACCTTTGAGGTCTTCTAGTCCAACCCCCTGCTTAGGCAGGAAACCCTACACCACTTCAGACAAATGGTTATCCAATCTCTTCTTAAAAACTTCCAGTGTTGGAGCATTCACAACTTCTGGAGGCAAGCTGTTCCACTGATTAATTGTTCTAACTGTCAGGAAATTTCTCCTTAGATCTAAGTTACTTCTATCCTTGTTTAGTTTCCACCCATTGCTTTTTGTTCTACCCCCAGGTGCCTTGGAGAATAGTTTGACTCCCTCTTCTTTGTGGCAATCCCTGAGATATTGGAACACTGCTATCATGTCTCCCCTGGTCCTTCTTTTCATTAAACTAGACATACCCAGTTCCAGCAACCGTTCTTCATGTGTTTTAGCCTCCAGTCCCCTAATCATCTTTGTTGCTCTTCTCTGCACTCTTTCCAGAGTCTCAACATCCCTTTTACATCATGGCGACCAAAACTGTATGCAGTATTCCAAGTGTGGCCTTACCAAGGCATTATAAAGTGGTATTATTACTTCGCGTGATCTTGATTCTATCCCTCTGTTAATGCAGCCTAGAACTGTGTTGGCTTTTTTGGCAGCTGCTGCATAATGAAATAGAACTAATCCCGAAATGATTTTCTTGGTTGCTTCAGTGCTCAAATAAATCTCTGCAATTCATGTGAACAGTTCACTTAATAAAGGCAACCCACTGACATATTTCTAATATTTCAGAGCCCCCCATTGGACAGATGCACCCTCCGCATGGAAGTGTAACCCCTCAGAAGAACAGCAGTCTTCTCGTCGTTATTGTTGTGACTGTCGGGGTCATCACTATCATTGTGGTGGTGATTGTGGCTGTGATTTGTACAAGGCGTTCATCAGCACAGCAACGAAAGTAAGTCATTTGAACATCTTTTATCAATTCGCCCAAGGACTTGAGATACTTAATTTCATGTCATTGTAGGGAGGTTTCCCATTGATTTCATTTCCTGAATTGTGTCAAAGTGTTCGTGGCACTACAGACAAGTAAAAACTGTCTAGCACATTTCTGTGACTTGAAGAGCAATCCAGATGGTCACTTAAATATACCACGATGATTAAGAAGTACAGTAATATACTGAATAAATGATTATTTCCTTCTTACTTAACTATACCATGATGATTAAGATTGCTGGGGCCTTTTCCCATTAATGTAAATCTTGACAGTACTACAGACAAGTAAAAACAGAGTAGCATATTTCTGTGATTTGGACAGCAATCCAGATGGTCACTTAACTATGATGATGATTAAGAAGTACAGTAACATTTTGAATAAATGATCATTTCCTCTTTCTCAAGATGGGAGTTCAGACTCACTTTTCCTGGAGCAGGAATTAATAGAACTTTCATATCCCCAATAAAGTTGGCAATCTACACCCTCTGAAGTTCTTTATTTTTAAATCACCAGCGCATTGTCTACCTATGTATTGAATTTAGCAGCATGGTTCCCTTATATTTTCAGATGAAAAACACAAAAGAACTGCAGTGTGAACCCTGAAATGGTTAAACCCCAAAGAAAAGATTGAATTCCCATCTACAAAAAGAAAGAAAAAAGCAAGGGAATTGAAACTCTTGGTTCATATGGAAGATAGAGTCTGGCCTATTTTGCTAAATATCCAAAGTGCATGATGTATAAGATGAACAAGTGGAGAATGAATGTTGGGAGATGAATGGCCATTTATGTTATTTGAAATTTAAGATCTTTAATGAAGCAATTGAGATCCTAGACCAGTGATGGCGAACCTTTTTTTCCTCGGGTGCCGAAAGTGCATGCGCGTGTGCTATTGCACACGTGCGAGTGCCAACACCCATAATTCACTGCCTGGGAAGGGCAAAAACGGCCTCCCCCGCCTCCCCAGAGGTCCTCTGGAGGCCAAAAATGGCCCATTTCCCAACATCTGGTGGGCCCGGTAGGCCCATTTTTCGCCCTCCCTAGGCTCCAGAGGCTTCCCTGGAGCATGGGGAGGGCAAAAACGCCCTCCCCCGCCACCCCGGAGGCCCTCCAGAAGCCAAAAATACCCTCCAAGAGCCTCAATGCAAGCCAAAAATCAGCTGGCCAGCACACACATGCGCACTGGAGCTGAGCTAGGCAATGGCTCGCGTACCGGCAGATATGGCTCTGCGTGCCACCTGTGGCACGCGTGCCATAGGTTCGCCATCATTGTCCTAGACTGAAGACTTGACAGAATGAGAAGCAGAGATGTAGATGTCCTGAGTGCTCTTGGGCAGTTTTTCCTAGCCTGGATAGAATAGAATAGAATAGAATAGAATAGAATAGAATAGAATAGAATAGAATAGAATAGAATAGAATAGAATAGAATAGAATAGAATAGAATAGAATAGAATTCTTTATTGGCCAAGTGTGATTGGACACACAAGGAATTTGTCTTTGGTGCATATGCTCTCAGTGTCCATAAAAGAAAAGATACATTTGTCAAGAATCATGAGGTACAGCACTTAATTATTGTCATAGGGTACAAATAAGCAATCAGGAAACAGTCAATATTAATATAAATCGTAAGGATACAAGCAACAAGTTACAGTCATACAGTCATAAGTGGGAGGAGATGGGTGACAGGAACTATGAGAAGACTAATAGTAATAGTAATGCAGCCTTAGTGAATAGTTTGACAGTGGTGAGGGAATTATTTGTTTAGCAGAGTGATGGCGTTCGGGAAAAAACTGTTCTTGTGTCTAGTTGTCTTGGTGTGCAGTGCTCTATAGCGTCGTTTTGAGGGTAGGAGTTGAAATTGAATAATTTTCAGATACCTGTACTTCAACTCCCAGAATACCTAAGCCATTATGACCATTGCTGAGAATTCAGGAATGGTGAGTCCACACATCTGGAAGTTGCCCAGATGGGGAAACACTACTTTAAAATAACTCTATCCACTCTGATTTCTCACTGAGAAAAGCCAATCAAATCAATACAAGTGAATATTTGCAGTTTTGGATTGAATTGTGGCATCCTTGGTGATCTCTGAGTTTGGTTGTTTTCTTGCAGATGTTTCATTACCCAATGAGGTAACATCTTCAGCAGTGATGGGTTTCAAAATTTTTTACTACCGATTCTGTGGGCGTGGCTTGATTGGTGGTCATGGCTTGGTGGTCATGTGATGGTGGGCATGGCTTGGTGGTCATGTGACTGGGTGGGCGTGGCTTGGTGGGTGTAGCTGGGGAAGTATACTGTAAAATCTCCATTCCCACCCTACTCCAGGGGAAGGATACTGCAAAATCCCCATTTTCTCCCAATCAGCTGGGACTCGGGAGGCAGAGAATAGATGGGGGCGGGGCCAGTCAGAGGTTTTATTTACCAGTTCTCCGAACTACTCAAAATTTCCGCTACCAGTTCTCCAGAACTGGTCAGAACCTGCTGAAACCCACCTCTAATCTTCAGTGCTAGGCTAGGGCTAGACTAGAACTGAAGATCTTACTAGTTGGGTAATGAAACATCTGCAAAAAAAAAAAAAACAACCAAGCTCAGGGAGCACCAAAAACTCCACAATCAAACCAGTGTCAGGTCTTCCGTTGGCTAATGAAGGTTTGCTTATGATAGCCCACATCAGGGGTGAAATGCTCCCGGTTCGGGCGGGCCAGTCGGTCGCCGTAGAACCGATAGCGATCTCAGCGCAAGGCTTCCCCCACCCGCCTGGACGCTGCCATTTGGGTTCTTTTACCCTCTGCGCATGAGCAGAATGCTTTGCGCATGTGCAGAGAGTAAAAGAACCCAAATGGTGGCATCCAGGCGGGTGGGGGAAGCCTTGTGCTGAGATTGCTATCGGTTCTACGGCGACCGACTGGCCCGCCCGAACCGGGAGCATTTCACCTCTGGCCCACATCCTTGTCTCTTGTGTGTCTGCTAGACTTCCCTCCAAACCTCCCATACCAAAATATTTGTGCTTTCAAGTTCCTTACCATATTTTGTCCCAAATGTGCTTTTTCAAAAGGCAACAATTCTTGAAAGAACTAAAGAAGCTTCTTGGATGAGAAGCGAAACATCTTCAAGGAAAAACAAAGTCCAGTTGCCTTTTGAAAAAGCACATTTGGGACAACCATGACCGGAATAAAAGAATCTCCATAGACCAGTGTTTCTCAACCTTGGCAGTTTGAAGATGTGTGGACTTCAACTCCCAGAATTCCCCAGCCAGCGTTGCTGGCTGGGGAACTCTGGGAGTTGAAGTCCACACATCTTCAAACTGCCAAGGTTGAGAAACACTGCCATAGACAATCACAATTTCTTCTTTCATGTGATTGACAGCGAGCATAGTGAAGTCAAAAATATGGGTTTTTCGTGAATATAAAAGTATCTCCAAAGTAAAATAGACACGAGCATTTGATTGTATAAGGGTACTCTTTTTTTGCCTTAGAAAACCACTAGTTTTCATCCACTAAAGTAGGAACCAGCTTGAATAAAGTCAATCTTAGAAGTGAAGGCAGAAAATTAAGCTCCTGTTAAAATGCCTTCCAGCCTACTTTTTCCTAATGGTGACAAGCAACCATTAGTCTGGGGCAGGCTTTGAAGATGAGTGGTGAAAATGACGAAGGATCACCCAGGTGCTCAGAAAACATACAATATTGGCCATTTCAGGCTCTCAGCCATTTTTCCTTTGGATAAATTTCTGCTTTCAGCTTTGCGCGCAACCTCCCTGAACTCCAGCGTTGTATTTTCAAAGATTGGCTCTAACACTGAGTTTAGATGTACATTGGGTCCTGGATGGCCACAGGGAAGCTGTTCAACTGTACTCTGAGGCTACTAATGACAATAACTCATAAAGCCCAAATTATACATTCTTGTTACTACATTCACTATATATTTATTTATTTGTCTGTCTGTTTGTTTGTTTGTTTGTTTATTATTTATTTATTTATTCATTCATTCATTCATTTTGTAAAGTACGTATTGGTAATATACATAGATATAACATTGTTTATATACATAAATGGGTACTGATAAGAGAGAACATTAGGACAGGGACGGTAGGCACGCTGGTGCGCTTATGCATGCCCCTTACTGACCTCTTAGGAATCGGGTGAGCTCAACAGTGGACAGTCTAAGGGTAAAATTTTGGGGGTTTGGTGACGAAACCACAGAGTCAGGTAGTGAGTTCCAGGCATTAACCACTCTGTTGCTGAGGCTCCCTTTATCAAAACATGTAAAAAGGAAAAGGTAAAGATTTCCCCTTTTAAGTTGTGTGACATTAATAGATTAACAGAGTTGGAAGGGGCCTTGTAGGTCATCTAGTCCATACCCCTGGTGCAGGAAACCCTACACCATTTCTGACAAATGGCAGCCCAGTCTCTTTCCAGTGATGAAGCTCTCACAACATCTGAAGGCAAGCTGTTCCATTGGTTGATTGCTCTCACTGTCAGAAAATTTCTCCTTATTTCCAGGTTGAATCTCTCCTCCTTCAGTTTCCATCCATTATTCCTTGTCTGGCCTTCAGGTGCCTTGGAAAATAGCTTGACCCCTTCCTCTCTGTGGCAGCCCCTCAAATATTAGAACATTGCTATCATGTCTCCCCTGGTTCTTCTCTTCACTAGACTAGCCATGCCCAGTTCCTGCAACCATTCTTCATATGTTTTAGCCTCCAGTCCCCTAATCATCTTTGTTGATCTTCTCTGCACTTTTTCTAGAGTCTCAAAATCTTTTTTAAAGTGTGGTGACCAAAACTGGATGCAATATTCTAGCTGTGGTCTTACCAAGGCTTTATAGAGTGGTATTAGTACCTCACTTGATCTTGATTGTATCCCTCTGTTAATGCAATTTAGGATTGCATTGGCTTTTGGGGGGGCTGCCACCGCACACTGTTGGCTCATATGGGGTGATGCTCATCTCTGTTTCTTAGCCAAGGGAGCCACCATTGTCCAAAGACATTTCTGTGGTCATGTGGTCAGCATGACTATATGCCAACATGCATAGAACACTGTTACCTTCTCATCGAAGGTAGGTAGTAGGAGTAGTTCAGGGGTGGGTTCTAACTTACCTCACCACCGGTTCGCTTCCTCCCATGCTGTGTGGCCACGCTGCGCAAGCGCATGCATGCACAGTGCCAAAAATTCACAAAAAATTCCACCCCCCCTGAAAACAAGATGGCGGCACATGTGCAGTGCCGGAAACTTGGCTTCTGCGCATGCGCAGAAGAAAAAATAAATTAAAAATTAAAAAATCCAAAAAAAAGATGGCAACGTCCACGGACCAGCACCGACAGAACCGGCTCAGTGATGTCACCAGCGGTTTGCTACCAGTTCTATAGAACCAGTGTGAACTGGGATAAACCCACCTCTGGAGTAGGTAGTATTTACCTACTCACATTTGTATGCTTTCAAACTGCTAGGTTGGCAGGAGCTGGGATAAATAACAGGGACTCGCCCCATCATGTGGTGCTCAGGTCTCAAACCCGGGCTGTGAGCTTTCTAGCCAACAAGCTCAACGTCTTTAACCACCGATCCACCCAACCCCTTATGTAAAAGGAAAGGAGGATGGAAAAGCAGCATTTCAATGCAGAAATATCTTCAGCTAAATACTATCATGGCAAGCATATGAATCTATATTCCTTTTGTGTCAGTTTGCCATGGTTTGAATAGAACTTTGAGCTGCTGGACTTTTTATACGATACAGTAAGCTAAAACTGGCGTTTATACCTAGCCACTAAATAAAAATCCTGATGCTAATCCTTTCTGAGCCATCCTTTCTTCCTATGATTTAAGCATTTCAAACTACAGAGATGTAAGATGACTGTTTCTAACACTCGGAGATGTTGTAAATGAAAAGGAAAGGGAGAACTTTTATTTTTAATTATATCGGTGAATGCAAAAGAAAGTCCCTTTCTTTCAGAAACTATCTGTTAACACTTGCAAAAAGTAACTCTGATCTCTTTTAGGTATAGTCCTAGATTGCCTTGTTTGCACTGAACAATGCACTGGTTTTCCAGCTACAGTCCTTGTGGCAACTTTTATCTCTCTGTGTTTGTATTTGCATTAAACCAATTGTGTTTCCTTTACTGGCAATGCCTACCACAAATAGATCTGATGGTGCCTTTTCCTTGGTATTGTTATAGATATAGTAGATACATAAATGTATACCCATCAAGCATTTCCCTTTGAGATGAATAACTTTAGGCAAAGAATTAAAAAGGGGAGTAAGGAATAGAAAGTCAAAGAAATTAAAAGCAAGAGATGAGAAAAAGAGAAGCGAATATAACTAGACCTAGTTATGCTAGCACCATCCATAATGCAGCTTTCATATCTTCTATCCTTGCACACAATTGATTTCCATTGCATTCATATATCATAGCATACAGGATCTTTTGTTCCTCAAACTGCTTACATCTCCCTTTTCGAGAATCTCATCAACTCCACCCAACCATGTCTTTCCAGTCTTCCTCTTCTCAGCTCACTCATTCATTGTTGTCACATTCGTTTTGCAATTATGGAGTCCTTGGTGCTGTCTGAACTTGCTTGTTTGCTTGCAAATATTTCATTACCCAATTAAATAACATCATCAGTGCAAGCCATGTGAGGTTTGTTCTCTGTTTGTATATATATAACAGCTTGGCTTGCCAGTTATGGTGGGAGTATGGTTTCCTCCTTGGTAATTCCTTGATTAGGATATTATTTTCTGCTTGATTTTTTTGGGGGGGGGCCTGGTTTTAACGCCTACTTATCTGGCATTGCCTGCTGGAGAGGATGTGTTTTGGTCTTATTGTCTCTTTTGAATGGTGTGTAAATATGATTTATTTCTGTGTCTATTGATGGATGATTTGTCCGAATGCTAGTCTTCAAGGAATCCCCTAGCTATTTTGAATTTAGCTTAGTCTAAGATGCTCCCATTTTCCCAGTTTAAACTACAGTTGAATCTGTCCATGTATTTTGAAGTCAAGGAGTTTTCATCATGTCTTCTAACTACTAATTGGTGTACACAGATGTCCTCTGCTAGGCTTTTGCCTCTCTATCCTATGCAGTCACTGTTACACAGTCCTTACAAAGTATGTTGTAGATCAGGCGGGTTCCTCTTACCATTTCCTCCAGTGTGCTGCGTGCGCATCGCGGTGTTTCATGCATCCCCTAGCGCGATTTTGCTTCTGCGCATGCGCAGAGAGATGATTTTCCTTCTGCGCAAGCTCAGAGAGCTGAAAAATCGCCGAAAATTAGAAAAAAAGATGGTGGCATGCACAGACCGGCAAAGACAGCATCGGAGCAATCGCGCCAAAATTGCACAATCGGCGGGCCACTACCGGAGCGGAGCTCCGGACCACACCGGTAGGAACCCACCTCTGTTGTAGATGATTCCTGTATATTTCTTCCAGGGTTACTGGGTCTTTTTGGTTTGCTTAAAATGTTTTGAAGAGCTTTAGTTAGTCTGTGTGCTGTGGTAATGCCTTGTGGTTGCAATAGTCTGTCTGTTGTTTGTGAGATATTTTTAATGCATGGCAGTGTTATTCTTTTCATAGGTTGTGTTAGCTGTGCAGTAGTGGGTTGACCAGTTAGTCACTTTTTATAAACTTGCGTGACTATCCATTTTGTTACCTGATCTGTTTCATTTTTCTGGTTTTCTTGTTTGCTGCAGTGGATTTTTACTCATCTATAAAATGTTCTTACACAGCTTCTCTTGTGGGAGATTGGGTTGTTATTTTAGTAATTGAGTTATTTTAGTAAAATGGTTAGTCTGGATTCTGTTTCAATAGACTTGTGTTCCTAGGTTGCTGTCATTTCCTCTGCTGCTGATATCCTGAACAGATATTGTGTGATTGCTTCCTTCTTCTCTGTGAATTTTATTCCTTCGAAGATGTTGTGGATAATTGCATGTGTCTTCTTTACTAGTTCCTTGTTTTTTATTATGATGAAAGTGTTGTTTACATACTGGATCTATACTTTTGATTGTATGTGTGGGAATGCTATAGTTTCTAGATGCTGCATTACAGTCTCCGCTAGGAGTCCAGAGAGTAGGGATCCTATGCGTGTTCCTCTGATTTGTTGGTATATTTCTCCATCAAACTGAAATTAGGTAGTGAGGCAGAATTGATGAGGTCCATGATTCTGGGTATTTGATTCTGGGTATTCTGGGTATTTCAGGTTGGGTGTGTTGTGTAGTACTGGTGTCATAGATTGGTTCTCTAGTTTTGGATCTATGGTTGCTGCATCAAATGAAACCACAATTTAATCTTCTTATATTTTTAGGTATTTTATTTTCTGGAAGTCACATAGTGAGGAATGGATAGAATATTCAATCCCTTCTATGAAATGTCCAATTTTTCCCCCCTAAGTTATTTGGCTACATTGTATGTTTGCATCCCTGGTAACGATGTACTTCATGTTGGGGCTTATGTATTTTGGGGCATCTATAGAAACATAGGAAAATGTGTCCATTACTTTTTACCTGCCAATGTTCTTTTGGGATTTGACCTTTCTTGGTTAAGCCATTAAGGGTTCTCTTGATCAGCTTGTCCAGTTTCTGGATTGGGTTGATGCTTAGTGAGATGTAATTAATTATTTGGCTTTTTGTATGTATTGTGTTCTGTCCATTAAATTTAGAACTCCGCCGCCTTCGATCTGACCTATGTGTAGCTCACAAAATTATCCGCCTCAATGTCCTACCCGTTAACGACTATTTCAGCTTCAACCGCAATAATACATGAGCTCACAATAGATACAAACTTAATGTAAACCGCTCCAGACTTGATTGCAAAAAATTCGACTTCAACAACAGAGTTATCAACGCCTGGAACACTTTACCTGACTCAGTAGTTTCTTCCCCAAACCCCAAAAACTTCAACCTCAGATTATCTACCATCGACCTCACCCCATTCCTAAGAGGTCGGTAAGGGGCGTGCATAAGCGCACAATCGTGCCTACTGTTCCTGTCCTAATGTACCCATATAATCATACCTCTTTTACTGTTATTCATGCTTGTAATATTACATATATATTCAATCATGTTTTACTGTTTGTACTTTGCTTATAATCATATATGCTTGACAAATAAACAAATACAAATACAAATGATAACCATGGTTCAGCCATTCTCTGCTGAAGGATGGTGATGATTTACTCTTTCTTTAGGTTTTGAGGGCTGCTCCATCCTCTACTTTGAATTGGTTCCGCTTCTGTGTTATTCTGGCCCATGGTATGATTGTCCGTCTTATGATTTCTTGTGTCTCTGTGGCAAGTCCTGTGGTTCAAATTCGCAAAGAATTCTAATTGAGTAGCATTGTCTATGTTTTAGTTGAGGCCTTTGTGGAGGATATTGTGTTCTGCTGTGGATAGTGGGCACTTGGACATGTTTTCTACCCATTTGAGTTCAGGTATCTCTTCGTTTCCGGGGTTTACCATGAGCAGTTTGGTATGGAGTTTTCATTTCCTTTTTTTTCAGCTTGTCTCAGAGATGGAGTCTTGATAGTGGTTGTCAGCATTTTTAATTTAATTTAATAAATTTTAATTTAATTTAAATTTAATTTAATTTAATTAATTTAATTTAATAAACGTTCTTATAGGCCGCCCAATCCCGTAGGACTCAGGGCGGCGTACAGCATATATAAGAAACGTACAATAAAAACAGTAATAGCAATTTAAAAGATAAAAACATTATTTTAAAAAACATTCGTTCATGGGGGAATCTGATCTTCTTTTTCACCCCGCCTGCTGGAAGAGCCATGTTTTTACGGCTTTACGGAAGGCCATTAGGGTGGGGATAGTCCAAATCTCTGGTGGGAGTTGGTTCCAGAGGGACAGGGCTCCCACAGAGAAGGCCCTCCCCCGCGGCCCCACCAACCGACATTGTTTCGCCGATGGAACCCGGAGGAGGCCCTCTCATTTTTGTGTGTTAGGGAGTCATGTTTTTTCCCCAGTTGCTCCTTGAGGTTACAGATACAGATTAACAGAGTTGGAAGGGACCTTGCAGGTCATCTAGTCCAACCCCCTGCCCAAGCAGGAGACCCTACATCTGCCTCTACCTAGGATCGAACTCACAACCTCCTGATTGTGAGGCAAGAGCTCCACCTCTAGGCCACAGCAGCTGGGTTATGTGATGATGTGCTAGTATGTGTTTAGTCCGAGGTGGGCATCCCCGATCATTAACCATATCATTTTTCACTCACTTGGCTGTGCTATTTTCCATCCAGCCCAGCTGTTCAGCTTATTAAAGCTTGTATCTGACACTGGTGGGCAGGGCATGCTGTCATAGGCTGTTCATGCAGAAAGAATAGTTGCTCCTTGGTGTTCTGTGAAGGTTTGCCTACATGCAAATATCTCCCATTTGCTGTTTTCTGAAGCATTTGACACCCATATGTAGTTCTAATAGAAGAGAACAGCTGTACATCAATGTTGAACTGTGGAATCCTTTATTCTTTCTGAGCTTGGTTGTTTGCTTGCAGATTTTTCATTACCTGACAAATTCATGATTGTTTGTTGGCTTTGTTGTACGCCATTTGTTTTATGAGGTGAGCAGCTATATAAATTTGAAGCATAAAAATAAACAAATGGCATCATTGATATGAGTGTGGGATTTCCCCCCTGCCTTTCCAGCATCCTGTTAATCCCTGCCTCTCCAGCAGTCTACACCTAGATAAGCAGGGTTTAATCCCAGACAAACAATCAAACAGAAAACTCTACCCTAATCAAGGAACTACCAAGAAAAAAACCACATGTCCTCTAAAACTGGCAGAGCCAACTACTGTATATAAACACTTTCCACACTTGTGTTCACTGGGGCGGGTTCCTAATTTTTTTTACTACCACTCTGTGGACGTGGCTTATTTTGTGGGTGTGGCTTGCCAGCCATGTGACTGGGTGGGCATGGGCCTCGGGAGCTTTGCAGGGGCCGGAGAAGCGGGGAGGCATTGCCCACACGCAATGCAGCCCCCTGCAGTGGGAGCAGCAAGACCGTGGCAGCGGTTCTTCTAGGAGGCTCAGTCCGGCCTGAATGCTTCTCCACATTTGATGATCCTAGGCTCCTGCCACCCATTCCCCCTCCCCTCAGCAGCTTGAGAAGCCTCGAACATGCAAAAATGCCTGGGATCATCACCACGCGTTCATGGCTTCTCAGACTGCTGAAGGGAGGGGAACTGAGATAGGTCCTGCCGCCCGTTCTTTCAGCGTCTCACACGCTCCCTCAGCCATCCTCCCCTGCTTGGACTCACTGTGGGGTAGGAAGGCAGCGCATGCGCAGTGCCGGAAGCTCGGCTTCTGGGCATGCGCAGAAGAAATTTTTTAAAAAAAATTGAAAAAAAATTGAAAAAAAATGGCGGCATCCAGGCACCGGCAACCGACCGCACTGGTACTGTGACGTCACCAGCGGGTCGCTACCGGTGCTATAGAATGGACCGCACCGGTAGGAACTCACCACTGATCCTACTTACCAATAAAACATCTGCAAGCAAAGAACCAAATTCAAAGAGCATCAAGGACTCCTCAGTTCAAACCTGAACTTCAGATATTAAGGAGCTACTTTAGTGTACTTCCTTCTTACTGGTCACTCACTTTTGAATTCAGCCCACATTCATTTAGCATCCATTCCTTCTCGACCCTTGTCTTGTTTTACCACAGAAACTCATTCAAGCTGCACTTAACTTTTATGCTTCATCTCACATCCATACTTTCACTCCTATATAATAATGTGAGTAAAAGCATTCCTTATATATATTATAAGGAATAGCAATAGCTCTTAGACTTATATACTGCTTCATGGCCCCCTCTAAATGGTTTACAGAGTCAGCATATTGCCTCCAACAATTTGGGTCCACATATAAGCAGCATACATTCCAAAATATATTAGACAGACACACAGACACACAGACACACAGATGATAGATAGGTGATATTTTTTTTATTTTATTTATTTATTTTTGTCAAGTACGTGTTGGTAATATACATAGATATAACATTGTTTATATACATAAGATGGGTACTGATAAGCGGGAACATTAGGACAGGGACGGTAGGTACGCTGGTGCACTTATGCACGCCCCTTACTGACCTCTTAGGAATCGGGTGAGGTCAACAGTGGACAGTCTAAAGGTAAGGTTTTGGGGGTTTGGTGACGAAACCACAATGTCAGGTAGTGAGTTCCAGGCATTTACCACTCTGTTGCTAAAGTCGTATTTTCTACAGTCAAGTTTGGAGCGGTTCACTTTGAGTTTGTATCTGTTGTGTGCTCGTGTATTGTTGTGGTTGAAGCTGAAGTAGTCGTTGACAGGAAGGATGTTGTAGCAGATAATTTTATGAGCTATGCTTAGGTTGTGCCGAAGGCGACGTAGTTCTAAGCTTTCTAAGCCCAGGATTTCAAGTCTGGTTGCGTAAGGTATTCTGTTGCAAGTAGAGGAGTGGAGGACTCTTCTTGTAAAGTATCTCTGGACACTTTCTAATGTATTTATGTCTGATATGCGGTGTGGGTTCCAGACAGATGAGCTGTATTCAAGGATTGGTCTGGCACATGTTTTGTATGCTCTGGTTAGTAGTGTGATATTACCGGAGAAGAAGCTACGTAAGAATAGGTTAACAGTTCTTGAAGCCTTTTTGGCGATGTAGATAATAGATAGATAGGTAGGTAGGTAGGTAGGTAGGTAGGTAGGTAGGTAGGTAGGTAGGTAGGTAGGTAGGTAGGTAGATAGATAGATAGATAGATAGATAGATAGATAGATAGATAGATAGATAGATAGATAGATAGATAGATAGATAGATAGATAGATAGATAGATGATTGACTGACAGACAGACAGACATTCCTTATATATTTTGACTGCAGCTGCCAAAAAAGCCAATGAAGTCCTAGGCTGCATTAAGAGAGGGATAGAATCGATATCATATGAAGTGTTAATACCACTTTATAATGCCATGGGAAGACCACAATGGAATATGCATCTTGAATGAGAAGTGAACTGTCTTCAAGGAAAAACAAAGTCCAGTTGCCTTTTGAAAAAGCACCTTGGAATTTTTTTATGAATAATAATTCATTCAAAACAGATCATATTGTTATCCAAGATTTAGAAAGAGAACAATTTATTATCCTGTGCATTTATTTCTGCACATTGCCTCAAGCCCCACTGACAATAAACAGGAACAGAATTTCGAGAGAAGGCTATAGGAAGAAATGTCACTAATAAAAATAAATGAAAATGAATGACTCATTGTAGAATATGTTCTCCCTGTATAAACATCACTATCTATCCTGTAAGACTTTAATAACTACTACTCAGATCATCCCATCTCCCCATCTCTAATTTTCTGAGCCTCTAAACTTTTCTGTCTCTTTGTTCCATTTCTAGTGAAATTCCCTCTTAATTTAAGGGGAAATGTAGGCTAGTGAACAGAGGAGAAGGAATTCTATTTAAATCCCTCCTTGATTATTTTTGGAATGTAAAAATATTCCACCCAAAGAAGTACCTTGCATCAGTTTAAATCCTACACTCCGTCATCAGCACCAATTTTGGAAGCGTATTTGACAGTGCCTTCAGATGCGCAATATAATCACAAATCTCAAAGTAACACAAGAGCGTATATAGTCCAACGGGGATGTCACTGTGTGAACACCACACTGTTAACATTTTTCTCTTATAATGATTTGGTGTGCATAGAAGTAGCTCCCTAAGGGTACCTGTTGCCTTAAACATTGATTCCTATTGGCTTGAAGTAAATTGGGCATGCTAATTTAATTATGTAATGTTAATCTAAATAGTGAATTCAAGCAAGTCTGGTGCCACTCTTCATTTATTTTTCCTTCATTGTATGCAAAAGAGAGACTGAATGAAAGAGGAATGAACTAAAATAGGGGTGGATAGATTCTTTTTGATTTGGAGAGTACCCTGCTGATCAAAATGGGTGATCCTTAATAACCATAACCAAGCAGATCACATGGATCCAACAAAACCACTTCAGCTGCTCTGAAAAATATGGAGTCGCTTGAATAGAAACAGGGAAGGCCATGCAAGAACTAGGCAAAGGCAAAGCTTTTTAAAGTGGGGAACAGCCCAGAGCTCCAGTGTGACTGAGGTGCACTAGAACAAATGATAAGACATATAATTTGAGAATGACTTTTCAGGAATACTGCAACCAATTTTGGTCACCATATTACAAAAAAAAGATGTAGAGACTTTGGAAAAAATTCAGAGAAGAGCAACTAAGATGATCAAAGGCCTGGAGACTAAAACATATGAAGAATGGCTGCAGGATTTGGGTTTGGCTAGTCTAAAGAAAAGAAGAATTAGGGGTGACATGATAGCAGTATTCCAGTACCATAATTGAGGGACTGCCACAAAGAAGAGGGGGTCAAATTATTCTCCAAGGCACCAGAGGGCAGGACAAGAAACAATGGTTGGAAACTAATCAAAGAAAGAAGCAACCTGAAATTAAGGAGAAGCTTCCTAACAATGAGGATAATTAACCAGTGGAACAGCTTGCCTTCCAAAATCATGGATGCTCCATTACTGGAGATTTTTAAGAAGAGCCTAGACCAGTGATGGCAAACCTTTTTTGGCTCGGGTGCCAAAAAGGTGTGCACATGTGCGATATAGCGTGTGTGTGTGCCCACAGCCATAACCCAATGCCCTCCCCCCGCGCATGCACACAACCCCTGCGCAGCCTCCCTGTGCATGCGGACAACCCCCCATGCTGCCCCCCCCCGCGCATGCGCATAGGCCTCACTGAAGCCTCCGGACTTCTGGAAGGCCCGTTGGGCTGTTTTTCGCTCTCCCCAGAGTTCAGGAAAGCCACCTGAAGCCTGGGGACATGAAAAATGGCCAAACGGGCCAACCTGAAGTTTGGAAACTAATTTTCGGTTGGCCCGTTGAGCTGTTTTTCACCGTCCCCAGGCTTCAGGAGGCTTTCCTGAAGCCTGGGGAGAGCGAAAACGGCTGAAAAGAAGGCCAAAAATCAGCTGGCCAACATGCCATGCGCGCTGGAGCTGACTTAGGGCAACACCTTGCATGCCCTCAGATATTGCTCCGTGTGCCACCTGTGGCACGCGTGGCATAGGTTCGCCATCACTGGCCTAGACAGTCACTTATCTGAAATGGTATAGGTTCTCCTGCCTGAGCAGGGGGTTGGACTAGAAGACCTCCAAGATCCCTTCCAGCTCTATTCTATTCTATTCTATTCTATTCTATTCTATTCTATTCTATTCTATTCTATTCTATTCTATTCTATTCTATTCTTCTTTCAAGGCACCTGGGATGATCTCATCACAGTCAGAAGCAGTTAGATGAGTAGCTTCCATACATATCGAACTATAGAATCTATCCCAGGGGTGTCAAACTCGATTTCATTGAGGGCCGCATCAGGGTTGTGTTTGACCTCGGAGGGGTGGGTGTGGCCAGCGTGACATCACTTGTGTCGGGGGCACCTGTGGTGGCCTGAGTGCTCTGCCAGAGATAACGGGCTCCTGAGCTCCGTTTTCAGCTGCAACGGCATCCTGCAACCCTCTGCCAGCAAAAACGGAGCTCGGGAGGGCTGCACGCAGCCCTCCTGAGCTCCATTTTTGCTTGCAGAGGCACCATGGGCCGGTCCTTCCCTGTTTTCAGGATGGCTCCATGGGCCAGATCTAAGCGCCTCACGGGCTGGATCCGGCCAGCGGGCCTTGAGTTTGACACCCCTGATCTATCCTATTGCAATGCTATGGCACCATATTATGGCGATATTATCACAGTTTTATTCTCACTCAAGATCTCATCTATTGTATTTTCCACACACTTTACCTACATGTGTTTGCTGATTCTTTATTTAAACTCATATCTGTGTTTGTAAGTACTGTATAATGAGGTTTATTAGTTTGGTTTATCAGAGATTACATGGTCTCTATAGATGCTAAATAAAAATAAAATACCCTGGAGTTTTCCTTCCCTTAATGGAAGAAGATGGTTTATCTTTCTATTATTTGTGTTAAACAATCTCTTGCAGTGCTAGAAATAATGTTCCCCTAATCAAGATGAAAAACGGGAGTGGGGACAATCAATTTATCCATTTCCAACAGCTAAGGTGATTTTCATTCATTCTGAAAACTTTTTCCCTAAATTCTTTTGTGTGTGTGTGTGTGTGTGTGTGTGTGTGTGTGTGTGTGTGTGTGTGTGTTGGTGTGTGTATGATAAACAATGTACTTTTTTAAAAAAAAATTTAAAGCGTATCAAATACCAATTGATTAGATTGATTTTGGAGATCATCTAATTAATCCAACTCTCTACTCCATGCAAAAAATCCCCGACAGAAGGCCATCCAACCTGTTTTTAAATATCTCCCATTCCATCTATGTCCACAAGCTGACCCTGCTTTTGTCAGAACAAAGAAAGCAGTGTCATAGTGCTGTGCCACAAACTCCATCCCTTTGGGTCATGTGTGCAAAATCATGACACGTGTAGAAACAGGGCGAGTCTTGCACCAGAATGCCAAAACATTACAAAGCTACTTGCATTACACCTATCCTGCCCGTCCACCTATTTCTGATGCTTCTGATGATGAAAGTTATTATATTTCTTCAAAATTTTCTCTTCTCTTCTCTAGAGGAAGCATATTCAACCTCTTTGATAATTCTTATAACAGTAGTCCTTGACTTATAACCAGTTTGAAGTTAGGAAGGATTTCTCCAGGGCTACATATAACCTAGATTTGAAGTTCTAGCAGTTGCCCCCTCCAGTCACAGGACTACATTTTGGGTGCTTAGCAACTGGTCTACATTGATGTCTGTTTGCAGCATCCCACAGTCATATGGCCACAATTGATGACATTATTTTTTTGCCAGGAACCAACATTTACTTCTAGCAAATTTCTGGCAAAAAAAAAATGCCCATTGAGGACAGTAGAGTCACTTAATGACCACCACAGAAAAGGTTGTAAAATCAGGTGCGTTCATGTGGTGACTTGCTTAATGACCAACATGACTTATGACCGTGATTCCCAGCTCAATTACAGTTGTACATTGAAGAGTATCAGTATCGGAGCTGAGGTGGCGCAGTGGTTAGAGGGCAGTACTGCAGGCTACTTCAGCTGACTGCTAGCTGCAGTTCGGCAGTTCAAATCTCACCGGCTCAAGGTTGACTCTGCCTTCCATCCTTCCGAGGTGGGTTAAATGAGGACCCAGATTGTTGGGGGCAAGATGCTGAACTCTGTAAACTGCTTAGAGAGGTCTGTAAAAGCACTATGAAGCGGTATATAAGTCTAAGTGCTATTGCTATTGCTATCATCTTGGTAATTGTCCTCCAGTGCTGCTCTTAATAAAAAATGTCCTGCAGGCAGAATAGATTTTTTCCTAGCCTTCATTTGGTCCTAAAAATTTATTAAACAGTTTGATCATTAATAGAATCGGTGTTTGCTATAAACCAAGAGGAATGGTTTGCAAACTCTGCTCCAGAAGAACCAAAGGCACGTTTTTTCCACCCGAAAGTATATGCATTTTCCAAAGATATAATTAGACATTACAGATAAAGACTGTGCACTATGACATGCACCATCTGTGCTAAAATATGTTTCTCCCAAAATAATCTACGTTGTGCTAGAATTCCCTGTCAGAAATCCTGGAAATCCTTTGATTAGTGAATCTACATTGAAATAGTTTCCTTGAAAACTAAAAAAACAGCCATCTTCTCTTGAACAAGGTTTTTTTTCCCTGCAGTTTTCATTCATCTTGATATAAGTAAGCAAACAGCATTTTGCTATCAAATATAGGATGTTAATACTACGCACAATAATAATGAGTGTATACGATGCCTTCGCAGATAATTATTTTATTCGCTAATATTTACTTGTGTGGTGATTTTTGCTGTTTGAAACTTGTTTACATGTGGTAGGACAATATGCTGTTCAGAATTAGTTAACCACTGGAGTAGCATAGAAGTTTAGTAAAATAAAGGGATGTGTTGTAGATGCATTTATTACATTATAATACAAATTTTCACGTCTCAGGAAAACACATGTATAGTTTGTCAGTTTTTCTCTTTTTCTGGTACGGAAAAGCAAAGGTGAGATATTTCTTGGGAGGGAGAAAGAAATATGCAAACATCCCTGTCATATAGGAAGAGAACATACTGTAATAAATATTCATAAAACGCTAACATGCAATGAAAACATTCTGATGCCAAATAATACCGAGGTTAAAATGCATCTTAATGTATGTCTAAGATAAATATAGCTGTGTGGGAAATGTAAAAAAAAAAAAACCAAACCAAAGCTATTTCTGTTAATTAAAGATCTACATTACCAATGGAGGTGGGTGATATCAGGAAATAGACATTTTTAATGAGGAACTTTATGTATTTCCTCTGTTTCTGGAGGGAATTTTGTAACAGTTTTGCACCACCTAGTTAACAAGTGACCCTCTGCTGAGCTGCAAGCTGGCACCTCTTCAAGATGTTATTGACATTTGCTCTGGTTGGACTTTGTCAGTTTATCTTCCCAACATATGCTTTCAGCATGAAGCTTTGTGTCTAGCTGCAAGGGCTTGGCAAGTAGACTCAGCTGGAGCTAATTCTGTTGCCACTTTATGGTGCTCAATAAAGCAGTCAGTAGGAGAGAATATGAGAAGGAGCTTAGAATAGAATAACAGAGTTGGAAGGGACCTTGGAGGTCTTCTAGTCCAAACCCTATGCCACTTCAGACAAATAGTTATTCAACATCTTCTTAAAAACTTCCAGTGTTTGAGCATTTACAACTTCTGGAAGCAAGTTGTTCCACTGATTAATTGTTCTCACGGTCAGGAAAGTTCTCCTTAGTTCTAGGTTGCTTCTCTTCTTTATTAGTTTCCACCCATTGCTTCTTGTCCTGCCCTCAGGTACTTTAGAGAATAGCTTGACTCCCTCTTCTTTGTGGCAACCTCCGAGATATCTGAACACCGCTATCATGTCACTCCTAGTCCTTCTTTTCATAAGACTAGACATACCCAGTTCCTGCAACCGTTCTTTATATGTTTTCTCTCTGAAACCAGACTAAAGATCCATCCCATCCCTCTCTATCATCCCTTAGGACTGAAGATCTATGGATAAGGTCCCTTGGATCCTGAAAGGTAGAAAAGAGGCACTAGGATTCACAGAGCCTGGAAGCTAAATTGATTTTTAAACTCTCCCCATTTAAGCAATCTTTAAGATGTTGATGTTGATGGTCATCAGTATATTTCTTGTTAAGATATTTCCTAATTTGAGTGAAGTATTTCCTTGAAATCTCTTCTTCGATTATTTCAGGAATGAATCTGTATTCCCCTACCTCTTCTTCCATTTCTTGCATGCCCTTTCTAGCTTTATAATCTTTGTAAATTACCTCTAACTTAACCACCATTTTTAAATTCTCTAAAATATGTCAAACATTGCAAATCTTTCTCCCAGATGGTCTCCTCTGGCTACTTCAACCTCCCCCTCTCTCTCTTCCCCCACCCATTTTATTTTATTCATTTTCCTGCATTTATTTGTTCTTGTGAGACGCCCTGATTCCTACATCATGTTTCCAAATCTAACATACATATTTTATGAAGACATTATTGTAAGGTATTGAAAGTATTTTCATAGAACATTCCTTCAGAGCCCCAAGATCCCTTTCTTACTTAGTGATACTAGCTGAAACATTTTTCATTGGAGAGACCTGGTGCATTTCTTCATCCAGTGTTTATCACTTTGTAAGATTCTTGCTGTTCATCTCCAAATGTATATTTTTCTCCTTGGATACGTTGACAGACTGCAATATGGGTTCATTGCCTACTTTTAATCTCTATCTGATAATGCTGCCTCTTGCCATAGTGGATTGGTTAATGGATGAGATGCCACATTGGGATTGCTCCAACCTAGATAGAACCTCTGGAAATAGTTTTATCCTTATCTAGGCTATGGGTGATCAGACATTTTCCGTTTGATTCCTGGGGATGGACTAGGGAAGTTTTTCAACTCTTGTTGGCTTTCCTTCAGAAGCCAGTTTAAAAGTTGGGATATTAAGTGCTAATATTCTGGTTATGTTTCAATTCAGAGGGGTAAAGCCTATGCATTTTATATTGATGCTTGTTTGATTGATTATGTGCCATCAACTGGATGTCGATTCCTAGCGATATCTGTATCTATGTGCAGGTTGTATATATTGTTGTTGTTCAATCGATAAATCATGTCTGACCCTTAGCGACCCTATGGACCATAACACACCAGCTCCCCCTTCCTCCAATGTCTTCCGTGGTATGCCCAGATTTATTTTCATTGTGTCAATGACCCTATCTAACAATCTCATCCTCTGCCATCCCCTTCTCCTTTTGCCTTCATTCTTTCCCAACATCAGGGTCTTGTCCAAGGAGTTCTCTTTTCTCATTTGGTGGCCAAAGTATTTGAGCTTCAGCATCTGCCCTTCCAAAGGACAGTTAGGGTTGATTCCCTTTAGGATTGGCTGATTTGATCTCCTTGCAGTCCAAGGGACTCTCAAGAGTTTTCCCCAGCACCACAATTTGAAAGCATCAATTCTTCAGCACTCGGCATTCCTTATGGTCCAACTATCACAGCCATAAATTACTACAGCCATAAGATACTACAGTACTATTACTACTGTATAGCTTTGACTATACAGACTGTTGTTCTGTTGTAGCCCAAGGCATTATCCAATCCCTGACAAAATAATCCTTCTAAGACCATGATTTCATAACACCTGGTAAACCTGACAGTTTCTTCTATCTAGCTGGTCTATCACATGGAGCACATGCTATCTTGGAACTAGTGGGTTTAAAACTCTGATTGGCTATGATAACAGAGGAATTCTCAGTGCTGAGTGGAATACTACTCCATGGCAGTGGGATACTACTATCATTTTCCTACATCTAACTCATATATTTCTGTGCCTTTCTCAACAGCTTCAGGTCAACAGCTTTGACCTCAGTGGAACAGCTTTATTTCCAAGAGTCAGGAACTCATTATCTGAAAACATTCTTTCTAGGAAACAGATGGTCCTGGAAGTACCGTTTGCTTAGAATAGAATAGAATAGAATAGAATAGAATAGAATAGAATAGAATAGAATAGAATAGAATAGAATAGAATAGAATAGAATAGAATTTTTTATTGGCCAAGTGTGATTGGATACACAAGGAATTTGTCTTGGTGCATATGCTCTCAGTGTACATAAAAGAAAAGATACGTTCGTCAAGAATCATGAGGTAAAACGCTTAATGATAGTCCGGGTACAAATAAGCAATCAAATCATATTAGGAACCAGTCAATTTAAATCATAAGGATACAAGCAACAAAGTTACAGTCGTACAGTCATTAGTGGGAGGAGATGGGTGATGGGAACGATGAGAAGATTAATAGTAGTGCAGACTTAGTAAATAGTTTGACAGTGTTGAGGGAATTATTTGTTTAACAGAGTGATGGCGTTCGGTAAAAAACTGTTCTTGTGTCTAGTTGTTCTGGTGTGCAGTGCTCTATAGCGTCGTTTTGAGGGTAGGAGTTGAAACAGTTAATGGACACCAAGAAAGAGTTAACCTCTTTCTTGGTGTCCATCAGATTTCCTGCTTCACCTGCCTTTTAACTATATACCTAGATAGATAGTTAGAGGGTACACATAGTGTATATCTGTGTGTTCATGCATGTGGGGACGCTGCATTTGTATTTGAGTAAATTGGTGTTTTGTAATTGATGATGGACAAGCCATTCCATCAGCCATCCTGAACCCCTGACATATTCTCAAAATTTCAAATGTGCCTACCAGCCTGAAAAAAGGTTGAGGATCATTGGCTTTATTTTTGAAATATGCTAAATAATGCCTATTTCCCTGGTGGTTTTATAACTGTTTGAATACTTATTGATTTGGAAAGCTGAAGTCTATAATGTGTGTGTGTGTGTGTGTGTGTGTGTGTGTGTGTGTGTGTGTGTGTGTGTGTGTGTGTGTGTGTGTGTGTGTGTGTAGATAGGTAGATAGGTAGATGGATAGATGGATGGATGGATGGATGGATAGATGGACGATGATAGATAGATAGATAGATAGATAGATAGATAGATAGATAGATAGATAGATAGATAGATAGATAGATAGATAGATAGATAGATAGATGGTAGATACACAATGATAGATAGATAGACAGAAAGACAGACAGACAAGACATAGACATAGACTTAGACATAGACATAGACATAGACATAGACATAGACATAGACATAGACATAGACATAGACATAGACATAGACAAGGAGGAGGATTGGTAGCTCTGGATAACCATTTGGTTTCATAGCTTAAAGACTATGCAACATATCAAGTGCCTATCAATGTATACAGCCCTGGAATACAGGTAGTTCTCAACTTAGGACCCAATACAAACCAGTATTTATGTTGCTAAGCAAGGTGACACTTGAGTGAATCACACACGATTCTTTTTTCTCATGATTACTAAGCCAATCATGGCAGTTGTTCAGTGAATCACATGATCCAGCCTCCCCATTGCCTTTGCTTGTTGGAAGCTGGCTGGGAAGATTACAAATGGTGATCACATGGCCCTGGGGCACGGCGACTGTTGTAGATACATACCTGACGGTTGCCAAGCACTCACATTTTAATCAAGTGACTGCGGGGATGCTACATTGTTTGGAAGCCCAAGGAGAAGTTGTAAGCCCCCCTTTTTAGTGCCATGGTAACTTTGAACAGTTGCTAAACCAATGGTTGTAAGTTGAGGACTACCTATATCAGTGATGGCGAACCTATGGCATGCGTGCCACAAATGGCACGTGGAGCCATATCGGTGGGCACATGAGCTCAGGTCCAGCGCCAGCCAGCTGATTTCGGGCCTTCTGGGCCCACTGGGAGTTGGGAAACAGCTGTTTCCAGCCTCTAGAGGGGGTGGGGAAGGCCCGTTTTTTGCTCTCCCCAGGCTTCAGAGCCTTTCTAGGAGCCTGGAGAGGGCGAAAACGGCCTAAGTGGCCCATTTGGAAGTTGGGAAATGGGCCATGTCTGGCCTCCAGAGGGCCTCCGGGGGGGAAAGGCCATTTTCACTCTCCCCAGGCTCCTAGAAAGGCTCTGGAGCCTGGGAGAGAGAAAATCAGGTGTGCCATTGCATGCCAGGAGCAGGGGGGGTCACGCACGCATGCGCACATAGAATTATGGGTGTGGCCACGTGTGCGCACTCCCCCCCCGTGCTCCCCCCTTTTGGCACATGAACCAAAAAAGGTTCGCCATCACTGACCTATATTAGCCCATATGCTGCACTTAATTCTTGGTTCTATTCCAGCCTGGAACCTCTTCCCCATTTCAGACATCTAATAAGCAGAATGATTTACCATACGGAATCATTTTGATTACATTTCTCCATGCAGCCTAAAAGATGCATAGATTCCTTTTATATGCAGGTGGTGATTGAGCTACCTTGGCGTGATACTGCTGCATGAGGCATCTAAGAATCATTTGTCTTTTTTCTCCCAAATGGCATCTTAATAGACCAATGGGGGTTGATGGGAATAATCCACTTGATAAATTGCCCTTACAGTAGAATTTGGGATCACAGCCAGTTGGGGACCATTATATAAGTTAGTGTCCTTCCCCAAGATAGGATAAAGGCTTGATTAATTGTTCTTGATCAATTTAGGCTGAAATTTTACTCAGGCAAAGGAAATACATGTAATCAATCCCTCACTGCAGCCGTTGAGTACTATCCGAAGTAAGATCATTATTTAAGAAACTCGGGCATTTTGACTTTTCTCTTCTACCTTCTTCCTCTCCTGAACAGAAAGCGTGCTACTCATAGTGCTGGCAAAAGAAAGGGCAGCCAGAAAGACCTGCGACCTCCAGATCTTTGGATACACCATGAAGAGATGGAAATGAAGAACATTGAAAAGCCGTCAGGTTCTGATCCACCAGGAAGAGTCTCACCAATCAAGAGCTGTCAAGAAATCACTCCAGGCAGCCACAGCCAATCTGAAACACAGATGGGCACCAAGAGTGCCCCACAGTCTGGTAATATTGCTTCTTACCATATGTAAAAAAAGCACTGTACAGTATTCGTTCACACCCATATACAGTCCCTATTGAATTCCAGTGAAAAATCATGCAAGAAGCAATTATGGAACTTCATAAAATACATCAAGGGGGGATGTTGTAGGCATTGCGTGAAAAACATAACCTAAGCACCAGCTCAGGTTTATCTGCTCCACATAGTGGTCAGGTGAGAAAAAATACAGTCCATGTGATGTTTTTGATGCCAAATATGCCATAAGTTTGATGGCAAGTAATATTTCACTAATCTTGCTAGCAACACATGGCAGAGGAAACATTCTACAAGACATTAATTCATAAGATTTTGTTGTTGTCAATGGCCTATTGATTTGTCTCTAGATATTGTATGTTTTGTATTGTATTTAATATTTCTGTATTTTGTATGTTCTTCTGTGTCTCTAGATGTTAATGTTATAAATCAAGGATTGGTAGTTTTTTTTTCAACCTAAGAACAACTGAGGCTTCCTGCCAACCAAGGTCAAAGTCATAGCCCAACTGGATGGAGTCACTGCTGATACTGCCACCACCATGTTTATCTCCCCACCCAATCTCATTAGTAAACATCATGCAAGCATGCATACACTCCCTAATTTAAACACACTTATTCACCCAAACTCCCATACACTTTTATTACTTTTATTTATTTATTTAGTTTCTATAGCCACCCATCTCAACCAAGTGACTCTCGGCGGCTTACAATTCTAAAATTATAAAAAACCATTACAAAAATTACAAACAATAAAAACATCCATAATAAGGACATAGCTAACCAAGTAGTATTTAAGCTAAGAAAGTGGGTCTTTAGCACATTCTGAGTCCTGGGCCTGGACACATAGCCAGGTTTTTAAAGCCTTATAAAAGGCCAACCAGGGTCATTCTAATCTCTGGTTAAAATAATCTTCAATTATCCTCTAAATTTTATTTGATCACTCAAGGCCCCAAGATACAAATTTCCATAAAGTACATAGCTGCCCGGACCTTGGGCATTGCAGAAATAGGACATTCTACAAGAATCTCTGAGTCTAGTCTAGTCTAGTCTAGTCTAGTCTAGTCTAGTCTAGTCTAGTCTAGTCTAGTCTAGTCTAGTCTATTATCTAAAAGTAACCCTGGGATTGGTTCAGTTCAAATATCTTCCTAGGCCAGCATCTATCACACTGGCCAAACAGATACTGTATATCAGAAGTTCAAAAGCATCACAGGTGGATGATGGCCCTCTTCCTCTGTCCTCCTAACAACTTTGTGAGTAAAATGTAGGTTTGGGTGTGGCATCATGGACTTCAGGCAGGGTACTTGTCTAGTATCTTCTTATGACTTAAGATCTCAAGCTTTGGATTCCGTTTGGATAAGTAATTTTTTTTCCTACCTAGGATTACATTTGAATTAGATCTCAGATATTTCAAATAACACATTTTCCCCCATAATCATTAGTAAAAATTAGATATGGAATCTACAGAGAGGGCAACTCAAAGCAAAACTCTTGAATAGTAAACAATTACAAGCAGATTTTCTTCTGCAACTCTAATGCTCATAAAACCAGTAATTGCTATTTCAGATATAAACAGGGATATTTATATCAGGGTTTAATAGAGATAATAATGGGTATAGCAAATCAGTATAATTCCAGATATTTATACTTATTTGTAACTAAAGCTTCTCATTTTATGCTATCAAGCTGCCAAATCTTCAACCATAGACCTTGCAATCCTTGCATTGGAGTTTGATTTGAAGTTATGCTTTTTTTTAAAAAAAATGTTTTATGTATGCAACCCTGTTAAAATTTTGAAATATGATACAATTTCACCCTAAGATTTTATTCCTGAGTGTACTGATGAAGTTATCAGGGTTCATTTGTGCAGCAAATGATCTTAAATAACTGGAGATCATATGTTGCCTTTTAAATGCTCTCCTGAGGCTATCTGCCCATTCAATTAGATTAGAATCAGAATCAGACTAGAGCTGGAAGGGACCTTGGAGGTCTTCTAGTCCAGCCCCCTGCTCCAGCAGGAGATCTTATACCATTTCAGACAAGTGACTGTCCAGTCTCTTCTTAAAAACCTCCAGTGATGAAGCACCTACAATTTCTGAAGGCAACTTCTGTTCCACTGGTTAATTGTCCTCACTGTTAGGAAGTTTCTCCTTAATTCCAGGTTGCTTCTCTCCTTGATTAGTTTCCATCCATTGTTTCTTGTCTTGACTTCTGGTGCTTTGGAAAATAAATTGACCCCCTCCTCTTTGTGGCAGCCTCTCAAATACTGGATGCTATCATGTGTTCCCCTTCCAGTCCTTCTTTTCTCTAGACTAGCTAAACCCAATCCCGCAATTAAGATTGGGTAGAGTGGACATGCTCCAGGTGCCCTTGAATCAGGCCTTGTCCCTGCTTTAGATTTGAACCTTCTCAAGTTAGAAGTCCTCAAGGTGAGCTGCAATTCTACTTGTCTCTCACTTGTGTTTTCCCACGGTGAGTTGTTCCATGGCAAGTTGGGCTTGGCAAGTCCGCTGGGGCGAGTCGATAATGGTGAGACCGCCAGGGCGAGTCGGCCATGGAAAGTTGTCCTATTCCTCACCAATCTTAGTGCTCCATGAATTGATGAAGGTCAAACACTGGGAGAATAAAGTTGAAACCTTGAGGTTAAAGAGAATAGGTATAGATATAGTCTGGGCCTCTGGTTTATTTTTCTTCCTTTTCATTTTGTATTTGCTTTTATTGTCCGCTTGTTTATTGCTGTTGTTAGTGACTCGTGTGCTATAAAATGGGTGACTTTTTTTTCTTTTTTTTCTTTTTTTCTTTTTTTCTTTTTTCTTTTTTTCTTTTTTTCTTTTTTCTTTTTTTCTTTTTTTCTTTTTTTTCTTTTTTTCTTTTTTCCTTTTTTCCTTTTTTCCTTTTTTTCTTTTTTTCTTTTTATGTACACAAAAACTTGACATGACATAACATACAAGCATATAGTCTTAGGAATCCCACTTCCTATCTTGCTTATAGCTAAAGATCAGTACAAAATTCCGTATACCTATATTGTAAATATTTACATTTCTAATTCATTTCGGTATCCATTCCTTCCATATATTTTCTTCCATATATTTGTCAGTGTAAGTTATCTTATTTACTAAATCCTTACTTCTATCATAATTTATCTAACAATTCTCTATATTATATAATAATATAATAGTATAATAGTATAATATTGAATTAAATATTACTCAATATTTAATCTCATTTAATTATTATTATATCACGACGTAGAATATTCTAATTTCTAATTAGCTTTGTATTCTATTTCATCTAACTCCCATATACATTTCTTTAATACATAGTCAATCCTCTATTTCTAATTACATTTATTTAGGAATCTATCTTCTCCATTGTGTACAGAGACCCATATACATATATATCTAACCTATCTTTACCATACATTTCATAACTCACATCACTATTGTTTCTATAAATTAGTAGATTTCCGGGTGACTTTTTCTTTTCTTCCTAGAATTTTCCCACAAGTGCAGGTTTTAGTTTTGAGTGTTGATCCATTGGTAGCAACAGGATTTGATGGAATGACTTGCAGGCTGAGAGAGTGATTGGCTTTCATGGCTAAGTCAGGACTAGAACTCCCAGAATCCTGGTTTCTAGCCTTGGGTGGGGGTGGGGATATTTAAATAAATAAATAAATAAATAAAATCACACCGAATGTCAAATGGTGACTGGACCAAATAATTAGCATATGAAAACATGGTCATTCTTGTCGGGGATTTTTTTCCATGAACTATAAGGAAGTCTAGTCACAAACTACCGTATTTTTCGGAGTATAAGACGCCCCTTAGTTTTGGGGGAGGAAAACAAGGAAAAAAGGCCTCTGCCTCCCAGCAATTTGCCAAACAGCAAACAGTACAGATGATATACACTGTTTGCTGTGTATTTCTGTGCATGTGTGCCTGACCCATAGAAATAGCAAAGAATTGGAGAAATGTACATTATGGCAGTATATTAATCCCAGAAAGTTTTCTTAAATGTAATCACACTAACTCCTCCCAATTATTTAAATAGATCTACTCCAAACATGACTAAGTCAGGGTTTAATTCAGCTGCCTTATTTTAATACTAATACTTAATACTAAAACAGGACATTTCAGATTATACTTTTACAGATCTTTAAAATTGATGTGGCTTTCTGGAAGTATTCTCTGCTATTCAAAAGAAGATACAATAGCACTGGGCCTCTTCAGAGCAAGCATTTATGTTAAAAAGCTTCTTCATTTTGTTAAGTTGTCTAGAACAATAATAAAGCAGTCTTTAAAAAATAAGTCTAATAATTTGAACACTCTACAAACATTTAACAAAATAACATATTAACAGAATCTGCCTCTACCTAGGATAGAACTCACAACCTCCTGATTGTGAGGCAAGAGCTCTACCTCTAGGCCATAGCAGTTACAGCTTACCTCCTTGCAATTTCAGCAGTCTAACATTGCCAGCAGTTTATCTCCCAGCAATTTGTCTCATTACAGCCACCACAGTTAGTTTCATTTTACCACGTGGCTTGCAAGCCTCAGTCAGCTGTAGGTCAGGAGGCTGCTAATTAGTTTCTTGTGCAAATCAGGCTCTGCTGCTATTTGCTGCAAAAAGGTAACTTGCTGGCAGGCAGAGGCCAAAGGGTGGGGGTGGCTGGGTGGGGCTACATTCGGTGTATAAGACACACCCAAATTTTCACCCTCTTTTTGAGGGTAAAAAGATGTGTCTTATACTCCAAAAAATATGGTATGTTTTTGAAAGATGGTCAGCATTTCTGCAAAGTACTTTCCATTGGAGCTACAAGGAGACATGACTAAGCTGTGACACAAATGTATAAAGAGGAATTAGCATTCAAAGTCAATTCTGAGAAAATGAGAAGCCCTTCATTTGAATCCAAAGTGGCCCTTAATATTTTCTATGTTACTATTAAGGGATGTTGATTGAGTCCCCCCACTTTTTAAATTGGAAGCTATCACAAAACATGTCCATTTATCTTTCCACTGCCTGGGAAGCAAGGAGCCACACAGCTTGTATTTGAATTTTATTTAGTCATTTAAAGCATTTATATAGCCACTCGTCTTATGCTCATTCATTTAAGCTTTGCTTTGTTTTCTTTCAGTTCCTGACACAGAAGAAGTGGGAAGCAGCATATCCACATTGGAACGTTCACTTGCAGCTCGACGAGCCACACGTGCCAAGCTGATGATTCCTATGGACTCACAACCCAGCAATCCTTGTAAGCCTAATATCTACCCTAATATTCAAACAGGAATTCCATTGTGTTGAGTCATGTTGTTAGATAACTCTCTTCATTCAGTTGGGTAAATAGAGTGGTGCGGTGGCCTAGAGGTGGAGCTCTTGCCTCACAATCAGGAGGCTGTGAGTTCGATCCTAGGTAGAGGCAGATATTTCTGTCTCTGGGTGCGATGAGAAGATATCCGCTGAATATAACTCCGCATTGGCAACAGGAAGGGCATCTGGCCAGTAAACACTCAGCTCCATTCAGTTTCCCAGACTCCACCCCGCAAGGGATTATGAGTCATTAAAAGAAGATGATGATTCAATTGGATAAATAGATATATCTACATGGAAGTCTTCTCCTGCACAATTGTTTCTACCTGCTTGCATCTTGAATGGAAATCCTACCCTAACTCATGTTGGTGAGTGAAGTACAGCTGATGGATAATATAGTATGGAGCCATCAACTGTCTTAACTGCCCACAACAACAATTGCTCACACACTCACCTAAGAAGGGATCATGTCTAGAAATGCTACAATGGGAATATCAGCCACTATGATTGATTAGAGTCAGTTTAGTGTAGTGGTTAAAGTGCTGGCCTAGAAACTAGAAGACTGTGAGCTAATCCCCGCCTTAGGCATGAAAGCCAGCTGGGTGACCTTGTGCTAATCACTCTTTCTTGGCCTAATCCACCTCACAGCGCTTTTGTGGGGGGAAATAGCAGGACAGAGCATTATGCATGTTTATTACCTTGAGTTACATAATAAAGCTGGGATACAAATCTAATCTAATAATAATAATAAATCATCTGCAGGCATTTTTCAAGGCTGCCAAATATTTTTGGCTATCTGAGATACAGAAAAAAAGTATCTCAGAAAGCCAAAAAAAAAGAGTTGTTGTTTTTTTGAGAAAATCCAATGTGTCAATGCCCATCTTCTAGAACAGTGTTTCCCAACCTTGGCAACTTGAAGATATCTGGACTTCAACTCCCAGAATTCCCCAGCCAGCGAACGCTGGCTGGGGAATTCTGGGAGTTGAAGTCCAGATATCTTCAAGTTGCCAAGGTTGGGAAACACTGTTCTAGAATAACAGTATATCAGAGTTGGAAGGGACTTAGAGTTTTTTTAGTCCAACCCAAGCAGGAGACCCTATACCATTTCAGGCAAATGGTTGTCCATTCTCTTGTTAAAAATCTCCAGTGTAGAAGCATCCAGAACTTCTGGTGGTAAGCTGTTCCACTGACAGTCGGAACATTTCTCCTTAGTTCTAGGTTGCTTCTCTCCTTGATTAGTTTCCATCCATTGCTTCTTGGACTGCCTTCAGGTGCTTTAGAGAATAAATTGATCGCCCACCCTCTTCTCTGTAGCCATCCCTGACACTTCAACAATATCTGGCATTTATAAGGATGGTGAATGCATGTTGGCTATTCCCCACACAGCCACTAAAAAAAACAAAGAAAATGCCTCCTGAACTATTTGGAAAAGCTGTTAGTGCTGGATAAAGCGTAAAAGAGATTCTGCTTTCCCTTTTAATTATTATCCGTATTAAGGATCACTTGATTTAAGTCTCTTATCGAAACAATGAAGTAAGGCATTCAGGTTGGTAAGTAAGGACAGTTTCCTCAGGTATTGATTATTTTAATAAGGTAACCAAAAGGCCTTTTACTAACCCACAAAGACAACATTGTTTTAAAATTGGTTGAGACAACTGGTGATCTACTAGCTAACTGTGCAATTGCTTTTTATACTCCATGGCTAAGGTGACCAGATTTTAATATTTGTAAAGTGGGACAACATTGACGGGGGGGGGGTTTCTAGGGGAGCAAGACAGGAGGGGTCCGTCTCTCTTATCCTGCAGCTTTGTGAACCCCCCCAAATCCCCCCCTTCATCGCAGCCAGGGGTGGGTTCCTACTGGCTCAGGCTTACCTGTTCGTCGCCGCAGAGCCAAAGAAGCTGGTGGCGTTCGCGGCGCGGGGCTTCCCCTGCCCGCTTTCCCTGGCCGCCAGGACGCCGCCATTTGCGTTCTTTTGCCCTCTGCGCATGCGCAAAGCTTTCTGCTTGCACAGAGGGCAAAAGAACGCAAATGGTGGTGTCCCGGCGGCTGGGGAAAGCGGGCGGGGGAAGCCCCGCGCCGCGAACGCCACCAGCTTCTTCGGCTCTGCAGCGACGAACAGGCAAGACCGCCACTGCCCCTCTCACTGCCCTCCCTCCCCGCCTGGCAGGAGGAGGCAGGCGAGGCAGGAGGCAGAGGGGTGTGCAGGGCAAATTCAAATTTAAAAAGCGGGACTTTTTAAAAATGCCATGGGACGCGGGACAAATTATTAAAAAGAGGGACTGTCCCGCCAAAAGCGGGACGTCTGGTCACCTTATCCATGGCTGAAACACATTTTACGTTGCTAGAAGTAAACTGTAAGCATGGTTTTTTTTCTCCCAATTCTGCTTTGGGATTATTGATGGGTATGATAGAAAAACAGCATTGTATAGAAATAGAGATATGAAAAAAAAACTTACACTATGCGTTGGTCCAATCTTCTTAATCTGATCCCTTCCTACACATTTCTGGAAAGGGTAGTTGGAAAGTGTAGTGGTGCAGCTACAACTTTACCAAATTTCAAGCCCACAGGTGTCCTTGGACTTGGATTTTGGACGTATACTGTAAGTTAGTCCGTTTGAGATATATTGATTCAAAAATTGTTATTTTATGATGCACCATTTTGCCCAATTGAAGCTTACAAGGTATCAAACAGACCCAAGAATTTTAGTAGTATATCGATATGGGAAAGAAAGGCCTCCATGTTCCTGCCAGTTGCCCCAACAAACTTTAATTTGCTGTGCAGCTCACAACATGAATTAAAAGTAACAAGCTTGAAATCAATAGCTCACAGTGGAAATTTTGAATTAAGTGAAAGAAGCAGAGGAAATGAAAGCCAGTAGCATACTTTTATAAAATTGTGCAAAACAACTTTGGAAGTGATAGAAACATTCGGCTCGCACCCAAACACCATCAAAAAGACCTACCCAGATGTGAGACAAGTGGCATATTCACACAAAGGGTTCTGATTATCGAAAAGGAACCAGTCTAGAAATCCAACCTGCTTCTCTCGTTTATAATTGTTTTGTAACGGCAGAACTTGTAATTGGACAATATGAATTTGTGTCTTCGTTCACTTCTGCCACCATAAATCAGCCGGGCTACCACTGAGCCTGTCACGAGAGAAGGCTTTGGCACTCCGTGGTTCCAAACGTATTTATCCATTTGTCAAGTAGAAGGCCCAGAGCTAATCTGAAGACAGCTGTCAGTTATTTTAATGACATGATCTTATTCCTTTTCTGTGCATGTACACACATACACTCAGATGCACAAATGCTTTATCAAAAAGAATTAATCATCTTGTTTGTTCCTCGAAATAAGCCTTTATGTAGCATCGTTTCAAAGGCCATGGTGTGAATATTTATTCGCAGTACTTGTGCTTCTACTTTTCGGGGGGGGGGGGAGTCCACAATTCTCTGGACAATTTGTACTTGAATTTAGCAGCAGGGGAAGAATAGCAATAGCAATAGCACTTAGACTTATATACCGCTTCATAGTGCTTTACAGCCCTCTCTAAGTGGTTTACAGAGTTCAGCATATTGCCCCCAACAATCTGGGTCCTCATTTTACCCACCTCAGAAGGATGGAAGGCTGAGTCAACCTTGAGCCTGGTGAGATTTGAACTGCTGAACTAGCAGTAGCCTGCAGTGCTGCATTTAACCACTGCACCATCTCAGCTCTTAGAAGCTCTTAGAATCCCAGCCTTCCTTCTCTTTTGGAAATGCAGATGGCAAAAAAGAGAAGAAGTAGATCCATTAGAATACATTCAGACTAGGAGTTCTTAGCAAAGAATGCCATCAAGTGTTGTAGTCGTCTCATCTGAGTATAAATGCTGCATTTTCACCAATCAGTTCAATAGGTTATGAACCTATATGAGCCAAGGTGGCGCAGCAGTTATAGTGCAGTACTGCAGGCAACTTTAGCTGACTGTGATCAGCAGTTCAGCTGTTCAAATCTCACCGGCTCAGGGTTGACTCAGCCTTCCATCCTTCCGAGGTAGGTAAAATGAGGACCCAGATTGTTGGGGGCAATGTAAATATAAATATACATTGCTTACTGGTGTAAACCACTTAGAGAGTGCTTGCACTATGAGGCGGTATATAAGTCTCACAAATAGATAGATAGATAGATAGATAGATAGATAGATAGATAGATAGATAGATAGATAGATAGATAGATAGATAGATAGATAGATAGAGAAGAAAAAAACTGGCCAACATTGACTATGACTCATGATTATTAAAATTGAAGTTTAATGGGTTGTAATATTAATAAAAATAATTGCTCTAGCACTAGCAAAAAGTCTGTAGAGATTCTCAGTCATTCAGGTCATGGTTGTCCCAAAGATGCTTTTTCAGAAGGCAACTGGACTTTCTTGTTTTTCTCTTTGAAAACGTTTCGCTTCTCATCCAAGAAGCTTCTTCAGCTCTGACTGGATAGTGGGGAATGGAAGGATTTATATTCCTTGCAGACAGCTGGTCATTTGCATCCTTTTAGAGGGTCATTGAAGCACTTGGAGGTTTATCTGTGTCCTCAGGGTCACCTGAGTAGTGCTCCTGGCTCCTGCTTATGCCATTACTGAGGGAGACTTCCTCTCCCTGGGAAATTTTTGGACCCTGTTTCCTTCTGGAGAAATTCTGAAACGTTCTGTACTCTGGAACCCGCACTGCATATTGGACATTAATACAATTGAGAGAATTGTATTACAGAAAGATTTCACAAGAAGAGTCCTCCACTCCTCTGCTTGCAACAGAATACCTTATTCCACCAGACTTGAAATTTTGGACTTAGATAGCTTAGAGCTATGTCACCTTCGATCTGATCTAAATGTAGTTCATAAAATGATCTGCCACAATGTCCTGCCTGTCAATGAATACTTCAGCTTCAACCACAACAATAGATTCAAACTCAATGTAAACCACTTGAAACTCGACTGCAGAAAATACGACTTCAGCAACAGAGTGATCAATGCCTGGAATGCACTACCTGACTCTGTGGTTCCTTCCCCAAACCCCAAAAACTTTAACCTGTCTACAGTCGACCTCACCCTATTCCTAAGAGGTCTGTAAGGGGCGTGCATAAGCGCACCATTGTGCCTACCGTCCCTGTCTTACTGTCCTATTGTCCAAATTTACCTGTACCTACTTTGCTTTTGTTTATGTTTATACCATTCCAGCTATCTTGTACATGTTTTCACAAATAAAATTAAATAAATAAATAAACAACTTCTCTCTGCAAAAGTCTGGTGGAGAGTTTTGAAATGCCATTTGTGCCTGGTTCCTGGGAATTTGGGTCAGTAGAATTTTCTACCAGCATTACCAAGGCTTATGAAATTTATATGATTTTCATCTCTGGAACGCCATTCTGCCAAGGATACTATGCTAAATTACAAATTTTCAAAGATCTTTCTCTGTTTCTAATCCATCCCACCAAATGGAGGTTTCTCTCTTCCAAGTGTCTCTGTTCATCTTTGGGAAATGTTATCTTGTAACAGACTCACAATTTGATGCTTAGCAGATAATAGTTTGCACATATTTGTGTTATCCTTCTTCTCTAATTGTTGTGCCTTTCTAGAGGAACTATGCTTGATATTTTTACTCAAAGCTAAAACTGCCTAAAGAACTGCTTTTGTATTACAGAAGTGGAACTGAATGGATGTACTTATTCAGAAAATGTAAACATTTATTTCTTCTTAACAATTTTAACAGCAACAGAGTAATAGCAATACTCATAAAACACTTTTAATAATACACAGTAATGGGAGACAAACCATTAAATGGATTTGCCCTTGATTGTGGCGGCAGGATTACCGTATTAGTGATAATAGTTTGCATAACTATATCACAGTAACCCTGAAATGATTATGGATATGAAATAAAAATAAAACTTTTTTAAAACCATAATGCTACTTTCAGCGCGGAATAACTGAAATGCATTTCACCTCCCAGTCTCTCTCTCTCGTTTTTGGTGCCTGAGATGTAACTGAAGTATGTACTGCTCTAATTCTGACAGACCAACATAGAGAAATAAAGCAAAGCAATGAAACATGATAGTTCATTTTCTCCCCCCCCTTTTTTTTTAAAAAAAGAGAAAATTAATCTCATACTTTAAATTTATTCTCTTGCAATAGTCATTGATTTGATAGCACTTGGGTATCTTCCAATTAACAGTTGCCATTAAATCACACTTGGCTCTTAATTTGGAGGACATTTTCAACTAGAAATAAACACTAATTGATCAATTTTTATTATAAATAGCATCAACTTCATCTGTGACTTAATCCATCATGTGTCTCTTCCTTCTAAATAGTTGAGTTTAATTTGATGGCATAGTTTAGATTTATTTTCTTCAAGACAGCGGGGGAGTGGGAGCTGGAATCTCTAAAATCATAATTATGTTTCTGTCAAATGGCATGTTGCAAGTCCTCATCCAATGCCAGCCTGATAAAAATAGCACCTTCCCCCAGTGGTGGGTTCCTACCGGTGTGGTAAACTCTGTCGTTCCAGTAGCGGCCAGCAGATGGCGCTATTTGCACGTGACAGCTCCTGTGCCATCTTCCCCGGTCTGTCACGCGGCGCCATCTCTTTTTTGGGAATTTTGGGGCTGATTTTGCTTCCTGCGCATGCGCGGAAGCAAAATCTCGTGAGGGGATGCATGTACACGTGAGATTTCAGTGATTTTTTGCTTCCGTGTATGCGCGGAAGCAAAAAAAAGCACCAAAAACGCGTGCACACGTCCCCTCATGAGATTTCGGTGAGATTTTGCTTCTGCGCATGCGCAGAAGCAAAATCGCGTGAGGGGGCGCACACAAAACGGTTGCTTACTTTTCGGTAAGTAAGCAACCCGCCCCTGCCTTCCCCCACAAAACCACAATATTTATCAGCTTCCCTGCACATCACTGATATTAGCCAATTTTGTCCAGTGGTTAAGGCACCAGTGTAGAAACCAAGAGACTATGAGTTCTAGTTCATCCTGAGGCATGAAAACCAGCTGGGTGATTTTGGGCCCATCACCAGGAGACTGGGAGTTCTAGTCCTGCCTTAGGTATGAAAGCCAGATGAGTGACCTTGGGATAGTCACTCTTTCTCAGGCCACTGTGTCACAGGGTCGCCATTGTGGAGAAAATATGAGGAAGAAGGAGTATTGGGTATGTTCATTGCCTTCTGGAGAAATTCTGAAAAATTCTCCAGCCAATTTCTGGGATAAACATCTGTGTTTCCATAATGATGTTCAGCACAAGTGACTGGATTCCATTTTTCTCTCCAGCTGTTGTCAGTGCCATCCCAGTGCCAACACTAGAAAGTGCCCAGTATCCAGGAATCCTGCCATCCCCCACCTGTGGATATCCACACCCTCAGTTTACTCTCCGTCCTGTGCCATTCCCAACACTTACAGTTGAACGGACCTTTGGAACAGGGAGAAGTAAGTAGAGTCTTGCTTGATTCTAACTTCAGTATGGTGGAGAAATATGTAAGACACAGAAACCACAAGGCAATCTGTCTCGAAAACTGATTGAGAGGGAGATGGCTCCTTCCTTGAACCATAGGAACAGGTGGAAGAGGAGGAAGGAACAGCTTTGCATTTGGAGGTAAGTGCTTATTTTGGAGATGTGAAGGCCGGCTGAGAAATTAACCATCCTTCCTTCTCTACATCTTTTATAATAACAATATGGGTGGGTTGTATGATGAATTCTATTGAAGTTTGTTGCAAAATCAAAACCAGAAGCACACACAGATGACTGATTCACCTGGATTCAATAACTTCTTAATAAATAAATATATATTCATATATATAATTTTTTGCTGATAAATGAAAATAAAGGGAGACTATTATAGATCTGTTTCGAGCTACTTAGCTGTTGTCAGATAGCCATAACCTTACTGGGATTTGAACCTGGGCTGCCTGCCTTGTAAGGCAGCAGCTTAGCCATTAGGCCACAGGCTCTATTCCCTATCAGCTGTTCACCAGGAAAGGGTTATATATTTACAATACTATTAGCAGAGTTCTTCAATGTAGCAACAATTAAAAGTAAAACACAAGCAGCTTCTAGTTCAGAGTTCAGAGAGGACAGAGAGTGCAGAGTGGAGACTGGAGCCATACCCAGCCTTAAGCTTAAGATTTCCAGTTTCGATTCTCTGCACAGACTCAGAAGTGGTTAGCTCCTATTGGCTGATTCAGTTGCTATGCCTATTCATTGGCTGACCTTGTTACCATTGGCTCTCCCAGTTCATGAATATCTTAAGAAATTCTACTGATTTCTTACCTTTTATCACATAAGAAACATTTTAAATATGGAACGTCCTCATTCTTCATTCCATCACCAACACCTCCCATTACTAAGTAAATGCAACTTCTACTAAACTTCTACTAAAACTTCTACTACTTGCAACTCCGGGCTTCCCTAGTTTTCCAGCAAATTGTGCACAATATTTTATGCCAGATTTTGTTTTGGTTGTTTCTAATGTTCTATCTTTTCCCCCTTAATGGACATGTTAGCATAATATGACTTAAAACCTAGAACCATGTTCACAAGTCCTGGCTTGTCTTACAAACAATGGGGACAAATAATGCAAGCAGGGTATTGGTAAAATATGGTTTAATACATTCAACATTCCTCACGTTTTGCCATGTTGCTGCTTTGTTGTGCGGGTATAGGTGCTGCGACTATGTCAATTATTTTCCACCTCCCTGAGTGTTAGGAATTAGGAACACCATTAGGTATCTATGAAGTTAAAAGGGTGCCCTATTAGGTTTAGCTCTTGGCCATGGCAGCTCATTTTAGGGCAGCTGTTAGGGCATCTCGTTCACCTTTGGTCCCCACCTGTCACTCAGCTCTCACTTGTGGCTCCTAGCAGCTGTAGCATGTGCAGCAGCCACACCCCGGGCAACAGCTTCGACAGGCTGGCCAAACCAGGTTGAGAGTAGCCATTGCGTCATCGACCTTCAGTGAGATAGGGACTTGTCTATCCCTAGCATGTGAAGACAGATTCCGGCGGACTGAGAGGATGAAATCTACTAGAATAGGACAACGGTCACGAAGGCGGTCTCTGGAAGCATTGTAGTACGCTAAGAGCACGGCAAGACACGAAAAACGCCCTGGTCAACCACTGCGCCCAGCCCATCTCCAACTGTCTCGACTCTTGTCCTGCTATTTGGAGCAAGATGGAATCTGGGAAGAGAGAATGAGGCTGACTATGCGCACCTTTCCCTCACTTTAATCCAATTCACGTGCAAGTCTTGACATCCCCCCCAATTGATAGATGTCAAGTCTTTTTCCTTCCACTTGACAAACTGTGAACTGGGAGAATGATTATTCTCCTGATTAAATTTCTCCAGTTGTTGCCAATGGTACACCTGGTGTCTGGACTCCTTTCCTTCTTAAAGCATGATGTGCTTATAAGCAATCAGAGGAAAACAATGTATTATCATTGACATGTAACAAACTCATCAAGTAAGTGCTTTTTGTTCTTACTTTCCCCATGCTTGGTTAGAGACTACTTCAGGGATCCCAAAAGAGCTCACCCTGAACTTTACACTATATCTTTTTCCTGTCTTTGATGCCCTGCTAATCCTACACACCAAGATTTTTCCTGAAAAGAAACAACATCAATATTTTTGAAGTCTCTGTCACATTAGATGTGCCAGTGCAAACCAGCAGCAACAATGTTTGGGCTTGATTGAAATGTGACACCTGACACATGAAATAAATGTAGAAATTAAAATGGAATTAAAATGTAAAATTAAAATGTAGAACAGATGCTGAGGCCTTGGAAAGAGTATGCAGAAGAGCAACAAAGATGATAAGAGGACTAAACTGCATGATGAATGATTGAGGGAACTAGGTGTGTCTAGTCCAGGGCTGTCAAAATGGCGGCCTGCGGGCCGGATATGTTATGTCCAGGCCACACCCACCCCGGCTCCGCAAAGGCAAAAAACATCATGATACGTCACGATCTCGCCCGTGACACGATCAAGTTTGACACCCGTGGTCTAGTATAACAAATAGAAGGATTAAGCATTCTAATATTTGATGGGTTCTCACAAAGAAGAGGGGCTCAACCTCACAAAGAAGCGAGATCCAACCTAAAACTGAGGAGAAATTTCCCGACAATAAGAACAATTCATCAGTAGAATGGCTCACCTCCAGAAGTTGTCGATGTTCCCTTACTGGAGGCTTTCAAAAAGAGACTGGGTAGCCATTTGTCGAGAATGATATAGGGTCTTCTGCTTCAGCAGGAATTTGGATTAGAAAACCTCCAAGATCCTTTCCAACGCTCTTATTCTATGTTCTAAATGGCTTAGTAATATATCCCAGACTGATATATTTATTTATTTATTTATTTGGAGGTTCTTCTATGCCACCCTACTCCCTAAGGACTCAGGGCGGCGTACAACATTTTAGGGAACACCAAACAAATCATTAAAAACAATTTAAAAACAATTAAAAGAAACATATAACACCATACATACATGGGGGAGACATCAGATGTAAGGTTGTCTCAAAATCACCCCGCCTGCAGGAAGAGCCATGTCTTAATGGCTTTTCGGAAAGCCAGCAAGGTGGGGATGATTCGGATCTCTGGGGGAAGTTGGTTTCAGAGAGCAGGGGCCCCTACAGAGAAGGCCCTCCCCCTAGGCCCCGCCAGTCGGCATTGTTTGGCTAACGGGACCTGGAGGAGACCCACTCTGTGGACCTGACCGGTCGAAGGGAAGTATGAGGTAGAATGCAAATGCCATGGTCCAAGGAACCAGTGACTAGATTTGAAGATGGTAGCAGGAGTATAAAACTATGCAAGGGGTGGGTTCTGACTTACCTCACTGCCAGTTTGCTTTCTCATGCGCCGTGTGCTAAAAACCCAGCTTCTCATGTGCAGAAACAAAAAACAGCTTCTGCGTGTGCGCAGAAGCGAAAAACAAGATGGTGCCACCTATGGCGCCGCCGAAAGAGATGGTTCAGGGGTGTGTCCAGCCGGCCATCACTGCCGGTTCGGCGAGCGGGGGGAAATTCCCACTACTGGTTCTATAGAACCGGTCAGAACCGGCAGGAACCCACCTCTGAACTATGTGGATTACAACTTGCCAGTGAAGAGTTATCAAGGGGAAAAATGTAGTCCTGGTGTCTTTCCAAATTGCAGAAGGAAACTCAGGTAGCCAAAATCTGGTCAAGCTGGAGAAACCAATAGCTAAAACCAGTGATTTTATCAATTCATTTGCACAGCAGTGGCACACTAGATCAGAGGTCAAACTCAATTTCATTGAGGGCCGCATCAGGGTTGTGTTTGAACTCGGAGGGCTGGGAGTGGGGGTGGCCATGATGTGCGTGGCCAGGGTGGGCATGGCTATGATGGACGTGGCACAGGACTCGTTTCGGGGGCACCTGTGGTGGCCAAGTGCTAAGGCAGGACTTCCCTGAGACCCTCACTCCCTCTCATTATAATCCCTTTATTTCCTTTCCTTTCCTTCCTCCTTCCTTCCTTTTCTTCTTTTTCCTTCCCTCTTCATTCTTTCTTCTTCCTTCCCCTCTTTCCTTATTTTTCCTTCCTTGCTCTCTTCCCATCTTCCCATCTTTTTCTTTGTCTTTCCTCTTTCCCTTTCTCCTTTCCTGTCCCTTCTTGGATGCTCAAATACAAAAGGGGAAACATTTCTCCTTTTGTTTTGTTTTTAGTTTGTTTTGCTAGCCCTCTGCCAGTGAATATGGACCCCCCCTCCGAGCTCCGTTTTCGCTGGCAGAGGCACCATGGGCCGGTCCTTTGCTGTTTCCAGCCAGGCCCTGCAGGCCAGATCTAAACACACCGCAGGCCGGCCCTGGCCCATGGGCCTTGAGTTGAGCTGCACTAGATAAATGCAGCAGATATTTTTAACCTAAGCTGCTGAGATCCTTACGTCTTTGTAGACAAGTACGAATGATGTGTTGCAGTAACTCAGTTCCAAGTAACTTGCCCTGCATTATTACATGACTGAACATCCTATTGATTGGAAAGAGTTGCCCTTCAAATCCATCATGTGGAATCGCATTAGAGAGAGCTTCGCCGTTGAGTTTAGCCATTCACTCTGCCCAATGGGCCGTATTTGGATTTCTCTTTGTCTCTTTTTGAAATCTATTTTAGATAAATGGGGAGGTAGGAGTGGATGGTATCAGGGCTGGGGGCGAGAAATCACCCTAGCCAAAAAAAAAAAATCCTTTCCACCATCTGCTGCAAGAGAAGTAGAAGAAAATAATAGAGAAAGGCAGAGTTCAGGTGTTAAACCTGTCTGCCATATTGACCACTGTCAAAAATGGCTGGTAGCAATATTCCAAAATAATGGCTTTATATTGACTTCTTTTTTAATGCCTTTTGCTAGGAGGGGGAAAACGTGGCTATTTTGTCAAAGTAATCTCGTTCTATAGATCAGCTTCAGGGTGCAAAAGGAGTGTTATGGAGACATATGAATGGTATTTTCTCAAATATCGAGGATGGGTGTGTTTTAATTCCCCGCACCTTGAATAACGAGACCGTTGTTGCAGCCAATGTAAGAAAAAAATTGTTTTTTCCAATGGGGGTTCTCCAGACCAGCATGTAGGGCTGGTTCAAAAGGCTCACACAGTGTTGTGGCCCACCAACGGCCAGCAGAGCTGGCAGCAGTTTTGGACAGTGAAGAGGTTGTGGAGGAACATGGGCCAGTCCTGGAGGCTGGGGAAGACTCGGATGAGGGCTCTGCATCAGAGGCAGAGAGGGTGCCAGAGTCGTCTGGCAGTTATCAGTTGCCTTTGGAGTCAGACAGGAATGAGGCAGAGGAACAGCTGGAGCCTGTTCCCAGTGTGTGCATTTGCAGAGTTGCCAGATGAAGGGAACAGCTGAGGAACAAGGGTCGACTTGGGAGTAAGGCCCCAGGTGGACGATGAATGGCCCCTCCCATAGGAAATAAAAGAGGAGCGAACGGGAAGGGAGTTTGCAGAAGACAATTTGTTCGCTTAATTAGTTCATTCCTGCATTCTAGCCAAGTATTGCAGCGTCTGAAAGATATCGGCCTGGCCACTCTTTAAGTCTGATAAAGATAGGTAATTGTGAACTATCTTGAAAGACTGTGGGAGAGGAAAGACTTTGCTGGAGAGAAATTCACTGCACATTAAATAAAAGAGGGTTTTATCGTGGCGAGGAGTCTGCTTCGTGGTTTGGGAAAAGCCGAGGTCAGAACACACCACATGAAAGGTGGGGGGGGGGTCTAAGCAGAAGCTTTCCCCATTCCCCATACATTCTTTCCTCCTCGTACATGCCTGAGGCCACCATGGTTCCCAGCCTTCAGCCACTGCCAATCTCCTGTGTCCATTCGGCTTGACTCATTCCTGGCAACAGAATCCTTCTGCCTTCTAGTCTCACTGCCTAAAGGCATTAGGCCACGGAAGCAATGGAGAAGAACCAGGTCAGAAGAACCCAAGTGACAACAGGTGCTGCATAAGCTGAGAAGAGTAAGAGAAAAGCATCTTGCATTACCAGACATCACTGAGAATCATGCTGAAGGTACAATATTCTATCCGACAACCAGACTATGGGTCCACAATCCAGCTTGTCTGTCCTCTCCACCTCAGGCCTCTGGTGGGATGTATTATGCCTCTAATAGCATGCAGTCCAGATCTTTTAAATGTTGTTTCCATTCACCGGTAGCCTCCCCTGTTCTCCACCTTGTTGGTCTGCTCATTTTTGGGGGGGCTCTACTCCTAAAACCTCATGCAAGCCTAAAGAAACTTCTACTTCTTTGCTGCCATCAAATAAGAGTTGGATTTAGGCAACCCAGATCTTCTGGACCTATAAGAAAAAGCTAAGCATTCCATATGTGATTGAACAGACTGAAAACAGAGATCATTATATACATCTCAAAGAAAAGTATACGTGTGAAAAAGAGAAGATGGTGGAAAAAAACAGAGAAAATTATGCATGTCATGAAGAAGTTACCTTATACCCTGTTTCCCCAAAAATAAGACATCCCCTGATAATAAGCCCAATCGGGCTTTTGAGTGCATGGCAATAAGGCCAAGAGCTTATTTCAGGGTTCAAAAAAATATAAGACAAGGTCTTATTTTCGGGGAAACACGGTATTTTCCCCAGACATCCCAAAGGCTATTTTGCCCAAAATGACATTGATTATCTAGCTCAGTGTTTCCCAACCTTGGCAACTTGAAGATGTCTGGACTTCAACTCCCAGAATTCCCCAGCCAGCGAATGCTGGCTGGGGAATTCTGGGAGTTGAAGTCCAGACATCTTCAAGTTGCCAAGGTTGGGAAACACTGAGCTAGATAATCCAAAATGTCAAAACAGAAGACCTACAACCAGTCTATAAACCCCTCAGAATCCAAATCAACCGCACAGCCAACCAGAGACAGCACCGACCCTCAACCAACCCACACAACTCCCCCACACCCACAGTTCTCCGCCCAATGACCCTGACCTGATGTAACCTCCCTATCACAAGACCCATTGCAAGACTCTCACTGATGACTCACACCCGATGAATCACAAAGACCCTCACTTGACCCGCTGACACCTGAACCCCCTATAAACAGAAGAACATTGGCATCCCCTAAACTTCCCTGAAGATATTATCTAGCCTGGCAACAACATGTTTGGAAATCAACCCACAAACACAGAGAACGAAACTTCACCCTCATCCTACACCCAAGCTGCAGATTCGTCACTATTGCAAAACAAAAGACTTTCATGAATTCAGAATGCTTCACAGAACATACATATATATCCAGACCAGGGGCGGGTTCCTAATTTTTTTACTACCACTCTGTGGGCGTGGCTTATTTTGTGGGTGTGGCTTGCCAGCCATGTGACAGGGTGGGCGTGGGCCTCGGGAGCTTGGCAGCGGCCGGAGAAGCAGGGGGGCATTACCCACCCGCAACGCAGCCCTCCGCAGCGGGAGCATCAAGACCGCGGCAGCAGTTCTTCTAGGAGGCTCTGTCCGGCCTGAATGTTTCTCCCCATTCGATGATCCTAGGTCCTGCCGCCCATTCCCCCTCCCCTCAGCAGCTCGAGAAGCCTCAAACGTGTGAAAATGCCTAGGATCATCACCGCGCATTCATGGCTTCTCGGACTGCTGAAGGGAGGGGAATGGAGATAGCTCCTGCCGCCCGTTCTTTCAGCATCTCACACGCTCCCTCAGCCATCCTTCCCTGCTTGGACTCACTGTGGGGTAGGAAGGCAGCGCATGAGCAATGCCAGAAGAATGGATGGGCCTTATGTATTTTGTACTCTGATGACTGTGTTGTGGACATTAGTACCAATGGGAGGGAAATACACTTTCAATTTTTGCTAAACAAAAATGTGCTAGCCAGGAAAAGGTATGCGTATCAACACTTAGGTGAGTGTGCGTCTGACATTACACTTGATTGTTATCAAGTTTTAAAGTGTAAAAAAGATCAAGACTTACTCACTCCCATTCCAGAATGCAGGCCACAGAATATGGATATAAGTTTTAAAAAGGCAGATTCAGACTGAAGATTATTTTTAAAAAATCTGATGAACTATTAGACAGCAGAAGAAATCACCTAGATCAGTGGTTTAAAAAGGTAAATGTTTTCCCTGTCCATCATCTCTGACTCTATGAGCCAGTGCTCACCTCTGTCTTCTAGCTGAGGGAGCCAGCTTTGTCCAAAGACATTTCCGTGGTCAAGTGGTCAGATGCATGGAAGCTGTTATCCCCCCACCGGAGTGGTATCTATTTATCTACTTGCATTTGCATGCTTTCGAACTGCTAGGTGGGCAGGAGCTGGGGCAGGAATGGGAGCTAATCCCAACATGCAGTATTTGGGTCTTGCACTGCCAATCTTCTAATCGACAAGCCCAACATCTTAACCGCTAGACCACCGCAGTGGTAGGGTCCCTTTTATTGGATGTATTCCGTTTCCAAGAAGTCATCTGTCAGGGATGCTTTCATTTAGGTTCCTGCAATGAGCAGAATGCAGGGACGCGGTGGCTCAGTGGCTAAGACGCTGAGCTTGTCAATCAGAAAAGTCAGCAGTTCAGCGGTTCAAATCCCTAGCGCCGTGTAACGGAGTGAGCTCCCATTACTTGCCCCGGCTTCTACCAACCTAGCAGTTCCAAAGCACGTAAAAAATGCAAGTAGAAAAATAGGGACCACTTTGGTGGGAAAATAACAGCGTTCTGTGCGCCTTTGGCGTTGAGTCATGCTGGCCACATGACCACGGAGATGTCTTCGGACAGCACTGGCTCTTCGGCTTTGAAACGGAGATGAGCACCGCCCCCTAGAGTCGGGAACGACTAGCACATATGTGCGAGGGGAACCTTTACCTTTACCCAATGAGCAGAAATCTGGATTCAGTGACCTTTCAACTCTTGGATTCTAGGATCTCTTCTCCTGTTCTGTAACAAAGACCAGCACATTCAAAAGCAGCCTTAAAACTATTTGAAAAGGAAATGGCTGTTTATTTGGTGTTTAATGAAAGAGCCCTGCAACCATGCAATGTGATTAGCCGAGATGAAAGAGGCCACCTTACTCTTTTTAGAAAACAAAGGCTGTTGAGTCCACAGATCTTGCAAATCTTCTCTCAACAAAGCAAACAGTTAAACCAAACAGATTTTTTTTAAAACCTGCCCCAATTTTGGATACAAACCAGAATGCAATGTAGATGAGGGGTGAAGCCTATAAATCCTATTCTGTTTGAATAGGAAAATGCTGGCCGAGTTCCACACTTCACTATGATTTCCATGGCTCCCAATTTGGAGAGAGTTAAGCAGAAGCATTTGCATTTTGCAAACACTGAAATGATTGAAATGCTTGTCAGGCCTCCTTGTATGTTGGCACACCGAAGAAAATCTGACGATGTCATCACCCAAGAATATATCGAATGCCGTCTTTAGAGTTGCTACAGGTTGAGAGTTTCCTATCAATGGATCAGATGATTTCCAAATTCTACAGCTCTTTGGGTGTGTGTTTTCTTTTTCCTGGAGCTTTCAGCTACCTGCTTTAAGGTCATGTGGTGTGATTTGTCTGAGATGAAGTAATGTCTGAGACTTGGACCAAAATAGGCATAATTCCTGTTCTACTTTTCAAACGGCTTTATAGGGCCTCTGAGCTTTACAAGTATAATCCAGACAAATTATCATTTTGAATAGGCAATTCAGCCCCTTCGCTAGCAATAGTCTAATTTGGAAGGATTGCTAAGTAGAAAATAAGCAAAAGCACCTTTGTTCCCCAACCATTAGAGCAATGAAAAGAGCTTAAGTATATAAAAGAAAGCTCTGGCAAATGTTAATGCCCTTGGCTTCCTCTAATGCCTCCAGATTATTAAAACAGAAACACTTACACTTTAATGGTTTCTGTTTAGTTAGTCTATTATTAGGAGCTTAGAGCTAGAACTAGAGGTAATGGTAAAGTTACATTCACATCAGTGGTGGGATTCAATTTTTTTTTACCACCGGTTCTGTGGGCGTGGCTTGGCGGGCTTGGCAGGGGAAGGATACTGCAAAATCCCAATTTCCTCCCGATCAGCTGGGACTTGGGAGGCAGAGACTAGATGGGGGCGGGGCCAGTCACAGGTGGTATTTACCGGTTCTCCAAACTACTCAAAATTTCCGCTACCGGTTCTCTGAACTACTCAAAATTTCCACTACCGGTTCTCCAAACTACTTGAAATTTCCGCTACCGGTTCTCCAAACTACTCAAAATTTTCGCTACCGGTTCTCCAAATTACTTGAAATTTCCACTACCGGTTCTCCAGAACTGGTCAGAACCTGCTGAATCCCACCTCTGATTCACATGTATTTATTGCCTGGATATTCCCAATGGTATTTAACCCCCTTTCCTAGATATTTTGAACCACCAGGCATGATTTTTATTTTATTTTTACAAACAAGGGACTAGCCAGCCAAAGCTCAACAGTCTTTTCTCAGTATGTAAAGAAGCAGAGTGCTGGTAACCTCTAACACAGGAATGTCCAACAGGGGTGGGTTCTAACTTCCCTCGCTGCCGGTTCGCTTCCTACCGTGCCATGTGTGTGTGTGTGTGTGTGTGTGCTTTGCGCGTACACGCACATGCGCAGTGCCAAAAACCAAGCTTCTGCGTATGTGCAGAAGCAAAAAACAGCTTCTGCATGTGCACAGAAGCCCAAAACAAGATGGTGGCACCATTAGAGCCAGTTCGGGGGCGTGGCCAACCAGCGATCACTCCTGGTTTGGCGAGTGGCGGGGAATTCCTGCTACCAGTTTTATAGAACCAGTCCAAACCAGGAGCAACCCACCTCTGATGTTCAACCTTAGCAACTTTAATACTTGCGGACTTCAATTCCCAGAACTCACCAGCATGGGGAGGTGAAGTCCACAAGTCTTAAAAGTTGCCAAGGTTGGACATCCCTGTTCTAGCCAAAGTATATGGGTTTTGGAAACTCTCAATCTGAGTTGTGTGGCCATTAAACAGTAACCATGCCCAATGGCATAAGAATTGAGGGAATTTTAACCTCTGTGAATTCAACAGCGCTTTAACTTTTAAAACACTGCACTCTGTTGCAGTTGTCCCTTTTAGGTTTTGGGCTCCAGTATGCCAGTAGAGTAGGAAGACTGGTGTGGATTTTAGTAGCCTGAAAACCTCACAAGACAGTTTCACACAATGATCTAGTTATGAATGACATAATAATCACAGCATCATTGTCAACTATGGTCAACATAGCTCTGATACAGCAGAATAGTGCTAATATTCAGATGTTCATCAAATATTCCCCAATTCATGGTGGGGAGAGCAAATATAAACAGCTACAACATTAAGTAAGCAGTGCTGTCCTTACAGTATGTTCTGAAGCCTATCTAGCACAACAGATAGCAGAGACCATGTGATGATGTCATAACTGGATCTAAATTCTCAATATCTTCTCAATATATTTAATAGTACTATTGCATGGGTGAATGACTAACATGATTATTGGAAGATGAGAATGGGTGCTCCTTTGGTGTGATATACTTCTACCACTTAAATAACTGTCTCTAAGTTTCTTCTAATTAAAGAATGGGGGGAAGGGGGAGATCATTAACCCAGAAGCTATCTTGGCCACATCTATGGCTACTAGCAACAGAAGGCAGGAGAAGTTTTATTGGAGGAGTAGATGTTGGAGAGAAATTGGCCAAGCCACAGGGAGGAGTCAAATGGGGAATTAGTCTAGAATCCATACATGGGCATAAGAGAGTGAAGTCTGACCCTCCTCCAATGCTGTTAAATCTTTTCTAATCTGACCCAGGTGCAAACTGCAAGCCTGAGAAGGTTCCTGAGCCGAGGTGGTATTCAGCCGGTTTGGACCGGTTCAGGCAAACTGGTAGTAACAACCTGTGGGTGGGTTAACCCACCCGCCCATCCGCCCTGGCGCTATGCCATCCTATTTAGTCACGTTTTCAAGCTGCACACATGCGTGCAAGCCACATGCACAAGCAAAGTACACGCATGGAAGGCTGCATGCATGACCGAAGTGAGCACATTTTCAGTGCTGGGCAAACCAGTAGGGAAATTATGTGAATCCCACCTCTGTTCCTGAGTTATAGGCTTGAGCAATAAAATAGCTAATGGATGCCTGACATTAGGTTATGGAGGAAAGTTAATAGAAATTGGGTCTTCTCCTTCTTTCTGCTAGGTAGAAATTCTTAGAATTCCAAGTACAGCATATCTGGAAGCTTTATCAGATTGAGAAGTCTGGTCAAATCTATGATTTGCAAGAACCTGAATGGATAGCTCAGATACCCATTACATCTGTTGGAATTCTTTGCTTTCCTCCCCAGGTTAATTTTTAATGAGATCAAAGGAAGTTTAATCAACTATTATTCTGTGCATTATTACCGGGTGCTGTGACAGTATTATCAACCTGGTTTTTGCATCGCTGTACGACATTTAATAAAAAAAATGTGTAATTTTAATGGTCCTGCTAGGGGTTTCTTCAATTTGAAATGATTACTCATTATCAGGCCTTGGGGTTTTTCCTGTGGCTGTTGCATTTAACTTTATTTTCTTGGGGCAAATGGAGCAGTCGCTGATAGGAATAAGTGCAAAGGTGCAATCATTTGACATGATTCTTGCTCTTGCCAGGGTTGTAACCAAGCAACAAATGGACATGAAAATTGAACCAAACACTCATTTCTCTCCAGGTGGTCCTCTGAAGTTATTCCTGTATCACATTGGCAGAATGGTCTAGACTGCAGGCATTAGGCCGGCCAAAGTTGTATTAATCAGCCTGCAATCATAGGCCTGCATACAAAATAAGTGGCAGGAGGAGGAGGGAAATGGGGATGTTGTTGTATATGGCCACCTTTTATGGCTCGATTGCCTTTCACTTTTATTTCTGCTCCAATTTTTGCATTAATTCCAGTTCATGGAATTGCCAGCCATTACAAACATGGTCATAGTAATAAATAATAATGGCAGAAGCAACTCTTAGTATTATTATATGCATGTGTAACCTCAAATGTTGAACCTGCAGGCTGATGCTATAGAAGAGGATAAACCTTCAGGTTTGAGAGGACTCTCTGTGACTCAGACAATTATGATAATACTTACTTGGAAACAATGGAAGGCAAATTGTTTGGAAGACCTGGGATGATGTTACTGCAGGTGTTCCAAGTATGGGAAATATTCAATGGTGGCCCATTGCTTTGTATTACTTGATACCAGGGAAGGATCAATGCTGCATTACCCATGTGTAACATTAAATCATTGTTAAGTCCAGCTCAACACTCTTCTTTAAAGACTTTCTTGAGGTTTCAGGCAAAAATCTTCATGGGGCTAGTCAAGGCTAAGCTTGAGACTTGCATGCAGAGTCTTTGTCTTTAATTTGTTCCAATCATTATGGGAAGAAAGCAGGCTTAATTATCCATTTTGGGAAGCAAAATTCACTTTCAAATCTGAGGTATGTTGTACAAAACAAATTTCTATGTTGAATTGAAATCCGCAATCAGGGTTGGAGGCGGGTGACAAAAATGTGTTATGACATCACAACACAAACTCCTCCCTTTATGTAGATCTGTGCAATGTTGCAACACAAGTACAAACCTAAGAAAAAACTTGTGATATGATGACACATTGCAAGTTTCCTAATCTTTCTTAGGCATGGCTAATGACCATTAGTAGACCATAACAGTGCATTCTAGTTTATACAAATGGATCTGCATGGAATAGGCTTTAGAAAGAAAACCAAAAATAAATTCCATTATGACTCTCAGATGTTTATCAGATGAATCAGTTTGCAGTAAAAAAACAACACCACAGAAATGAAAGTATAATAAGCAATACATGAAAATTATATAGAAATGGTCATGAGAATTAAGTATATTAATGGAAAAGATGGCAGAGGTAAAACATTCTTCCAACTGTCATACCAGAAAGGGATTAGTTGACATTAATTAGTCTTTAGGTGATATTGAGGTGCCGTAGCAAAACTGAAGTTTCTCACATTGTTATAACATTTGAATTGAATTGTAATGATCATTTGCGGATTGATAAAGAGATGCTATACAATGAGCCAGCTGCAGGTTTCTACATTATTACTGAAATACTTGCCTCCTTACTCAACTATAAGCAGAGTATTAGAAAAAAAATCAAAACATCTCCACCCTAATCAACAAAGGGTTAGACTAGTTCTAATATAAGGGAATAGTTCAATTGCTGGAATTCTTGTAAGTCTATACCATTCTTATCAATAAATCTTGCTAAAGAGAACTCTGTAAGAATTGTGTTTGGAAGAATCACTTCTGGTTTGAGGCAAATGCTAAAGATCTTGACAGAATTGAATCTGAACATTAAGAGCCAGAGAATAGATGTTTGGTAGAAAGGATAATTAAGAAACGAAGCGCCATTACTACTGTAGAAATTTTATGGGACAAAGTAAATAACTGTAAACTGAGTTGATAGTGGAGAGTTTACAAACTATCTTTCTCTAAGATTGGAATTATTAAGAGATGTCAGGTCTTAACTGATATCCTGATAGCATATCTAGAAGTCCCTTAACTTGCTTATAGGCAAGAGAATGGTACTATCCACTGCTATGGAGAAATGAGTTCCTTAAGATACATTGCTGCTTTGAAGAGACCACACTGTTATTGTCTACTGAAAAGATAATGAATAATCCCTGTTAGCACACAGATCTGTCTGAGGAATACTTCCGCTCATATTCTCCATCAATCATAATCTAAACAGTTGAGATAAAGATGTGACTCTTAAAAAAGATTGTTTTGCCAGATTTTCCAGGAGGCTTTTGTACTGAACATCTATAAAATATTCAGAGCAGATTATGATATGTGAAATACAATTGCATCCTTAAAACAACTTTCCACAGCCTTCACACAAAAACAAAATGTCAGGAACAAATCACCACTGTGATACGGAAGCAATGTTTCTTCATGTGTAAGCGAGCTTACAGCTCTAATGGACTTTCAGATTGGTTACATTTTTTCCCTTTTCTCTTACAGCAGTGACTGAAGGACCAGCCACACCACAAGGTTCCATGTTACCGCAAACACAGCCTGAACATCCAAGCAGTGAGGAACCTCAAAGCAGGACAATTCCTACTGCATGTGTCCGGCCTACACATCCCCTCCGCAGTTTTGCCAACCCCTTGCTACCTCCGCCAATGAGTGCAATAGAACCGAAAGTCCCTTATACACCACTTTTATCTCAAACAGGTATGGAAACTGTTGACGTAAATGTTGGCTAGGGAACAAAATCTTGACTCATAACAAGCAGATGTTATTTCTCTGTATGCCCATGATCTCTCTAACCTAATCTACTAACAATATTGCAAATCCAATGCTGTGTTTGGAACCTCAATGGAAATAGAGTCAGTTGCTATCTCAGGAGACAGATGTGATGAAGTTGCTATGCTGAATTGAAATGTAAGCTGCACTGTTGTCAGTAGGTTACGGGGTTTAAAAAAGCCATTGTAGACAAAATTTGATCATTTTGTGGACAAAATGCTGACGCTGATGCTTAGCTAAAGAAAAACTCAAAAGCACCCAGCATTCTCTGAGAAAGTTAAATGGTAAAACAAAGTAACTAAAAGGCTACAGGATGGACCAGAGTCTTGGTTTGAATCTTGTCTCTATATCAAGCTAAGCCCCAAAATGATGTGGATGATGATGTTCAGCCAGAGTTTAGCTCTTTATTTGCTTACAAACAACAGACAGAATCTTGCCAGACTAAACCTATGTCACTCTTACTTGGGAGTATTCTGGGAGATTCTAGGGAGTTCTTCCTCTCTCTCCTATCCAGCTCTGGGATCTGTTGACTCCTTTTTTAGAATGTGCTCCCATTTTCCTGAGAAACTTCCTCTTCACCGTAGTCCATCACATTTGGCCACAAACTCATGGGCTGATGCTATATTACGGTTGGTCAGCCTTATTTCCAATACCAAGCAAAAACAAAACAAAAACAAAAACTATTGCTTTGCCATGGAGAAAAATCCTAGATTAAAATCTTTCTGTTGGGATGTTTGCACTGGCAAATGATAGCAATACTTACCTAGAAGGAATATGTAAGACTTGCACGCAGAGTCTTTGTCTTTAATTTCTGTCAATCATTATGGGAAGAAAGTAGCTTAATCAATTATCCATTTTGGGAAGCAAAATTCACATTCAAATCTGAGGTACAGTATGTTGTACAAAACAAATTTCTATGTTGAATAGAAATCATGGTGGAGGCAGATGACAAAAATGTGTTGTGACATCACAACACAAACTCCTCCCTTTATGTACATCTATGCAATGTTTCAACACATGTACAAGCCAGCGGTGGGTTGCTCCCGGTTCGGCCCGCCCACCCGCAGGCTGGTTCAGCTCTGCCCACCCACCCAGGACGCTTCTGCGCAGAAGTGTCATGTGCACACGCGAGCGCACACGCGAACCGGTAGCAACAGGTTTTAGAACCCACTACTGGTACAAGCCAAAGAAAGTACCTGTGATACGATGACACAGTGCAAGTTTCCTAATCTAACTTGGGGATGACTGTTAGATGCTGTTAGTTTCATTTCTAAAACTAAATACAATTTACATCCAATGTTCTTACATTCCTACAGATTTGTTTATCAGGTTTCCTGAGCTTGCTCTGAATGCATATATTTGATTGTGCAGATAGCTGTTGGCTCTGTGTGATTTAAAATGAATTGCTTCTAAGAAATTTTAGTTCTTAGACTTTTCTTCCCACTCCAGCTCAGTGCACACATTAATCATGATTTACCTGATTTTACAGTCCTGGTACATTCCAATCACAGATAAAAAGAAGGCCAATCCTATTTTTTTAAAAATAAAATAAAATGGAATTATATTTTAAGCTTGTTTAAGTAATAACTTCTGTGATTCTATGAAAAGTCTTCTATGAAGAACTTCTTCGTTCTATAAAATGTTTTTTTAAAAAACAAAAGGATGCTACTATGAATGGCATCTGTCTGATAGTTACCAATGTCCTCATAGCTACCTGTTATTTCCATAGTAACTGCTGGTATAAATAGTCATTTCTTAAACATCTAAATATATTTGTGTAGTACGGAGCCAGAATTATCTCTAACCACTTACTGTGTGGAACAAATATACACCTGTTTTATATGTTGCAAGTTTTCCTTGCAATGTGTTCTGGATATAAACTTAATGTAAGTTTGAGTTGGGTTTGCAGATAAAATCTCTGAATGCCAAACTTTATCATTCATTTTAGTAGATATTTCTGCTGAGACCTTGTTTTGCCAAATGTCTGGGCAATGGTCAGATGCCCAGCCAACTGATTTTTTTTTATCCAGAGACAATGAGCATTCTAGTGAATAAAGAGTTTTTAAGCTTTATTAACTCAAGCAAACTGAGTTAAAAGCATAACAGAATAGAATGGAGCAGAATAGAATAGACTCAGGGGCGGGTTGCTTACTTACCTCGCTGCCAGAGCCATGCACGCGCATCTCCACGCTTCGGGGGGAGCGCGCTCGCTATATGCACGTGCCCCTTGCGCGATTTTGCTTCCGTGCATGCGCGGAAGCAAAATCTCCCCAAAATCTTGCGAGGGGCTGCGCACGTGCGAGATTTTGGTGCGATTTTGCTTCCATGCATGCGCAGAGGCAAAATCTCGGCAAAATCTCTCTCTCGCGCGCGTCCCCTCGCGAGATTTCAGTGCGATTTTGCTTCCGCGCATGCGTAGAAGCAAAATCACCTGAAAATCACCGAAAATCACCAAAAAAATGGCGATGTGCCGGGTGGACCGGCAGAGAGGGCTCCGGAGCGGTTGCGAAATCGGCCGCTCCCTACCGGAGCTGCGTACCGGGCAGCTCCAGCAGGAACTCACTTCTGAATAGACTGGAATAGAATGGAACAGAACAGAACAGAACAGAACAGAACAGAACAAAGCTGGTATATCATACATGCCAAGCAAGATGATACCCAAATCTCTTATAAGCTGTCAGGAGCTCCTTAATAATAACAGCAGTGATACCAAGGGCGGCCAATTTCCACAGTAACCAATGCTAGGTTTTGTGCAGAAGTGGCCCACAAACAAAATAACCCCAAGGTTTTTACCAAAACCTGGTGCCAGGACTTCATGGACCTGTTTCTGTGGGGATGAGACTGCAAGACCTAACCTTGACAGGGTGGCACATGACTCTATGATGGAAACTGAAGTTCTGGGACTTTCACAGATGTACAACTGTGTGAAAATCCCCCGTCCCTTCTTCTTTATTTGGTAAACAGGACTTTAAAAAAAACCATGCGGGTTACCTCAGAAAGAGCTCTAAACTTCGAAACTTTTCTTAGTATGAAGGAGAAATCAAAATAGGTCATAAAACTCCTCGAAATAACAATGGTCTTCCGCACGGCCTCTGCCTGCCATATTTGTCTGATCTGTCTCGTTCCTGACAAAACTCCTTATGTATAAATAAGTTTCCAATGACAAAATGTGAGTGAATCTTGCAGAATTCCATGGCTCAAATTCGTAAGATGGGACTATTTCATGGTTGTAAAGGTGCAACACAGCATTTGATTGTAGTCTGCACACTGCAAGATGGAGATGTCTGGAAGTGTTGAGATTATCTCCTGCTGCTCTGTATTCTAAAGATGATTAAATCCTTGACTTGACAGATAGGAATTGCATCAACCAATGAAATGTTTAAAAACCATGTTCTTGCTTCAAACATATGCCAGCCATTACTAAACAATCCTCTTCTGACAGCAAACAGAAGCCCTAAAATCCCCTACATCAAGAGGAACATCTTTTTAACTAAACCCCTCTGGCACTAAAACTTAACATTCAAGTGAGTCATTTCTCCTAAGATGGATACACTCAGTTCTGTTCAATAAATAGGGTGAATATATATATATAGTCTCCCTTTATTTCCATTTATCAGCAAAAAATCATATATATATATATATATATATATATATATACATACATACATACATACATACATACATACATATACATATACATACATGTATATATGTATCATGTCTATTGTGTGTGTGTGTGTGTGTGTGTGTGTGTGTGTGTGTGTGTGTGTGTGTGTAACATTTTTTGCTGATAAATGAAAATAAAGGGAGACTATTATAGATCTATTTCGAGCTATTTTGCTGTCATCAGATAGCCATACCCGTAGTGGGAATTGAACCTGGGCAGTCTGCTTGAAAGTCAGAAGATTAACCTCTAGGCCACAAGGTTCTATATATATAATTGTCCTAAAAATGCGAGTTCCGGGCATAGTTACAGATAAAGAAGCGATAGCCATCACGATCTCCAGAACGTTTAAAATTTTATTTAAAACTACTATTAAAATTACTAAGCTTTCGTCAACCCCTGTTGACTTCGTCATATGTGTGTGTGTGTGTGTGTGTGTTTGTGTGTGTGTGTGTGTGTGTGTAACATTTTTTTGCTGATAAATGAAAATAAAATAAGGCAGTAGTTTTAAACTCTAGGCCAGGTTCTCTTCCCTATCAGCTCTTCACCAGGAAAGGGTTATATATGTTTTTTCTGTCGAGTCATCCTGGTGTATGGAAGGAAACATCACAGCTTCCTTTTGCCTTTCGGCCCCTCCTGGGACTATCCAGGCAGCTTTTTATAGCCGACAAACTATATTGTCTGTATGTGTAACATTTTCTGCTGATAAATGAAAATAAAGGGAGACTATTATAGATCTATTTCGAGCTATTTTGCTCTCATCAGATAGCCATACCCTTAATGGGATTTGAACCTGGGCAGTTTGCTTGTAAGCTTGTAAGCAATATATATATGGAATGCTGACACAAAGCACAAAAGAACACAGGCTTCTCCAGGTGCATCACTTTATAATGCCTTGGTAAGGCCACACTTGGAATACTGCATTCAGTTTTGGTCACCACGATGTAAAAAAGATATTGAGACTCTAGAAAGAGTGCAGAGAAGAGCAACAAAGATGATTGGGGACTGGAGGCTAAAACATATGAAGAATGGCTGCAGGAACTGGGTATGTCTAGTTTAAAGAAAAGAAGGACTAGGGGAGACATGATAGCAATGTTCCAATATCTCAGGGGTTGCCACAAAGAAGAGGGAGTCAAACTATTCTCCAAAGCACCTGAGGGTAGAACAAGAAGCAATGGGTGGAAACTAATCAAGGAGAGAAGTAACTTAGAACTATGGAGAAATTTCCTGACAGTTAGAACAACTAATCCGTGGAACAGCTTGCCTCCAGAAGTTGTGAATGCTACAACACTGGAAGTTTTAAAGAAGATGTTGGATAACCATTTGTCTGAAGTGGTGTAGGGTTTCCTGCCTAAGCAGGGGGTTGGACTAGAAGACCTCCAAGATCCCTTCCAACTCTGTTATTCTATTCTATTCTATTCTATCAGTTGTGATATAATGTGTTCAGCAATCCACATTGATCTGATTCATTTCGGACTGCACACAAACCCCATAGGAATTCTTAGAAACTAAGTGTGGTGGTTGGTTGCATCTCAGCCCTTAATTTGGACTTGGGCTCACATGACTAGACAAAAGATGATCTAAAAGGACCAGGGAGAAATGTTACCAACAGAAGAAAATAGCTCAGGTTTGAACTGTGGGGTCCTTGATACTTTCTGAGTTTGGTGGTTTACAAAGGTTTACCACCAAGCTCAGAGAGCACCACAGAAATCTTACCAGTTAGTCTTCTGGAAAAACGAGTATTTTTGTCAGTCCCTGTAGCAAAACTTTTGTGAGAGCACCCATGGCATGCTCTCAGAATCCCCCCCCCCAAAAAAAAGGTTATCCATCTTGTTCTCTTCACATGTTTAAGCTCTAGGCCAGGGGTGTCAAACTGGATTTGTTCGAGGGCTGGATCAGCATTGTAGCTCTCCTGGCGGGGGGGAGACAGGATGGATGCCTCATGCCGCACTTTGCCAGCCAAAACGGGACGCGGGGGTGTTATGTATTGAATACTGTATATATAGTTGTGTTAAGCCCTGCTAAAGTGAAGCTAACCTTTAAATGAACCTAACTGTTAACTCCAACTGTTTTGGAGGGAAACTTGATACATTCATATTTGGGCGGGCTTTTTCAAGTATTATGATTGGTTTAGGCCCTGTGGGCCTAGAGTATAAATTACAGGCATTTGCCTGCTGTTCTTCAGTTCCAATTTTCAGTCCATAAATGCTGTTGTAGCTATGCTGGTCTGGTTCTTGCCTACTGAAGCCCACTACACAATAGGGGGGCATGCATTTTGGCTTGCAAAGTGTTGCAGGAGGCTGTCCAGGTCAAAAACTGGCTGCATACACCCCCCCCTTCCCCGTGCCCTGTTTTGGCCAGCAAAGTGTTGCAGAAGGCTGTCCAGGCCAAAAATGGACTGTGTGGAGAACATGTGCGGGGGGGCCATGCCCCATTTTGGCTGCCGTGGGCCAAATCGTGGGCCGGTTTGATATTTCCAGGCTGCCCCGCAGGCCGGATCCAGCCCGCGGGCCTTGAGTTTGAAACCCCTGCTCTTGGCATTGCTCATTCATGGATATAATTGTTGAGTCCTGGCACTGAAGAGGCTAGAGACAGGCTTTGTAACAAATAGCTCCTTTATTGTACTTCTGTAAGATCCAGCAAAGGAACCAGGCTGACAGCTCTCCCTTTTATACAGAGCTATCAGATGGCTCAACCAATCAGCGGTCTCCTTTTTCCCGCTTGAATAGCGGACCTTGGAGTAAACAGTATAGTCCTAATACATAACAATAATAATAGGCAGACAGATTGTCATCAATCCACATGATGTTCAGCAGCTCTGATGGTGCCCATGGTTTTCAATATATCAATAAAATCCCCCCAAGTTAAGGAACAAGCAAGTAGAGCAATGAAAAAAAATTCTGCAAAGACTTAGGGCTGGAAAAACATTCTTTGGAGAGAGTAACAATGAAAAAGCCTGCAAGGTAAGAGCTGGGAAGATCTGTTAGCACCTATTTAGGGCTGGAAAAAAGCTACATTCGAAGTATAAGACGCACCCAAATTTTCAGCCACTTTTAGGGAGGAAAAAGGTGCATCTTATACTCCGAAAAATACGGTATTTCCCTAGGCTGTGTATTGACCCCTTATTTATTTATTTATGTATTTAAAAGTCTTATATAGATGTCTATTTTATGAACTCTAACCCTGGATATGAAGACAGCAATAAAACACACACACACACACACACACACACACACACACACAAAGCACCATTGCAAAAATTCCTGCTCCCCCCAAACAACACATCTCCACACATCAACTATCAATTTTATTGGCTCCATCCTCATTGTATCCCTATTCTGGTAAGAAGATCTCAGGGGAAAACCATTCCAAAATTGAAAATTGCGCGCTCTCTCATCCCAGAAGGCAACCACCTTAATGAAGAGGACAGGGAAGTCCTACAATAGAATAGGAGTATGACCTTGGAAGACTGGTGAGGAGGGGGGAGACATGCTGCCTAGGGAAGGATCAAAGGAGGAGGAGCCCACAAGTGAGGAATGGGCAGAGAAAGAAGCTTAGAAAGGATCTGCCCTAACTTATCAGGCAGTTAAAAAAAGAGACAATGGGGGAGATTTATATTTTCAGATTTGCAAGGTTCTGTTAACATGGCGTTACAATAAAGTAGAATCAGCTCATCTTGGTGTGTTTCCTGCCTGGAAAGCACCCACCCCACCCTACTCCCATTTTGGATGTGCATCTCTCCCCACCTACCTAATTGGCAAAAATCAAGAAGAGAAAAGCAAAAAGAGCCGAGGTGGCGCAGCGGTTAGAGGCAGTACTGCAGGCCACTTTAGCTGACGGTGATCCGCAGGTCAGCGGTTCAAATCTCACCGGCTCAAGGTTGACTCAGCCTTCCATCCTTCCGAGGTAGGTAAAATGAGGACCCAGATTGTTGGGGGCAATGTTAATATGCATTGCTTACTGGTGTAAACCGCTTAGAGAGTGCTTGCACTGTGAGGCGGTATATAAATGTCACAAACAAACAAATAAATAAATAAATAAATAAATAAATAAATAAATAAATAAATAAATAAATAAATAAATAAATAAATAAATAAATAAATAAATAAATAAATAAATAAATAAATAAATAAATAAATAAATAAAATGGGTAGTGAGTGAGGAAAAAGAAAAGCATTGTAGTTGTGGGGATATTTGTGTGCGCGAGAGAGAAAGGGAGATGTTACAGGCACACGGAGAAAATATAGGGTAGATTTGTGTGCTTGGAAATGAAGGGGTAATGAGAAAGGGCATCATTTTCCGTATCCCCTGTATTTCCATCCACTATGGATGCTGGGGAGTGTTCTGGAGCATTATATCCAGAAGGTTATGACTGCTTCTTCCATTTCCCGTTCAGAAAAAAGGCTTTTCTTTTTTCTAACTGTCTTGAGAAAGGTTAGATTTCATGGTTGTGGATGCTTTAACTCGGATTCCAGCACTTAGCAGGATGCTGTGGTCATCAAAGTTCAACAAAAGAAAAGGAACAAGAAAAGTACTTCCAAGAAATTTTGGCTCAGGTCTATTAGTAGACAGCTCAATTGCTCATTCCACCTTGATCTTCCCAGACCTGAATCCCCAATTAAGTACATCTTCTTCATTTAAATTCAAAGTACATTGGCCTGACTATTCCACCTTCTCTCTGATGAGCCTAGAGAGAGATGGGAGGAAAGTAGCAGAGCTACAGGTGAATTGCCGTTTTAGAGATCAATCGCTAACTGTTTGCAGCTGTTATAAGAAATTCAAGCCATCGGCTCAAAGTATTAATCAAAAATCAGTTTTACCAGAGAGGTTTCCCTACAGCTGCAATATTCTGTAGATAAAGAGATAATCAAAATGCACTTTTTTTTCAGAATGACATGGATTTTTTCATGCATTTTAAAAAAAACTTAGGAAAAATATTTGGTTATTGCCTCTCCCTTTTTTTTCCTGTAGCTCATAATTCAGCAATAGCAATAGCACTTAGACTTATATACCGCTTCATAGTGCTTTACAGCCCTTACAGAGTTACAGCCCTTACAAGTGCTTTACAGCCCTTACAGAGTTCAGCATATTGCCCCCAACAATCTGGGTCCTCATTTTACCCACCTCGGAAGGATGGAAGGCTGAGTCAACCTTGAGCCCGTGAGATTTGAAGTTGATTCAGCTGAAGTAGGTTGCAGTGCTGCTTTTAACCACTGCGCCACCTCGGCTGTAGTAGTTATGAGCTACAGCAGTTCCAACATCTCAGTATTTTTCTGTTTCTTGAAAGAGCTGAGAAAATAGATTGCTTCCGATCCAGTTTATTTTGTTGAGTGATAAATTTTAAGGAAATTTGCAAAGTTTATTATCCCACATTTTTCTAATTATGCACCTCTCTTTATGCTGAATACTGAATGTGCTGTCTTTGCCAACGATTTCGCCAAATAGTACAACGTATTTCTGTGCATTATATTCATACGCACTGTCCCCTATTATAGATTAAATTCAAACAACACTAAATTTCAAATAATATCTAAAATTCAGTTGCACATTGGTCTGAAGATGTAAGAACAGATAAATCTGTGTGCAAATTAAAACCCTACCTTTAAGGCTCTACAGTGGATGTGGGTGTTTTAATCGGAGAATGTGCATTGAATATATACAAACAATATACAGAAATTGTCTTTCCTTTTACTTAATTCATAGAATATAAAGCATAGAATAATAGAGCTGGAAGGGACCTTGGCGGTTTTCTAGTGCAGCCCCCTACTCAAGCAGGAGACCCTATATCAGTGATGGCGAACCTATGGCACGGGTGCTACAGGTGGCACGCAGAGGCATACTGAGGGCACGCAAGGCTTTGCCCTATGTCAGGGGTCAGCAACCTTAAACACTCAGAAAGCCATTTGGACCCATTTCCCATAGAAAAGAAAACACCGGGAGCCACAAAACTCTTCCAGTGCCTAACTATTTCCTGAGCGGCCACAAAACTAGCATATATAGTTGAATTAAAGATTCTGTTTTCTTCTGAAACTTTTCTTTTCTTGGATATATCCATGGTTGGCCTTCCATGGGTCAAAATGCTCAATAAATTGTGTGCCGGCAGGTGTCGCAAATTGGCAGTTGTGTCATATATTTTGAGTGACAGGGAGCCGCAGCAGAGGGATGAAAGAGCCACATGCGGCTCCAGAGCCGCGGGTTGCTGACCCCTGCCCTATGTCAACTGCAACATGCATGTGTGCACTGGCCAGCTGATTTTCGGCCTTCTGGAGGGCGGGGGGAAGGCCATTTTCACCTGTTGGGCTGTTTTTCGCCCTCCCCAGGCTTCAGGAAAACCTCTGGAGCCTGTGGATGGCAAAAAATGGCCCAACAGGCCAATTGGAAGTGTTTGTGTGCGCATGCACGAGGGGAGGCCATTGCAATATGGGTGTGGGCATGCGTCATTGCGCGTGTGCACGCCCTATTGGCACCTGAGCAAAAAAAGGTTTGCCATCACTGCCCTATATCATTTCAGATAAATGGTTGTCCAGTCACTTTTTGAAAGCCTCCAGTGATGGAGCACCCACAACTTTTGGAGGCAAGCTCTTCCAGTGGTTGATTGCTCCCACTGTTAGGAAATTTCTCCTTAGTTCTAGGTTGCTTCTCTCCTTGGTTAGTTTCCATTCATTATATTATGATATCCATCATACTATTAAATTACAGAAGTTCAATTACCCACTTCTAGCCATTCTTATTCAAGGAGTTCTGTGGAGTTTCTGACAGATATTTTCCCCCTTGCTGTTGGAGAACATTTTATCTGCACTTGTTCCAGAAGAACTTCCTGGGTGCAAAATTCAGTCCTCGTGGAGAATATGCAAATATTGTTCCAAAACCCAGACAATCAAGTAACCCAGTATTCTGATTTTCTGAGATTTCATTTTGTCTCAGAATATCTTCTTCAAAATAAGCCCCCATTGGCATAAAGATTAGAGAATAATCAGCAGCTGATTATTTTGCAGCATGGAGGCTGAAATTGGGAGGGGATAGTCCTACATCTGGCAACTACATCCTCATGTTGGCATCCCTTTGTAAAATTCTGTATTCCAGTAACAAGCCCAGGTTTGTACCTGGCATTCATATATCATAAAATTAATGAGGGAATGTAACATTTATTAACCCAGCAAAAAAAAAAAAATAAGACTCATAGTAGCATTGGCTGCTGAGGTCATGCAGTGTTGGTGCTGACCAACCTTGGCATTTCCCAGCTTCCAATCTGGGATTTCTAATTACTTCTCCATGTTAGTTTCTGATCCATAATCACATGACTTACATAGGTAAACATAGCTGGAAGATAGGAAGTCAGGTGTAGAGTACACATTGTTGTCTGGAGCCCTCTCCAGTTTTGTCCTGCCCCTGGCATCTTTTCTGCACTCTTTCTAGAGTATCAACATATTTTTTAATATCGTGGCAACCAAAGCTTATCCTGAAAATGAAAAGCCAACACAGTCCTAGGCTGCATTAACAGAGGGATAGAATCAAGATCACGGGAATACCACTTTATAATGCCTTAGAAGGACCACATTTGGAATACTGTATCCAGTTTTGGTTGCCATGATATAAAAAAGTATGTCGAGACTCTAGATAGAGTGCAGAGAAGAACAACAAAGATGGTTAGGGGACTGGAGGCTAAAACATACAGAACTATTGCAAGATTTGGGTATGTTTAGTTTAAGGGGGGGAAGGCTAGGGGTGGCATGATAGCAGTGTTCCAATATCTCAGGGGCTGCCACATAGAAGAGGGGTTGGGTCAACCTATTCTCCAAAGCACCTGAAGGCAGGACAAGAAGCAATGGATGGAAACTAAACAAGGAGAGAAACAACCTAGGACTAAGGAGAAACTTCCTGATGGTGAGAACAATGAATCAGTGGAACAACTTGCCTCCCGAAGTTGTGAATGCTCCAACACTGGAAGTTTTTAAGAAGAGACTGGAAACCATTTGTCTGAAATGGTATAGGGTTTCCTGCTTGGGCAAGGGGTTGGAGTAGAAGATTCCACCGTCCCTTCTGATGCTTATTCTGATGCTTTTTAAAAACTTTGGGAAACTCATCTCAGGCTGGAGCCCCGGTTTCCACTACTGGACTCTGCTCCAATCAGCAAGGATGAAGTGATTTCTTGAGTATTATTGAGTTGACGTGGGCTCCTTTCTGAAGTTTTCCTTCCCTTCAGTTTTCAAGCTTTCATCTTCACCTGCTGCTGATCCCTGTCTAGAGGGGAAGCCTTAATTAGCATCTTGGTTTCTCATCAGCAATGCCCAAATGGAGCCATCTGCCTTTTTGCCGAGCTCTTAGCTCTTTAAGGCACAATTGTATTAATTAATGAGTTCCATATGACTGACATGGCTTCCCTTCCCTTATCCACATCAACCCAGAGATTCACATGTGCAAGTCTTCTTCATGCCAGACAGTTATACTCAAACCTTATTTTACCATCCATTTTCTCGTGCCAGATTTAAATGGATTTTGCATGGCTAATTTGTTTGGGGACAGGCAAAGAGGGAGGATTCCTGTCACTTGTTCCACAGAAGTTTAATTAACTGCAAACAAAACAAAAACAAAAGGAAAGAAAGTAACATAAAGGTTGGAGTTGAGTTTATTCTATTTGTGCTGTTGATGCATGCTTGCTGGCTCTGGTCCAAGCAGCCGGGATTGCTCCAGATAAAGATGCTTTCTCTTATTAAAAAAAAAAGTCCATCCCAAAACAAATACTGCATGTCTTTAGCAATTGTTGATGTTGTCGTTCTTTAACTTGCAGTTAAACGATCTTGGTTGATTTTTTTTTAAGTCAGACAGTATTGTAACTTATTAGATCAGGGGTCCCCAAACTTGGCAACTTTAAGACTTGTGGACGTAAACTCCCAGTTTTCTCCAGAAAATGTTCTTTGCAACGTTTTGCGCGCACGCATTCCCCTATGCAAGTTGGCTTCCACGCATGCTCAGTAGCTGGAATCGGCCCGAAACACAGCTGAGGAGCTGATCAGCTGTGCTTCGGGCGAAGGAATAAAGGTCAGTTTAAAGCGAGGAGGCAGGTGGAGGGCCCTTTTACAAGCAGCAGAACAAGAAAAACCTTCAAAAAAGTTTTTAAAAATTCAAAAAAAATGGCAGCGCCCACGGACCGGCACTAGCCATTCCAGTTCAGTGACATCACCAGTGGGTTGCTACCGGTTTGGGCAATCCAGTCTGAACCGGGAGGAACCCACCCCTGGATACAAGCTATACTCTGGAGGCAGAATATTCCATTATGGCAACCACTTAGAAGGCTACCTTTTGGTCCATCTTTCTTCTCTCCTTTAACCAAGCCTAGATGCTCCTAGATCACTGTTTTCCAACCTTGGCAACTTGAAGATGTCTGGACTTCAACTCCCAGAATTCCCCAGCCAGCAAATGCTGGCTGGGGAATTCTGGGAGTTGAAGTCCAGATATCTTCAGGTTGCCAAGGTTGGGAAACACTGTCCTAGATGGAGCAAAGTCTCCCTAGATGCCCTCATAGGATGGGCAGAATCAGACTCAGTATAATCTGACACTATGCCATGTGTTTCTCTACAGACAATTACTATCACTTTAAAATGGATCCATAAACTTACTGGCAACAAGTGAAGTGAATGCAAAGCAGCTCCCTTCTAATAGTCTCAATGTTTATTTATTTATTTATTTATTTGGCAATTCTTATATGCCGCCCTACTCCCTAGGGACTCAGGGCAGCGTACAACACCTTCGGGACCGCATCCTACCACATACCTCCCTACGACCACAGGTCCCACAGAGAGGGCCTCCTCCGGGTCCCATCGGTCAAACAATGTCGGTTGGCAGGGCCGCGGGGGAGGGCCTTCTCTGTGGGAGCCCCGTCCCTCTGGAACCAACTCCCACCAGAGATCCAGACTATCCCCACCCTGCTGGCCTTCCATAAAGCCATAAAAACATGGTTCTTCCGGCAGGCAGGGTGAATAAGAAGATCAGATTCCCCCATGAATGGTGTTTTTAATAATGTTTTAATAATGTTTTTAATTTTTAAATTGTTATCACTGTTTTACTGTACGTTTCTTATCCATGTTGTACGCCGCCCTGAGTCCTGCGGGATTGGGCGGCCTATAAGAGCGATAATCATAATCATAATCATAATCATGATCATGATCATGATCATAATCATAATCATAATCATAATCATAATCATAATCATAATCATAATCATAATCATAATCATAATCATAATCATAATAATAATAATAATAACAACAATAACAATAACAATAACAATAACAACAACAACAACAACAACAACAGCTATAATATATAAGAACAGCTATAATACAGCATAAAAACAACAAGAAAATAACAATTAAAAGAATAAAAAAAACCCACACATGCAACCCACTCAATCACCCTGCCTGCAGGAAGAGCCATGTCTTAATGGCTTTCCGGAAGGCCAGCAAGGTGGGAATAGTTTGGATCTCTGGGGGTAGTTGGTTCCAGAGAACTGGAGCTCCCACAGAGAAGGCTCTCCCCCTAGGCCCTGCCAACCAACATTGTTTGGTTGAAGGGACCTGGAGGAGACCGACTCTGTGGGAGCTCTGTGGGAGCTCCCCCAAACCACAAATGTTAGTTTGGGGGAGGGGGTGTGCATCAGAAGAAGAGAAATATCTGTCATTTTCCGGCTACTGATCTTCACTGAAGGCATCCCTTGGGTTAATGTGAGCAAGGTTGGGCTGAGTAGATCTTCAGGCAGATCATCAAAGAGTCTTCCTATATGTTGTTAATATATTGATTGTTGCAAAATGAATTCTGCAACCTTGATCTTAGGTTAGGCGAGCGGGAGCAATTATGAGCATCAAAAGGTTTTCAAAATGTCTAGATAGGTCTTTTTTATTATTATTATTATTAGATTGTACCACTTAAAAAAGCAAGCATGCACACCTAGACATAACATCATATTGAATCTATACACCTTCTGTCTTTTCTTTGAAGAAGTTGAAGTTGAGCCAAAGCAGTTACTACAGAAATCTTTTTCCCCACTATAAAGAGTGCAGAATTCTGAAGAATTATTTGAGTTTCTTTCTTTTCTTAGTTCCCCTGGCTTCTTCCTTTCTGTTTTTTAAACCTTGGCTTTCAAAGGGATCCAGGAGTGCAGAAATTCTCTTGTTTGTGACGAGCTGCTTAAAGGTGGTCCTTTAATATACTGTATGTGTCTTCCATTTGCTTTTAATACTGTTGAGTTTTTGTTAAAGCAACCCCCTGTGTTTTAGCATTTAATTAAAAATCAAGCAAAGTAGAAACCTAATTTTTAGCAATAGGAAGTCAGTGTAAATTTGCAGCTTTGCTTTTTCTTGGGCTTTCCATGGAATTACTCAGTCTGTTAAAACCTGGTAGAAAGATAGACTTTTAGGGCATTTGAAAAAGGGAGGGGGGCGAGAAAGGATTTCGGCCAACTTTAGAATTAGCATCACGATCCTGTGGTACATTGCTGAGCTGATGTATTTCACTAATTATTTAACTAATCAAGGAGAGAAGCAAGCTAGAACTAAGGAGCAATTTCCTGATAGTAAGAACAATTAACCAGTGGAATGGGTTTGCCTTCAGAATGGGTGTGCTCCATCACTGGAGGTTTTTAAGAAGAGACTGGACAGCCACTTGTCTGGAACGGTATAGGACAGTGATGGCAAACCTTTTTTCCCTCGGGTGCCGAAAGCACACGCGCGTGCCCAAACCCATAATTCAATGCCCCCCACACCATGCCCCTGCACGTCTGCGCGTGCGCCTTCTGTGCTGCCCTGCCCCCCACGCATGCGCACATGACCTCCTTCCCCCGCTGCCCCGTTTCCCGATTTCCGGTGGGCCTGGTAGGCATGTTTTTTGCCCTCCCCAGGCTCCAGAGACCCCCGTTTTAGGATATGAAGCTCAAGAAGACATTATGTGCTGGTGAATTATTAGCTGTTATCAATATGTGGATGACCCTCAGCTACTTACTTTGGTCCTAGGACATACAAATAGGGTGGAGGTCCTTTCTTAGGGTAACTAACAGGGTCAGCCTCCACTAGATGGACCAGACCTGGAAATCAACTCCCCAAGAAAGTTAAAACTACTTTTGTTAATATTGGCTATTATAACAGAATCTTGTAAATCTGATTGTACTATATCTCTTACACCTCCTTATGGATAAGTGAATTGGGGAGCTTTGTTGTTGTTGTTGTTGTTGTTGTTGTTGTTGTTATCTCTCTGTGTTCTAGACTTTAGATATACTTTGGCTCCTTTTGTGTTGGCAACAGCCTCTCCATATCTCCATCAATGTCAGCTTCCTTACTCTCTACAGTTAGAATGTAGTGTAGTACACATACATATATGCATACGCATTATTTATTGGAGTGGAGGAAAAGTCAATTTTTTGTTCAGTTTTTGTTTCAGTTTTCAAACAAGTTGGGGATAACAGGCACTGCATGGATTGGGGTGGGTTGGTTTTCGTTTTTCATCTGTTTTCCCTTGCTGAAGGAGAGGGAGATCACCTTAAATTGATGGTCATCATCCTTTCACATATGTGGTAAGGTAAGTCCAAAGTGGAGAAGATATACTTCATTACAGCTCATGCATTACTGAAGGTTTTATTGTATTTCCATGAGCCTCTTGAGAAGAAAATAGCTGCCTGAAAAGTAAGATAAAGATTCAGGAAGAATATGCATCAATAAATTTGCTCACGTTGGTCTTGCCCATTTTGTGTCTGCTTCTCACGAGTAACATTGAAATGGTTTGCCCCTTCCTATTGCAGCACCCAATCTTCCCAAGGCTCAGGTTAAGACAGCATCCCTTGGACTAGCTGGAAAGGCACGATCACCTCTGCTTCCTGTTTCGGTACCAACAGCTCCAGAAGCCACAGAAGAAGGTCACAAACAAACAGAAGATCCTGCTAATGTAAGAATAAATGTCGGCATGTAATCTCAATAAAATGGCTTGGGGGGTTATATTGCATCTCCCTTTAGTCCATTTAGTCCAGGTGCATTCTTGTGAAAAAATACAATTCTCAAAACCAGGTATTATTGCAAACCTCACCACCCCCACTCATTCATTTTGCTGCTTCTTTCTCCTTCTCCTGTCTTTTCTCCATTTCAAATGGGGGTCTTAGCTGGTTTAAAATATGAACTGATCAGATAAACTGAAGGATGTTTTGTGTCTCACCTTTCATTCAAGATCTTAAGGTGGTATTCACAATACTCCTTTCTCTTGTTTTTTCCTTACAACATCACATCTATAAGATAGGTTGGGCTGGGAGAGTGACTGACCCAACATCCCCACAAATGAGATTTCATAGCTGAAGGGACACTTAAACCTAGGTTCTACTCACTCCAAGTCCAACACTTAACCCATTACACCACATTGGATCTTGGAATAACTTCACTGGTTTTGCCTCAATGCCTCCCAAGCTTCCCAAATCTCCCTGGACTTTTTTAGAGTTCTTAGCAGTATAGTCCAATGGAGATGGCATCCAGAGCAATTGGATTTCAACGCCAATTTTAAGCAGTGTCCATGTTATTTTTACTGATAAAGAAATAAAGGGAGACTAGTATAGATCTATTTCAAACTATTTAGCTCTCATCAGCTAGCCATACCATTCGAACTTGCGCTGCTTGCCTTGTCAGGCAGTTGCTTTAACCTCTAAGTCACAAGTTTGGGCATATTTGGGTATACCAGGTGATTCGACAGAAAAAACATATAATCCCTCGCCTGGTTCAGTTGATACAGGGAGGAGAATATATATAGAGAGAATAGAATAGAATAGAATAGAATAGAATAGAATAGAATAGAATAGAATAGAATAGAATAGAATAGAATAGAATAGAATAGAATAGAATGAGCCACGGTGGTGCAGTGGTTAGAGTGCAGTACTGCAGGCTTCTTTTGCTGACTGCCAGCTGCCTGCAATTTGGCAGATCGAATCTCACCAGACTCAAGGTTGACTCAGCCTTCCATCTTTCCGAGGTTGGTAAAATGAGGACCCAGATTGTTGGAGGGAATATGCTGACTCTGTAAACCGCTTAGAGAGAGCTGTAAAAGCACTGTGAAGTGGTATATACCGTATTTTTTGGAGTATAGGACGCACCTTTTTACTCCCAAAAAGGGGGTCAAAAAGTGGATGCGTCCTATACACCGAATGCAGCCCCCAACCCCCCCAGCCCCCACCCTTCGGAAGTTTTCCCCGCCACCCACCGCTGCCTCCGCCACCGCCGCCGCCACCACCGCTGCTTGCCCCCGCCACCCATTCCTGAGCTAGCACCTTTCGAGGTGCCACCGCTCCGCTTCGATCCCCACCGCTGCCCGCTTGCGAGCGAGCGGGCATACGAGCAGGCGAGGCGTGGCGGCAGGCAGGTGTCTTGGAAGCGCCGAGGGCAGCACGCGCGTCCGGGATGCCGCTTAGCCGGCAGCAGCGGGCGCAGCGAGTCCTGTCCTTACGCGCGTCCCCAGCGCTTGCTGTGGCGACTCTGTTTTCTCCGAGACCTTTGTCTACTGCTCCTTCTCCGAGACAAAGGTCTCGGAGAAAACAGCGTCGCCACAGCAAGCGCCGGGGACGCGCGTGGGGACGGAACTCGCTGTGCCCACTGCTGCCGGCTAAGCGAGAGGGCTGCCCTCGGCGCTTCCAAAACACCTGCCTGTCGCCGCGCTTCCCCTGCTTCCTCAGCTGCTCTTCTCTAGCGAGCGCTCTTTGGCCGGGAAAACCAGGAGCCGCCGCTTTCGCCGCAGATCTGCTCAGCTCAAGTTGCAGCCCTTGAGCTTCAGGAGGGAACTGGCTGCGAGACCGGGAGGACTTGTGGACTTCAACTAAAGCTAGCATGACTGGAGGAGGAATTCTGGGAGTTGAAGTCCACAAGTCTTAAACTTGCCAAGGGGGTGCAAGGGTCTTCAAACTTGTGGACTTCAACTTCCAGAATTCCTCCTCCAGTCATGCTAGCTCAGGAATTGGAGTTGAAGTCCACAAGTCTTAAAGCTGTCAAGTTTGAAGACCCCTGGGTTAGGGGTGCAAGGGTCTTCAAACTTGGCAAGACTTTTTACAACCATGTACACTTTTTACAAACTTCAAACTTGACAGCTTTAAGACTTGTGGACTTCAACTCCCATTCCTGAGCTAGCATGACTGGAGAAGGAATTCTGGGAGTTGAAGTCCACAAGTCTTAAAGCTGTCAAGTTTGAAGTTTGTAAAAAGTGTACATGGTTGTAAAAAGTATACATGGTTGAAAAAAGTATTCTGCTACACTGGTATTTTATTAAATAATATATTACTACACCATTTGGTTCAGAATACTTTTTTCCTTGTTTTCCTCCTCTAAAATCTAGGTGCGTCCTATACTCCTGTGCGTCCTATACTCCGAAAAATACGGTAACTCTAAGTGCTATTGCTATCCCAGGTTATTTCTTTGTAAAATATTTCTGATCATATTTGTAATCGCTGAGCACTTTGTAATCTGCAGTCAACTAAATTCCCGAGGTTTCACATGTAACAAATGCATGATACACCTTTTGATTTCCCACCCCCTTCAAGCAAAACTCATAAAGTGAAGCAGGCATGAGGACTGCTTAGTGTATGATGGTATCAGGTCCCTGTTTCATCCTGCTTCACAACATATTATTGTAGAGGAAGGAGTAGAATGAGGATCAGGAAGAGATTATATCATCCAATATCTAAGAAATGATCTCCAGGAGAAAATCTACAGTATCTTCGTAGTCACTAAAACTCAATATTGACTTAACTGCAGAAAAGCAATCAAAATAAATCCTACTTAGCCCCTTCCAGGTACATGAAGTCCATCTCCGGAACTCTCAGAAATTCTGGGGTATGGAATTTACACATCTGAAAGGTTCTGTGGATTGGGGAACATTGATTTAAGTAGTTTTCACATTCTATATTTACAGTCTATATTCCAGAAGCCCCAGAATGGAATTCCTTGTGCAGAGAATGGCTGTCCTTGAAATGTAGGCTCTGCTTATACAACTGTTGTGCTGTCAATTTCAAAGGCCTATGGGAGACCATTGTGAAATAAAGTCTTAGCAGCAAAGTTCCTCCCCTTGTGAAAATGCTGTTCTTTCGAATTCTTTTAACAAAGTACATGATAGAGCGGGACTTTGGAGGTTGATCATTAAAGGAAAGCCGAAGGAACCAAAGAGTGTAATTAAAATAGAAGAACACTTAAGTTTGTTTACTAATGCAGAGCGAAGCAAAATATTTTAACATGGGTGTATTGAAGGCCCTTGGTGAACAATGGAGGCAGAAGTTAATATTAAGAGTGTCTTCCATTCTAGATATACGGTATTACAAAAATGTTGTGGAAGAGGAACAGGTTTTACCTGACAAAAACTGAGACTGATTTGAAAGTGGATTAACAAATGACAGGCCACAAGAATGATATGGAAAAGTTGCTACGTTGGATAAACAAATGAAACTGGCTGATGTCTTAAAATGATATATAAAGGAAGCTAGTCAAGATTTTGAAGGATTTTGTGAAAAGGGACCCCAAAAAATGGAAAGGAATCAAACTCTGGGATTCTATTTAATGAGATTATAGATCAAGATTATTAAAAATAAAAGGAAGGAATATAAAGTGGTTTATTTGATCAAGTGTAAAATAGACATGTTATCTCTGGTAATCCTTAATGGACTAAATGAGGCTTTAAGGATTTGCTTATAGAAAACATTATGAAATATGGAAAGAAGTCATAAACTGTAAACTAAGAGAAGGTGATAATTTAATAATACAATTTGTAGTTGTTGGGAAGTCATATCTTTATATATTTGGTTTGTTTTTGTTACTATGTTTTTATTTTTTTCCCTTTACTATTTTTCAATTTTTCTTTTCTGCCCTTTCTATTTTTTTCTTTTTATTCCTTTATTTTTTTAGTTTGCATTAGTTTTTAATCTTTTAAATTGTAAAGTTAAATTATTACTGTATATAAAAAACATTTTCCTGCTCAAAGTCACATAAAGAAAAGTCTGGGCTTTTTTTTTTAATTATAGCTTTCAGCTTCTTCTAATTGGCAAGCTGTATGTAGAAATTGTCTATAATCATATTTAAACTTCCAATTAAAAGCTGTTTTTAAAACTTGGAAAAGAAGACAGAAGTCTGTCCAGATTAGATTGATGAGTCTTAGCATTTGCTATGAACCTTTATCTGATGAAGATGCACTCAAGCAGCATAAGAAAAAAAAATCTGCTTTTCCTAAGTTAAAGTCAAAGACGCTATTGGGAATCAGCAGTGCAGAAAATATATATCTAAGATGTTCCTGTGTACAAATGAGAAGCACAAATTAGAAACAGAAAAGAGTTGGATCCCAAACCCTTCCAGATTTTCTCTGGCTCCTGCCAGATTGCTTGCTTTTTTATATTAATATTAAATTTATTGACCACCCATCTTACCACAAGGTCAGCATTTTAATTGTAAGTATGATAGGCTAATGAGGAAACAATGATAAAGTATGGGCAATAGAAAGGAACGGTAATCAAGTAAATAGTAAATAGGACCTTCCTTTCTTTCTTTCTTCCTTCCTTCCTTCCTGCCTGCCTGCCTGCCTGCCTGCCTGCCTCCCCTCCCCTTCCCTTCCCTTCCCTTCCCTTCCTCCCTTCCACTTCCACTTCCCATCTCCCTCCCTCCTTCCTGCCTGCCTGCCTGCCTGCCTGGCTTCCTCCCTCCCTCCCTCACTTCCCTTCCCTTCCCTTCCTTCCCTTCCTCCCTTCCACTTCCACTTCCCATCTCCTTCCCTCCTTCCTTCCTTCCTGCCTGCCTGCCTGCCTCCCTTCCCTCCTTCCTTCCTGCCTGCCTGCCTGCCTGCCTGCCTCCCCTCACCTTCCCTTCCTTCCCTTCCTCCCTTCCACTTCCACTTCCCATCTCCCTCCCTCCCTCCCTCCCTCCCTCCCTCCTTCCTTCCTTCCTTCCTTCCTTCCTTCCTTCCTTCCTTCCTTCCTTCCTTCCTTCCTTCCTGCTTGCCTGCCTGCCTGCCTGCCTGCCTGGCTTCCTCCCTCACTTCCCTTCCCTTCCTTCCCTTCCTCCCTTCCACTTCCACTTCCCATCTCCCTCCCTCCTTCCTTCCTTCCTTCCTTCCTTCCTTCCTTCCTTCCTTTCCTTCCTTCCCTCCTTCCCTCCCTTTTCCTTCCCTCCTTCCTTCCTTTCCTCTTTTCCTCCTTTCCTCCCTCCCTCCCTCTTTACTTTCTTCCTTCCTTCCTTCCTTCCTTCCTTCCTTCCTTCCTTCCTTCCTTCCTTCCTTCCTTCCTTCTTTCTTTCTTTCTTTCTTTCTTTCTTTCTTCCTTCCTTTCTTTCTTTCTTTCTTCCTTTCGAGGAATCCATTCCTCACCAAAGGATGCTCATCATTAATGAGCTATTTTTAAGTTGACCTAATGAAACTTTGCCTATTACACTGACCATATCAACGTACAGTAGGAACCCCAAACTCCAAAGAGGTGCTTTGATTCAACAAAGCTTTGACCGAAGAACACACACACACACCCCCGGAAGCAAATTGTTACATCAAAGCGACAGTGCAGATCAAAGCATTAGAACCAGATAAGAAAGGGAGCTTTTAAGCATGAACATCCATGAGGAAAAATACCCTTTGCTCCGTGGAAGAAAGGCTAGCTGAATGGAAATGGATCGCATCAATGTATTAGTTAGAAGCACAAGATGCAATGACTCAGTTGAAGCCTGCTGTAATTGGGATCATTTTGTCCACCTAAATTGATGAGTCAATCAAACTGCAGCTAATGAAACACCCCCTACAGCCCAGCATGCAGAGTATCGCTTTTAGAAGGTTCTGATGGCTGGAATTGCTTTCAATGGGTAAAGCCATGGCTGGCTGGGGAATTCTGGGAGTTGAAGTCCACCTATTTTAAAGTTGCAACGGTTGAGAAACACTGGGCAAAACAATTATTTTACAGCCCAATTTTGTGCAGTCCAATTTCTGTACTAACTCCACTCATTTCATTCAACATTCCTCCAAACAAGTATGAAGAGGAATGCACTCTTTTGTCTTAATTTCGAAGTATTACAACTTGTGATTCTAGGAGAACAAATGTCACTTCCCAATACCTTGAGTGTAACTGACAGAGACCCCCACCCCCCAAAAAAATTAGGTCATAATTTTGTGATAGAAAGGAAAAAGATGAATGACTGAAGCATGATAGCAATAGCACTTAGACTTACCCTGTTTCCCCCAAAATAAGACATCCCCTGATAATAAGCCCAATCGGGCTTTTGAGTGCATGGCAATAAGGCCAAGCGCTTATTTCACGGTTCAAAAAAATATAAGACAGGGTCTTATTTTCGGGGAAACACGGTATATACCACTTTACAGTGCTTTACAGCCCTCCCTAAGCAGTTTACAGAGTCAGCCTATTGCCCCCAACAATCTGGCTCCTCATTTTACCCACCTCGGAAGGATGGAAGGCTGAGTCAACCTTGAGCCTGGTGAGATTTGAACTGCCAAATTGCAGGCAGCTGGCAGTCAGCAGAAGTAGCCTGCAGTACTGCACTCTAACCACTGTGCCACCGCGGCTCATGGTCATTTTAGTGACCATGAAATGAAATCAAAGGTAAGGGTTTTGTTTTGGTCCCAATATTCTTTGGGGTGCCAAATCCCTGACACCCATAAATAACCCATAAATCATAAATCTTCTCATGATATCAGCTTTCCCAAAGAAATATGGAGTGATTGGACTTTTTCTGGTCTTGTCATATTATTGGCTTTCAAAATGTTTTAAGGAAGAAGCCCCTCCATGTCATCTGCCAGTTTTGTCAATCCCTGCTGCCTCCTTTCTTGCAGACGTCTCTTCCTCCATCCCCAATTTGAGCAAACGTAATTGAGTTCATTTGTTACTCACCCTAATGCTGTGGGGGTAGAATGGACCATGCTGGCTTATCTTGGTTAAAATAAACTAGCTTCTTGCTTTCTCCACAGGTATATGAACAGGATGACCTTAGTGAACAAATGGCAAGTTTGGAAGGGCTAATGAAGCAACTGAATGCCATCACAGGCTCAGCTTTCTAAAAGGAGTTGCCCAGGGACATTGCAGCATACCAGCCTTTCACAAAGACCACAACCCAAAGTCACATCTCCATGAAGGCCACCAGTACATCACTGAACCCCATTCGAAGGAGGATCTCACCGCCCCGCGCCCCCAAGACAACATTGTGTGTGCTTATCAGTCAAGCAGAAGTCAGAAATAGAGATGGAAAAACAATCCTCTGAAGCAAGAACCCACTGCACAAAAGCTGAGTGCCTCCAAGTAGCCAGTTCTGTCCCACTGGCCTTTGTAGCATGCAGGGAAGAGTCATGCTAATGGTCTGCTCCACACATTACCTTCTTCTGGTAGCTGTTAATTACCAACAATGGTCTCCTTCCCTGTGGGAGACACGCCACCATCTTCATCTTAAATCAAATTCAAAGTGAATTTCAGTCTAACTTCCTCGAGTGAAACCCTCAGAAACCTTAAGGAAGCATAATATGTTTCTAAGAGAACTAGCAAAATTTGGTAATTTGTACATGGAGTTCAAGAGGTTATCTTCTGCTAACAATGAATCTCATTACATGCTAAGCCTGCAACTTTAGTGGACTGTGTTATAACTTTGTGCTTGTCCATCTCTGTGACTTACTAGCTGTTCCCTCTACCAGTTCTTCCCTTTTCGCTAAACTTAGGTTTCCTAAAGTGTCAAAAGAACTTGTCGCAGTCAGAAAAAAAATATATGTAGAGTTAAAGTCTGAATATTTGTTCAGGACACCAATTAATAATACCAGTGAAGTGGGCAAATGATTTTTTTTTTCATGTCAATTTCTGGCACCAATAACAGGTTGCAGGAGTACCCAGGTTGGATTATCATGGTTTAGAAATATGGCTAACTGTCCCATAAGCCCATTGTTGGTCCCCATAATAAAGTTAAACTATAAGAGAAGGAACTATAGGAAAAGGAACAGCTGTAGAGAGAACAGATAGGTGTATCAGAAGGACTCATACTGCAGAATTATAGAAGAAAAGGATTAGAAGAGATGGGGGAGAGGAAACTGGATTATCATCCCCAGGTGCTCTTAAAGCTGAGCAAAACATTTTGACTGTGGAATAGGTAAATGGGCCAGTAGTGGGTTGTAAATCCCGTCGCTACCAGTTCGCTTGTGTGCGCTCATGACCTTCCGCCACCGCCGCTACTGGTTCGCTGATCCGGGCCAAACCGGTAGCAACCCACCACTGAAATGGGCCATTACGGATTCAAAAGAGGATGTTCTGACCATTCTAGGATTGTTTTAATGTCACATCCCCATTTCACGTTCAAGACTTTTGTCTAGCACCCAGAACAGACGTTGTGATCTTGAAGCTTTGAGACCTCTGGTTCAAAATCAAAACAAGAAGTCTCAAACACAAAACAAGTGCTTTAAAGTCCAAGCATTTTGAATTCAAAGCATTTTTTGCATGCCACCATTTACTGATGACGCTGACGAAAGCAAATCTGGAGGTGTAATTTTCTGCATATTTAGAGGGCACCAGGTTGGGGAAGAAGGCTGAACTAGTAAACCACTTGGAAAAAAATGCTCTTAAGTATAAGATTTAGAAGTAATTATCTCTCTTGGAGAAGAAATGGCTTCCCAGCCATTTCTAGTTTGCTAATTCTGCTCATACCAGTTCAGTTAATAGGTTGATTACTCAACCTATTTGTGTAGGTTGTGTCAAAGCCATATAGATCCTTCCTTTCTGCAAAACAGGAATCTGTGAGAAATTCCCCAGTCATTCAATTTCCCAGCCGCAGCTCTACAGCCAGAATAATATGTGAAACAGGCCTTAGAAGATCTTGTTCTGCTACAGAGGTCGATAGGGATGTGGGTGCATGTCCATCATGAAAGTGCATTGCGATATGTGTTGAAGGCCACCTGAATTCATATGTAATATATACTGTACCTCCTCTTGTTTGGACTTGGGTGTCGTCTCCATACACCACAGCAACAGGACCATCACGTAGCATCATAGGGTTAGAAATAATATTCCTAACAGCACAAAACACGAAGACAAAAGCCTTCTAATGCTTTTTTAAAAAAAAAACAGTCAAGGAAATTATTACACTGTTTCAACCACTCACTTTGCAGAAATGGAAGATGGGAAGAAGTCATCCACTTAGCAAGCATTTGCAAAGCTCCCCATAGTTATTCAAGTGCAGAATAGAATTAACGTGCAGCAGTAGCAAACATACCAGTACATCTTGAAACTAACTAGCAGTCAGTTTGCTTATAAGCAAAACAACAACAACCCAGAGGCCTATATTAAAGATCTGTTGGGATTTCTACCACCTTCAACAGAAACAGCATAGGGTGGTGGGAATGCCCTCTTGCTCTTTTTGTGCATTATTTTTGATGCTCCAAGATTACTCAGTTCCATAAAACCACATTCAACCACCAAGGAAGACAACTTATAGTCAATACTGAGTGTTGTCACTGTCGTTCAAATCTTAGGTGCAGGTAATGAGCTGAGAAGAAAATAATAATCAATGGCCAGGTTGTATAGCTTGTTTCAGCCAACAAATGAATTCCTGGAATGGAGTGATACAGCTAGCATTGTGTTGCAAGGCGTGACATTTTGCCAGCACTGTTGGAACGTTACATCCAGCACAAATGTTTACAAACCAGCTATAGAAAGTCCTTCTATAAGAGCTGTCATATTGGCATAAAGGTAGAATGCCCTCTTTATTTCAATTTACTGGATTATGATCACAACTAATGACTTCTAAAGTGTTACCTACCACTCCCATTTCAGTATTCTTTTATTATTCTTTTACTTTACCTCTTCAGTGTTTGTTCACTGATGATCTATAACCGGTGACACAAACAAAGTGGCATGCACATTCCTCCATTGCTGAACTTTCTACATTCGTTCAGAGTTTACTCTTGTTTTCACAGGCAAATCTCCGAAAAAGGGAGCCGAATTTGCATATCTATCAGTGATGAGGTTGCAAAAAGCCCAATGAGAAAGCTTCGGCTGAGTTACCGTTCTACGCACTGCTTTTGATTTCAAGCCTGAGTAGGTCATAATTTAAAAGAGCGTGGGAAGGAAAGGGGGATCTTTACATCCTAATAGCTCTTTTTATTAGGAAGGTAATTATATGTAAATTTCTGAATAAAATGTTTGGAATAAAAAGGCAGAGGATCACAGGTCAAAACCCAGCACACTTTAAAAAAACAAAAAAAAACCCAAATAGCTTGCCATTCTGCCTTCTAAAAAACCTTGGAATTTGAGGAAAGAAGCATTGGAAATATTAGTGTAAGAGATTACACCCCCTCCTAATACGGTTCTTTACAGATTAACAGAGTTGGAAGGGACCTTGTAGATCATCTAGTAGTCCAACCCCCCACCCAAGCAGGAGACCCTACACCATTTCTGACAGATGGCAGTCCAGTCTCTTCTTGAAAGCTTCCAGTGATGAAGCTCCCACAACTTCTGAATGCGACTTCTGTTCCATTGGTTGATTGCGCTCACTGTCAGAAAATTTCTCCTTATTTCCAGGTTGAATCTCTCCTTGATCAGTTTCCATCCATTATTCCATATCTGGCCTTCAGGTGCTTTGAAAAATAATGCATCATTTGGTTCACTTTCAAGCTTCCCATATCAGAGCTTACATTTGAACTCTCTATAGTACTCAGATGTTCATTAAATATATTACCGGCACTCTTTGTTTCAGGAACCTATCAGTACTTCTGCCTATTGACTTCTGTCTTCTTGATCACTCTGTGTTCTTGTTGAGGATGCAACATTATACTGCACAATAAGATCCACATTTCACCTTTGATCATGATCAATGAGCTCAGCTTATACATCAATTTGGACAAAAATCCTGTTAATTGGGTTCATTTAGAGAGTATGCTTTCTTCTTTCAGGATTTCGTGTCTATGGTAACAGTTCTTGCATGCTAATTTTGTTTGCCTGTTATACAAAAGTCTGCACTTGGATTCTTAATGCTGTCTAAATATACCATCCTGGTATACAGACAGAAGCCAAACACCAAAAAAGAAACTTTCTTTTTCAAAACAAGCAGATTATGGATTTTTGGATTTAATTGAATGACTTTCTTTGTGCATAGACTTATCATTATCTTATCTTATCTTATCTTATCTTATCTTATCTTATCTTATCATCTTATCTTATCATCTGCATGCTTGCAATATGTCAGAGAGGTAGAAGGAACTCAACAGCTCTTCCTATGTTAGGAAATGTGTGCATGGAAAGTTTCCACCTAGTGAAGTATTTTATACTCAACTCAAGGGTTTACATCCTAAAACCCTTGAGTTGAGATGTGATGCAGGATCCAAAAACCCAATTGCAAATCACCATGTAAAGAATATCAAGCATGTTTCTATGTTTGATAATAGACAAACATGTTTCTATGTTTGATAATAGACAATTAATAAAAATGGTTGGATGGCTGCTTCTTTGAAGATATATAGTAAAAAAAAAGTGCTAGATTTTTTTATGCAGTTTGGAAATAAACCTTTTCCATCTTTAAAAAAACATATTATAAAAAATTCACCCCCCTGTGAAGTTTTTGTGCAGATCTTAATGGACCTATCATCAACCCTTCACTGCAACAATCAACCTCTTTCTATCCAAATCCATCAATTAACTCATAACCGGGCATCACTATAGAGACATTTTCTATTCTTCAGTGGTTAAAGTGCAGCACTGCAGTTCAGCAGTTCAGCTGTTCAAATCTCACCGGCTCAAGGTTGACTCAGCCTTCCGTCCTTCCGAGGTGGGTAAAATGAGGACCCAGATTGTTGGGGGCAATATGCTGACTCTGTAAACCGCTTAGAGAGGGCTGTAAAGCACTATGAAGCAGTATATAAGTCTAAGTGCTATTGCTATTGCTATGATGTGATCACCTTTATGAATTTCTGACAAGAAAAGCCAATGGGGAAACCAGATTCACTCAACAACCAACCGGATTAGTAACTTAACTATTGTGATTCACTTAACAACTGTGGCAAGAAGAGCCGTAATATGGGCAAAACTCACTTAACAACTCTCTTGCTTAGTAACAAGAGAGATGTTGGGTTCAACTGTGGATGTAAGTCAATGACTACCTGTAGTTAAAAGGGGAACAAAGCCCTTTTGCACTGTTTCAAACAACTGTTATGGTCATTTCCTTCATGTATAATCAGTGTTGTACTAACATTCATTGGGGATGGAAACATGGATTTGTTCAATATTTAAATTACAAGGACAAATAATGTTTGGAAAAGCTGGTTTTGGTCACCACCTCTTCAGCAGCGGCTTCCCTGTCTTGCTTATTTCCAACCGAAAGTCAGAGTCAGAAGTTATGGGTTTTGCCCAATGCCTGAGCAAATCTTCTCTTTCTCAGTCATCCATTTTTTTTCCTTCTTCTCCTTTTTCCTTCTTAAGAACAGGAATCACCCTCGGGTGTAACCTGCCGTAAAGTCACCCAGGCCAACGTTATCTCACTGTATGGCTGTAGAGGTCCTTTGATGAAGAACGAGGAAGCGATGCTTTGATAGATGAAAGGAACGATGCTGTTTTTATTCTTGTAAGATAAGCTTGGCAATTTTTACCTTTGTGAATTGCCATCATAAACTGGGAAGTGGGAGGGAAGGGAGGGGAGATGGGGCCCTTTTTTTACAAGTAATATTTAATTTATTATTTAGAGTGGTTTCTTTGGGATAATTTATGAGTGGGGTGGGAGGGATACCTGGTATGAAATCTAGAGACAGAAGATAAAACTGTGGTGCATTTCATGAGGCTGTCTATGGTTTTTCCACTTAGAATGCACTCCCTTCCTCGTGTAATCTCACATAAGTAACTCTGAAGCAGTTATATATTCTAAACTTTTTGTTTGTGTGTGTGCATATGTGTGTATCTTTCAGGAGACTGAAACATAAGGACAGATAAATCTGTCCATCTCTCTCTCTCTCTCTCTCTCTCTCTCTCTCTCTCTCTCTCTCTCTCTCTCTCTCTCTCTCTCTCTCTCTCTCTCTCTCTCTCTCTCCCTCTCTCTCTCTCTCTCTCCCTCCCTCCCTCCCTCCCTCCCTCTCTCCCTCTCTCCTCTCTCTCTTCCATTCTTTCAGGAGACTGAAACATAAGGACAGATAAATCTGTCCATCTTTCTCTCTCTCTCTCTCTCTCTCTCTCTCTCTCTCTCTCTCTCTCTCTCTCTCTCTCTCTCTCTCTCCCTCCCTCCCTCCCTCCCTCCCTCTTCCTCTCCCTCTCCCTCCCTCTTCCTCTCTCCCTCTCTCCCTCTCTCCCTCTCTCCTCTCTCTCTTCCATTCTCTAGTCTTGAATTGTTTAACCCCCATGATTGTGTTATTGTCTAATTTCTAAAGAAAGAAAAATAGCACAAGTATTTTTCTGCCTGTTTCTGCTCACACCGATGTTTTGTATCCTATCTTCCCTACTACCCACATCTCTGCGAGTTATTTTCCTTAATATAATCAATACTGAAGAATAGCCATGTTAAAGATCATATATTCATTTGGAGAGCATGGATTAGATTAGTTTGTATTAAAAATCATCCCTCTTCACTTCCCCAAAAGTACTTTTATAGTAGTGATTTATTTATGTAGTTAAATCGACTCAAGCAGAAATCTTAGCAACTACAAACCTCTAGGTACTCAATTGAAAATATGTCACTATAATCCATTTTAAAAAAAAAATTTCAAGAATGGTTTGCCTATATTCTCTATGTCCTGGAAGACCTAGAGATGAAGCTGATCTTTGTGTACATAATTAAAATCAGGGTTCCTATTGTCATTGAAATAGTTAACCCACTGCTGGACTGAGGCTGATACAATTGTATGCCTCATCAGATAAACATTTCTCTTTACTATGGCCTTATATACCTAGAATCTTGTCTGGCCTAAAGTGGATGAACAACTGTTTCTACGATTATAAGTAGAGACATACAAAATACCCTGTATTTCAAAATACTGTATTTTTTGGACTATAAGACACACTGGAGTAAAAGACACACCTAGATTTCAAACAGGAAAACAAGAAAAAAAATAGTTTTTGGCCTCCGCGCATCCGGTTTTTGCCCTCCCCTGCCCCCAGGAGCACTCTGCAGGCCTCCGGAACACTCTGGGCATCCCGTTTTCACCAAAAACGGGCCCGTTTTCGGCAAAAACAGATGCACGGGAGGGGTTTCGGGAGGCCAAAAACAGGATCGTATTCCGTCTATAAGACGCAGAAACATTTCATCCACTTTTTTGGGGGGTGGAAGTGCATCTTATAGTCCGAAAAATACGGTAGCTCCAAACAATTTTTTTCTGGTCTTTTCTTGATGGGTTCTCACTTTGTTGAACCTTTCAAAAAGAATTTCAAGAGTGAGATGGCTCAGTCACCAAACTTCAAACATATATTTGTGCCTAGTGCTCTTAGACTGGCCCTATGCTGTATAGGTAAATTCTACCTGCCTGTCTGCTTCCTGAATCCATTTCTCTATTCTCTAAAAATATATTATTTTTTCTTATTTTCATTGGCATTTTCTAAAATGACATATAAATTACGTGATGGCAATCTGGATGTATGGTCAAGTGTACACTTGACAGAAACACAGCCAGTCCTAATTCTTTAGACTTCTCTGGTACATAGTTTCTGCTATCCACACATCGCATTTTTAGAACAACACTTTAAAATAACAACATTCACCTACATACTGTTTACACCAATCTCCTGAGAGAATCTCTGCACATTTTCTTAGCAAGGAAGCAGATTTCTAAAAGGGCATAAATGCATCTTAATTTATTTCAGATGCAGACTTTAATTTAGGAGATAGTTTTGTTTGGAAGTTTGTGTTTTAGTACCTAAAGCACCTAGTTATAATTAATGAGAATCATAATGTTAAATTGGAGATGGGGAGCAGGAAGGCAGCTGATTTTTTAAAACTTTTTTTAAAATGGATATTAAATTCCATTGAGTTTAGAGTTACTTATGTTCAGGTAAATAAGTATAAACTACCAGCTCTGAACACGAGCATTTCGCCGTATTGATTTATTTGCAGGGACTGAGTGTTTTAAAACCAATGACATTATCCAGTGGGAAATTCTGCCTGGAATTCTGTGTGTTTTCATTCATTTGTATTGGATCTGTGCAAAGAAAAATCCCAGTAGGTTGACCACTTGACTATGACAAGTCCCTTGGTTGCTGAAAGTGTTGTAAACATTGTTCCTTCTCACAGAAATGATGTGTGAATACAAAAAAAAAGGGGGGGGGGAATTTAGTGTGGCTAAATTTAGTATGATTTTTGTGTGCGTGTGGCTTTAAGTGGTTTCCAGATTTTCATATTTTCACCCTCAGTATACAGAAATTGTTCTTTTCTACCTATTTTGTAAGGTCTTTGATAGTGACTCTACAATCTTCCCGGGAATGCATTTATTCAGCAGAAATGAGTTACACCACAGCTTTAATTAGCCTTAGCGGGGGGGAAAAATATTGTTACAAAAAGCCTAAAATTAGGCATTTTGAACCTACAAAGGTTTTCTTTAAATTGTTGGACTTTAGCATTGTTAACCAAATTAGATTAGTGACTGCAATATTTAAGTGTAAATCTTGTTCTACCGCAAAGGGAACTTGCTTAGGGTTTGAAATAAATGACTGTTTCTACACACAATCTTGTATACTATTACACAAGGAGAAAGGGGGTTTTGTAATGTACTGTAGAACAGTCTCATTCATTTTTTTATAGAAATGTTATTCCAATGGTGCATTTTTTTCTTTAATAAAGTTTTGATACAAAACAAAAATCTTCCCTGTTTGTTTGTTTGGTTGCTTCATTCATGAAAAACCAAAAGAGATTAGGTGAGTACTATATTAATTTAAATGCTGTAAACATAGCAAGGCAGTCACAATCTTCATTCACGTGGTTTCATTCAAATGATTGGGAGTTTAATATGGTACATTTTTTTCATGCAATTGGAAAAAAGGACTATGCAATTAAATTCCTTTTTAGTGGTGGTATCTAGGCCACTCTTCCCCAAGATGGTAGCTCCTTTTCCTCAACTCCAAATTCAAATGACTTTAAAATTTCAAATATGATTTGAGATTATGGAATTTCTTTCGCTTTTATTGTTTCCTCTGTTACAAGCTCACGCTGGTATCTCAGTCTTTATCAATGACAGCTTCACTTCATTTTTCTTAGGAAGGAACCTTGTGGAAATGGGAAAATGGAAGGCCTGGGATTACATCGTAAGAAAGGAAATTTTACAGAGCCAAACATATAAATTGATTTGCCAAAATATAAAACAGCAGCAAGTCTTCATTAGCCTCTTCAGTCCAGAGGTGGGTTCCAACCGGTTCAGGCTGGTTCCCCTGAACTGGTAGCAAACCTCTGGTGATGTCACGATGACATCACGGAACCGGTTCGGTCAGGCTGCCATCTTTTTTTATTTATTTTTATTTATTTTTTTTAAAAAAATGGAATTTTTTTTTTAAATCCAGGGTTTTTTTTCTTCTGCATATGCACAGAAGCTGGGTTTCTGGCACTGGGCATGCGTCACTATCTTGTTTTTGGCTTTTTTTATAAAAATTGCAACTGCGCAGGCGCAGCCAAGCAGCACGGGAGGAAGCAAACTGGCAGCGAGGTAAGTTAGAACCCACCCCTGCTTCAATCTCATAAAATCATTTTGCTGGCTTCTATTAATTAAATAAGGAAAGAGTCCCAGATGTCTATCAAAAGGTTCTGATGGACATCAACATAGGAGTGAATATGGAGATGGGCAAAATGGGGTCCACATGTTCTATCCAAATACAATATGAGCCACCGTGGCACAGTGGTTAGAGTGCAGTACTGCAGGCTACTTCTGCTGACCTGCCAGCTGCCTGCAATTTGGCAGTTCAAATCTCACCAGGCTCAAGGTTGACTCAGCCTTCCATCCATCGAGGTGGGTAAAATGAGGACTCAGATTGTTGGGGGCAATATGCTGACTCTGTAAACTGCTTAGAGAGAGCTGTAAAAGCACTATGAAGTGGTATATAAGTCTGAGTGCTAAGTGCTATTGCTATCAGACATAGAACATGTGGACCCCATTTTATCTGCAAATATTCTATTTTACAGATAACAAATCCAGGAGTAATAGAGTTATGTAACAATTCATATCTTAAGGTGACCCAAGACGAAGATTGAATTTTATATATTCTTTTAAAATAAGCCGATATATCTTTCTTTAACTCTTGGAAAATGCAACCAAGTAGAAGTCATAAGCCATAGTCTGAATACAGAAGAGAACCAGGGTAATACAGTGGTTCAGGTGCTGGATGAGGAGCAAGGAAACCCAGGTTCAAGGCACAGAAGCCAGCTGAGGGACCTTGGGCCGGTCACACCTTCCAAGTTCAAATCAGCAACATCCTGCAACAAACTGAAGGAAGAACAAAATTCCTCTTTGCAATGAATAGTTTTGCTAGTTGAATTGCAGTGAACGCAGAGCCCCCGCAGCCCCCTGCAACCAGGTGGTACAAATGCTACGGTATGAACAACAACAGCTAAGATTAGGGTTCCCCAAACTCTTCAGCATATTGAGCTATTCATGATGTTTCAGATTGTTCACCAATCCTCAAACATTTATTATATGAAAACAATTCAATACTACTTTTAACTAGTAGAACTGTGAATACCAGCAAGAACAAGAAGAATGGCTAGTCCCATCAACTCTTGGTGGTCAATATTGACCACTTTGGGCAACCCTGATCAAGATGGACAAATCTTTGGATCTGAGACCTCTTAGTAGGGAGAATGCAAAAGGCATTTTTATGTTCAGCCCTCGCCCACAGATGTGATTCAGATGATATTAACTTTTTCTGATTTTATGTGTGCAATGTAAACATATTCAATGCACATCTACCAAAAGTAATAAGACTGGAAAAAGTTCCACCAATTTTCTTTGTTGGGTTTTAAAAGTCTGTGCTGACCAATTGGCCCCCATCTTCACCCAAATCTTCAACAAATCACTAGAGATATGCCATGTTCCTTCTTGCTTCAAACGCTCCACTATCATCCCAGTGCTGAAGAAGCCCTCCATCAAGAAACTGAATGACTACAGACCAGCTGCTCTAACATCTGTAGTTATGAAAACCTTTGAAAGGCTAGTGATGTCCCACTTGAAAACCATCATGGATCCACTGTTAGACCCCTTGCAATTTGCATACCAAGCAAATAGATCGACAGATGATGCTGTTAATATGGCTCTGCACTACATCCTACAACATCTTGAATTTCCAAAGACCTACGCAAGGGTCCTCTTTGTAGACTTTACTTCAGCATTCAATACCATCATACCGGACATTCTTCTAACTAAACAATCAGCTAGCGGTACCTGAACACACTTGTAAGTGGATCACAAGCTTCCTAACAGACAGGAAGCAGCAGGTGAAGCTAGACAAAATCACATCAGATACCTGTACAATTAGCACAGCCCCCCCCCCAAGGCTCTGTACTCTCATCACTTCCCTCTATATACCAATGACTGCATCTCAAATGATCCATCTGTTAAACTACTGAAGTTTGCAGATGATACAACAGTGATTGGTCTCATTCGAGACAACGATGAAACCGCATACAGATGGGAGGTTGAACAACTAGCTGTGGTGCGACTGGAACAATCTGGAACTGGACACACTCAAAACCGTAGAAATGATGGTAGACTTTAGGAGAAACACTCCCATTCTACCACCTCTTGCAATACTAGACAACACAGTATCAACAGTAGAGACCTTCAAATTTCTAGGTTCTATCATACCTCAAGACCTAAAATGGTCACCTAACATCAAAAACGTCATCAAAAAAGCACAACAAAGAATGTTCTTTCTGTGCCAACTCAGAAAGCTCAAACTGCCCAAGGAGCTGCTGATACAGTTCTACAGAGGAATTATTGAGTCTGTCATCTGCACCTCTATAACTGTCTGGTTTAGTTCTGCAACCCAACAAGACAGACACAGACTTCAGAGGATAATCAGAACTGCAGAAAAAACAATTACTGCCAACCTGCCTTCCACTGAGGACCTGTATACTGCACGAGTCAAAAAGAGGGCCATGAAAATATTTACTGACCCCTCGCATCCTGGACATAAATTGTTTCAACTCCTACCCTCAAAACGACGCTATAGAGCACTGCACACCAAGACAACTAGACACAAGAACAGTTTTTTCCCGAATGCCATCACTCTGCTAAACAAATAATTCCCTCACCACTATCAAACTATTCACTAAGGCTGTATTACTATTACTATTAGTCTTCTCATCATTCCTATCACCCATTTCCTCCCACTTATTACTGTATGACTATAACTTGTTGCTTGTATCCTTACGATTTATATTAACATTGATTGTTTCCTGATTACTTATTTGTACCCTATGACTATCATTAAGTGTTGTACCTCATGATTCTTGACAAATGTATCTTTTCTTTTATGTACACTGAGAGCATATGCACCAAAGACAAATTCCTTGTGTGTCCAATCACACTTGGCCAATAAAGAATTCTATTCTATTCTATTCTATTCTATTCTATTCTATTCTATTCTATTCTATTCTATTCTATTCTATTCTATTCTATTCTATTCTATTCTATTCTGATTCGGATCTATTTTCAGTTTTTTGTTCATTTTACCAGTAAACTGCTTGGAGTTGATTAGTTGCTTTGCTTAAACTTCGTATCTTAGGTTTCATTTTGAGAATGCTATTCATTTCATGGCAGCCCTGACAATTCTGGATACTCTTTCATGTGTTGATTTCAATGCCATGCAGACTGGATTTCAACTTCCAGAATGCAACAGCTATGCAGAGTAAGGAATGTTGACCATTAAAATCCTCACATCGGAAGAGCTTGCAGCATAAGATTCATCCTGTTTCACACAGTGACAAAGCAAATGCCTCTTGGAAGCCCATATGCAATTTAGAAGGGCAACAATTGCTACCCTACCCATGGAAAAATCATACAAGGGTACAGAAGTGGTCCACTCTCCTATTCATGGGAATTGTAGGAGAAGCACTGCCAGAACCTGGGGGTGGAGTCAAGAGAGGAATCAGCTTGGAGTGATTATGTTCTCACAAACAGTCTATACCACGGGTGTCAAACTCAAGGTCCGGGGGCTGGATTCGGCCCATGGGGTACTTAGATGTGACCCGCAGGGCCACCCTGGAAACAGCAAAGGACCGGCCTGCGGTGCCTCTGCCAGCAAAAATGGAGCTCAGGAGGGCCATGTGCAGCCCTCCCAAGCTCCATTTTCATTGGCAGAGGGTTGTAGGAGGGCATTGTAGCCAAAAACAGAGCTCTGGAGGGCTGGAGGTGGCCCTCCTGAGCTCCATTTTTGCTGGCAGAGGGTTGCAAGGAAGCCGTCGCAGCGAAAAACGGAGCTCGGGAGCCCATTTTCGCTGACAGAGCGCTCAAGCCATCCCAGATGCCCCTGACATGAGTGATGTCGAGCTGGCCATGCCCACCCTGGCCATGCCCCCCCCCCAAGGCCAAACACAATCCTGATGCAGTCCTCAATGAAATTGAGTTTGACACCCCTGGTCTAAACCCAACCCCTCTCAAATTATTTAATTCTTATCAATTGCCAATTTAGTGCTGTTAGTTGACTAGATTCTTGTGTATAAACATGAGCAATAAATCAACTTAACTGTAACTTAACCTGTGGTCCTGATTCTTTGTGTCTAATAGGAATCAGTGAATGACATGAAAATCAGTTTTAAAGGGACTGAGACATTTCTTTCCTTGCTTCCTTCCTTCCTTCCTTCCTTCCTTGCTTCCTTCCTTCCTTCCTTCCTCAGCCCCAATTGACGATCCATTCTTCAATTACACATTCAACATTTTATAAGAATGCATTTTTGTTTGTTTGTTTGTTTGTTTGTTTGTTTGTTTGTTTGTTTATTAATTTGCTGCCCAATGACTAATACCGAGACATTATTTTTAGATCATCATGACATCACATTATCACCATTATTCAGCAAAGAGGTGAGTTAGCCTTTCAATAGGTTTTCTAGGTGTGTGATGAAAATCAAGCCTCATCCTTTTGTGTGCCATTAAATCCTTAGCATTCAAACCAATTGTTGAGAGGGGGGTTCACACCTGCTCCCACAAAAATGTCCCTTCCTCTTAACCTACTGGGCTAGAGCAACAGATTTCAGATACAGAGAGGCAAAACATTTTAAGTGGTGGAAGTATCCATTCTCTAACCAAACCACCATAGTGAGCTAAGCATTCTACTCAGAAGGCCAAGGCAAAAAATTTAAGATGGAAACCACGATAGCCCTCCAATCACAGTCGTTTACTGAACTGTAAAGACCAATTCTGCAGCAAAGATAACAAATCAGAAATTGGAGTTAAGAAAATATAAAAGAGCAAATTGGTTTCAGCTTTTTATGTTTCCTCCCTAGCTGGGATAATAGGTAAGGAGATGACATCTTTCTTAAGTACTGAAAATCTGTGACAAAAGACAGCAGTCTTTAATCAAGTATCAAATCTCTCTCTCTCTCTCTCTCTCTCTCTCTCTCTCTCTCTCTCTCTCTCTCTCTCTCTCTCTCTCTCTCTCTCTCTCTCTCTCTCTCTCTCTCTCTCTCTCTCTTCTTCATTCAATCAAAGACCCTCTCTAGCTCTCTGTCAGCCCCTTCCTCCAAGCCCACCCCACTCCTCAAACATTGCTCTGCTTTTAAGAATGCAGTTTGCACTTCATAGAGTATAACTCCTTCTCAAAAGACCTGGGTTTGCACATTTGCCGGTCATTTGATGCATAATATAGTTTAAAAATGATTACCTGTGTGTTATAAAACAGTAGCTTTTTCTGTTCTTAGCAATGGAGGCAGGTTGACCCTGTCAATATCAATTTGTGAATGATTTTATGAAATGCCCTTTGTAGTAGGTGTAGGTGTAGGCTGTTGAGGTGTATGAGGAAGTTGTCCAGATTTTCATAATCTGGCCACACGGGAAAGAAAAACTGGACAACTTCCTCATACACCTCAACAGCCTACACCCCAAAATACAGTTCACCATGGAAACAGAAGCTAACAACCAACTTCCCTTCCTGGATGTCTTAGTCTACAAGAAATCCAATGGCTCCCTAGGACACACCATCCACCAGAAGAAAACCCACACTAACCGCTATCTGCATGCACTCTCACATCACCACCCAGCACAGATCAACTCCGTAGCCAAGACACTCATCTCCAGAACAAAACGCCTAGCTGACGAACAACACCTAAAAACCGAACTAAATACTCTCACTAATGTACTAGCATCCAATGGATTCCAAAGAAAGAAGATCACCAACCTAATCCAAAAAGAAACCCCCACTAAAATCCAAGACAGAGAACAAAAAAACGGCAAAGCCCTCCTCCCATACATAAAAGGCACCACAGACAGAATCAGCAAGATCCTCCACAAACACAACATCAAGACAGCATTCTGCACAAACCGAAAAATATCCACCATCCTAAGAAACCCCAAAGACAAAATTGAGTTAGAAAATCAAGGAGTATATGAAATTCCATGCACCGCCTGCCCCACCACATACATTGGACAAACCAACAGAAGAATAAGTGCACGCATTGAAGAACACAAGAACACAGTCAAAAAAGAGGAACCAACTTCTTCCCTGGTCCAACATTTCAAAGCCACAGGACATGAAATCGACTTTAAAAAGACCAGAACTATCGCCAAAACTGAACACTTTAACAACAGAATAATCAGAGAAGCCATCGAGATAGAAAAACGCCCACACAGCATGAATAAACGAGATGACACCTCCCGCCTACCAGCCATTTGGAAACCCGCCCTTATTGACAAACAAGTCTCTAACACAAAGAAGGACACCAGACCCACACTCACGAAAACCACACAGGATGTCACCACCACACATCCACGCAATAAGCAAACCCAAACCCACACCAATGAGGCACGACCACAAACCAGAAGCCATACTACAGCTGCATCATCAGCCACTTTAAACCCCTCCAATCCATACAGGAAGCAAACTGACACCCTCCATGAAGATGTGGCAGGACCAAGAACCAGAAGCCAAACAGCAGCAATGCAGCTCACCAGCTCTAATGCCCCTGCAAGTCAGACTAACCTAAGAACACCCCCAGCCAATCAGAGCACAGCTAACCCCCCAGCCAATCAGAGCACAGCCAAGCCCCCAACCAACCAGAACACACCTCCAACCAATCAGAACACAGCCAAGCTCCCATCCTATCAGTTCAAACCTCCACTGGCAGTTAAAAGGAAGAAACAGCAGCAATCTCACATTGCTCCTAGAAGCAGGAAGCAGAAGACACCAGCATGAAGATGATGAATGAGACTTCATCGAAACGTTGCGAAGACACTTCCAATTTCACGCGGGAGAAAACCCGAATACCCAAAGACATATATATATATATATATATATATATATATATATAGCAGTATTTTTCAACATTAAGCAAAAAGATCAAGAATACAGGGGCATAACTTCAAACTAACAGGAGGGAAGTTCAAAAGTCATGGTGGAAAGTATTACTTCACAGAAAGATTAGTGGAAGCTTGGAACCAACTTCCAGCTGAGGTAGTGGCTCGGTAGCTGAATTTAAACATACTTGGGATAAACAAATGTCTATCATCTGGTGGCACAGAGCCATGGTGATACAGTGATTAGAATGCATTATTGCAGGCTAATTCTGCCGACTGACAGGAGTTTTATTCTGTCCAGCTCAAGGTTGATTCAGCCTTCCATCCTTCTGAGGTTCATAAAATGAGGACCCAGATTTTGTAGGGCAATATGCTGACTCTGTAAACCATTGTATATGCAGTACAATGCAGTGAGCCATGTGCAGATCTGTATATTGGGGAAACGAAACAACCACTTCATAAGCGCATGGCACAACATAGGAGAACAAACACATCAGGACTAGATTCAGCAGTCCATCTGCATTTAAAACACAAAGGCCACTCTTTTGAAGACAGCAAAGTCCACATTTTGGGCAGAGAGGACCACTGGTTTGAAAGAGGAGTCAAAGAGGTCATCTAGGTCAAAATTGAACAGCCCTCTCTCAACTGAGGGCGAGGGATATGACATCATCTATCTCCAGTCTACAACACAGTCCATCAATAGTTCCAAGAAGGCTCCACACCAATTTGCATCACTCAGGTGACCCTGATGACACAGATAAACCTCCAGGTGACCTTAACAACCCACTAAAAGAATGCAAATGACCAGCTTTCTGCAAGGAGTATAAATCCTTCCATTCCCTACCATCCAGTCAGAGCTGAAGAAGCTTCTTGGATGATTTAGATTTATTATTAGAATTGGAAGGGACCTTGTAGGTCATATAGTCCAACCCCCCGCTCAAGGAGGAGTTCCTACACCATTTGAGACAGATGGCAGTCCAGTCTCCCCTTGAAGGTCGCAAGTGTTGGGGCTCTCACAACCTCCGCTGGCAAGCTGTTCCACTGGTTGATCGCTCTCACCGTCAGAGAGTTTCTCCTCACTTCCAGATTGAATCTCTCCTTGGTCAGCTTCCATCCGTTATTCCTTGTTTGACTTTCTGGTGCCATAGAGAACAGCCTGACCCCCTCCTCTCTGTGGCATCCCCTCAAGTATTGGAACACTGCTATCATGTCACCCCTGGTCCTTCTCTTCGCCAGACTGTCCAAGCTCAGTTCCTGCAACCGGTCTTTGTATGTTTTATTTTCCAGACCCTTTATCATCCTGGTTGCTCTCTTCTGCACTTTCTCTAGGGTTTCAATGTTGTTTTTGTAGTGAGAAGCAAAATGTCTTCAAAGAAAAACCAGAAAGTCCAGTTGCCTCTTGAAAAAGCACCTGGATGACTGAGAATCTACACAGAGGGGACTGTAAAGCACAATGAAGTGGTATATCAGTCTAAGTCAGTGTTTCTCAACCTTGACAGCTTGAAGATGTATGGACTTCAACTCCCAGAATTCCCCAGCCAGCTGGGCTGGCTGGGGAATTCTGGGAGTTGAAGTCCATACATCTTCAAGCTACCAAGGTTGAGAAACACCGGTCTAAGTGCTATTGCTATCTGACTAAATTTTTTTTAAAAATTAAAAATATAAAAAATGGGGCCAGGCTTGATGGATTACTAGGTCTTTTTCTGCCACCAGTTTTCTGTTTCTACTGCAAAAATATCTATGGTGTACAGGAAATTTTATGCTTTCTTGCTGCCTTCAGTCAACCAGCCCCATTGTAACATATGTTGCCAGGTTGTGCATAGCACATAAGATTTTAAGATCTTATGTGCAATTGCTATTAAAATCTTATGTGCAATTACTATTATCAGATCAGTAGAAAGTATGAAACGGGCCAAATTTGTTATGATGTATGTAAAAGGAGGCAAACTTTAACTGCCCACTCATAATCCATCACCAACCACAATATTTTATTCTGTCTGTCTTTTATTTTTGTTTTATTACTATTATTGTTGTTTTTAATGCTTTTGTTTGTGGTGCTATGGTCCGTGACCATAATAAAAATTGATTGAGTGACTTAAAATCCATCAAATGACCTGTGCCATAAATCAACTTTAATGGTCATCTTATTGTGATATATTTAGTTTGCCATATTTTTTGTATGTCTTCACTGGTACTACATCCACTTTTAGATTTTTGTTGTTATATTTTCTACCTTTTTATATGTAATTTGTTATTCTGATATAGTGTATCTTTTATGCTTCTTCATTTTTTTTGTATCCCATCCTCTTTATGCTGGCCTTTGGCCATAATGGTTTGATTTGACTTTCATGTGAGATGACTCACTGTTAATCTATAAGCTTTTGCCTCCAAGAAAGAGTCACACTTCCAGATTCTCCCCAAAATACAGTTTTTTGCTAACAAGATCTCCCTGCTTGAATTTTTCCCATCAGATGTCTAGCTTTTAGCTTTTTTTCCCTTTTCTAGCCCAAAGAATTTCAGATCTGGAGATTGAAGAGGTACTGGATGAGTGCTTTTTCCCACCAAGAAATAGGAATACAATGGTCAGCATCTTTGATGAGTGAGAAAGCATAGTAAATTAGCAGCTGACTGGCATTTTTTGAATAGAATGGTATACACATATTGGTAATTGATAAATATTCTTATTTTGAGAATTCTGGGCCCTGTCTCAGATACAATCCTCATCAGAAAAACATACTCTAGTAAGGTTTTAGAAAGCATGTGATACTTGGGTAAGATTTTGATTTTATGAACGATCCAAAAGCTTTTCTGGCTTTCAGATTAGAATATTTGAAAAAAGCCCATTTGGGGCATATACGCATTCAGACAATATTTCTTAATCTTGGCCAGTTTAACATGCTGGCTGGGGGATTCTGGGAGTTGAAGTCCACAAAGCTTAACGTTGCCAAAGTTGAGAAACCCTGCAATTAAGAATTTATTCAGATTCTCATTTTCCAATCTTATGGTTGGAAAATTCATAAAAGAACTGGAAAATACATAAAAGGTACTGCCAACCTGGCTTCCATTGAGGACCTGTATACTGCACGAGTCAAAAAGAGGGTCGTGAAAATATTTACGGACCCCTCCCATCCTGGACATAAATTGCTTCAACTCCTACCCTCAAAACGTCGCTATAGAGCACTGCACACCAAGACAACTAGACACAAGAACAGTGTTTTCCAGAACACCATCACTCTGCTAAACAAATAATTCCCTCACCATTGTCAAACTATTCACTAAGGCTGCATTACTATTACTATTAGCCTCCTCATTGTTCCTATCACCCATCTCCTCCCACTTATAACTTGTTGCTTGTATCCTTACGATTTATATCAACATTGATTGCTTCCTGATTGCTTATTTGTACCCTATGACAATCATTAAGTGTTGTACCTCATGATTCTTGACAAATGTATCTTTTCTGTTATGTACACTGAGTGCATATGCACCAAAGACAAATTCCTTGTGTGTCCAATCACACTTGGCCAATAAAGAATTCTATTCTGTTCTATTCTGTTCAGTTCTGTTCTGTTCAGTTCTGTTCTGTTCTGTTCTGTTCTGTTCTATTCTATTCTATTATGTTTGATTCACCTTTTTTCAGATTGGCGTGCAAATTCAAGAAGAAACTGCAGGTTCTTTTGCAAATTTCAAGACTGCAATTTTTTGGCGGGGTAAAACAACTGCATTTTTTCTTTAAATTATGGACATTTTTATAGCTTCAGTTACACTGCTGAATTCTGAAGAGTATAGAGCTGCACGGAAATTTATTCTACTTGACCTGATAACTAATAACTATATAAAAAGAAGGGGGATCTGGGCACATATTACCACATGTAGTAAACATGTCCAAAAGCAAAAAAAAATTGGACAAAAATACGTACATGGTTGGAAAAAATGTTAAGGCAGCATATAGACTACAAACCAGAATTATTTTTGTTAGGCATAATACCAGAAAAATATGATAAAGGGAATGTATATTTAATATTACATGTTTTGACAGCAGCAAGAATTGTATTTGCGCAATACTGGAAAAACGAGGAAACACCTACAGAAGAAGAGATAATTTAAAAAATATTATGCTGTGCAGAAATGAAGATAAAAAGAAAAAGAAGACACAGAATATTTTCAAAATTGGGACTCGTTTTATCAATGGTTGGATAACAGAGGTAGAAATTAGGAGTTTAATATTGTTATATAAACAAATTGACCCAGTAAGTACACTGTTCACTAAGTATTTATTGTATACAAAGATAAAATATGTTTTAAAAAAAATTTAAAAAAAGAAGAAGGGGGGGGAATTTCTCCTCTCTCTCTGTTCCTCTTCCCTGTTTTAAGTTACAGTCATATTGACTCCATTTACATTCTATCCAATGGTGGGTTGCTGCCGGTTCGGACTGGTTCTTTAGAACCGGTAGCGGAAATTTGCCACTGCGCACCAAACCAGCAGCAATGACCGGCAGTCCACGCTCCCAAACCGGTCCTCCGGTCACCATGGCTTGCAAAACAACCCCTCTGCTCATGCGCAAAGGCTTCTGCGCATGCACAGAGGGTCATTTCCGTGAAGTGACATAGGCGCGTGTGCTTGCTTTGCTCGTGAGCATGCGCAAAACACGCACTTCCGTCGCAATGTGAACCGGTATGGAAGTTAAGTGGAGCCCACCCCTGATTCTATCAGGGCTATATGCAAAAAAAAAAAAAGAGAGAGGATGTGAGTGCATGACCAAAGCCACTCTTTTGACTTTTTGATCCCTGGTGCAGATGTCCCTAACATACCAAGCTTACCTTTGTTATTGAATCAATCCATTTGGAGTTGCACTCAACCATTTATCAGCTACACCAGTTGGATTCACACAACCCAAGCACCTTAGTCAAATTAAGCACTAATCATGCTTAATAGCCTGAGCAAATGCATCAATTATAATGGAGCCTTATCTGACCTTGTTAAGGAGAGTAAATCTCCATAGAGGCGATGTTGATCTTTCTCTCGGAACTCAGACATTTAGAAATAAAGCCGAAGTTAAAAGTCTAATAGAAAATATTTATTTCGGTACAAAAACAATAAATTCTGAATAGTTACATTCTTGCTAATTAAATGCGACCGTTCCGGTCAGAGCCAAACCACAAGAGAATAATGGAGACTCAGGAATGCACACATGCGCAGAAGATCGCATCACGTATCCTGCTTGTATTGGAATGTACCATAATATTAGGATAGGGGTGCATCACCCTGCATAGACATACAACTGACAATATTCACTACGTGACAGACCTGGTTTAGCAATCTAGCATAAACCCAGGCATTATTATTTTATTTATCTTCTGTCAGCCGGGATAGCATTTTAACTCTTAATAGGTTCACCACATCGGCATCGAGGACAAAGAACCATTTGCTACAGGAGTCTCAGAAGATGACCCTTTGATTCCTGCCGCTTTTGTGTATGAGCTCTTTTCTTTCCATCTGGCAAGTCATTTCAGCCTTCATCATTTCGCTTCCCTTGAGTTCCTCAGAAGAGCCATTCAGACAATGAAAACTGATGATAATGCCAAGAGTTACATGCAAATCCAACTTTGGCTTCTCCTGTACATATAACGTATTTGCTTCGTTACTTCGTTGACCCATATGGCTTCGTTTCTCTTCCTGGGATTCAATTTAGATGACAAGCGAGAGTTAAGTCAATAATCTGGAAGCAAGGATGTAGAGATCAAGTTGTGGGTATGAAAGTCCCATATATTTGGAAGACACCAAAAGGTTGAAGAAGGCTGCTATACTCTAGGTTCAAAATTATTGGGTTTCCAACAACATCCATACTTAAATATTTCTTTTCCTGGAGGAAAAGCAAATTGGTTTTACCTAGAGGAATGAGCAGCCCTTCAAAACTTGGATCTGAGATATCCTTTTGATGGGATTAGTCCATGAAGTATCATTCTTTTGAAATAGCATACCCTTCTACACCTGCTGAGCCTTTCTATCCACTTCTCCAACTTCAGAGGAGCTATTCTTTCTCTCGTGTGATATAGAGAAAAGGTGAAAATTATTTCTGACTCATCTCCTCGATGTAGACCCCTAAGGTTATATTCTAAACTGTCTATGTTATGGAGTCCTTGAAAAATTCTATTTGGAGTTGTCAGGATGGATTAATGACAGCTTCTTCCATTATGCTACATTTAAGTGCAGAAAAATATGACTGGGAGGTAAACCAACCTGTGATGAATGGTGTGGTTGAGGTTTTCATTTTGACTGCACAACGCTGGGCTCTAATAAATTTATCATGCTTCAGTATATTATCAGACAAGTGGGATATTTTACTCTGTATACAAAATGATGCTGGCCTCCTTATGGCCTCATAAATTAAATCCCGTTTGAGTTTCTCAGGTAACAAAATAATATTATGCCTCATGATCAATCAGAAGGGACTGTAGAAGGAGCGGGAAAATTGGTACAAGGTAGTTTTGTTTCTAAAAATCAACCTGAGAAGGGTTTAAGAGATATGTCTTACTTTTTCATACTTCTGCTTCTGGGAGGTCCTTTGTGCTCTCTGAACTCAGTTGCTGCTTGTAGACATTTCACTACCCAGCTAGGTAACATTGTCAGTGGGAGTGAGTGTGGGTTTTCTCTCTTTTATATACAGTAGCTTGTCCTGCCAGTGTTGGTGGGAATGTGGTTTTCTCTTTGGTAGTTCCTTCATTGAGATATTGTTTTCTACGTGATTGTTTGTCTGATATTAATCCCAGTTTATTTGGGTGCTGCTGGAAAGGATAGGTTCCAATCTTTTTTTCCCCTTCTTAGCTTTTTATTGTCTCTTTGAATGGTGTGTAAATGTGGCATTTTTCTATGTGTCTATTGATGGCTGATTTATGATGGTTCTCTTCTGCTTCTTCTCTTTAGTATTTAACGAGTGTCACGTTGTGTGTTGTCTATCTTAGACTGGTTCCCCAATTTTGGAAACTGGGTATCTTTAGGGTATGTCAAAATCTGCCCTCCACTTTTCTAAAGCTTTTCTTCCTTTTTGAAAAGGGTTTCTTTCTTTTCCCCTCCCTCCCCCAACCCTTTATTTTCGAGATGCTTTTTAACACCTCGGTGCTTTGCTGGGCTGATTTAATTCACTTTATCAGGGCATGGAGCAGTGGTGGGTTCCTACCAGTGCGGTCCACTCTATAGCACCGGTAGCAGCCTGCTGGTGATGTCACAGTGCCGGTGCGGTCAGTTGATGGTGCCTGGGCGCCGCCATTTTTTTTAAAAAAAAATTTTACATTAAAAAAAATTTCTTCTGCGCATGCCCAGAAGCTGAGCTTCCGGCACTGCGCATGCGCTGCCTTCCTACCCCACAGTGAGTCCAAGCAGGGGAGGATGGCTGAGGGAGCGCGTGAGACGCTGAAAGAATGGGCGACAGGAGCTATCTCCATTCCCCTCCCTTCAGCAGTCCAAGAAGTCACGAACACGCAGTGATGATCATAGGCATTTTCACACATTTGAGGCTTCTTGAGCTGCTGAGGGGAGGGGGAACGGGCGGCAGGAGCCTAGGATCATCAAATGGGGAGAAGCATTCAGGCCGGACGGAGCCTCCTAGAAGAACTGCTGCCGCAGTCTTGCTGCTCCCGCTGCGGGGGCCTGTGTTGCGGGTGACCAATGCCCCCCCGCTTCTCCAGCCGCTGCCAAGCTCCCGAGGCCCACGCCCACACGGTCACAGGGCTGGCAAGCCACACCCACAAAAAAAGCCACGCCCACAGAGTGGTAGTAAAAAAATTAGGAACCCGCCCCTGGCATGGAGGTTTAGAGGTTTATTGTATTTCTGCTTCTACCTGAGTCTCTGAACCCACTGAGATGCCAACCACAAACAGTTGATGAGTCAACAAAACAAGCCATGAGCTTCCATGTTCTCAAGTGAAATTATCAAGGGGTTGCAATATTTTGCATGCTGAACCCTCATTTTTTTTCCAGCCCTGACTCATTCAGCCCATTTGCGGGGGGGAGGGGTGATTCTGGAATTCTCATAATTTGCTGAATTTCCAGCTCAGAGTTTGCTGTAGTAGAAGTAGAAGAACTGGAGAGGGAAATAAAGGAGCAAATCTAGATGTCCTAGTGCAGGGGTGTCAAACTGGATTTCTTTAAGGGCCAGATCAGCATTGTAGTTCTCCTCCACAGGCCGGCTGGGCGGTGGGGGAGACGGAACGGACACCTCCTGCAGCACCCTGCTGGCCAAAACAGGGCATGGGGGGCTGCATGCAGCCCCACTGTGCTCCGTTTTTGGCCTGGACGGCCTCCTGCAAACTTTGCTGGCCAAAATGGGGCATGGGAGGCCATGTGTGGGGCCCCCCATGTCCCATTTTGGCTGTTAGAGACACTGCGGGCCAGTCCTTTGCTATTTCCAGGTGGCCCCATGGGCCAGCTTTAAGCACCCTTGAGTTAGACACCCCTGTCCTAGTGGACCACCACTTAAGTGTGAGCTAGCATTGTGATGCAGCTGCCAAAAAAGCCAATGCAGTCCTGTACTTCGTCAACAGAGGGATAGCATCAAGACAATGAGAAGTGGTAGTATTGCTTTACACTGCACTAGAATTGGAATCTTGCATCCAGTTCTGGTCACCACAATGTAAAAAAGATGCTGAGATCCTAGAAAGGGTTAAGAGAAAAACAACGAAGATGATAAGTGGTCTGGAGGCTAAATTGCATGATCAACAGTTAATGGAATTAGGTATACTTAGTCTAATGAAGAGAAGGTTTAAGGATGACATAATAGCTCTCTTCCGATATTTGAGGGGTTGTCACAGAGAAGAGAGGGTTGATTTATTCTCCAAAGCATCTGAGGGCAAAACAAAAAGCAATGGGTAGAAGCTTGTTAAAGACAGATCCAATCTGCAACTAAGAAGAAATTTCCTGACAAGAAGAACATTGAATAATCAATGGAACAGTTTGCCTCCTGGAGTTGTGGGTGCTCCATCACTGGAAGTTTCAAGAAAAGATCGGACATTGTCTGTAATGGTATAAGGACTCTTGCCTTAGGTAGGAAATTGGACCAGAAGACAGCCAAGGTCAACATTTTCCAACTTTAAAACGAGAAAAAAGAAAAAAACACAACAATGTAACACAATTTTACAGCTTTCCGTATCAGCATGTATGTTCTGCTTTTGTAATTCACTATTCTACATTTGCCTTCCCATAGGTTATAACAATTGTAATAATATAATACTGATTATAACAATACTGGTTATACATCTATACATTGCATTTGTATTATAATCAATAATTTAATTATCCTTTTTTTCTTATTTTGGCATCTGTTCTCTAGCCACTTATACGTTCTACTCCAAATTTTATAATAGTCCGATTCTTCTCTTTCTTTTAACTCCATGGTCATCCTATCCATTTCTGCCCACTCAAGTATCTTCCTAATTACCATTTCATCTGAGGGAGTATTTGTCTGTTTCCACTTTTGTGCGAAGGCAATCCTTGCAGCAGTTAGTATTTGTAGTATTCAGTGGTGGGTTCCTACCGGTGCGGTCCACTCTATAGCACCGGTAGCAGCCCGCTGGTGACGTCACAGTACCGGTGCAGTTGGTTGCCAGTGCCTGGGCACCGCCATTTTTTAAAAAAATTTAATTTTTTTTAAAAATAATTTTCTCTGCGCATGCCCAGAAGCCAAGCTTCCGGCACTGCGCATGCACTGCTTTCCTACCCCACAGTGAGTCCAAGCAGGGGAGGATGGCTGAGGGAGTGCGTGAGACGCTGAAAGAACGGGCGGCAGGAGCTATCTCCATTCCCCTCCCTTCAGCAGTCCGAGAAGCCACAAACACGTGGTGATGATCCTAGGCATTTTCACACGTTTGAGGCTTCTCAAGCTGCTGAGGGGAGGGGGAATGGGCGGCAGGACCTATCTCAGTTCCCCTCCCTTCAGCAGTCCGAGAAGCCTCAAACGTGCGAAAATGCCTAGGATCATCACCCGGTCACATGGCCAGCAAGCCACGCCCACCCAGTCACATGGCTGGCAAGCCACACCCACAAAATAAGCCACGCCCACAGAGTGGTAGCAAAAAAATTAGGAACCCGCCCCTGGTAGTATTATGTATTGAAAATGTTGGAAAATGTTTAATAAAAACTATTTAAAAAAGAAGAAGGAAAAAGACAGCCAAGGTCCCTTCCAGCCATGTGATTCTATGATTCTAAATTGGAAATTGGACACTGAGAAATGATATACTGATTGTCTGGCAAACTCAGAACTTAATTTTTGATTACGTTGGCTGTTCAGTGATGAGGTTAAAGTACTCCATCAAAGCTCTGGACATTTGCTAAATGAATTTGGGGTCTACAGATGGTGAGGTGAAGTGGGGAAAAAATGCAAGTTGCTTTTAATGAATTTGGAGGTAATTTGCAGATGGAAGAGATGGCATTATGAAAGAGCTGTTCTTCATGATATACTTTTTGGGGGACTCAGTTGATATCCAGAAATCCAGTGAGAATACTAAGGAGAAGATATGGAGAGTTTTAAAAAATTGGACAGTCCTACAAATCTCCTGATCATTTTACAAGTGAAATGTCATTTTGCCCTTTCTAATCTTTCATTAAACTTTAAAATATGTATTTTCAATTGTCTGATTCCATAGTCTGATTCCATAGTCTGATTCCATTGTCCTGGAAACCAAAACACTGTCACAATGTGAATATTGCCAGTTGTGCATCTCTATGTTTTCTACTGTTTTCTTGTATTTATGGTCAAGCAGACGTATGATATATTCTACTACGCATGTCTGCATTCCAGAGGTTTCCTCCTTTCCTTTTCTCTTCACCATTTCTACCAAGGTAGAAGTGATTTATTCCTTAGCCGATAAGATGTAGTCTAATAAGAATTCTTTTTATTACTTTTCTACTGAAATAAACATTTTGTTAATTAGATTTGAATCTCGGTTTTATTTTCTAAGTAAGAATGTTTTTCATAGATCCATCGACCTCCGGAGGATTTATTCCTCTCCACTAACAAACACAGCCCAGGATTCTTAAATGTTGTCTTCAAGTGCTTTTGATGAAGAGTCAGTTGTCCTTTTTCTGAGTCACCTTTGAAGGAATCCATTCTGTTTACTGAAGAAAATCTATGTGAATCATAATACATTGAGTAGCAAATGTATTGTGCTTTGAACTCTGGATTAGTCAAATCTGTTTCAATCTCTGTTCATCCTAGTTTCAGCTCTTACATTTTCCAGGTTATGTTAGTGACTGCTGTGCACCAGGAGATGATCAAAAGAAGCAGAAGCATACTGACTCCTCATTGACTTTTCGTTCCATCAGCCATGATGGTCTTCTGGATCAGTTGTCAAGTATGGGTGTGATAGAAATTTTGCTCCTTCCCAAAAGTCTAATTTCAGAAATGCTAAAAAGGGTTATTTCTTTGGCCTCCTGGTACTGGAAGCTGCAATTAGCCAGTAGGAGAGTAAATCCTAACTTATAGGGTCACTGTAAACTTAGCTATGTGCCCAGGGGTGAGCTTCAAAAATTTTAGCAAGGGGTTCTCTGTCCAGTTGCTGGGTGGGAATAGCCATAGTGGGCATGGCCTAGTCGGCCTCTTGCACCATGGCAGGGGGGCATTTTTGCCCTCCCTGGGCTTTCCTCGAACCTCTGGGAGGACAAGCCTCGCCAGGCTCCAAAGGCCCTCTTCCCAAACTTCCGGTAGGCCTGTTTTTCGCCCTCTCCGAGCCTCCACGCATGCCCTTACCTGCATCCAAAACGGGCTGCGTGGGGACTCCTGGGAGGAGTGGAGCAGGGTGGGTGGGGCCAGCCAGGAGTAGGATTTGGGGATTCTCTGAACTGCACAGAATCTTAGCTAGAGGTTCTCCCGAACCCCTGCGAACCCCCAGCAGCCCACCCCGGTATGTTAAGGTGACCAGACGTCCCACTTTTGGCGGGACAGACACGCTTTTCAAGCGTGTGTCCCGCATCCTGCATTCTTTCCAAAAAGTCATGCTTTTTGGAAAGAATGCCCGGACGTCTGGTCACCTTACTTTAGAAGAAGGGGAGTGGAGAAACGAAGAGCTAAGGTAGAACAAGAAAGGGCGTAGCGCAGCAGGAGATGGGAGGGGGACTGAGGCGGGGTCTGGGCAGGTGTTCGAAGCATGAGTGTGCCTTCTCCCCCCCGCCCCCCAACCACCCTCGGATCCATGTGACGCTATGAATGAGTCTGGGGAGGGGGCTGGGCAAAGCGCTGCATTCCTGAACAGCAGAAAGCGAGCAAGCGAGCGAGCGAGCAGGAGGAGGGGGCGGGGTGGGCGAGCGAGCGATTGAGTGGAGAGGCTTCTTCCCGGGCTGGGAGGGGAGGTGGGCTTGGAGGGAGGGAGCGGCTGGCAGCAGCGCAGCCCTCGGAGACTGAGCTGCTCGTCCATAACTAAGGGGCGCCGCCATGGAAGCCTGACGCGCGCCCCCCCACCTCCTTTAGCGCGGCTGCGCCTCCGCCCTTTCTTTCCCAGAGGAAATCACTGGACCTCCGCTCCCTCCCCGCCCACCTGCCTCCTTAAAGGACCGCAAGGACACCATCGGGCGAAGAGAGAAGGGGGTGGATAAAGGGCAGGGGGGACCAGCCGGTGGGTCCCCCTGAGAAGAACATGTGCTGAGCGGCTTCTATACGTGGCAGGTAATGGGGCTTGGGTATCCTCGGGGATCGCGAAACACAGGCGGAGTATTTCTACCAGCCAGCCAGCCCAAGCCACTGCCGGCTCCCGAAGGGGAGGCGGGAGGCGAGGAAAGGCCTCCTGCCTCCCCCCCACCCACCTGGACGCTGACATTTGCTTTCTTTTGCTTTCTGCGCATGCGCAGCGTTCTGCGCATGCGCAGAGGGCAAAACTCAAATGGCGGCATCCAGGCGGGCCCACCCCCCGTCAATGGTGTCCCGCTTAGAAAAAAAAATCTGGTCACTTTACGGTATGTGCCTAAAGCATCGTATAAATTACATTTATGTGATAGAAGCGCAATGTGCAATGTTCAATTTGGTCAGAAGGTAACTCCAAAGCAGTTGGATTAAGATGGTTAAGATGCTGGCTTAGAAACCAAGAGTCTGTATTAGGAGTCTTAGGCATGAAAGCCGGCTGGGTGACTTTTGGCCCAGTTCCCTCTCTGCCAGCCCAACTTACCTCACAGGACTATTGTGATGGGGTAAATAGGAGGAGGAACGAGTATTACCTATGTTTACTCTCTTGAGTTACTTATAAAGTATTATAAGTATTAGAAAGTATTAGAAACATTATATTATCATACAGTATTCTCGCTGTTCTAGGAAGTTGCAGAAAATTCTCAGAGACTCTTCTCATCCTGCTTACAATCTTTTTGAACTGTTGCCTTCTGGCAGAAGATACAGAACAATTAAAACTCGGACCACACGCTTTCTGAACAGTTTTTATCCCAGAGCTATAATTGCACTTAATAATGAATTGAAGGGTCACCATCAGTGAGTTGTTGGATAGTATTACTTGGTCTGTTGTGTGGATGTTTGGGTGGTTGAGGGTGGGGAATTCGTGGCGGGTGGGGCGTGTTTTTATGGATTGCTATGTGTGTTGGGACTGGTCTTGAAACGTTATGTGAATTTCGTTGTATGAATGTACTGTGAATACAGTATACGTACAATGACAATTTTTTATTATTATTATTATTATTGTTGTTGTTGTTGTTGTTGTTGTTGTTGTTATTATTATTATTATTATTATTATTATTATTATTATTATTATTATTATTATTATTATTATTATTATTATTATTATTATTATTATTATTATTATTATTATTATTATTATTATTATTATTATTATTATACAATTGTATCACAGCGGCCAGTTGTTTCGCCGGATTTGGCATTGATTACTAGTCGAGCCCCACCCAGGGGCCTAGGAAGTCGTAATGTATTTTCGAAGTATATGTGCGGAACCGAGCAGTGCGGCTTTCTGCATTTGACTGATGGTGATTTTGTCAATTTTGAGCTGTTTTAAATGTAATTCCAGTGCTTTTGGGATAACACCCAGTGTTCCAATTACCACTGGAATTACCACTGCTGGTTTGTGCCATAATCGTTGAATTTTGATTTTTAAGATCTGGTATTTTGCGATTTTTTCATCATCATCATCATCAATCATCATCATCATCATCATTATTATTATTGTTATTTAATAAAGGCAAGAAAAAATCTAATAATTTAATAAATAAGACAGTAGAGGATTCAAGGAACACAGAAATATATATTCAGAAATGTTGCCTCTGTGCTTTCTTATCTTTTATTCTCACATGTCCTGCCTTTATTAAACTGTACAGGTGACTAAACAAAAAAATTCTGGAGGCAAAATTGGAATTTCTTTGCTTCTCAAGCTTCTCTCCTTGTTGTTAAGAAGCACTGGAAATGTGTCATTGTTGCCTGACTGATAAATGATTATAGAAGCGAACATCGCTCAAGGACAGTGCAATCTGTTCAATTGACTAGCTATCCCTCCATGCTCTTTGGTATTAATGGGTGTGTGGAAAGTAATAGCTTAGACTTTCAGCAAGCATATTTTCAAAAGTGGGACAATTGGAGCATGAAAAATTAGCGCCGAATTATCTTCCATCAAACTGATATGTTCATTTGGGGAGAAATACTTCTTATTTACAAAACCCAGCCTCTGTTGACTCTAATTGTCAGAGGCATTTCAGTCCACGAGGTAGCTCTGCTGACACATGCAAACATAAGCCAATTATGCTCCTTTGAAAAATAAAGGGGCCGTGATGGTTTTAGTGAAAGATTTCTGTGGTATCTAGTGCATGGAGAAGGCTAAACAAAGTTATTAACTGTTGATGATGTTAGTTCCATTTGCCTCCTTTAATGGAGAAATTAACATAAAAGAGAAATGCAAGGTGAATCGCGAAAACGATGTCATCAGGCAAGGACAGCTAATCCACTGTGAAACGTTCAGAGAGTGAAGGTTAATGGTGGGAATTATTGTTATTGGGTTGTTGTTGTTTTTTTAGAACTATTGAAAAATCAAAACGTTTAAGCGTTGAATCTTTGAGAATGCAGCACAATCATTAATATACTCTTGACTTCTGGTCCATAGGCCAATCTTCCACTTTAGAAAGAAAGAAATCCACACCAATCCTTTGAAAACAATATTAGATCACGATACAGAGTGTTTCTTGTTAGGACGCATTAAGCTTGAAGACAAAACTTGGGACAAAACGCTTGAAGCAAGGGAAGGTGGAAAGAATAGAATAGAATAGAATAGAATAGAATAGAATTCTTTATTGGCCAAGTGTGATTGGACACACAAGGAATTTGTCTTTGGTGCATATGCTCTCAGTGTACATAAAAGAAAAGATACATTTGTCAAGAATGGTTGTCATAGGGTTCAAGTAAGTAATCAGGAAACAATCAATATGAAAATAAATTGTAAGGATACAAGCAACAAGTTACAGTCATACAGTCATAAGTGGGAGGAGATGGGTGATAGGAATGATGAGAAAAACTAATAGTAATAGTAATGCAGCCTAGTGAATAGTTTGACAGTGGTGAGGGAATTATCTGTTTAGCAGAGTGATGGCGTTCGGGGAAAAACTGTTCTTGTGTCTAGTTGTCTTGGTGTGCAGTGCTCTATAGCGACGTTTTGAGGGTAGGAGTTGAAACAATTTATGTCCAGGATGCGAGGGATCAGTAAATATTTTCACGGCCCTCTTTTTGACTCGTGCAGTATACAGGTCCTCAATGGAAGGCAGTTGGCAGTAATTGTTTTTTCTGCAGTTCTGATTATCCTCTGAAGTCTGTGTCTGTCTTGTTGGGTTGCAGAACCAAACCAGACAGTTATAGAGGTGCAGATGACAGACTCAGTGATTCCTCTGTAGAACTGTATCAGCAGCTCCTTGGGAAGTTTGAGCTTCCTGAGTTGGCGCAGAAAGAACATTCTTTGTTGTGCTTTTTTGATGACGTTTTTTATGTTAGATGACCATTTTAGGTCTTGAGATATGATGGTACCTAGAAATTTGAAGGTCTCTGCTGTTGATACTGTGTTGTCTAGTATTGTAAGAGGTGGTAGGATGGGAGGGTTTCTCCTAAAGTCTACCACCATTTCTATGGTTTTGAATGTGTTCAGTTCCAGATTGTTCCGGTTGCACCATGAGGCTAGTTGTTCAACCTCCCGTCTGTATGCAGTTTCATCGTTGTCTCGAATGAGGCCAATCACTGTTGTATCATCTGCAAACTTCAGTAGTTTAACAGATGAATCGTTTGAGATGCAGTCATTGGTATATAGAGAGAAGAGAAGTGGTGAGAGTACACAGCCTTGGGGGGCCCCTGTGCTAATTGTACAGGTATCTGATGTGATTTTGCCTAGCTTCACCTGCTGCTTCCTTTCTGTTAGGAAGCTTGTGATCCACTTACAAGTGTGTTCAGGTACCGCTAGCTGATTTAGTTTAGTTAGAAGAATGTCCGGTATGATGGTGTTGAATGCTGAACTAAAGTCTACAAAGAGGACCCTTGCGTAGGTATTTGGAGATTCAAGATGTTGTAGGATGTAGTGCAGAGCCTACAGGAAAGGAAGGGGAAATAGCAATAGCGATAGCACTTAGACTTATATACAGCTTCATAGTGCTTTTTCAGACCTCTTTAAGCAGTTTACGGAGTCAGCCTATTGCCCCCAACAATCTGGATCCTCATTTTTACCATGGAAAGGATGGAAGGCTGAGTCAACCTTGAGCTGGCCAGGATCGAACTCCTGGCTGTGGGCAGAGTTAGCCTGCAATACTGCATTCTAATCATTGTGCCACCAGAGCTCATCTTGAGGTCCTAGAAAACTTCTAGAAACAACTTTACATCTTCCTAGGCTTTCCAAGAAAACTACAGGAAAAAATAGTCCCTCTCCCCATTATACCCCTGTAAGATAATGTCAATTATTAATTGAATTGTTATTATTTTTAAAAGGTTTATATATAATGAACTAGAATGAAAAGTGAATGCTTCTCTTTTTTAAAAAATGTACATTTTATATTTGTACTAGTAGCTGGATACCCGTGCTTCGCTACGAAACTGAACTCCTTAGCATGGAGTAAATTGTCTAAACTCCCAGCTCGCAGGCCAGATGAGTCCCATGTTGGCCAAGCCCACTGGCAGTTGGGACAGAGTTCTTTTCAGGTGGGGAGGGGGAGTAGAACATCTAACTCCTTAGCATCAGAGCATGTTAATAATAATATAAGAAATAACTAATGATCTGATGGTCATTTCGAAAAATCCTTTCTTAGCAAACACCTAGAAGCCAAGCGGAACATACATGCCAAGTTTCAAGTTTGTAGGCTTTACAGTTCTGGAGATTTCATGATGATGCGTGAGTGGTATTTGGCTTTTATATAGAGAGACTAGGGTGGGTGGGTGGGGGTCTCCCCTCATTTAATCCCCACAACCAATCTGCACAACTAGATTCACAGAGCATGTTTAACTGGGATGGTTAAAGACAGCTGTATTGACCTAACATTCTAAGCTTGATTACTTTTAATCTAGGTTTACTTAGGTAAAGGCTCACTCTTAGGCTCAGCCTGGTTGTTGCCTACAGCTTAAGCATATTGTGTGACTGCAGCCACAGACCTCAGACAAAGACACCTATTCCACATATTACTTATTTGAATTTTCTCCAGCTGGGGTTTATATTTCAATGTATTGTGTTGATTTTATTAAGTAGAATGAATAAAATACTTTCATTGACTTTTCCCTAATTAATTGATATCTTTCTAATTTATGATGGCTGGAGAATTCTAGGATTTAAAGTCTACACAAGTTAAAACTGCCAAGGTTGAGAAACACTAGTATAATTTATTTTTGTAAGCAGCCTACAATAGCCCCATGGCAAGATAGGTGATAAACAAATTAACAAATAAATAAATAAATGAAAAGAGAGAGAGAGAGAGAGAGAGAGAGAGAGAGAGAGAGAGAGAGAGAGAGAGAGAGAGAGAGAGAGAGAGAGAGAGAGAGGAGGGGGGGAGGGAGGGAGGGAGGGAGGGAGACGTGCAGGGGCCTAGACTTGAAGCCTGTCACCTCACACTCAGGAGGTTGAGAGTTCAATACTAGGCAGTGATAGATGTTTCTCTATCAGAGTGCGAAGAGATAATATCTGCTGCGAACTCCAGGTAGGCATCAGGAAGGGCATCCGGCCAGTAAATGCTCAGCTCCATTTGGTTTCCATTTTAGTTTAGATTCCACCCCAATAAAAGGACAGCATCATAAAAAGAATAGAAAGTTAGATAGTTAGTTAGATAAATAGATTAGATTAGATAAATAGATAATAGATGAGAGAGAGAGAGAGAGAGAGAGAGAGAGAGAGAGAGAGAGAGAGAGAGAGAGAGAGAGAGAGAGAGAGAGAGAGAGAGAGAGAGAGAGAGAGATGATGGAGAGATGGAGAGAGAGAGAGAGAGAGAGAGAGAGAGAGAGAGAGAGAGAGAGAGAGAGAGAGAGAGAGAGAGAGAGAGAGAGAGAGAGAGATTTCTAATCATCATCTATCCACTCATTCCCTTATTTTTCTTTGCCAATTGTTCCAATTAGATGGCAAGCAATATGGGGAAAACATCCTTTTTAGTACTTCTCTTTCTGTAAATTAATGTTACAAATATATGAATTTGCTCCTCCTTCAACAAATCTCTTCTCCACCCCACCAAGGAAGCAAAAGTCCTTTGAAGGACAAAAAGAATAGTTTTCAGTTTTGTGATGGAATGCAGCCATCAGGCAAATGCAGCCGAAGGGGGTGGGTGAAAGACAATAGGAGAGCAACACAGAGAGAAACCATTTAGCATATTCATCCCATATGGCTCCTTAAATTGAATTTGGATTCTCCAGAGGCTTCATTAAGCTAAATGTGAAAGCCGTTGAGAGATACCTTACAAGGAGTGTGAAACTTCATTCTGAGGCATCAAAACAAATCAGTTGCTGTTGATTCCACGTTTAGAGGCAGTGTTCTGCCAACCTCATTTCTAGTGAATTGAACTTTAGAATTAGATCGGTTCAGTTTGCCAATTCAAGCAGATTGAACTCTTCCAAATGAAGTGAAAAATCAAATGAGAACTTGGCTGATTTCTACACCCAAGTCACTTGGATTTAGTTTGCATCATGTCTAATTTTGTCCTGAATCCTAACTCTACCACCACCCCACCCATCATCAAAGCAAGCGATAATCCTTCGCATCAGATTTGTTCAAAAGCTAAGTTGTGTCCAACTCTTTGCGACCCCATGGACAATAGCATGCCATCCCCCGCTCCCCCTGTCCTCTACTGTCTCCCAGAGTTTGCCCAAATTCATGTTCATTGCATTGATGACACTATCTAACTATCTCCACAGTGGTGCAGTGGTTAGAACGCAGTAGTGCAGGCCATTTCAGCTGACTGCTAGCTGCAGTTCGGCAGTTCAAATCTCACTGGCTCAAGGTTGGATTCAGCCTTCCATCCTTCCGAGGTCGGTAAAATGAGGACCCAGATTGTTGGGGGCAACTTCCTGACTCTGTAAACCGCTTAGAGAGGGCTGTAAAACACTGTGAAGTGGTATATAAGTCTAAGTGCTAAGTAGTTCCTTGATTAGGCTGCTGTTTATTTGTCTGAGTTGATAGCTACCACCAAGCTCAGACAGTGCCAAGGAGCCCACAGTTCAACTCTGAGCTACAGATATCCTCTTGCAAAGAACAGTCCTTAGCATTGGGGCCATCAGGCTAGTGCACTAATGTTCATCAGAACTTGTGATATTGTAGTTATGCCCAGGGGTGAAATGTTCGAGCAGGCCAGTCGGTCGTCATAGAGCCGATAGAGCCGATAGAGCCGATAGTGATCGCAGCATGAGGCTTCTCCTGCCCGCTTCCCCCACCCACCTGGACGCCGCCATTTGGGTTCTTTTACCCTCTGCACATGCGCAAAGCATTCTGCGCATGCACAGAGGGTAAAAGAACCCAAATGGTGGTGTCCAGGCGGGTGGGGGAAGCGGGTGGGGGAAACCTCGTGCTGCGATCACTATCGGCTCTATCAGCTCTACGACAACCGACCGGCCCACCCGAACCGGGAGCATTTCACCCCTGGTTATGCCCCATACTGCAAACCCTTGGTGTTTGTAAGCAGGAGGGCTAAAGGATTTTGATCCGAAACCAGAAAACTCCTCAAATACTCCCCAACAACAATTCTAGCAGGGAAAAAAATATACTGACATGTGGCCAATTAACAGATTGCTAGCTTTCCTGCAAGTCTGCGGTTCTTGTAAAGCTTCTCTGTTTTGTCAGATCTGAGAGGCTGTCACCTTACAGTATTTGTTTATTAAACTTTTTTTTTAAGTAAGGCTAAAATGCCTGTGGAACTTTACAGTTTTGAAAAAAAAATACAGCCTTCCATCCTCCCGAGGTGGGTAAAATGAGGGCCCAGATTGTTGGGGGCAATATGCTGACTCTGTAAACTGCTTAGAGGGGTCTGTAAAGCACTGTGAAGCGGTATATAAGTCTACGTGCTACTGCCATTGCTATCTCATCCTCTTTCTGTCCCCTTCTTCTTTTGCCTTCAATCTTTTCCAACATCAGGGTCTTTTCCAGTGAATCCTCTCTTCTCATTTGGTGGCCAAAGTATTTGAGCTTCAGCTTCAGAATCTGTCCTTCGAAAGAACAGTCAGGGTTGATGTCCTTTAGGGTTGACTTATTTCATCTCCTTGCAATCCAAGGGACTCTCAAAAGTCTTCTCCAACACCACAATTATTATTATTATTATTATTATTATTATTATTATTATTATTATTATTATTATTATTATTATTATTATTATTATTATTATTATTATTGTTGTTGTTGTTGTTGTTGTTGTTGTTGTTGTTGTTGTTGTTGTTGTTGTTGCTGTTGCTGTTGCTGTTGCTGTTGCTGTTGCTGTTGCTGTTGTTTGTTTATCAAACATGTACAAGATGGCAGGTATAGGTATAAACATAAACATAAGCAAAGTAAGTACAGATAAATGAGGACAATAGGACAGTAAGACAGGGACGGTAGGCACGATGGTGCGCTTATGCACACCCCTTACAGACCTCTTAGGAATGGGGTGAGGTCGACAGTAGACAGTCTAAGGTTAAAGTTTTTGGGGTTTGGGGAAGAAACAACAGAGTCGGGTAGTGAATTCCAGGCATTGATGACTCTGTTGCTGAAATCATATTTTCTGCAGCCGAGTTTGCAGTGGTTTACATTGAGTTTGTATCTATTGTGTGCTCGTGTATTGTTTGAAGCATTCCCATCAGATTGGTTTATAGCAATTCTGTTCAGATGCTGATGGAGCTGAATGAGAAATTAATGATCATTAGAAACACTGCTATGCTCATTGTGGGCTGTGCTGATGAGTTCCATGAAGCAATCACTCTTCTAGACCACTTTAGGGGATGCTGTGGAAGACCTGCCGTTCATCTCCATTGGCACTGTTTGAACAGTTCACCACAAATGTGAATGAGGTACACCAGAGAACATCCATCTTCTTCTCCAGCATGTCCTTGCCAAAACTTGCTAAAACTCAATAGTCTTCTCCTCTGGCTTTGAGAATTATCAAGTAGGAGACCTGGAGAACCTCAAGGCAACTAGAACTTCTTGGTTGAGGCAAACTGTATTTCTTCTAAGCTTCAACATAGAGAATCCCATTCTGTCTACAGCACGGAGCCTTCATCGAAGGGAATCCAGGTTGCCTTGAACAGGCCTACTAGAATGTTATTTTTTTCTCCCCCCCCCAAAAAAAAAATTTGAAATTTTTCTCCACAATTCCATTTATATATCAATACACACATACCTTAACATATATCAATAATATTTATTTATTTATTTATTTATTTATTTATTTATTTATTTATTTATTTATGAGATTTATGAGATTTATGAGATTTATGAGTTTTATATACCGCCTCATAGTGCAAGCACTCTCTAAGCGGTTTACACCATTAAGCAATGTATATATTTACATTGCCCCCAACAATCTGGGTCCTCATTTTACCTACCTCGGAAGTATGGAAGGCTGAGTCAACCCTGAGCCGGTGAGATTTGAACAGCTAAACTTAAATGATCACAGTCAGCTAAAGTAGCCTGCAGTACTGCTCTCTAACCGCTGTGCCACCTCGGCTCTTTATATATATTATGCATATTTATACATTTTGATTCAATCAAAAATCAATATCTTATTTTGCACCTATTTTCAATCACTATTCAATCACTATTTCAGTCTGTTTTTTTCTTTCCATTACACTCCCCTCCCTCTATCTCCATCTCCTCCTTCTACCTTCTTACTCCTTCTCTCCCCCTACTTCTCCTCTCCCTTCACCTTTCTACTTCCTCTATCTCCCTCTTTGCCTTTCCCTGAGTGCTCCTTATCCTAACTCATCTCATAGTTAACAGACTGATAATATATAATTTTTTAGACTAGTGTAAAGTGACCAGATTTTTTTTTTAAGCGGGACGGGAGGGCGGGCCCGCCTGGGCGCCACCATTTGAGTTTTGCCCTCTGCGCATGCGCAGAACGCTGCGCATGTGCAGAGGGCAAAACACAGCAAATGTCGGCATCCAGGTGGGGGGGAGGCGGGAGGCCTTTCCTCGCCTCCCGCCTCCCCTTCGGGAGCCGGCAGCCCTTCGGGAGCCTGCCTCCTCTTCGGGAGGCCTTTCCTCGCCTCCCGCCTCCCCTTCTGCCCAGGGGCCCTGGGGCCCTGGGGCCGGGCTGGCAAGCGACGAACGGGAGGCGGGAGACGGGGAAAGGAGGCAGCCGGCAGCTTACCTGTCGCGAGCTCCAGACATCCAAGCGCCGCAGTCTCCCAGTCGCCCGCCCGGCCCCAGGGCAACGGCGGCAGCGAGGCGACGGGGGGAAGGAAGGGGAGGGGGATGAGGAAGGGCTGTTTGCGCCGCCGGAGGGGCCGCTCGTGAGCTCAAACCGATGACGGCAGTGGCGACGGCTCCTCGTCCCTCACCCCTCCACCCGCATCCCAACAGCAGCGGCGCCTCCGAGGGCGGGGCTAGGGATGGGGCGGGGGAAGGAGAGGAGGAGCAGCCCCCCTTCCCCCTCTCCCCAGCAGGCAGCCACCTCGCTGAAATTATGCTTTGCCCGACTTGCTTCCGGTACCTCTCTTTTGTGCTTCCCCTTCTAAGGTGACCAGACGTCCCGCTGTTTTGGCATTCTTTCCAAAAAAGTGGGACTTTTGGGAAAGAATGCGGGACGCGGGACACACGCTTGAAAAGCGTGTCTGTCCCGCCAAAAGCGGGACGTCTGGTCACCTTAGACTAGTGGTGCCTCTTCTAAAATTATTATTCTTATATAATTTCTATATATGTAACTCTTTAATCTAGGTATATGTTACTAATCTAATGCTGCCTCTTAACCTAGTTTTGTCTCCTGGGTCTACCACCAATTAATTACTAGAAAGTTATTTGACGATATGAGAATTTAACAGCTGAAAAGGTTAATTCATGCTTTCTAAATAAGTATCTTTGGGGCTGCGTGAATAGTGATGGTGGACAGAAAGCCTTGCAAAAAAAAAGAATTGAAATATTGACATCTCTTTTACAGATAATTGGCAGCAGGAGAAATTTACTTAGGTAGCTGAATACAGGTGACAGAAATACACACTTTTTTTTTCAATGAAGAATGGAAGGGATGTTCTGTGCTTTGTACTCTTAAAAGACTGGGCTATTGCAGAAAGATTAAACCTGGGGCAACAATCTGTCCATGGTCACCTTATTTTGCCCTTTCTATCCCTCCTGGCTTTTTTTTTAAGCACTCAATGTCTTTTAATAATGCATAACTAAAAGAGAAGCAGGCATCCAGGCAGCAAAGTAAATCACTGGCCTTTGGCTTCCTTTTTATTTCCAAGAATGGATTTAAGCTCCTTAAGGGATCCCTTAGCAGTTTTAGTATCTAGAATGATGGATGGCTTCTGCCCGTTGCTTTCTTTGAAAGAATATCCACCTACCCCGTCTCCCTCAGAAAAAAAGACACAGGTAAGCTGGGATGATTGAGAGCCACCTGGGAAGCTGGAGGAGATGGGAGAACCATTTTACTGGAATGGTTTCTGGTCATTGGGTACATTTTAGTACTATGTCAACCATTTTGTTATTGTGCCCAAATAAGTTCTGAACATTCTAAATGTGGGAAGGAAGGAAGGCAGGCAGGAAGGCAGGAAGGCAGGAAGGCAGGCAGGAAGGAAGGAAGGAAGGGTAGCCTTGTGTAAGAGAGGAGAGGATAGGAGAGGAGAGGAGTGGAGAGGAGTGGAGAGGAAAGGAAAGGGAAGGGAAGGGATTGATTTAATTTAATTTAATTTAATTTAATTTAATTAAAAGTTCTTATAGGCCGCCCAATCCTGTAGGACTCAGGGCGGCGTACAATAGGAATAAGAACAATACAATAAAAAAACATGATAATATAAAACATAACATCATTTAAAAAAACCCATTCATTCAGGGGGAATTCGATCTTCTACTTCTTCACCCCGCCTGCAGGAAGAGCCATGTTTTACGGCTTTGCGGAAGGCCAGTAGAGTGGGGATAGTCTGGATCTCTGGTGGGAGTTGGTTCCAGAGAGATGGGGCTCCCACAGAGAAGGCTCTCCCCCGTGGACCCGCCAACTGACATTGTTTGACTGATGGGACCTGGAGGAGGCCCACTCTGTGGGACCTAACTGGTTGTAGGGAGGAATGAGAGGGAGAGATTTCATTTCTTGGAAGCTTATGATTTTATTCTTTTGATTACTTGAGCAAATTGGGAAGTGATGGCAATAATAGATCAATGCTTTAGATCACTATCCAGTAGCAGCTGTGAGAGACAAAGACTCATTTGAATCTCCTAGTCGCTGTAACAAAGGTGAGATTCCATTAGGGCAGATTTGCTGGGAAAGATACGTTGGACTCTCATATATGCTGTAGTTCATTTCCAGGTAGGCTTCTCTCTCCTGGCCTTCCGAAAAGGGATGAAAACATGGCTCCGTAGCCTTGCTGGGGGAGCTCAGAGCAGCACACAGCTGTGGGACTGATAAACACCCTGAAATCCCTCCCCTTCACTCTCTAATTAATTTTTAACATTGTTCTTAATGATTCCTAGCCTCTCTTTTTTAATTTTAATTATTATATACCACTTTTATGCGTTAATATTTTATTGTATACTGCCCAGAGTTCTTCTGTAAAGGAGATGAGTGATTCCAAAATGCGATAAATAAATAAAATAAGTAATGAATTCTTGTATTTCCTCAGATATTTTTTTAAGTACTTGGCTTCTGCAGCAACCTCCCCTGGGGGAAAATGCTAATATTATTATCTTCCCAAAAAGATCCAGATTGGTTTTCATCCCTTTGTTCAACCATTTTGGGGAGCCAAGGGCACATTCTGTAGGCTCCTGACATAGTTACCTCAAGAAGTGAATCAGGTTTCTTTGGGATGAGGGAGATGCATCCAGTTTCATGACAGAAGAGACCTTACTGAATAAATAATTGAGTGGGCATTTCTTCTCAATAGGAGAGAATATTTGTAGTGCAGGGTTAAACTATGGGGTCCTTGAAGCTCCCTGAGGAGCACCGGTGATTTATTTATTTATTTATTTATTTATTTATTTATTTATTTATTTATTTATTTATTTATTTATTTATTTATTTATTTATTGTTTGTTTGTTTGTTTGTTTGTTTGTTTGTTTGTTTGTTTGTTTGTTTGTTTGTTTGTTTGTTTGTTTGTTTGTTTTATTTGTTTGTTTTATTTGTTTGTTTTATTTGTTTATTTATTTTAGAAAATTTATATTGCCGCCTGCTCGCACATGGCGACTCAAGGCAGTTTACACGGATATAAAAACCATATTGAAAAATAATAAATAATAATAAATAATAATAAAATAATAAATGAGTAAAATAATAACCCCCCACACCCCGGTGAAAACACACATTCATACCAGCCATTTAATGGGCTCCATCCCGCTCAGGCCTACTGACAGAACTGTGTCCAAAAATGTGTTAGAGTGGGGAGCCAGTCTAATCTCTGGGGGAATGATGTTCCAGAGAGAGGGAGCCACCACAGAGAAGGCCCTTCTTGTGGGTCCTGCCAGATATATCTCCCTAGGGGAAGGGACCAGGAACATTCCTTGTCTCCCTGCTTTAATGGGTCAGGTAAATGTGACCGGTAAGAGATGGTCCCTCAGATAACCTGGTCCCATGAAGGACTTTAAAGATAACAACCAGCACCTTGAATTGCACCCAGAAGCAAATCGGTAACCAATGCAGTTCCTGCAGGAGAGGTGATATATGTGCACACCGAGGTCTGCACAAAACCATGCAGGCTGCTGCATTTTGCACCAACTGGAGTTTATGGATGTTCTTCGGGGCAGCCCCATGTAGAGCATGTTGCAATAGTCAAGACGGGAGGTGACTAGGGCATGAGTGACTGTGAGTAGGGATTATTGGTCCAGGAAAGGAGGTAACTGGTGCACAACCCACAGTTGCGCAAAGGGCCTCCTGGCCAGGACTGCCACCTGCTCTTTGAACAGGAGTCGCGAGTCCAGGAGAACCCCCAGATTACGCACAGAATCTGTTTGAGGCAGTGCCACCCCATCCCAGACCAAAGGTGGCAATTCTCCATGGGCCAAAGAACCCCAAACGCAGAGCCACTCGGTCTTGCCAGGGTTCAGTTTCAACCCATTGCTCCCCATCCAGAATCTAACAGCCTCCAGGCACTGCGAGAGGGAGGACACAGTATCGCTTAACTCACCATGGGCTGAGACATACTACCATACCAATTGGGGAATGAAATATCTGCAAGAAAACAACCAAGCCCAGAGAGTACCAAGGAGTCCAGGGGTGGGCTTCAAAATTTTTAGCAATAGGTTCTCTGCCTGGTTGCTGGTGGGCGTGGCCATGGTGGGTGTGGCCTAGTCGACCTCCTGCACCACACGGGGGGCATTTTCACCCTCCCCGGGCTCTAGAAGCTTTCTGGAGGCCGGAAACAGGCCATTTCTGGCCTTCCGGAACTTCTGGGAGGCCCGTTGTTTGCCCTCCCCGGGTTCCAGAGACTTTCATTGAGCCTCTGGGAGGGTGGAAAACAGCCTCCCCCAGGCTCCGGAGCCCTCCAGAAGCTGGAAATAGGCCCATTTCTGGCCTTCCGGAGCCTCTGGAAGACCTGTTTTTTGCCCTCCCCAAGCCTCCGCACAGGCCCTGAACTTACCTGGCATCCAAAACGGGCTGTGTGCGGACTACTGGGAGGGGAGGGGTGGGCATGGCCAGTCAGGAGTGGGATTTGGGGGTTCACTGAACCATGCAAAATCTTTGCTAGAGGATTGCCAGAACCCGGGCAAACCTGGAGCAGCCCACCCCTGCTGAAGACGCTACAGCTTTTCTTCTCTCCTAGTGAGACTAAGCTCAATTGCACTGAGTTTTAGCTTTTCTGGGCCTCTTTTTGTAATGTGAAAGCACACCACAAACCCTCCTCCCTCATCAACTTCTAATGAAGCAGATGCTTCTTGCTAAGGGGAGGGGGAGGAAAGGAGGTGTCTGTGTGGGGGGAGAGAGAGAGAGAGAGAGAGAGAGAGAGAGAGAGAGAGAGAGAGAGAGAGAGAGAGAGAGAGAGAGAGAGAGAGAGAGAGAGAGAGAGAAAATGGGTTTGACTGTAAGGAGTCCATGCTCATTCACATAATCCTTTTCCTGCTGCTTCTGCATCTGTTTTGATCTTGTTCACACTTCCAAGCTGTAAAGAAAAATTCACAACAATAGTCCTAGATTATTATTTTTTTGGCAACCATCAGATGACAGATTTGATACAGAAAATGAAGTGAGAGAAGAAGAGACTAGTTTGTTTTAGCTGTTGGCTCTGCGGGGGGAAAAAACAGCCCAAAAACAACCCAAGCAGATGGGCACTTTGTTTGAGCAATACCGAGTATGTAATTCATGCTTCTACTTAACACAAATCACACACATTGAACATAAGGTAAAAGTTATACTTCTGGGCAGATGGAGCCCGAAGGAGAAGTAGGCCCAGCACTTGGCTTGACTCAAGTTAATCAGATCACCGAGTCATGGTCTATTGATGGTAACAGTCATCTGAAAGTTCCCCTTGCAGGAAAATACAGGTTAGCCAGGGCACCAGTCAATATTGGAAGCGAATCAAAACTGGAAGGAGAGTACGTCTCACAAGCTGATGTTAACTCTGGCTGTTTTCAATGTACTTCTCCAACCTCTAAATTGAATAGAAATCACACAGGGAACACCATGAATCAGTGGCTTTGCAGAACATCCCTGGGTAAGACACTACAGCAGGAAATCAAGAAAGTATTCTTCAAGACTAAGGAATAAGCAGTAATTTTGAGCAAGATTGATACTTCAGATCAGGGGTGGGTTTCAATTTACCTTGCTGCCGGTTTGCTTCCTCCCGTGCCTCATGGGCACGCCTCGTGGGTGTGCGTGCACTTCAGGCATGTGCGTATGCGCAGTGCAACCCCCCCCCCCCCGAAAAAAATCAAGAAAATAAAACAATGCCAAAAATAAAATGGCGATGCATGCACAGTGCCGGAAAGTCAGCTTCTGCACATGCGCAGTGCCGGAAAGTCGGCTTCTGCGCATGCACAGAAGAAAAAATAAATAATTTTTTTTTAAAAATTCAAAAAAATTCAAAAAAAAGTTGGTGGCACCCACGGACCGGCACCGACTGATCCGGTTCAGTGACATCATCATGACATCACCAGCGGGTCGCTACCGGTTCGGGCGAACCAGTCCAAACCGGGAGGAACCCACCCGTGCTTCAGATCTTAGAACCATGGTAGACTCGAGCTTGATTGTTTTCTTGCAGACATTTCATTACCCAAATAGGTAACCTCATATTGATCATCTATCTATCTATCTATCTATCTATCTATCTATCTATCTATCTATCTATCTATCTATCTATCTATCTATCTATCATCTATCATCTATCAATCTATCTGTCATCTGTCATCTATCATCTATCTATCTATCTATCTATCTATCATCTATCATCTATCAATCTATCTGTCATCTGTCATCTGTCATCTATCATCTATCTATCATCTATCTATTATCTATCTATCTTTCTATCTATCTAATCTATCTATATTTGGCTGGCTATCTATCATCTATCTATCTATCTATCTATCTATCTATCTATCTATCTATCTATCTATCATCTATCTATCTATCTATCTATCTATCTATCTATCTATCTATCTATCTATCATCTATCTATCTATCATCTATCTATCTATCTATCTATCATCTATCTATCTATCTATCTATCTATCTATCTATCTATCTATCTATCTATCTATCTATCTATCTATCTATCTATCTATCTATCTATCTAATCTATCTATATTTGGCTGGCTATCTATCATCTATCTATCTATCTATCATCTATCTATCTATCTATCTATCTATCTATCTATCTATTTATCTATCTATCATCTATCTATCTATCTATCTATCTATCTATCTATCTATCTATCTAATCTATCTATATTTGGCTGGCTATCTATCATCTATCTGTCTATCTATCTATCTATCTATCTATCTATCTATCTATCTATCTATCTATCTATCTATCATCTATCTATCTATCTATCTATCTATCTATCTATCTATCATCTATCTATCTATCTATCTATCTATCTATCTAATCTATCTATATCTGGCTGTCTATCTATCATATATCTATCTATCTATCTATCTATCTATCTATCTATCTATCTATCTATCTATCTATCTATCTATCTATCTATCTATCTATCTATCTAATCTATCTATATCTGGCTGTCTATCTATCATATATCTATCTATCTATCTATCTATCTATCTATCTATCTATCTATCTATCTATCTATCTATCTATCTATCTACCTACCTACCCACCCACCCACCCACCCACCCATCCACCCATCTATCATCTATCTATCTATCTATCTATCTATCTATCTATCTATCTATCTATCTATCTATCTATCTATCTATCTATCTATCTATCTAATCTATCTAATCTATCTATATTTGGCTGGCTATCTATCATCTATCTATCTATCTATCTATCTATCTATCTATCTATCTATCTATCTATCTATCTATCTATCTATCTAATCTATCTATATCTGGCTGTCTATCTATCATATATCTATCTATCTATCTATCTATCTATCTATCTATCTATCTATCTATCTATCTATCTATCTATCTATCTATCTATCTATCTATCTATCTATCTACCTACCTACCTACCTACCCACCCACCCAGGGGGAAAGTTTCCAAAACTTTCCAAAAGGTCAGGAGAATGGGGGCCCACCTCACCTCTGGGGAATGAAGGGGAATGTTTCAAAGGTTTGTGGCTCTCTTCTTGGGCCCTGCCAGTCTGAATTCTTCAACTGATGGGGTCTGCAACAGCTATGCTGAACCCAATGCATTGGTAGGACTCTTAAGTTGGAGAAGTGCCCTCTAAACCATGCAGTTACCAACCCAAGTTGATTTTCTCCCTGAAAGGCGTGAGCAGGGGGAAATGAGCCAGCAAATGATCACTTCTGTGGGATGGTTAAAGTTGAAATACTGGCACTGGAGAGAATGTTTAAAGCCATCCGTGTTCTAATTTGGGCTCTCCTAGCGTTGTTTTGAATTAAATTGATGGGAAGGAACAGAAGGTTCAATCATGGATCTCACCCTGGAGTTCTTTTTATTTGGCTTTCAGTCTCTTAACCAGCTTATTATACTGGCTCGATGCTCGAGCACATGGTAATTCTAGCCAACAATAGAATTATAATGTAAATCAGGAAGTTGAGTGCAGTTCTCCACCCACCCAATCCCAGCTACTTAAGGTTCATCTTATACTAGTAAGTATAAGAGAGTATAAGAGATAAGTCCATAAGAGAGTGAAACGGCTCAGGCTTAACTCTCTTATGGACACTAGGAATGTCATGATTTTTTTCAAGTGCATTTCAATCTCTCTCTCTCTCTCTCTCTCTCTCTCTCTCTCTCTCTCTCTCTCTCACACACACACACACACACACACACACACACACACACACCAGGGGCGAGTTCCTAATTTTTTTACTACCACTCTGTGGGCGTGGCTTATTTTGTGGGTATGGCTTGCCAGCCATGTGACTGGGTGGGCGTGGCTTCTCGGACTGCTGAAGGGAGGGGAACTGAGATAGGTCCTGCTGCCCGTTCCCCCTCCCCTCAGCAGCTCAAGAAGCCTCAAACGTGCGAAAATGCCTGGGATCATCACCGCGCATTCGTGGCTTCTCGGACTGCTGAAGGGAGGGGAATGGAGATAGCTCCTGCCTCCCGTTCTTTCAGCATCTCACACGCTCCCTCAGCCATCCTCCCCTGCTTGGACTCACTGTGGGGTAGGAAGGCAGTGCATGCGTAATGCCGGAAGCTCGGCTTCTGGGCATGCGCAGAAGAATTTTTTAAAAAAAAATTAATTTTTTTTAAAAAAATGGCAGCACCCAGGCACCGGCAACCGACCGCACCAGTACTGTGACGTCACCAGCGGGCCGCTACCGGTGCTATAGAGTGGACCGCACTGGTAGGAACCCACCACTGACACACACACACACACACACACACACACACACACACACACACACACACACACACACACAAATACAGACTCTGTGCTGCAGATGCTGCTTTCATCATTTGGATGATGGCGTAGGGGTTAGAATGTGGTATTGCAGGCGAACTCTGCCTACAGCCTGGAGTTCGATCCTGATGGGGCTCAAGGTTGATTCAGCCTTCCATCCTTCTGAGGTCACTAAAACGAGGACCCAGATTGTCGGGACAATATGCTGACTTTGTAAACCGCCCAGAGAATGCTGCAAAGTGCGGTGGGTAGTATATAAGTCTAAGTGCTATTGCTATTGCTATTAGAAAGTTTTGATGGATACTGCTCCTTATAATCCTGCTCTAGTTGAAGGACTTCCTCCCAGGAGTCATGGAATAGAATAGAATAGAATAGAATAGAATAGAATAGAATAGAATAGAATAGAATAGAATAGAATAGAATAGAATAGAATTCTTTATTGGCCAAGTGTGATTGGACACACAAGGAATTTGTCTTTGGTGCATATGCTCTCAGTGTGCATAAAAGAAAAGATACATTCATCAAGAATCATGGGATACAACACTTAATGATTGTCATAGGGTACAAATAGAATTGTGTATGGGATGGGATTGGATCTTCACTCAGTTTAATACTACCTCTCTCCTTTCACAACACTGTAGGGTGGATAAACCAGGAAGTTCAGCTGTTAGCATGCTGCTTGCATGCAGTGATGCATAGGGGATGCCAGATTTATCAGCCAGTGTGTTTCCAAAATGTTCTGTAGAATTAGAGTGGAAGACAAGACCAGAGGAATACTGTGACAGGTGTCGATTGTGTTAGTTATATGACTGCGTAACACTTTTCTCAGCAGCTTCCATAAAGAACACATTTCCCTTGCAGAGAAAGGTATATGTCGTATTATTGGGTCTATTATATTTATGTCTCAAATTATCCTACTTTGGACACATTATGTGAAGACCCAGCTCTCTGGAGAAGGATCTGATGCTGGAAAAGATGGAAGGAAAGAGAAGAAGAGGATGACCTACAGCAAGGTGGGTGGACTCAGTTATACCAGTAATGGGTGTATGTTAGAAGACCTAAAAAAAACCAGGTTAAGGACAGATTGTCATGGAGAAGAAATATCTATGTGGTTGCTAGGAGTCGAAAACAACTTGATGACACATAATCATATATTTACGGGCACCCATAGAGTTAGGAAAGCATTAAATTTCAGGAAAAATGATGTCTTTTGGTAGCATCAGTATTCTAATGTATTTATGGCACATGAGTGTCAACTTGTCTAGCATCTGGGGAGTAAACCTGTTAAAACGAACTGCTGATAAAGGAAGGCACTATTAAATTGAGCATTACAATAGCTAAATGGATCCATGCTTATATTTACACTGTTGTAAATAAACTTTCCAACTACAGTACTAGGGAGTAACAAGAGAATCACTGCAATCTTTACCTTCCAAGTACCACGTACATTTGTGGAAATTGTTTTTGGATAGAATTTGCCCATGTAATAAATTTGTGAATTATTTAAAGTATGCATTCTGTATCCTTGGGATCCACTTGTTCTGCTTGGATATTCTGTGTCTAGAGTCCTTAGTATATGAGACTACCAGATCACTCAGATGATCTGAAAAACCTGTAGATGAAGTTTTAGTAGATCTATCTCCAGGAGATATAGATTCTGGCTCATGTACACATCAAGATACATGAGCCATGGTGGTACAGTGGTTAGAATGCAGTATTGCAGACTGACTCTGCTCACCTGCAGAAGTTCAATCCCGACTGGCTCATGGTTGACTCAGAACTTCCATCTTTCCAAGATCAGTAAAATGAGGACCCAGATTGTTGGCTGGGTCCTCATATGCTGACTCTGTAAACCGCTTAGAGAGGGCTGTAAAGGATTATGCAGTGGTGTGTAAGTCAGCTACTGCTATCCCAAAGGTGCTTTTTCAAGAGGCAACTGGACTTTCTGGTTTTTCTTTGAAGACATTTCGCTTCTCATCCAAGAAGCTCTGAGCTGAAGAAGCTTTTTGGATGAGAAGCGAAACATCTTCGAAGAAAAAAAAGAAGTCCAGTTGCCTCTTGGAAAAGTACCTTTGGGACAACCATGACCTTGATGACTGAGAATCTCCATAGACATTCTGCTATTGCTAGACATAATGTACATAGTAAGACTTTCCTTCTAAGGCACAAGTCATGGCAAGGTGACATTTGAATGATGTCATCACAGAAATGGGACTTATCTGGAGCACTCATACATTGAAGGTTCTCAGTATTATTTATTTATTTATTTTGTGAGATTTATATACCGCCTCACAGTGCAAGCACTCTCTAAGCGGTTTACACCAGTAAGCAATGTATAAGTATATTGCCCCCAACAATCTGGGTCCTCATTTTACCTACCTTGGAAGGATGGAAGGCTGAGTCAACCTTGAGCCGGTGAGATTTGAACAGCTGAACTGCGGATCAGTGTCAGCTAAAGTGGCCTGCAGTACCTGCCTCTAACCGCTGCGCCACCTCAGCTCATCAGTACTCTAACATCTGAATGCAGATAGCAAAGCCTTTTTAAAAACCTAAAGCAGGTTACATATAAATCAAAGGTAAGGTACATTTTTCCCTATTAATGGTTCAAAGTCTATGTAAACATCATGGGGGGAAAATGCATGGGCCACTTCTCCCCCCCCTCCCAATATTCTCTCAATCTTACCTTCTCTGTCTTCTTGACATTCTTTTCTCTCTTTCCAAGCCATAGATAAAAGTCAGAAGGAATAAATATTTCTTATAATAGAGGTCATAACTACTGTATTTTTCGGAGTATAAGACGCACCTTAGTTTTAGGGGAGGAAAATAGGGGAAAAAATCTACCTGCCAGGTATTCATATGGCTAGCGTCCTTAGTCTGCTCAGCTTCAGCACATTATTTTATCCTCTGGTTAGGGCTGAAAAAGCCTTTTTCAGAGGGAGTAGGAATGAAAGCAAGCCTGCAAAGACTTAGGGCAGGAAAAACTGCTTCGGAGGGAGTAGGAATAAAAATAAATGCAGCAAGCCAGGAAGATTAGCACCTTGTTAGGGCTGAAAAGCAGTGCTTTTTCAGAGGGAGTTGGAATGAAAACAAGCCTGCAAAGACTTAGGGCTGGAAAAAACCTTCTTTGGAGGGAATAGGAAGCCGGGAAGATTGTTAGCACCTCGTTAGGGCTGGGGAAAAAGCTTCAAAAAAGCTACATTCGAAGTATAAGACACACCCAAATTTTCAGCCTCTTTTAAGAAGGAAAAAGGTGCGTCTTATACTCTGAAAAATATGGTAATTTGTGAAGTGTCTTTGGAAATTCTCATTCTGCAGCAAAATATCATACTTGGCAATTACTCTAGTTACCTGATGTATGCTGCAGACAAACAAAGAACTTAGGATTTCCTGGTGCTACTTGCCTCAAAGGTTAAAAAAAAAAGATACCAGTTTCCCATGGTATTTTGCTATAGAATAGGTGACTAGAATAGAATAATAGAGTTGGAAGCAACCTTGGAAGTATTCTACTCCTGCTCAGGCAGGAAACCCTACAGCAGGGGTCCTCAAACTTTTTAAACAGGGGGCCAATTCACAGTTCCTCCGACTGTTGGGGGGCCAGACTGGCTGGGTGGGCATGGCTAGGCAGTTTTTGACCATTTTGTGGCCTCCTGGGGAGTCTGTGCACCCCATTTTTTACCCCCCCCCCACCTCCAGCAGCATTCTGCAGGCCAAAAACAGGCAAAACCCCGGTTTTTTGGCCAAATATGGGCTGTTTTTGCCCTTTTTTGGCCTCCTGGGGCATCTGTGCACCCCATTTTTCACCTCCCCCACTTCCAGCAGCATTCTGCAGGTAAAAACCAGGCAAAAACAGCCCGTTTTTTTGGCCAAAACCAGGCAAAAACAGCTCATTTTTTTGCCTCCTGGGGCATCTGTGCAACCATTTTTCACCTCCCCCGCCTCCAGCAACTTTCTGCAGGCCAAAATTGTTGGCCTTACCTTTCAGTTCCAGCTCGCGTGGCTCGCGAAGGTAAGTCCTGTGTTCGGCCGAAGGATGGGTGGGATGTTGTGGGCGGGGCACTCTCCTGGTTCTGCACGGGACGGGTTAATGGCTTTGGTGGGCCGCATGTGGCCCGCGGGCCGTAGTTTGAGGACCCATGTCTTACAGCATTTCAGACAAATGGTTGTACAATCTCTTCTTTAAAAATTCCAGTGTTGGAGCATTCACAACTTCTGGAGGCAAGCTGTTCCACGGATTAATTGTTTTAACTGTCAGGAAAATTCTCCTTAGTTCTAAGTTGCTTCTCTCCTTGATTAGTTTCCATCCATTGCTTTTTGTCCTACCCTCAGGTGCTTTGGAGAATAGCTTGCCTTGACTCCCTTTTCTTTGTGGCAGCCCCTGAGATATTGGAATAGAGCTAATTTAGGGCAGTTGAGGATTTTTGTTTTCATTCAATGCACGTGTGTTTAATAACATATTATGTTCCTTTTCATTTGAATTCAATTTATGTAGAGAATCACAGAGCTTATTTTGAAAAAGGAATGCAATGGTTAGCAAAATATAATTTAAACTCAGGGGAAAAAATAATATTAGAAAGAAACTTAAACTGGTTCCACCTCGACTCTCTTTGATTCGGAGGGAAAAACATGATCTGGCTTTCAAAATTCTCTTAGTACGATGTATATTAATAATGAAGAGTTCCAGTATCTTCCAAAGAATCTGTTTCTTGGCCTGGCATATCTCAGAGGGATGACACTAGAGATCTTTGTATTCATGTAAATCAAATCAAATCTTTATTATGGTCAAAGACCAGCATAAGGAAGGTGGGTTACAGGAAATTAAAAAGCATAAAATATACCACAGAGTGAAATTGCATATAAAAAAACCTAAAAAGTATAAAACAAACATCTAAAAAGAGTCTAAAAGAACAGGTAGGAGCAGTAGATGGACATAGGGGAATATGGCAAACTAAATCTATCATAATACAGAGCACACTATAATGACAAGCTAGGTCAGTGATGGCGAACCTTTTTTTCCTCGGGTGCTGAAAGTGCATGCGCACGTGCTATCGCACATGTGCGAGTGCCCACACCCATAATTCAATGTCTGGGGAGGGCAAAAACGGCCTTCCCCCGCCCCACCTGGAGGCCCTCTGGAGGCTGAAAATGGCCCATTTCCCAATTTCTGGTGGGCCCGGTATGCCCATTTTTCTCCCTCCCCGGGCTCCAGAGGCTTCCCTGGAGGCTGGGGAGGGCAAAACGCCCTCACTCATCCCCCCCGGAGGCCCTCCGGAAGCCAAAAACGCCCTCCCATAGCCTCCATGCGAGCCAAAAATCAGCTGGCCAGTGCACACATGCGCGCTGGAGCTGACCTAGGCAATGGCTCGCGTGCCGGCAGATATGGCTCCGCCTGCCACCTGTGGCACGCGTGCCATAGGTTCGCCATCACTGAGCTAGGTGTTCATTACCAATACAAGAGAATATTTGTAGCTCAGGAATGAACTTTTGGGTCTTTGGTGCCCTCTGAGCATGGTTGGTGCTCATTAAAACTGCCAGTGACACAGGCCATCTTCTGATGGATTTTAAGTATAGCTGCACAAAACTGGGCAACATTGTATGTTGCAGTAGGGTTGGTTTCTGAGAAGGTGAAGAACTGGTTGTGATAGACATTCATTCTTCACCTTCTCAGAAACATAAAAAAAGCTCATAAAATCATCTGCCACAATGTCCTACCTGTCAATGACTACTTCAGCTTCAACCGCAACAATACAGGAGCACACAATAGATACAAACTTAAGGTAAACCGCTCCAAACTCAACTGCAGAAAATACGATTTCAGCAACAGAGTGATCAATGCCTGGAATTCACTACCCGACTCTGTGGTTTCTTCCCCAAACTCCAAAAACTTTAACCTTAGACTGTCTACAGTCGACCTCACCCCATTCCTAAGAGATCTGTAAGGGGCGTGCATAAGCGCACCATTGTGCCTACTGTCCCTGTCCTACTGTCCTATTGTCTAATTTTTACCTATACATACTTTACTTTTGTTTATGTTTATATCATACCTGTTATCTTGTACACGTGTTGACAAAATAAATAAAATAAATAAATAAATAAACCAAAAAAACCCTGGTCTGTATGTCCTGGTTATTTTTGCAATAATAGTGATATGGGGCTAACAAAATGTCTCTGTAGTACAGGTACTGGAAAAGTAGATGTTCTGTACTTTCTTAATGACCAGAATCACAGGAACATTGTCTCTCTGGATAGGGGATCTTCCTGTACAGGCCTTCAAAAATAGTAGAGAAGAAGGCATGACTTTGTGGCAGAGTAAAGGCCCTTTGTGGAGTCCTTGCTGCTCTCTAAACTTTGTTGTTTTCTTGCAGATGTTCCATTACAGAGCCGTGGTGGCGCAGTGGTTAGAATGCAGTACTGCAGGCTACTTCTGCTGTCTGCCGGCTGCCTGCAATTTGGCAGTTCAAATCTCACCAGGCTCAAGGTTGACTCAGCTTTCCATTTACTTCCAAAATAAGTAAAATGAGGACCCAGATTGTTGGTGGCAATATGCTGACTCTGTAAATTGCTTAAAGGGGGCTGTAAAAGCACTGTGAAGTGGTATATAAGTCTACATGCTATTATTCAATTAGGTAACCTCATCAATGCTAGAAGGGAATGGGGTTTGATCTCTGTTTATACATAAATGACTTGCCCTGACAGTATTGGTGTTGCAAATGTTCTCCAGAGCCGTGATGGCACAGTGGTCAGAATGCAGTATTGCAGGCTAATTCTGCTGACTGCTGGCTGCCAGCAGTTCAGCAGTTCGATTCTCACCGGCTCAAGGTTGACTCAGCCTTCCATTCTTCCAAGGTCGGTAAAATGAGGAGCCAGATTGTTGGGACCAATAGGCTGACTCTGTAAACTGCTTAGAGAGGGCTGTAAAACACTATGAAGTGATATATAATGCTAAGTGTTTGGTAGTTCCTTCATTAGGCTGTTGTTTACTGTTTATTTGTCTGAGTTGGTAGCTACCACCAAGCTCAGAGAGTGCCAAGGACCCCACAGTTCAACTCTGAGCTACAAATACCCTCTTGCAAAGGGTATTTGTAGCATTGTCTTTAGCATTGGGGCCATCAGGCTAGTGCACTAATCTTCATCAGAACTTGTGACAATGTAGATCTGCCCCATACTGCAAACACTTGGTATTTATAAGCAGGAGGGCTAAAGGATTTTGACCCAAAACCAGAAAACTCCTCAAGTACTCCCCACCAACATGTCTAGCAGGGGGAAAAATATGCTGATATGTGGGCAATTAACAGATTGCTAGCTTTCCCGCAAATCTGCGGTTCTTGTAAGCCTTCCCTGTTTTATCAGATCTGAGAGGCTGTGACCTTATTTGATTTTAAGCTTTTTTTTAAAAGTAAGGTTAAAATGCCTGTGCAACTTTACATTTTTGAACAAATACAGATATGGGAATATATATGCACTAACACTAAGATGAAAAATGTTTCAATACACTATGAAGAAGGATGTTGGATTCCTGAGGTTTTCTTTTAAAAAATTTTTTAACACTTTGACCCACCTTCAAGAACTCTAGAAAACAAGAGTTTTTCCTAAAGTGCTTGGGAAAAAAGATTTTAAAGGCTCACTGAGGGAGAAGACAACAACAAAAACCACATAATCATGAATTCATCACACCACAGCTACATCACACCACAGCTACACAATACTATCATGTTGATCGGTGGTGGGTTGCTACCGGTTCGGACCGGTGTGGGAGAACCGTTAGCGGAAATTTGGTGTGGTTCCCCAAACTGGTACTGACCTCTGTGAAGCAATGTGCAGCGGCAGCCAAAAAAGCCAATGCAATCCTAAATTGCATCAACAGAGGGATACAATCTAGGACTAGGGAGATACTGATACCACTCTATAAAGCCTTAGTTAGACCACAACTGGAATACTGCATCCAGTTTTGGTCACCACACTACAAAAAAGACATTGAAACTCTGGAGAAAGTGCAGAAGAGAGCAACCAGGATGATAAGGGGACTGGAAACTAAAACATACAAAGAGCGGTTGCAGGAACTGAGCTTGGACAGTCTGGCGAAGAGAAGGACCAGGGGTGACATAATAACAGTGTTCTAGTACCTGAGGGGCTGCCACAGAGAGGAGGGGATTGGGCTGTTTCCAAAGCACCAGAAGGCCAGACAAGGAATAATGGATGGAAGCTGACCAAGGAGAGATTCAACCTGGAAATGAGGAGGAACTTTCTGACAGTGAGAGCAATCAACCAGTGGAACAGCTTGCCTGCGGAGGTTGTGAGAGCTCCAACACTTGAAACTTTCAAAGGGAGATTGGACTGCCATTTATCTGAAATGGTGTAGGGACTCCTGCTTGAGCGGGGGGGGTTGGACTAGATGACCTACAAGGTCTAAATAAACTTAACTAAACTAAAAAAGATGTTGGGACTTGGGAAAGAGTACAGAGAAGATCAACAAAGATGATTAGGGGGCTGGAGGCTAAAACATATGAAGAATGGTTACAGGTGTTATGTATTGAATATATATAGTTGTGTTAAGCTCAGCTAAAGTGAAACTAACCTTTAGAAGACCCTAACTCAGAGGTGGGTTCCTACCGGTGCGGTCCAGTGCGGGGAAGCAAAAAATCGCTGAAATCACACACGTGCGTCCCCTCACGAGATTTCAGCGAGATTTTGCTTCCGGGCATGCGCAGGAAGCAAAATTGCATGAGGGGGCACGCAGGTGTAGTGAGCACGTGCACGCATGCAACATGGCAGTGCACCGGTAGTGAGGTAAGTGCAACCCGCCCCTGCCCTAACTGTTAACTTCACCCTGCTAAAGGGAAACTAACCTTTAGATGACCCAAACTGTTAACTTCAACTGTTTTGGAGGTAAACGTAGAACATTCATATTTGGGCGAGCTCTTTCTAGTATTATGATTGGTTAAAGCCCTGTGGGCCCAGAGCAAGGGTGGGTTCTAACTTACCTCACCTCCGGTTCACTTCCTCCCATGCCACGTGGCCGCGCCGCATGGCCCCACATGCACTTCACACACACGTGCATGCGCAGTGCCAAAAAATCCCCCTATTTTTTTTAAAAAAACTGAAAACAAGATGGTGCATGCGCAGTGCCGGAAACTCGGCTTCTGCACATGCGCAGAAGAAAAAAAATCAGCAAAAAAATTCCAAAAAAATGGCGGCATCCACGGACAGGCACCGACAGAACTGGCTCTGTGAGGTCACCGTGACATCACCAGCAGCTTGCTACCGGTTCTATAGAACCGGTGTGAACCGGGAGGAACCCACCTCTGGCCCAGAGTATAAATTACAGGGATTTGCCTGTTGTTCCTCAGTTCAGTTTGAGTCAATAAATGCTGTTGTATCTATGCTGGTCTGTTCTTGCCTATTGCAGCCCACTACACAATAACAGGAACTGGGTATGTCTAGTTTAACAAAAATTAGGACTAGGGGAGACATGATAGCAGTGTTCCAGTATCTCAGGGGCTGCCAGAAAGAGGAGGGAATCAAGATATTCTCCAAAGCACCAGAAGGCAGGACAGAAAGCAGTGAAAAGGAATAAAGAACCAGGGGAATCCAGAGGCAGGTCCAGACTGGGTATCCTTTGGCCTTTTACTAACTCATTGGTTGTAATTGCTTCTATTCTCCGTGGCAGGTGTGAAAGCTACTTTGCAGTCAGGAAGAAATGTTCCATTGATACCATCAGTAGGTTCCTCAAGGAAAGCTCATTTTTGTTGGGTCACGGTAGCATTATAACAAAACACCTTTAGCTGTTTTCAACTGAAAATGCGTCAACGACAAAAACTCCTATGGATAATCCATATACAAGCCTTCCACTTTACAGGGTTTTGGATTCGAGCCCAGTGTTCCTTAGGACTTAATGTGAGTCCATCCTTGTCTGTTGTGTCTATGTGTGGAGTGCCTTACTAGAGTGAGGGCTTTTTTCTTCTGCTCTCTCTTTTTCACTCTGCTGTACCCTGATACGCGGCTCAGAAATTAATCACCTGGGGAAAATGTGCTTTAACTGCATTATGTATCTGACTTAGCCTCAGCCTCTGTCACAGTCGGAATCCCATAAACCAATTTAGTCACAATGTTTACAGGTTTCACATGCAAGTCGTCTGGCCAGCAGCCTATTCTTCCCAAATCCAAAGCAAAGCTAAGCTCATTAGAAGCAATCCGATTTGCCAAGTGTCCGTTACTTCAGGGACTGGGTGAGAAATCCAATAAAAAAAGAAGGTTGGAGCCCAGGAGAGAAATCTTAAAAAACAGGAAAAGTAATATATATATATAATAATAACCAATGTATCTCTGGGATGTTTGTGAAAAACTGTTTCCCAGCTCCAACTTCATATCAACTGAGCATATTTAGAACATAGAACATAGAATAATAGAGCTGGAGGGGACCTTGGAGGTCTTCTAGTCCAACCCCCTGCTGAAGTAGGAGACCCTATACCATTTCACATACATGGTTGTCCAGTCTCTTTTTGAAAGCCTCCAGTGATGGAGCACCCACAATTTCTTAAATTCCATTGGTTGATTGTTCTCACCATTAGGAATTTTTTCCTTAGTTCTAGGTTGCTTTTCTTCTTGGTTACTTTCTCTCCATTGTTTCTTGTCTTGCCTTTTGATGCTTTGGAAAATTCTGACTATCCTGTCAGAGCTGAAGAAACTTCTTGGGTGAGAAGCGAAATGTCTTCAAAAGAAAAAAACAAGAAAATCCAGTGCCTCCTGAAAAAAGAAGAGGAAGAGGAAGAGGAAGAGGAGGAAGAGGAAGAGGAAGAAGAGGAAGAGGAGGAGGAGGAGGAGGAGGAGGAGGAAGAAGAAGAAGAAGAAGAAGAAGAAGAAGAAGAAGAAGAAGAAGAAGAAGAAGAAGAAGAAGAAGAAGAAGAAGAAGAAGAAGAAGAAGAAGAAGAAGAAGAAGAAGAAAGCACCTTTGGGACAACCATGACCTGGATGACTGAGAATCTTTACAGACTTTTAGCTATACAATTTGGGATGAACACCCTTTGAATGGTGTGGGAGTAGGAATGGATTTCCAGAGAAGAAGAAAAATTGCAGACTACAGGAACCAGGAGCACTACTCAGGTGACCCTGAGGACACAGATAAACCTCCAAGTGCTTCAATAACCCTCTAAAAAATGCAGATTATCAGCTGTCTGCAAGGAATATAAATCCTTCCATTGCCCAGTATCCTGTCAGAGCTGAAGAAGCTTCTTGGTCTTCAAAAGAAAAAATAAGGAAGCCCAGTTGCCCCCTGAAAAAAACACCTTTGGGACAACCATGATCTGGATGACTGAGAATCTCTAAAGACCTTTATAAAACAGTTTGATTCCCTCGTCTTTTTGTTTAGACAGATCCTTTGGAAGATGTTTTTACTCCTTCTTTAATAAAACTTAGCATTGCATTTACCATACCAAGAAAGGAGCAGTCACACATGGAACTGTATAGGACTGAACTTCAGGACTGAATTTTTATAGTTGTTTTATAGTTGATTTTTTTCAATGACCACCAGTGATGTCCACAGAGGAGAATTAAAAAGTTTAGAACAGTGTTTCTCAACCTTGGCAACTTTAAGACATGTGGATTTCAAGTCCTAGATTTCCCCAGGTTGGCTGGGGAATTCTGGAGATTGAAGCCTACATATCTTGAAGTTGCCAAGGTTGAGAAACATTGCTCTAAGACAGAGAGCACAACAACATGGAATTTATTTCTCTTCTATGCAATATGCATCATATTCTACTGGCTTCCAGAATTCAAGGGGCTGCTGATTACCTTTAAAGCTCTACTTGATAGAAATCCAGGCCTTTGCCCATCTCACCAGATCCAAAGGGTTGTGCTGAAGGTCCCCTCTATCAAACAGTGTCATTTTGTGGGACCCTATGAAATGTGACTTCTCAGTCACTGGAGCCTGCTTGTGACGGGTTTATAGTTTGGAGTCGCAGGAAGGAGAGGCTCTTTCCCAGGGAGCAAAGAGACAATGGAGCTTGGAATGTCTGGTGGGCAGGAAGAGAACATGGTTGGACTCTCTCTAGCACAGTGTTTCTCAACCTTGGCAGTTTGAAGATGTGTGGACTTCAACTCCCAGAATTCCACAGCCAGCAACGCTGGCTGGGGAATTCTGGGAGTTGAAGTCCACACATCTTCAAACTGCCAAGGTTGAGAAACACTGCGGTCTAGCAATTCACAGAATGTATCTGTACTTATTGCAAGATAATTGCTTTAGTTGGGCAGGATTTCTGTCTATAGTGAACAACAATAAGGGAAGTACTCAGAAGTAACTCCGTGTGTTGAACTTGGTTCTTTGGGCCTGAAACTGCCCTGTGGCAGGGGTGGGTTCCACTTACCTTCGCCACCGGTTCGCATCACGACGATTCGCACGGGAATATCACTTCCGTGCATGCTCAGAAGCAGGAATTAGCCCGAAACACAGCTGAGGAGCTCATCAGCTGAGCTTCGGGTGAAGAAATAAAGGTCGGTATTCATCCGCGGGCGGGCTCTTTTTCAAGCCGCGTAAGGGGGAAAATCCACAAAAAAGATGTTGGTGCGCACGGACCGGCACTGACAGTGACGTCACCAGCGGGTCGCTACCGGTTCGGGCGATCCGGTCCGAACCGGGAGGAGCCCACCCCTGCCCTGCGGGTCAGTCTCATCCCAAAAATCTGGAGGATCTTGACATCTTGGACTTTTGGAAAGCTATGAAGATCTGGCTTTCTCATCATCCCCAAGTAGTGGTTAGGATGTTAGATGAGCCCCACAGAAACATGGTTTGTGTTGTGAGTGTGTTATATGATTCCTCAGTAATTGGCTTTTTATTTTGCTTATAGCAGTTTTTAGATTGGTTTTTCTTTGTGAACTGTTGTTAAGTGCCCAGAATTGTATGTGTAGGATGCATACATTTTCTAAATAAATCAATTTACAATCGTGCGTTTTAAATTTAACGTGTTTGAAAAGACAAAACAGGTTAATAACACTTAAAAATAATTATGGAAGGGTCTCACAAAGCCATAAACCAGGAAAAAGTAGGAAATGACCTTTTCTGAAATTTACATTGCCTGTGGAGAAAGGACTTGCTTAAAGTAATTAAGCCTTGACCCATTGGTGGAACCCCATCAGAGAAGATGCCAATGTAGCCACCTGTGGTTGGGAATCTCAGAGTTTGGGATGCACTCTTGAGAAGATTTTTTCTCTTGCTCCAAGCAAGTGCTTCTGTCACAGCTGGAAGCTAAAGAAATTTCTCTCTCTCTTTCAACTTAGTTTGAGAAAAAGCAATTTGTGAGATAACCCACACTTAAGTCATTCAGAATTTTAAAGGTCATTGCAGCACCATTAATTGTGCTTAGAAGAAATCACTAACCAAGCAATTCAGAGCTTGCAGGACCATGCTAATCTAGTTCCGTCTATGAACTTCTACCAACATTTCTGCAGCCGCATTATGTGCCGAAATGTGCCACACAAATCTCCAAAAAATGGTCCTAAATGGAATAATTTGGAATAGCTTGCCATGCAAGGTAAAAAATGGTTCCCTCTCTCAAAGCCTTCTAGAAAATTGGGAAAAAAAGTAGCTTTTCAGGAAGGCTTTTGAGGATTAATCCTAACAGTTTTATAAATTGGCACTAAATTTAAATTCGTTATTGGCACTATATTATTTACTAAATTTGGAAATTTAGTCATTGCTGATTGAAAGGATGAATATAGCCAAGAAATAAGCAAATAAATGATCTTATCTAGATGATGTTGATGATGTTATCTAGCACGGATTATGTTACCTAGTTGGATAATGAAACCTCTACAAGAAAACAACCAAGCTCAGAAAGCACCAAAGACACCACCATTTAACTCTAAGCTACAAATAGTCTCTTCTATGATTATTTGGAATTATCATATAAGGTAAAGGTAAAGGTTCCCCTCGCACATACGTGCTAGTCATTCCTGACTCTAGGGGGCGGTGCTCATCTCCGTTTCTAAGCTGAAGAGCCAGCGCTGTCTGATGACATCTCTGTGGTCATGTGGCCGAAGGCGCACGGAACGCTATTACATTCCCACCAAAGATGGTCCCTATTTTTCTACTTGCATTTTTACGTGCTTTCGAACTGCTTGGTTGGCAGAAGCTGGGACAAATAATGGGAACTCACTCCATTATGCGGCGCTAGGGATTTGAACCGCTGAACTGCCAACCTTTCGCTCGACAAACTCAGAGTCTTAGCCACTGAGCCACCGCGTCCCTGCAAATACCGCCCTGAGTCCCCAGGGAGTAGGGCGGCATATAAGAACAGCAAAATAAATAAATACAAATAGTCTCTTCTATGATTATTTGGAATTACCATATACTCTCTGCTTAAATGAGTTTATCTCTAAAAAAACTGGATGGTCATTGAATCTCTGAATGAAGCATCTATGGGATGATTGATTGATTAATTGATTGATTACAATGTTCCATTAAGTGGTTGCTGACTCTTAGTGACTTACATAGATTTTCTCCATGAAGATCTCTTTGAATGTAATCTTTTAGGTCTTCCAACAGTATATCCATCACCAGTGTAACGGAGTCCATCCACTTTGCTGCTGGTTGTCCTCCTTTTATCTTTTCTTCCACCTTTCTCAGCATTAGAGCCTTTTCCAGATTATTAGGGCTTGTATAATGTGTCTCAGAGTAAAATAATTTAAGCCTGGTCATTTGCTCCTTAAGAGAGAATTCTTGGATGATTTGTTTGATAATCCATCAGTTTGTTTTCTTGGCTGTCTACAGCAGGGGTCTCCAACCTTGGCAACTTTAAGACTTGTGGACTTCAACTCCCAGAATTCCTCAGTCAGCAAAGATGGCTGAGGAATTCTGGGAGTTGGAGTCCACAAGTCTTAAGGTTGCCAAGGTTGGAGACCCCTGGTCTACAGTATTCTCAGGAGTCTTCTTTAACATCAGACTTCAAAAGTATCAATACTCTTCCAATCCTGATCCTTCACTTTCATGGAGCATTGCAAGGAAAAATATGGTTTGCATTATTCTGATCTTTATAGACACATCATGGCATCTGAATATCTTTTCTAAGGGCTTCAGAGACACCCAAAAAGGCTGAGCAGAAGACACGTGGCTCTTACCCCTATATAAATTTATGCTTGCTTCTGCAGCATATATACTAAAATTGGAACAATACAGGTTAGCATGGCCCCTGTGCAAGGACGACACGCATACAATTTCATTAGTAGAAATTAATAAATAAATTCTGTGTCCATAATTTATACTTTTGTCCTGGCTTAGACTTTCCTGGAAAATATGAAGGCTATTCACTGTCTAGTTTGATGTTCTTGCTCCTTTTAGCCTTCCATCCACTGCTGGGGAGAATGTGAGAACTGATTGACAGTATTGTATTGTGTTTTTTCCTTACTTGAATGTTGGGTGAAGAGAGGGCTGGGAGGAAGATAGCAGATTGTCAAACGTGCCTTTTCAATCACTTATTTGAAAAACAACAGTTCTTATTGTTTAAGCTTGACTTTTTGCCTTTTGAGTTTCCTGAAATTCTACAAATTAGTCATAAATGCCCAATTATCACCTTCTTTTCAACATTTACAAGAAATTACATATTGGCTCCTACACTGCCTGCAGAATGCTGAAAATGTCATTTAAAAAAATACAAAGCTCAAAGCTCTAAATATAGCCGCAACCAGTGCCTGAAAGCAGTATTTTTTCCCATTGAATGGGCCCCAGACATTGTACAACCAAGAATTGATACAGCTTAATTATGTTTTTGCCAGATTTGTGTTATCCATGGGTAAAACAACGACAGAACTTTGGGCTATTAAGGAGCTTTCTATCCTGTCTTTCCTTCTGCAAATTTGCATATAAAAATGACACAAAGCTGCTTAATTATGTTGCAAATGGGCCACAAGATTTTTAAAAAAGGAGCAGCTAATCTCAGAGATTTCCATAAGAGGTAAAGTACTTAACATTTGCATATAGCTATTGGCCCATATTTCAACTAGCAAAGTACTTTGATGGTAAATGCATTCCAACTCCATGCATCCTTCTTGATGCCCTATAGCATTGATGGCAAACCTATGGCACGGGTGCCACAAGTCGCACGCAGAGCCATATCGGTGGGCACGCAAGCTCAGGTCCGGCGTGCATGTGCGTGCCGGCCAGCTGATTTTCGGACCTACTGGGCCCAATGGGAGTCAGGAAACAGGCTGTTTCCAGCCTCCGGAGGAGGTGGGGAAGGCCTGTTTTTTGCTCTCCCCAATCTCCAGAGCCTTTCTAGGAGCCTGGGGAGGGCAAAAATGACCTTGCCCACCCCCCCGGAGGCCCTCTGGAGGCCAGAAATGGCCCGTTTCCCAACTTGAAACGGGCCATTTCTGGCCTCCGGAGAGCCTCCGGGGGTGGGGGTAGGGAAGGCCATTTTCACCCTCCCCAGGCTCCTAGAAAGGCTCTGGAGATTGGGGAGAGCAAAAAAACCAGAACTTCCGGTTCAACCAGAAGTTGGCAAATGGGCCATTTTCTGCCTCTGGAGGGCCTCCGGTGGGGAGGCCATTTTCACCCTCCCCAGGCTCCAAGAAAGGCTCTGAAGCCTGGGGAGAGCGAAAAATGGGCATGCCATCATGTGCCGGGAGCAGGGGGGGGTCACACGTGCATGCGCGGGGGGAGCATGGAATTATGGGTGTGGGCACGCGGATGCGCAACCCCCCGCGCTCTCCCTCTTTTGGCACGCGAACCAAAAAAGGTTCGCCATCACTGCCCAATAGCAGTAGCACTTAGACTTATATACTGCTTCATATTGCTTTACAGCCCTCTCTAAGCAGTTTTTACAGAATCAGCATATTGTCCCTATGGTAAGGACGCATCCTCCCCCCCAATCCTTTTGACTGTGCCCTAAAATTGCAAGAATAAAACTCAAAGCCAGGAAAAGAAATACAGAAGCTGCTAAAAGTTAAAGAACACCATCTCTGGGTTTTTTTCTTCTTCCACTAATAAAAAGTAGCCGCAGGGAAATAGCCAGACCAGAACTTAAGCTGTGAAAAAGAAACAATGTTGCAATCATGAACTTGAGTAACCCCAGTCATTGAGAAACAATGACTCAAGCCTGCCGATCCATTAAGAAAGGCGTTTTAGAAGCAATAGACCAAAGATAACATGATAAAATCAATTACACATACCTGACAGGCTTAGGACCAAGGGAAGCTGATAATTAAGTCCCATCATGAGCCTTTGCAAAACAAGTAAAGCCAATCAAATAATAAAAGCACACAAAGCAAACCTCAAAATTACAAAATACTGTAAACTGTATAAAAATCCTTGCACTCACCAAGCTAATTTGTCAGCCACCCCCAAAACATGCTGCTATCACTAAAGTTTATGGAAAACCAAATAAATAGAGTCCTTCATTCCTTGCAGCATGCCTTCATTTTATTTCCAGCATCTTTCTCCTTGCTTGGAACTGGACCGGATTTTTCTTCCAACACTCCCAACAATCTGGGTCCTCATTTAACTGACCTTGGAGGATGGAAATCAACTTTGAGCCAGTCAGAATTGAACTGCTGGCAGTCGGCAGAATTAGTCTGTAATACTGCATTCTAACCACTGCGCCACCACCGTTTACCTGTGCACTTACCTGTGGCACATTTGCCTGAAGCCAGTTACTTACAGTTACATTAAACCAAATAAGAGTGACAGGAATAACTCATGAGAACCAACTCAGCTCTGGAGGTAATATAGGAAGAGACCAAAACCCATGATTCAAACAAACCAATTTGTGGCACATTTGTTTTATATGTTTGATCTCAAAGGAATCCTATTCAAGAATGTGCTGTTTAAAGGATTAGTCAATTTTAAGCTTAATATTTATTATTTTAAAGTTTTATCTTGTTACTTTTACTTGGTTGTAAGTTGTTTAGAGGCACTCTTTGCGAGGTGGGTGCTATACAAATTTAACAAATAAATAAAGTCCTTCCAATATTAAGAATATTTAAAACACATTTTAAAAAAGCAAGAAGAGCAAATCTTGAGTTAGGACTACCGAATTAGGAGCCAGTACTATCAGCTCTGTTAAACATTGTAGATTTACTTGAAAATAAGTCCCACAGAATCGAATAGGCTTTACTTGCAAGTCAAAGGTCTAAAAACTAAGTAATGAGAAGTCTGTTATGAAAGTGTGTCCCCTGTGCTAAGGATAAGCTAAGTAGAGGCAGATCTATTCTGATTTCTTGGAGATCACCTTCTGATCTATTCTGATCATCTGATGCCTCAGATACGTAGGATGGGATAGAAATTGACAGAAGCATCTGTTTATTCATTTATATTTGCAGTGGGAGGTTAAGAATAGTATTACACATGTTTGAATTTTCTTAAACATTCCACCAGGAAAAAAAAATGGGAGAAATTGTGTTTCTTTCCCCTTGCTTTCAAAATTTCCAGAAAGCTTACATCTCTCTAGCTTCCTAAAGTGCAGAAGAGCTTTCATTCCCAGAATTAACCTGCAAATGTCAGTCCCGACCTTTCGGGGCTGCCATTCGGGCAGGGGGTGGAGGCGCCTGTAGCCTCCTGCCATCTGGGAAACACGCCACCCAGGAAACAAGCAGCCATGGTCGAGGAGCGCATCGAGGAGTATGTCTTCCACCGTGACAGAGGAGCTCCATGACGCCATCTGGAAGCTCCTGGCTGCACCGCCATTCCAGAGTGATTCCTGCTGCAGCTGGGAGTCTGCTGACAGGCGGCCAGGATTTTGGAGTTTGGAGCATTGAGGGCATGCGCAGAGCTACAGAGCATGTGCAGCACAAAACTTGCTAGTGCTATCTGGTGCTACATCCAGGAGTAACATCTAAAGAGCCACATGTTCTCCTCTGCGCTCTAGTATTCAAAATGGAGGTCCATCATAGAATTGTTGAATCATAAGGCTGGAAGGGATCTTGGAAGTCTTTTGTCCAATCCCCTGCCCAAGGAGGAGCCCTTATACCATCCTGGAAAAATGATGGACCAATCTTTATTTTAAAAAAGACCTCCAGCAATGCAGCACCCACAATTCTGGGAGGGAAGTTGTTCCCATTGATTAATCGTTCTCATTGACAGGAAATTTGTTATTTCCAGGTTGAATTTCCCTCTGATGAGCTTCCACCCATTCCTTCTTGTCCTGCCTTCAGGAACTACAGAGAATAAATCAAGCCCCTCTTCCCTGTGACAGGCCTTCAAGTCCACAGAGTCGGCCTCCTCCAGGTCCCGTCGACCAAACAATGCCGGCTGGCGGGGCCGAGGGGGAGCTCCCTCCCTGTGGAACCAGCTTCCCCCGGAGATCAGGACCATCCCCACCCTGCTGGCCTTCCGGAAAGCGATAAAAACTTGGCTCTTCCGGCAGGCGGGGTGAAAGTGAGACCAAGTAGATTACATATGGGTCCCCCCCCCTTGATTGTATAGATGAGATACTCTTTTTAACTTTTGTATTTTGTATTTTTTTAATTATTGTATTTTACATGGCATTTTATATTGTATTTTTACTGTAATGGAATCTACATGTTGTGAGCTGCCCAGAGTCCTCAGGGAGTTGGGCGGCATAGAAATCCATTAAATTAAATTAAATTAAATTAAGTATTGGAAGATGGCTATCATGTCAGCCCTAAGCCTTCTCTTCATTAGGCTCAAGATACCCAGTTCCGTTAGCCATTCATCATGCGGTTCAGCCTCCAGTTCCCTTAGCACAGGGATGAAATGCTACTGGTTCGGCCTGGTTCAGGCCTACCGGTAGTGGTGGCCGCCGGTGGTTTGGAGAACCGGTAGCGGCAGCAGCGTGAGGCTCCACCCACCCTCCCGGATGTCACAATTTTCTTTTTTTTTAATCCTCTGTGCATGCAGCCTTCTGCGAATGCGCAGAGGGTGAAAAATTGTGTGCGACGATAGCACACGCATGCGCGAAGCAAGTAACATAACACGCACTTCCAAAACCGGTAGGGAAGGTAAGTAGATTTCACCACTGCCTTAGCAGTTCATCCTATGGATTAGCTTCCAGAACCCTGATCATCTTTGTTGCTAGTCTCTGTACTCTTTCTAGGGTCTGAGCATCTTTTTTGTACTGTGGTAACCAGAACTGGACTCAGTATTCCAAATATGTCCTCAGAAGTGCAATATAAAGCGGTGCTAAACCTTCCTGTGATCTTGATTCTATCTCTCTGTTGATGCAGCCAAGAACTGCTATAGATTGAAATTCTGACTCTCTTGTTTTCAACACTGAGCCTTTCTGATCTCTTAATTGATGTAAGTCCTAAAATGATGGACATTTCATTTTAGGACCGCAGTGACATTATTACCCAGTCAGAATCAGGTTTATAAATGATGGGCAGAATTTTTCCTGGGGCAGATCCAAAATCCTTTGAGAAATAACCCCAAATATTCTTGTAACAGTGTCCAGGGATGTTTTTTTGAACGCTCTCAGTTTATTTCTCATGCCAGAAGAATTTTGGCACAACAAGAATGTGACGATGACCCTGAGACCTCCTGATGGGCATAGAAGTCACCCCAGGCTTCTGTACATTCTAATGGGGGGACCACTGAGTTCTTTTCAGGTGGCAGATATGCTCTCAATTTTTAGGAGGATCAATTCTTTGTTTTCACTGAAGTGTTTCCTGACTCATTGGCATTTGCAGGTTGTGAAGAGGAAAAATAAAGCATTTTGACATGGAAGGTGAAACATTTTTTTTTTACTACTGAAGGTTTTAACTATCTAAATTTCAGGTGAAAGTAGGTCAAAACCAGTGGTGCAATCCCTCAATAAGTCGATCGTTTCTTATTGGTCATTCACTTTACTAAAAATAATTGTTGCATCATAGCAATGTTCCCAGGTAATCTTCTCAAACTGTCTCCAAGGTCTCTTTCAATGGAACACAAATCCTTTGCTACATGCTCCATTGCTTTTATACCTCAATCTGCAAATAACTGTATAAAATATTTTGACTACAGCCAGGAGTGGATTCTGACTTACCTCGCTGCCGGTTCGCTTCCTCCCATGCCACGCGGACGCGCATGCGCAGTGCTGAAAACTCAACTTCTGCGCATGCACATAAGCAAAAAACAGCTTCTGTGCATGCACAGAAGTGAAAAACAAGATGGCGGAGCTGTAGGCGCTGCCGAGAGAGCCGGTTCAGAGGCGTGGCCAGCTGGCCATCGCTGCCGGTTCGGCAAGCGTGGGGAGATTCCTGCTACCGGTTCTATAGACCCAGTCCGAACCGGCAGGAACCCTCCTCTGAGTACAGCAGGCCAATCAAGGATGTACTCTCCTCTAGATTCTCCTATTTGCCCAATGCCTTGATACCTTCCAATGGCAAGGACGTGACAGAAGAGAGCGATGTTTCTCTAGTGGTTAAAGTACCAGGCTAGAAAGTGGGACTGAGTTCAAGTCCCACCTTAGCCATGAAATCCAACTGAATGATCTTGGGTCAATCTCTCTCTTCAGCCAAACTCACCTCACAGGGTTGTGGTGGAGACAATTGAAGGAGGAAAGTGTGTTGGGTATGTTCACTGCCTTGAGCTGTTTGTAAACATAATAAAGGTGGGGTTACAAATTAAATAAATAAATAAGAGAAGACGAGTCAAGATAAACATTGTCTCCCTCAGAGATGGAATTGTGAGAAATATGCATCTCCCCAAAAGATATACAAGCTGTCTTCCTAATGAATATGAAGTGGCCATATTCAGAAATGAAGAAATAATGTGATCCTAACATCTTTACATTTGTAATTGTATTGAAAGCAAAACTCTAGTTCTTTTAATCCAAGCATCTCTTCCATAATTTAGATATATATCCTGGGGAATTTTTCAAATGGAGTGGAAGCAACAATTGTGTTTGTTGTTGATACTCCCCAAACAGATAATGCAGTCTGGTGTAATGGGGTGTTGAACTTGGACCAATAAATAGTTAGTCACCCATTAGGTAAAGGTTCCCCTCGCACATATGTGCTAGTCATTCCTGACTCTAGAGGGCGGTGCTCATCTCCGTTTCTAAGCTGAAGAGCCAGCGCTGTCTGATGACGATTCCGTGGTCATGTGGCCGGCATGACTAAATGCCAAAGGCGCACGGAACGCTGTTACCTTCCCACCAAGGTGGTCCCTATTTTTCTACTTGCATTTTTACATGCTTTCGAACTGCTAGGTTGGCAGAAGCTGGGGCAAGTAATGGGAGCTCACTCCGTTATGCGGCGCTAGGGATTCGAACAACTGAACTGCCGACTTCCTGATCAACAAGCTCAGCATCTTAGCCACTAAGCCACCACGTCCCCTAAAGTCACCCATTAGGGATAACTTAACTGTTGATTTTCTTCAGCTGTAATGCAGTCCTAGGCTGCATTAATAGAGGGATAGAATCAAAGTCACATGAAATGTTAATACCCCTTTATAATGCCTTAGTAAGAGCGCACTTGGAATATTGCATCACAATATAGAAAATATGTTGAGATTCTAGAAAGAGTGCAGAGAAGAGCAACAAAGATGGTTTGGGGACTGAAGGCTAAAATATATGAAGAACAATTGCAGGTATGTCTAGTTTGAGGTAAAGAAGGACATGATAGCAGTGTTCCAATATCTAAGGGGTTGCCCCAAAGAAGAGGGGGTCAATCTATTCTCCAAAGCAGCTGAAGGCAGGACAAGAAGCAATGGATGGAAACTAACTGAGGAGAGAAGCAACCTAGAACAAAGGAGAAATTTCCTGATAGTTAGAACAATTAATCTGTGGAATGGCTTGCCTGCAGAAGTTGTGGGTGCTTCAACACTGGAGGTTTTTAAGAAGAGATCGGACAACCATTTGTCTGAGATGGTATAGGGCAGGGGTCGGGAACCTATGGCTCGCGAGCCAGATGTGGCTCTTTTGATGACTGCATATGGCTCGCAGCAGGGGTGAAATCCTCCCGGTTCGCCCGGGCCAGTCCTTCGGCGTATAGCCGATGGAACTGGCGGCGGTTGCAGCGCGGAGCTTCTCCTGCCCGCTTTCCCGTCCCGGCTGAACACAATCACCGCTTTCCCGTCCCGGCTGACCACAATCATTTGGGTTATTTTTCCCTCTGTGCATGCGCGCGCATGCACAGAGGGAAAAATAACCCAAATGGCGGCATTCAGCCGGGACGGAGGGAGCTAAAAAACGGCCATGGCCACATCCCCGCCGTTCTCCAGCCAAGCGGCTGAAGAAGCCCCAGAGCCCTGCCGCCAACCTGCGTCTCCTGCTGGGAAGGAGCCTCTGTCGCTGTCTCTCGCGGGGTTCCAGCCACCCGACTGAGTCCCTGACCGCGGCACCGGCAGGGTTAATGCGTATGGGAGAGGAGAGAGAGCGCTACCGCCGCCGCTGCTACTTTCACCGCTCCGATATTTCTTTGGTGGGCGCGCGCGGGAGGGACCATGGAGCAGAGGCGCCCGGCAGCTTAAGGCAAGAGGCGGGTGGGAGACGCGGGCAGGAGCCTGTCGCCGCCGCCGCCACTTCTGGCATCCCCACGCCTCTCACCCCGCTCGCCGGGTGCCTCTGCTCAGCGGTCCCTCCTGCGGAGGCCCACCAAAGAAATATTGGAGCAGCGAAAAGTAGCAGCGGCGGCGGTAGCGCGCTCTCTCCTTCCCTCCCATGCAGGGAGGGAAGGAGAGAGAGCGCTACCGCCACCGCTGCTGCTTTCACCGCTCCGATATTTCTTTGGTGGGCGCGCGCGGGAGGGACCGCTGAGCAGAGGCACCCGGCGAGCGGGGTGAGAGGCGTGGGGATGCCAGAAGTGGCGGCGGCGGCGATAGGCTCCTGCCCGCGTCTCCCACCCGCCTCTTGCCTTAAGCTGCCGGGCGCCTCTGCTCCATGGTCCCTCCCGCGCGCGCCCACCAAAGAAATATCGGAGCGGTGAAAGTAGCAGCGGCGGCGGTAGCGCGCTCTCTCCTTCCCTCCCATGCAGGGAGGGAAGGAGAGAGAGCGCTACCGCCGCCGCTGCTACTTTTCGCTGCTCCAATATTTCTTTGGTGGGCCTCCGCAGGAGGGACCGCTGAGCAGAGGCACCCGGCGAGCGGGGTGAGAGGCGTGGGGATGCCAGAAGTGGCGGCGGCGGCGACAGGCTCCTGCCCGCGTCTCCCACCCGCCTCTTGCCTTAAGCTGCCGGGCGCCTCTGCTCCATGGTCCCTCCCGCGCGCGCCCACCAAAGAAATATCGGAGCGGTGAAAGTAGCAGCGGCGGCGGGTAGCGCTCTCTCTCCTCTCCCATACACATTAACCCTGCCGGTGCCGCGGTCAGGGACTCAGTCGGGTGGCTGAAACCCCGCGAGAGACAGCGACAGAGGCTCCTTCCCAGCAGGAGACGCAGGTTGGCGGCGGGGCTCCGGGGCTTCTTCAGCAACCCACCCACCTACCTCGCTTGGTGCGGTTCCCCGCACTTGACGTCTTGGAAGAGGGCTGGGCGAGGGAGAAAGGAGCCACGGTGGGGATTGGTTTGCAGAGAGAAAGAAAGAAAGAAAGAAAGAAAGAAAGAAAGAAAGAAAGAAAGAAAGAAAGAAAGAAAGAAAGAAAGAAAGAAAGAAAGAAAGAAAAAAAGAAAGAAGAAGAAGAAAGAAAGAAGAAGAAGAAGAAGAAGAAGAAGAAGAAGAAGAAGAAGAAGAAGAAGAAGAAGAAGAAGAGGAAGGAAGGAAGGAAGGAAGGAAGAAGAAGAAGAAGAAGAAGAAGAAGAAGAAGAAGAAGAAGAAGAAGAAGAAGAAGAAGAAGAAAGAAAGAAAGAAAGAAAGAAAGAAAGAAAGAAAGAAAGAAAGAAAGAAAGAAAGAAAGAAAGAAAGAAAGAAAGAAAGAAAGAAAGAAAGAAAGAAAGAAAGAAAGAAAGAATCATTACCAATGCTATGATGGAAATCACCAACTCAAAGACAAATATCACTTTGGAGCAAGGAAGCTGCTACAGCAGCAACAAATTAAACAGCACAAAGACAGGGATTCTCTCAATATCCCATTGTCCCTATTGACATTTAGTTGAATTCACTTTTAAAATATATTATATGGCTCTCACTGAAATAAATTTCCAAATTTTTTGCTTTCATGGCTCTCTTAGTCAAAAAGGTTCCCGACCCCTGGTATAGGGTCTCCTGCTTGATCAGGGGGTTGGACTAGAAGACCTCCAAGGTCCCTTCCAATTCTGTTACCTGTAGGATGGTTGAGCTGTATGATTCTTAAAGTCCCTTTCCATCCTTACAAGTTTTCAGTCTGACCTTAACATCCAGCCAAGCAATGTTGTTGCTGCTGTTTCTCTTGCTGCACTTGCTATATTTTATTTGTAAATGTACCACCATTGTGCATCGTTCTGTCTAGAGCAGATAAATGTTAAGTCCCCTAGATGAGAAGCTTATCACCTAAAATGAAAATGAATGGGGGAAAAAAAACAAATGAGTAGCAAAGCAATATATCCACCTAGATCCATTGTACACGCTTATGATTACTTACAGTGTGAAACACAATTTCACTGAGGTGATAACAATTTCTAGAATTATGAAAGTGGGGAGGAGAATCATCTCTCTCCTCCCTCTATACCATTTGGCCTGATCAACAGTTCAAGTTTTTATCACCTGTCCTGTGGTTCGCTCCATTCACCATCCTATTGTTATTTTCTCTCAGCTACAGTTGTTGAGTTCCACGCTGAGTTTATAATTATCGTATTATTAGGGGTTAGCTATTTTGGCAGATTGGCAATATCATTTCTGAAATTGGATTCTGAGGGTCATTCTACCCTTCTCCCAGCAACTGAAATGTCCTAATTTCCTCTCAATATTTGTTTTTCTAAAATATACTTTGATATTTGTCTTTCCGGCAGGAGATCATTATTGAAAGGCACCGTGCTCATTTCCAATGAATTTATCACTCCTTCTATTTTTGTCCTTTTGAAAAGGACACTGTTTATTGCTGCACAGGAAGGAGAAAGAAGTCAAAGATTTAATTAAGTACAAATTCATCTCCCAAAGACTTTGCTCAGGGACCTGTGTTCAGAATGAATGCTAAGGCTCTGGCCGAACCTGGCAGAAAGTGGCTATTTTTGATCTCTGATTTCTTCAATAAAATAAATGCATGGAAGTAGTAAGCTAAGAAGGATCTCCCTTTGGATAAAAGAGAGGAGGAGGAGGAGGAGGAGGAGGAGGAGGAGGAGGATACAGATTAACAGAGTTGGAAGGGACCTTGTATTTATTTTATTTATTATTTATTTATTTTATTCGAAGTTCTTCTATGCCGCCCTACTCCCTCAGGACTCAGGGCGGTGTACAACATTTTAGGGAACATCAAATAACTTGTTAAAAACAGTTTAAAACAATTTTAAAACAACATACACATCATATATACATGGGGGAAACGTCAGATGGAAGGTCGTCTCAAAATCACCCCGCCTGCAGGAAGAGCCATGTCTTAATGGCTTTTCGGAAGGCCAGCAGGGTGGGGATGATTCGGATCTCTGGGGGAAGCTGGTTCCAGAGAGTAGGGGCCCCTACAGAGAAGGCCCTCCCCCTAGGCCCCGCCAGTCGGCACTGTTTGGCTGACGGGACCTGGAGGAGACCCACTCTGTGGGATCTAACCGGTCGAAGGGAGGAATGAGGCAGAATGCGGTCCCAGAGATAACCTGGTCCTAAGCCATGTAGGGCTTTAAAGATGCTGATCAGCACCTTGAATTGTACCCGGAGACCAATGGGCAGCCAATGCAGCTGGTGGAGTATAGGTGTCACATGGGTGTACCTTGACACACACACCACAGCATGCGCAGCCGCATTTTGCACCAGTTGGAGTCTCCGAATACTCTTCAAGGGCAGCCTCATGTAGAGTGCATTGCAGTAGTCCAATCGAGAGGTGACAAGGGCATGAGTGACCATGAGTAGGGCCTCCTTCTCCAAGTATGGTCGCAATTGGTGCACCAGGCGGACCTGCGCAAAAGCCTCCCTAGCCACAGCTGCAAGGTGTTGGTCTAATTTTAGCTGTGGATCTAGGAGGACTCCCAAATTGCGAACCCGTTCTGAGGGAGTTAATTTTCCTCCCTCAAGAACCAAGGAGGGACAGTCGATACAGTCCTTCGGAGGCAATACCCAGAGCCACTCAACCACTTGTCGGGGTTGAGTCTGAGTCTGTTCCTCCCCATCCAGATCCTAACATCGTCCAGGCACTGGCACATCTAGTTGTAGGTCATCTAGTCCAATCCCCCACCCAAGCAGGAGACCCTACACCATTTCTCACAGATGGCTGTCCAGTCTCTTCTTGAAAGTTTCCAGTGACGATGCTCCCACAACTTCTGAAGGCAACTGCTGTTTCATTGGTCGATTGCTCTCACTGTCAGAAAATTTCTCCTTATTTCTAGGTTGAATCTCTCTTTGGTCAGTTTCCATCCATTATTCCTTGTCTGGCCTTCAGGTGCTTCGGAAAATAGTTTGACCCATTCCTCTCTGTGTAAGGAACAATATTAAAACACTGCTATCATGTCTCCCATGGTCCTTCTCTTCACTAGACTAGCTATGACCAGTTCTGGAGGAGGAGGAGGAGGAGGAGGAGGAGGAGGAGGAGGAGGAGGAGGAGGAGGAGGAGGAGGAGGAGGAGGAGGAGGAGGAGGAGGAGGAGGAGATCCATTCATGTCTGGCTCTTAGCAATTCCTATGGGCCAGGTCTCTCCACATCTTAATATCTTACACTACGTCTTTGAGTAGTTCTATGCTCTGGCTGGTGTCAACTTTGATGGTATCTAGCCACTGTGTTCTTTGGCGCCCTGGTTTCCTTTTGCCACTAATTTTTCCAAGCATAATTGTTTCCTCCAGTGAATTCCCCCACATGACATGGCCAAAATAAGTGAGACACAGTTTTGTGATTTTGCCTTCCAGTGACATGCCTGCTATTATACGCTCCAGTCCTTCCTTGTTAGTCACCGTTGTTGTCCAAGGAATATACAGAAGCTTTTTCCAGCACCACAGCTCAGATGAGTCAATTTTCAGGGGGCATGGCCAAGTGTCACAGCAAGACAGATCCTTTCCTCAGGGGCTCTGATGGAAACCCCGAAACTCACAGCTGTTGGGAGCTCGGAATCGAGCTTTAACCACTCCGTATGAGCAGTGAAGAGGAGAGGCACATATCGGTGGTCCAGGGGGAATTGCAGACCCCCTAGGAAGCCGACAGCAGCCTCCCGACCTCCAGCTGATAAGAGGCGACTCCATCGGTTTTAGCTGGGATGGCCATTGCTAGAAGAATCGGACTAAAAGAAGTGAAGTCACCTGGGTGAGATGATTTTTTAAAGTGATTGTTTTAGACGAGTATGGAGAGAGGAGATAGCTGGAATGTGTGAAAGAAAAAATAGCTGTTTGAAGTTTGACCGCTGAGAGGGGGAGCGGGTTTTTTTATTAAACTGCTCCCTGTCAGGACTTTAGCGGCGGGGAAAGCGGAAGAGCGGAAAAAAGAGGCTTGGATGGAACAGAGGCGAGAGACGAGCCATAGAGCCAGATATTGACACAGATTTGGACTTATAGCAGTTAAGTGCCTGTGAAAGTACTTTTTTTTCCTTTTCTATATATATTATTATTGTTCTTTTTAATTATTTTGTTGTTTCTTTTTCTATTTTCTCTATTGGTCTCCATTTTTGAATTAAATTCTGCTGAGCCATTGGACTTATTGGCTGGGTCACAGTGCCATTTAGTGGCCAGAGTTGGTATATTATAACCTTGAAAGTACAGCTGCAGGGTTTTTCTATCTTGTTACGGTTTGGTAGGAGCAAGATAGATAAGAGACAATATTCCAGTCCCTGAAAAATAAAGAGATACCCAAAGAGGAAGAGATAATTAAAAAAATAATGGACTGTGCGGAAATGGATACACTGTGTTAACTAGAGAATTAAAAGAAAAAGAGGAATCTGATTTCTATACAGCCTGGAACAAATTTTATAATTGGTTGAAAGAAAGAAGCAATAAATAAAAGAAAAGTTTGATGGTGTATACTCAAGTAATTATGTAAAGATTTTAAATGTATATGGTATAATAGGAAAATATGTTGGAGAGCAATATGAATACTTAAGGAAATGATATGTAAAAAGAATATATCCCATAATAGCTTATGATGGATAGGGGGTCACAAATGCCCCATTTGTTTGTTATATGTTCTATTTTTTTGAATGTTTAATGTTGGTGTTATTTTGTGTGTTTAATAAAAAAGTTTTTTAAAAAGAAACAATATTGAGCTGTTTTTGTGGGAAAGTCTTGTTTTGGCTTGATACATTTTTTTGTTTTGGAATAAATTACTTTTTTTTCAATTGACTTGGTTAAATGAATTAAGGCAGGAAGAGCCTTAATGTAGAAATGTAGAAGAAATAAATACTTTTCTTTTTCCTTTTTTTATTTTTTGGAGACCATTTATTATTTAGTAATTTGATTTTTTATTTTATTTTTGCTATCTCTGTATGGGAATTTTGGATACTTATTTTTGGATAAATATGCTATTCTCTTTTTTTGGATTGGAATATTGGATATATTTTTTTGTTTGTTTCTCTTCCTTTTATTTTATTTTTTTTCTTTCTGGGCAGTGTTATGAAGGTTGTTGTTTTTTTCCCATTTTTCCATTACGATTAGATTATTGAAGGTTTGGATTTTTTTTATTTTTTTCTCTTTTTTTCTAAGGGGATTCTTATTTTTTATTCCTCTTATTCTTCTTGTTTTTTGTCCTTTTTTTGAAATATATTGGAGTTTATTTTTAATATTTTTTCTTTCTTTTTCTCTTATTTTGTTTGTTCTCTTTTTTGTACTCCTCCCTTTTTGCCTTTTTATTGGATTATAAATATTTGGAATACAAGAGTCAATAAAGATGAAGAAGATGCCAGCACATTAGTTACCAGCAACCACTTCAGCATCACAAGCCTGAAAGAAAAATGTCTAGTTTCCATTGTATATCCATGGGAAGAATCTTCAGAATTAAAACTGGTTTCTAAGTTCAGTGGTACCTCAACACTTGTCAGTAATTCATTCTGGAAGGCACAACAAATATTAAAACTGGAGGGTACTGAGAAAATCACATGACTCACTATTTCAGCCAGAAGAAATAGCAAGTCACTAAGCAGCCAACATCAGCAAATTCTTCCTTGCATGTCGAATACCAGAAGAAAAACAAGAATTCTTCTTCAATATACATTGAATACCGAATTTGTCTAGCTTTGAAGGAGTGCTGAGGTAAGACTGTAGAGATAAAATTAGTCAGAGTCTTCTCTTTAATCAAAGCTGTCAATTTTGTCATCTCCTCCAACCCCAACTCCATCACCTTAACCATCCATTCCTCCAATGTAGGTATTTGTGAGCTCTTCCACCTTTCTTGCTCACTTCTTTCTGAGTTCTATCCTAGGTAGAGGCAGATTCTGTTAATTTGTTAAATGTTTGTAGAGTGTTCAAATTATTAGACTTATTTTTTAAAGACTGCTTTATTATTGTTCTAGACAACTTAACAAAATGAAGAAGCTTTTTAAAATAAATGCTTGCTCTGAAGAGGCCCAGTGCTATTGTATCTTCTTTTAAATAGCAGAGAATACTTCCAGAAAGCCACATCAATTTTAAAGATCTGTAAAAGTATAATCTGAAATGTCCTGTTTTAGTATTAAGTATTAGTATTAAAATAAGGCAGCTGAGTTAAACCCTGACTTAGTCATGTTTAGAGTAGATCTATTTAAATAATTGGGAAGAGTTAGTGTGATTACATTTAAGATAACTTTCTGGGATTAATATACATTTCTCCAATTCTTTGCTATTTCTATGGGTCAGGCACACATGCACAGAAATACACAGCAAACAGTGTATATCATCTGTACTGTTTGCTGTTTGCTGTTTGGCAAATTGATGGGAGGCAGAGGCCTTTTTTCCTTGTTTTCCTCCCCCAAAACTAAGGTGCGTCTTATACTGCAGTGCGTCTTATACTCCGAAAAATACGGTAAGTCATGGTGGTCACACAGTGATGCTAATAGAATGGGAGAAGTCTTGTCTAGGTCTAGTTTGAAAAAAAAATTAGATTGTTACAATGCAAAGCTTAGCCCACATGTTCTGTAGCTTATTACCATTAAAGAAAAGCAAGACCTAATATAAAACACCATTTCTACATTTGGGGATACTGTGTGCTCTGCCAAAATGCTTTCAGTGTTTTCATTATTCAGAATGAATGTTTACCTTCATCAAATTTCACTCCAATTCTAATTCGGACCCTTAATGCATACCTGAGGCTCATTTCGTTTTGAGTAAAAGGATGCAGGGTGACATTTATTTTTTCTACCTAAAAGCAAAACAATAAGCATTCTTAGCCTGATTGTTTAAAGTGATAATTACTATAACTTTTTAAGTTTAATATAACACAGAAGAATTGTTCTAGCAGTTGGCAGGACTGACCAACCTTGCAGAGGGCACAGAGAGAAAACAGTTTGAGTTCTTGATTGTATTACGTTGGAATTCCTGTATAGAGCAACGAAACTGTAAACTAGAAAATATTCCAGAAGGAAGCAGTGACAAACCATTTCCTTACTGCTGCCAAGAAAGTACATGGACATGTTCAGCTCAACTCAAAAGACTCTTCACCTTCTATCATCTAATGAAGTGAGCAACCAGATTTAAGTACCTTGGAGAGCTCCAAAGTCAGCCCTTTGTTAGCTCAGTCGATTGATTGATTGATTAAGTGCCATCAAGGCATGGTTGACTCTTAGAGACCACATAGGTAGACGTTCTGCATGACTGCCAGCTCAACCTGTTCATTATTGGGACAATAGAAACATGTTATCACAGCAACACCTTAAAGCCAACTAAAAGCTTTTTCTAAGACCTTTATATGCAAACTTGCACTCATCTTGGAAAAACAAAATGGGTTGTTAAAAGTGCCTCATTTTTCAATCTTAACTTTTGCAAAGAGGGTGAGTGGGATGTTACTCATTTTTCTGGGTTGGAGGATAATGTCAGGGTGTGACTTTGGGCTGTAAGAATCCTGGGACTGGACTTGAACTCTTATTATCAAGGAACAATATCAGTTTGATAGAGTTAGAAGATGCAAGACCCATAGATGCCTCTGGTATACTAGACCCCTGTTTCTGTAAAGGTTGAAAGAATGGCCAGTCAGATAAAAGAAACCTGAGTTTGGGCAGGAATATAACATACTGTACATAAACATCTCAGTCAAACCCCTATCTAATTCATAGACCATAAAGAGAAGAGGGGGTTTGTAAGATTCTCTTACTATAACTTTACTATTGAAGTAGTATCGGTCTACATGACTTTGATTTCACAATCTGATCTACTGTATCTTGAAGGGCTGAAAATTTAGCAACATTGGATGCTTTCATTTTCCACATTAAAATTGGAGACTTTTTTTTTTACTCTTCAGAGTACTGCAAATTCTTCAACCGTGTTTTGTTCTGCTGTGATAAGCTGGACCATTTCAGGCAACAATGAGCAAATCAGTCCAATGTTCACAGTTGGTCAGACCATAGCTGGGCAAGAAAAGAACAAATGCACATTTTCTCTTAAAAATAGATCTTTATTCTGTCAATATACCACATGAGAGTATATTTTCCTCCTAAAAGATATACTACTATTGTTTTAAATCACAGGGACTGGATTCATCCACTGGATTAAGTCAAAACCAAACAAACTAGGTTATGGTTTCTCATGTTGTGCAAATAAGGAATAATAAGACATTCACAGATGGTTCGGAGATGCCAGTTCCTTTTGGGGTTTCTTTAACCTCTTGTTCTGCCAGGAAAAGGTTTTGCTGCCAAACTCTGCCCACAGCCTGCAGTTCGATCCTGATGGGGCTCAAGATTGACTCAGCTTTTTATCTTCCAAGGTCAGTAAAATGAGGACCCAAATTGTTGGGGGCCATATGTAAATAATGCTTTTATATTGTAAACCACCCAGATTAGTGCGGTAATGCGCTACAGGGCAGTATATAAGCTTATGTCATGTCCCCGTCGGAGTCTGAATCTGTGGGGGAAGATGAGCTGGAACAAGAGCCAACAGAAATTGAGAGGGTGGCTCTGTTGGCATTGGAGGAAACTGGGGAAGGGCAGAGTCAGTCCAGGCAAGACTTTTCTGAATTAGTAAGGCCTGCAGACAGGGAGAGCTCAGGAGAAGAGCAAGGACTATCCCAGCAGTGAAATCAACATACCTTCCCTACCAGTTTGGAAGCACGCGATTTGCATGCACACCCTCGTTTCGTGTGCGCTTTTTCACCCTCTGTGCATGCGCAGAAGGCTTTGCGCATGCGCAGAGGGTGAAAAAAAGAAAATGGCGGCATCCGGGTGGGTGGGCGGAGCCTCACGCTGCCGCCGCTACCGATTCTCCGAACCACCGGTCACCGCCGCTACCAGTAGGCCCAAACTGGGCCGAACTGGTAGCATTTCACCCCTGGTCACTATCCCCTCCTGATCCGAGAGCAAGGAGGGAAGAGAGATGGTGAGATCAACACAGATTGAGCTGGCTACGAGGGAGGAAAGTGTCATGCCCCCTTTCACAAGGCACACCTGGGGATTGAGATGTAAGGAGGTGCCAGTGGGAGGGGCATTTGTCGGGAACAAGCATTGACTCTGTGGAGCCTCGTGTGCACTAGCCAACGCCTAGAGATTGCTGTGCTCTGTCTTGTGGGGATTGCCAGTTTGCCTGCTTTGCTGAACTTCTTGCTCTGGTTAATGTTTGGGCTGGCTTACTGGACTACTCGCAGCCAGAGGCTGTTAGAACCCTGTTCTAATGATTGGTTTGCTAATATATGAACAAGCCACAAATCAATGTTATGTGTATATCACTTTAAATGCTTGTAGGCTGATTATTATATAAGGCAGCAAGAGATCATGCTCAGAATGGTGATTAATGTTTGTGTGTGTTTGAAGGTGTGTTCCGGAGTGCTGACTCTCTGCTGATTATCTCTGCTGCTTCACTGTTGAGTAATTGACTTTGTGACTGTGTGAAATTGCTGTGAAGAGCTGCTGTGAAAGAGTAACTATCTGTGATAGTGTATATTTGATTGATAGCTGTAATCTTTGTTTGTTAGTTAAACAAAGATAGTCAAGAAGAAGATTCTTCATATGGACTGACTTACTGTGTATGACTTGGACTTCCTATTGAACTTTGCTACTACTTTAAGTTTACTTACTTTACAAAAACTATTTGTAAATATTAAACGTATTCTGTTTATTGACTGAATAGCATTCATATCAAACTGCAACACCACAACTACAATCACGTTTCGCTGTGTATGTGCTCAACAGCACAATAACTGTCCTGAGGACGTGGACAAGGCTGTGGGGGCTGTGAGTTCTGCCACCTGTTTATTGGACCCGTGCCCCTCCTGGCTGGTCTCGGCCAGCAGAGAGGTGGCACGCGGCTGGATCCAGGCGGTTGTCAACGCTTCTCTGAGGGAGGGCTCCGTACCGCAACCGTTAAAAGTTGCGGTGGTGAGACCCCTCCTCAAGAAGCCTTCGCTGGATCCAGCGGATTTGAAGAACTTTCGTCCGGTCTCCAACTTGCCTTTTATAGGTAAAGTTGTGGAGAAGGTGGTGGCCTCTCAGCTCCTTCGGTTATTGGAGGAAACTGATCATCTAGATTCCTATCAGTCGGGTTTCAGGCGCGGTTACAGCACAGAAACCGCCTTGGTCGCCCTGATGGATGATCTCTGGCGAGCCCGGGATGGGGGTAATTCCTCCATCCTGGTGCTACTTGACCTCTCAGCGGCTTTCGATACCATCGACCATGGTATCCTTCTGCATCGTCTCGGCGAGTTGGGAGTGGGAGGCACCGTTTTGCGGTGGTTCTCCTCTTATCTCGCTGATAGGATGCAGTCGGTGTTAGCAGGTGGGCAGAGGTCGTCTCCTAGGCCCCTGACCTATGGGGTGCCTCAGGGTTCGGTCCTCTCACCCATCCTGTTCAACATTTACATGAAACCGCTGGGGGAGATCATCCGTAGACATGGGGTGAGTTTCCAACAGTACGCTGACGACACCCAGCTGTACATTACCACCCCGTCTAAATTCAGGGAGGCGGTTGATGTGATGTGCCAGTGCCTGGATGACGTTAGGATCTGGATGGGGAGGAACAGACTTAGACTCAACCCCGACAAGACTGAGTGGCTCTGGATATTGCCTCCTAAGGACCATGACAACTGTCCCTCCTTGGTTCTCGAGGGAGAAAAATTAACTCCCTCAGAACGGGTTCGCAATTTGGGAGTCCTCCTAGATCCACAGCTAAAATTAGATCAACATCTTACAGCTGTGGCTAGGGGGGCTTTTGCACAGGTTCGCCTGGTGCACCAATTGCGACCATACTTGGAGAAGGAGGCTCTACTCACGGTCACTCACGCCCTTGTCACCTCTAGATTGGACTACTGCAATGCGCTCTACATGGGGCTGCCCCTGAAGAGTATTCGGAGACTTCAACTGGTGCAAAATGCAGCTGCGCGTGCTGTGGTGGGTGTTTCAAGGTACACCCACGTAACACCCATACTCCGCCAGCTGCATTGGCTGCCCATTGGTCTCCGGATACAATTCAAGGTGCTGATCATCATCTTTAAAGCCCTACATGGCTTAGGACCAGGTTATCTCCGGGACCGCATTCTGCCGCATTCCTCCCTTCGACCGGTTAGGTCCCACAGAGTGGGTCTCCTCCAGGTCCCGTCAGCCAAACAGTGCCGACTGGGAGGGGCCTAGGGGGAGGGCCTTCTCTGTGGGGGCCCCTGCTCTCTGGAACCAACTTCCCCCAGAGATCCGAACCATCCCCACCTTGCTGGCCTTCCGAAAAGCCATTAAGACATGGCTCTTCCTGCAGGCAGGGGTGAGTTGAGACGATTTATTCCTGATGTCTCCCCCATGTATGTATGATGTGTGTATATTTATATTTTTAATTGTTTTTAAGTGCTTTTAATAATTTTGTTTGGAGTTTTTGTATAAAATGTTGTACGCCGCCCTGAGTCCTGCGGGAGTAGGGCGGCATAGAAAAGCTACCAAATAAATAAATAAATAAATAAACTCCTTAACAGAGGCTTTTGAAGGCGCGTGTGAGAGCTTTGCTCCAGGACTTGTAGTGAGTGTGGGAATATTTGGGGGCACAGTTGGAGCAATAAAGGGGAGTTAGACCTGTTTTCTGGTTGTGTTGCTTTCGTGCCACGCCCCGGGTCATCACAGCTTGTATGCTATTGCTAGGGCTAAAAAGTCCATTTCAAACCAGTCATGAAAGATGCAGCTAAGAAACCAAGGGCATTCCATGAGCTTCAAAGCAAGACTTATCTAGTTTGGCTTTGTCTAAAGGGAGGCAACAAAAGATGAAAACCCTCAGCATCTCCTATGCATCTCTTTCAAACTTGAGATTTGTTTATTTTGAGACGTATTTTTCACGCAGCTGTTTTTATCACCGGGGAAGGGCAAGCTGAGTCTTTAAGTTAATAAACTTATTCTCTTCCACCTCTTGCAGTTGCCTACATAAAGATGCCTGGAAAACAGCAAGGATGCTATTGCTACTCATCCTAGCACCCTCCCTCCTTTCACACCCTCCCATTCCAGTCTGCCTGCGAGGCTTTGACAATGCTCTCCTGCCTCTCAGAATTATCCTTCACCAGCTATTAGAAAATAATAAACCAGAGGGCTCTTTATTTGTGTTTTCTTTCACGCCTTGTCTGTCATTCAGATAATTTCTAATGCTTGGTTTTGTAGGTACCCAGTGGTGTGCATTATTTTTCCCTCCCAGTTTCCCTCCACCCCCAAGCAAGATGGAAAGGTCAAACGAATCAAGTTTTTTTTCCCTCCTTTCCCTTATTTAATTAAAAAAGAAAAGTGGAGGGGGAAAAAGGAAGTATTCGGCATAAGCTGAATCATCTTTCAACTTAGTTGTCCACTTTCCCAAGCAACAGAGCCTAAATAAAGGACCATCTTGTTCTTATTATTATTCCATAATGGAGATTTTCTGTTTTTCTATGCTGGATAAAATGGTTTTTGAAGCCCGGAAAGGTGATGGTATTTTAGTTAATTTATTTAAATTTATATGCTGCTCATCTTGTGCTTCAAGGCGACTCTTTTAGAGTCAACGACTCTTCAGATTCCAAATCTTGCAAGTCTGATTAAAAATGGGAATAATAGGAAGATGATAAAATAGAGTGAATGGTGGGTGGAAGATCATTAAAGAGAGGACCAACCTAGAAATAAGGAGGAATTTCCTGACAGTGACAACAATTCACCAGCAGGACAGTTTGCCTTTAGAAGTTGTGGGTGCTCCATCACTGCAGGCTTTCAAGAAGAGATTGGACAGTCCTTTGTCTGGAATGGTACAGGGTCTTCTGATTGAGCAGGGGTTGTACTAGAAGACCTCCAAAGTCCCTTCCAACTCTGGTATTCTGAATTCTGGTATTGTGAATCTACAATATATGCAAAAATATGGTTATATTAATCTGCCCAAAGTTAGTGAGATTTGGGCGGCATACAAGTTTAATCAGTTGTTGTTATCATCGTCATGAGCATTTCTGCTCCTTATGTCTGTGGAATTCCATGATGAGTTTTTCCTGATGAAAGGACCCCAAAGCTGGAGATACTAGAGCTGTATTAGCATTATGATGTCTTCTTCAACAAAATAAGTAGTCTCTGGATTTGTAGTATAAGCAAACATGTTTGTTCATTAGCTACATTTCTTGGATTATATCTATAATATAATATATATATATATATATATATATATATATATATATATATATATATATATATATATATATATATATATATATATATATATATATATATATATATATATATATATATATATATATATATATATATACATACCTATTCCAGGTAATGTGTCTGATGGCACTTTTTAAGTAACTGAGCGGGTATCACAAGAGAAATTTCCAGCTTCTTCCCTAGCATTCAAAAGTACAGAGCACAGGATAAGAGTCTTAAGTTACATGAGAATATAGAGTCCAGCTGAGTTAGAGGAAAATCTTTGTAACATTAACAGCAATTTGTCACTGAAACCAATTACTAAAGATTTCCTTTGCTGGATGCATTCAAGTAGATGCACGACAGCCATTTATTGGGGATGTTCAAGGCTTGGATTTGATGGCATATATGTCAATCAACCAAGAAGGGTAAAATCTATGCACCTAACAGAAAATGCAAACTACTATTCTTGTTACTCACAATCTCTCTTAGTACGGGATAGTACAGCCACTGTCTGGACACCCACAAGATGTGTGGACAGTATGGCAATGACTACAAATTCTTCTTCCCCTCCTTCTTCCCCTCCTTCTCCTTCTCTTTCTCCTTCTCCTTCCCCTTCCCCTTTTCCTCCTTCTCCTTCCCCTCTTCCTCCTCCTCCTCTCCTCCTTCTCCTCCTTCTTCCCCCATCTTCTTCCCATTCTTCTTCCCCTTTTTTTCAGCCCTAACCAAGGGATAAAATAATGTACTGAAGCCGAACAGACTAAGGATGCTAGCCAGATAAATACCTGGTAGGTAGATTTTTTTCCCCTATTTTCCTCCCCCAAAACTAAGGTGCATCTTATACTCCAGTGTGTCTTATACTCCGAAAAATATGGTAATAGAGAAAACGCCACCTTGATTTATCCCCCAACTGTCAGTAATGTGAAGCAAATATTAATTCATAACCTAGATCAGCAGTGGGTTGCTTCCGATTCGGGCCGGTTCTAAGAACTGGTAGTGCCGGCGGCAGGAGGCTCCTCCCACCCACCTGGGACACTTCTACACACGCGCAGTAGCGTCATGTGCACGTGTGAGCGTGTGTGGGAACCAATAGTAAAGGGTTTTAGAACCCACTAGTGACCTGGATGACTGAGAATCTCCATAGATATCAATTCATAAGGATGTGATTTGATTTTTCATGCATCATCCAAAATTCTACTCGTTCCACTTTCAAAGTTATCTAAATGCATGGCTAGCAATTCCATCAATTAGATTCAGATTATTAGAGTTGGAAGGGACCTTTTAGGTTATCTAGTCCAACCCCCCGCTCAAGCAGGAGTCCCTACACCATTTCAGAGAAATGGCAGTCCAATCTCCCTTTGAAAGTCTCAAGTGTTGGGGCTCTCACAACCTCCGCTGGCAAGCTGTTCCACTGGTTGATCGCTTTCACTGTCAGAAAGTTTCTCCTTATTTCCAGGTTGAATCTCTCCTTGGTCAGCTTCCATCCATTATTCCTTGTTTGGCCTTCAGGTGCCTTGGAAAACAGCCTGACCCCCTCCTCTCTTAAATTAAATATGAACGATGGGGACACTAACAAAGAATGAAGAAATGGAGAGAGAAAACTTAGTTTGCTAGATATAAGTGGCTGTGAGTTTGTGAATCCAGTCTTTACTCCAGAAAGGATTTACTCTGTTAAAGAGGAAGGTTGTGAAAACAAGCCATCAGATTGCTTTGTCAATAAAGGGTGAGGGGAGCAGCATACATTAGCAGTTGACCGATTGTATTATTTCTTCCCTGTTCATTCTGCAATTTATTTATGTGGGCAGTTTATGCCTGGAGTGTTTTTAACACCGTTAGTGAAAAATTAGATACATAAACATATGCATCTGGCATTCATATAGGGCTACTTGCAGATGGATGTTTTGGACTGTAGCATTTCTAAGCCTCTTCTGCAGATAGTCAAGCTTTTTCTTGTTTCCTTTTCTCTGTGCTGCTGTTCCATTTCATCAGGGCCATCTTAAAAGCATTATGGTCCCCGGGAAAATCAGTGTACTGGGGCCCCTGTGACAACTACTCACAGGAATAAAAATGTAAATGATCGATAAAATTAAACATATATTTGCATGTTAGTATTAATTTAAAAATGCAGTAAAATGTAATTAATACATTGCTGTATTCATATGATACAAGATGTGTTAGGGGGAGAATAAATCTCCATAGAAGCGATGTTGATCTTTCTCTCGGAATTCAGACAGTTAGAAATAAAGCCAAGATTAAAAGTCTAATTGAAAATATTTATTTCGGTACAAAAACAATAAATCCTGATTAATTAATTAATTACATCTTTGCTAATAAAATGCGACCGTCTCGGTCAAGAGCTGGAGCCAGAAGAATAATGGAGAATCAGGAATGCACACACGCGTACAAGATCATATCACGTGTTCTGCTTGTAATGGAATGTACCATTATATTAGATAGGGATGCAGCACCCTGCATATACATACAACTGGCAATATTCACATTGTGACAAGATGCATTGAAGGGTTAACATACACAGATTAGTATGGGGCCCCTATGCAAGTGCCCATCAGGCCCATGCATTAATACAGTCCTGCATTTCATGTTTTAATTAGTTTATTTTATATTTGTTCATTGTTGACTATTTCTGGTAGGTTCCAGATTTCTTTTATTAAAAGACCCACACATACACTTACTACTCCCATTGACCAATAACAAAAATCATTTCCAGTGCTCTCCAATTTGTCTGTATTTCTTGGTGAGATTTCCACCAGAGAGGTCGTGGTTAAAAAGAGAGTTAGGTGAGCAATTCATGAAGGGAATTTTAAATATTTCTCTGATTCTCACATATTCTTCAACAAATGAGTTGATTCCATTCTCCTTTGTTAGATTAATTTCATGTCCATCCTTTAGAACAGTGGTTCTCAACCTTTAATACAGTTCCTCATGTTGTGATGACCCCCAACCATAAAATAATAAAATTATTAGGAAACTCAGGGGTGGTTTCTAACTTACCTAACTGCCAGTTCGCTTCCTCCTGCACTGTGTGGCCGTGCCTCGTGGGCGCACATGCACTTTGCACGCGGACGCATGCGCAGTGCCAATTTTTGTTTAAAAATGGCAAAAAAATGCCAAAAACAAGATGGCGACGCATGCGCAGTGCCGGAAATCTGGCTTCTGCACATGCTCAGAAGTTCCCATGGTACAGATTTTTTTTTTGCGGTAGTCTATTTGCATGTCGGTGGACCCGCCTGGAGACCGATAGAGGAGCGGTGTCTCAGTTCCTAAGACCATCGGAAATATGTGTTTTCCAATGCTCTTAGGTGACCCCTGTGAAAGGGTCGTTCGACCCCCAAAGGGGTCACGACCCACAGGTTGAGAACCGCTGCTTTAGAAGCTCAAAGAAGCAGAGACAGCACTTCCTTCTCTGGTATTTTCCACAATATCTCCATTAGATACTATCCCCAAACCACTCAATAAGCTTCTGTGGTTGTTGACTTGAATCTGAATCTCCCAGGTTCTACATCAGCATGATCACAGTGGATTGCACTCTGTGCCACAAACAAACCAAACACATTTTTGTTCAGGATCTTGTGCCCAATGGGCCATTGGGTTAGTTGATAGTTCATGCAAAGCCAGAAAACTGGATTGAGTAAAACACAGGAGTTATGCAAGGTTTGTTCTTCACATCCACCTTCTCCACTCTTGATGCCCACTCCCATGTTTGAACAAGGCTCACCCATGTTCCACCATAGGCATGAAAGCGGGCTGGGTGGCTTTAAGCTAAACACCAGGAGAATGTGAGTTCTAGTCCTGCCTTAGGCATGAAAGGCAGCTGGATGACTTTGGGCCATCACTTTTTCTATCACAAGCCTTATGGGGAAAATAGAAGGAATAAAAAGATATCTTCATCACCTTGAGTTGTTTATAAATATGATAAAAGCAGAGAGAAGGGAGGAAGGAAGGAGGAAGGAGGAAGGAGGAAGGGAGGGATGGGAAGGGAAAGGAAAGGAAGGAGGAAGGGAAGGGGAGGGGAGGGGAGGAGGAAGGGGAGGGAGGGAGGGAGGGAGGAGGAAGGGAAGGGAGGGAGGAGGAAGGAGGAAGGAGGAAGGAGGAAGGAGGAAGGAGGAAGGGAAGGAAGGGGAGGGAGGGAGGAAGGGAGGGAGGGAGGGAGGAAGGAAGGAAAGAAAGAAGGAAGGAAAGAAGGAAGGAAGGAAGGAAGGAAGGAAGGAAGGAAGGAAGGAAGGAAGGAAGGAAGGAAGGAAGGAAGGAAGGAAGGAAGGAAGGAAGGAAATGCAGCTTGCCTTAAACGTCACATAGGAATTGAGCTGCTGAAAAATCCTACATTCCGGGTTTTTTTCCTGAATCTGTGAGATCCATTCCCACTAGTTGTTGTGCTGCAACAACTGAACACATAGGGAGTCCAAACAGTCCCAACCCATTTAGCTCTGGCATGTTTGAGTAGTCAAGTGATAGTATGAACTGTAAGTCACAAAAAGACTTCCACACCTAGTGCATACATCAGATCTCTTGTGAGAACACCTAAATCTTTAGCACAGAGAACCCTATAAGGCAGGCAAAACAAATGTGAGTGTGAAGAGAGGCAATAGAAAGGCAGATGTATTAGGGTATAATCCATTTTGGGAAAAGAATAGGCTGTACAAGACATATCACTAAAGGAATGAAGCTTATCAATATTAGGTCAAGTAAAATATTGGTTTTTCGATTCCTTGCGGAGGAAGAAGGAATTTTATTCCTATTCCACAAATTCTAAATGCCATGTTCTACAACAGCAAAATAAATATCCACAGCACGTGCCTTTTCTATTAAATTGTCCTAGTTTGTTAGCCAGGTTTTAGACATTATTGTTGTTGTTACCGTTATTAATAATAATAATACCATACCAATTCTTGTTCCTTTTCCAAACTCCTTCACCAAACATTGTGTAAGCAGCTGGCACCTCTGCTATGCTTTGCCTGTTGTTTTCAGGATTTCGTTTTATCTCGGTATAGAATCTGCCCCCAGCTGGCAAACCGAAACATAATTTTCCATGTTATAAATCTGTGGGGCCCATAAAATCGCAACCTATTTTGGAAGCTGTTGCCTGGGGCATCAGAAGGAACAGGTTGCATTGTTTTATAAGGCCCATATGAGCTCAGCCAGGAGATACAACTGCACTTTACATAGAAGGGTGAGGCATGAAGCGTCTTTCTTTTTTTTCTTTCCTTGAGTTATCAAATGTTCTAGAGACGAAAGCTTTATTCACACAGAAAACCTGACCTTGGTGGGTTTTTTTGTGCAAATAAAAGATCTATAAAGATGCCAAGAAAAGTCTTCTCAGTAATGATAATGAGACTCAAGAGGGAAGTAAATTTGTAGTTCAGAAATTTGTGCGCACTGCTTCCCATCTTGTTGAACTTCCATGTATGATCAAAGTTAAAGAATGATCACTCGGAAGGTTACAGTGAAAGAAATCTCTCTGCTTGATCCATTATTATCCAACAACCTCATTACCTCCCATTTTCCTCCTCTTTTTCTCTTCCCTTTCAAAATCGGCTTTGTATTAAAACCAAGGTATTTTGCTCAGAGTCAGGGAAGTGGTCAGATGCCCAAGCAATTGGTTCTTTTAGATCCAAAAGAACTAATCTAAAGAACCAATTAATCTAAAGAACCCATTAATCTAATCTAAAGGACCTATCTAATCTAAAGGATCAATTAATCTAAAGAACCAACCAAGATCTAAAAGAACCAGTTTAATACAATGCATTCTAGAGAATAAATAAATTTTAAGCTTTATTAACTAAAAAAAGACATAAAAGCATAACATAAAAGCATAACATAAAAGCATACATACCAGGCAAGATGATACCCAAATTTCTTACAAGCTGTCAGGAGTTCCTTAATGATGAGGGTCTAGGAGAGGGGTGTTAAACTCACGTCTTCACAGCAGCATCACGTGACTTTTTTCCCCTTTGCTAAACCAGGTGTGGCCGTGGCCAGCATGTGACGCATCCGGCCCGTGGGCCGGGAGTTTGATAGCCCTGGTCTAGGACAACTTGCCGTGGCCAATTCACCCCAGGGCAACTCATCATGGCCAAATCACTGCGGGACAACTTGCCACAGGACAAGAGTTACACTAATATCGAAGAAATGGTGGATTAGAATAATTAAAGAAAGGGTGCCAAAGGAGGGACAAAATGAAATGTGAATGCCAAAAATTAAAATAATGTTTTTATTATTTTAAACAATTACCATATTTTTCGGAGTATAAGACGCACCTTTTTCCCCCCTAAAAGAGGCTGAAAATTTAGGTGCGTATTATACTCTGAATGTAGCCTTTTCAAAGCTTTTCTTTCCAGCTTTAACGAGATGCTAATGATCTTCCCGGCTTGCAGGCTTTTTTCCATTGCTAATCGCTCCGAATAAGTTTTTTCCCAGCCCTAAATCTTTGCAGGCTTGTTTTCATTGCTACTCGCTCCGAACAATGTTTTTTTCAGCCCTAACCTGGGGATAAAATAATGTGCTGATGCTGACCAGACTAAGGACGCTAGCCAGATGAATACCTGGTAGGTAGATTTCCCCCCCTATTTTCCTCCCCCAAAACTAAGGTGCATCTTATACTCCGAAAAATACGGTACATTGACTTGTCCTGTGGTGAGTTTTCCTGTGATGAGTTGGCCATGGTGATTTGGCTGTGGTGAGTTGACCCATCCCATACTAATGACAGAGACACCCTAACGGTAGTCAGTTTCCATGGTGCTGGGTTCTGTGCAGAAGCTCTCAACAAACAACAACAATCCCAAGGTTTTTATCAAAACCTTGCACCAGGACTTCGCGGCCCTGCTATGGTCATGAGATCCCAATACCTGACTTTTACAGGTGACACATGACTCTAGGATGGGAACTGGAAGTCTAAGACTTTCACAGATTTGCAGCTATGTGAAGATTCCCCCCTCCCTTTGCCTTTATTCAATAAACAAGTTATAATAAAAGCAGGTTAGCTCAAGACTTTTCTTAATATGGAGTAAAAAATCAAGTTATGTCACTAAACTCCTTGGAATAACAATGATCTTCCACATTGCCACTACACAAAGAAATCTTAAAACATACTTTTTATTTGCTTTCTGATAGCTTGGCACTAGATTGCAATAGCACTTAGACTTATATACCGCTTCACAGTGTTTTACAGCCCTTTTAAGCGGTTTGCAGAGTCAGCCTATTGCCCCCCAACAATCTGGGTCCTCATTTTACCCACCTCAGAAGGATGGAAGGCTGAGTCAACCTTGAGCCTGGTGAGAATCGAACTGCTAGCAGTCAACAGAATTGACCTGCAATCCTGCATTTTAACCACAGCGCCACCATGGCTCTTCAGATGGCTGCTAAGCCTGCAAATTCAACTCAAAGACTTTAATTTCTGAATCTTGATTACACTGACCCACCACTGGACAGTAAATTTATAATTTGCATCAGGGGCAGGATCAATATAGCTTTTGAAATCATGGGCTGTTGAGCTATGCCCAGAAAATTTCATACAGGTCAAAGGCCAATGACTTTTCCAAATGCTAAAGAAGGAGAAACAGTTAACATGGTCCTGGGAAGATGAAATATGCATGTAATTGTGAAGATGAAAGCCCAAAGGCTGAAAACAAGAGGGCCAGGGTTCCAAATAGCATCCAAAACTAAATCAGAGTCCGAGGCAAAGTATTGCTCAAAGTCCCAATTTATTAACAGAGCCATGTTGGCACATCTGTGAGAAACCTGAATCTAAGCTACCGGGGTTTCTCTACCCAGTTTAAAGTTCATTCTCTTGTTCAGCTTCTCCCATCAGCTTCTGCCCAGGTGCCTTGAAAAGGATGACCTTGAAAACCTAAAAGGAATTTGTTATCGCTACATCTCTACATTGCTCATGCTACAGCCCTCCCAAATTCCCACAGCAAGTCTCCATTCTGAAGCATCGGTGTTGCAGGCCAAATTCTCCAATAGAGCATGTCTTCGGCCTGACAAATGGATATAGCTACAGACAAAAAATAAATCCCTTGTATGTACACTGTTTTTGTCATCTTCTATAATAAGAACTGTTTAGCTTTCTACACTTTTTCTGACTTTGCAATCATTCTTTTAAAAAATGATAAAATACCAATAGCAATGTTACTTAGACTTATATACCACTTCACAGTGCTTTACAGCCTTCTCTAAGTGGTTTACAGAGTTCAGCATATTGCCCCCAACAATCTGGGTCCTCATTTTCCTGACCACAGAAGGATGGGAGGCTGAGTCAACCTTGACCCGGTGAGACTCGAATGGATGAACTGCTGGCAGCCGGCAGTCAGCAGAAGTAGCCTGCAGTACTGCATTCTAACCACCGTGCCGCCATGGATGCACAAAATGATGTTGGTGCTAGATTTGGGCCTTTGTTAAGCAGATAGATTGGCAGGGGTGGAAAATCAGGGGTGAAATCCAGCAGGTTCTGACAGTTCTGGAGAACCAGTAGTGGAAATTCTGAGTAGTTCAGAGAACCAGTAGCGGAGAAGTTCGGAGAACCGGCAAATACCACCTCTGGCTGGCCCCAGAGTTGGGTGGGAATGGAGATTTTGCAGTATCCTTCCCCCAGGAGTGGGGAGCGAATGGGGATTTTGCAGTATCCTTCCCCTGCCACACCCACCAAGCCACGCCCTGCCACGTCCCCTGCCACGTCCCCTGCCACACCCACAGAACCGGCAGTAAAAAAAATTGGATTTCACCACTGGTGGAGATTAGTTTCCATGTGGGAAAGTCTATAGAGGTTCTCAGTCATCCAGGTCATGGTTGTCCCAAAGGTGCTTCTTCAAAAGGCAACTGGAAGAAGTTGAAGAAGCTTTTTAGATGAGAAGCAAAACATCTTCAAGGAAAAACAAAGTCCAGTTGCCTTTTGAAAAAGCGCCATTGGGAAGCAACTTTGGAGAAAAACACTGATATCTGGTAAAGGAACTTAGAAAAGATTTCCATAAAGACTTATTTTAGAAACTAATTATTGAATCCAATCTAGAGCTGCAGATTGTTGTCTTTCTTTTTTTGGCAGTTAGCTTAAATTGAAGGAGAGCAGCAAATATGGAGAGTGGGTTTTACAGAAGAAGTGTGTTTATCTTTTGCTCTTTCAGCCACCCTGGCTAAAAAATTAAATGCATCCATGACATAGAACTTCACGTTGGCTGGTTGGTGACAGGTATTTTAATTGGACTCCAGTGATAAATCCTATTTAAATGCTCCAAAAAAATATTATGGTCAGCAGTGGTTTACTCCCTGTAACTGAGCAAACACATTTGCCCATTTCACTGTTTTGTTTCTCTCACCCTTATCCCCATTCCTACTCCATTTGCATTTCAAAGCTGTCATTTGTACAAAAGTTCAGGCATGTAAATTGCTCGTAGACCAAAGGGGTGGTGGTGAAATTTTAATTTCATGAAGTGGGAAAAGGGGCAGAGGTAACATGCTCTCATTTGATGGAAGACAAGCTTGGCCCTCTGGTGTTCACTTTAAATTCCCCAGGGTTTTATATAAGAGATCAATCTTCTGATCCATCGGCTGAAATCAGCGCATCCTATTTTTAGAGGAGTGGTAGACTCCTGAAGGATTAAGAATGAATCGGCACTGACCGAAAGGCAGAATAAAAAGACACGGAATAATTATTCAGCTGATCAGGAAAGGAGTGCAAAAGTTAGATTGGGTGTGATTAAAATATTCTTCAGGGGGAAAAGGCATAACTGATACATGATTCTACCTTACCCAATTCCCCACAATCTAGCTCTTACTGCCAAGGCAAAATTATGCCCAACTGACATAAAAATGAACTTTTGCACATTATCAGAAGGGTGAAGAAAAGCATCACCAGGAAAAGAGGATACAGATGAGCCGAGGTGGCACAGCGGTTAGAGTGCAGTACTGCAGGTCACTTTAGCTGACTGTGATCCACAGGTCAGCGGTTCAAATCTCACCGGCTCAAGGTTGACTCAGCCGAGGTAGGTAAAATGAGGACCCAGATTGCTGGGGACAATATAAAAATATATTGCTTACTGGTGTAAACCGCTTAGAGAGTGCTTGCACTGAGGCGGTATATAAATCTCACAAAATTAATAAATAATAAATAAATACATAAATTCGCTTAAAATTTGCAGGCACTAAAGTCTCTTCGGCATTTTCAAATAAGTAATGCACTGAAGTGCCCAAAGAGTTGATGATAGAGGGCAGGGGTGTCAAACTCAAGGCCCGTGGGCCGCATCCAGCCCACGGGGTGCTTGGATCTGGCCCATGGGACCGCCCTGGAAACAGTGAAGGACTGGTGCCTCTGCCAGTGAAAACGAAGCCCAGGAGGAGCTGGCAGAGTGATAGCAAAACAAACTACTAGCAAAAGTGGCATTTGCTCACACGAATGATGTTGAGCTGGCCCTGCCCATCCTGGCCACACCCATCCTGGCCACACCCACCCAAGCCCCCCGAGGTCAAACACAACCCTGATGTGGCCCTCAATGAAATCAAGTTTGACACCCCTGACATAGAGTCTCCTGCTTGATGAGGGGGTTGGAGTAGAAGAGTAGAAGACCTCCAAGGTCCCTTCCAACTCTGTTATTCTGTTGATCTGTACGTTGATTTGTATCTACTAGAAATGATGTGATGTGAAGCAAAGTAATGCAGCCGCTTTGCTTCACCTTTAAGAAGCAGGGAAATAGTTGGCTCCCAAAATAATTTCAAAGGGAGCATCACTTGCCACACTGGGGAAGTAAAAGCATCTCTTCAAAGTTTTACACAACCCGAGTGGTAGTCCTTGACTTACGACCAGAATTGGAAGCAGAATTTCCAACATTAAGCAAGGCAGTTGTTAGCATTGTCTTTAGTTTGCATCTGTTACAGGTTTAATATTGATATTTAATATTGATCAGTTTTGACAGTAATAAAGTGGTTCATTTCATAGCTCAGCCTAGTAGGAAAGACACTATGTATAATTGTTTACAAGTGCAGATAGTTCTTGATGTACATCAACAATTGAGACCAGAATGTCCATTGCTAAGCAATAGCAATAGCACTTAGACTTACAGTACTGGGCAGCTCCGGCAGGAACCCACCTCTGGCTCTGTTGCTACCCCTTCGCTAAACTGGATGTGGGCATGGCCGGCGCATGACTCATCCAGCCTGCGGGTTGGGAGTTTAGACATTCTACTCCCCCACCCCACCTGCAAAGAACTCTGTTCCAACTGCCAGTTGTCTTATATTAACATGCTCTGATGCTAAGGAGTTACACATTCTACATAAATTTTCAAGCTTTAAGTGTCAATGTATCAAGCCCAATCGTAACTACTCATTAATTTTCAAGCTTTAACTGTCAATTTATCAAGCCCGATCACATAGTTTCATAGCGAAGTATGGGTTATCCAGCTACTAGTGTGATATATAACCACCTTGGGTCTATTTAAACTTCAGACTGCAGGAGGGTTGGGACGTCTGTTCCGAGACACTGAAATTGCATGTGAAGTTTAGACCAGCTATTTGCCATTATGAATGAATGGCAGCAGGCTAAGCTGCAGAAAACCAATTGGGATCTGCAATAGAAAGACATTGTTTTGAAAACAAGATTCCCTTTTGCTCCCAATTGCTCCGAGCCACGCAGACTTCAAAATGAGACTATTTGCCTCATTTTTTTTACTCTTTTCTATCTTTTCTTTCCTCTTCTGTTCTTCTTTTTCTTTTACTGTTTCCCTTGGAATGCTCCAAAATCTTCAAAAGGTTTTGCAGGAGGTTGAAGAACAGAAGAGTTTTTATCTGCTCTTTGCTCGGATGTTTCTCCCATGCCAGTTCTTCCTTTTCCTGGATAACTTTAAAAAAAAATAAGTACACCAACAACAAAAATGCATCTTTCAGAAATCTTATTGCAACATTCAGATTCTCCATCTACTCTTCCTGTGCCGTCTGACACCGATCTAAAGAGCCAGCTTTTTAGATATTAAATAGCTAGAAGCCCAAGTTCTCAAGGGAAGAAAGAGTTAGCTTGCGAGAGTATAAACTTCATAAAAGCTACCGTTGACTTGCAGGAACTGAGATGTAATGGATTGTTGGAAGAAATGTCAATCTGGGTTCAGTTCCAAGTGGGGAGAAAGACACTGGAAACATGGAGGCTGATTGGAAAGAGGGTTTTAATAGTGAAGCAGAACCACCAAGCACGTGTGATTCTGGGTAGCTGACCCCATGGAGTGGAGAGTGAGAGGTATTTATACCCTCTCTTGGGCTTTGAACTTGAGCTTGCTGTTCCTGTGGCAAGGGCATGCATTTTATTGGCTGACAGACTCCCAGGGGGCTATGCAGGAGTCGCAGCTGAAGTTGTCTGAATTAAGGTTGAACCTTGCTGGGTGATGTAATGTCCCCAGGTGATTTCGCAATGCAGTGAGCCCTGCTGCTAGATGGGTAGAGGGCTAATCCTATTATGTCCTGGGGGTCATGTCTTAATCCTATCACCCTGGAGCCGAAGTTCTAATTGTCTTGTAGATAGGCTGGCCCAGGGGTGAAATCCTCCCGGTTCACCCGGGCCAGTCCTTTGGCGTATAGCTGATGGAACTGGCGGTGGTCGCGGCGCGGAGCTTCTCCCGCCCGCTTTCCCGTCCCGGCTGAACGCCGCCATTCGGGTTATTTTTCCCTCTGTGCATGTGCGCGCGCGCGCATTCGCATGCATGCGCGCACGCATTCGCATCCTCCTGCGAACCGGGAGGATTTCACCCCTGGGCTGGCCCAGTCTTAATGTGCACCAAATATCTGCTGGGGCCAGGGAGCTGCTCTTTGTCTTTAAAAACATGTTTCTCCTTTTCTCATCCAGGGAAATATAATATTCTGCCTTTTTAATATTTCCTAGAACAGTGACGATGAACCTTTTTGTCGCAGTGTGCCAAAAGTATGTGCATGCACATGCCAGCACTCCCGCATGCCAGCACCCATAATACAATACACGCCCCCCTGTGCATGCCCGCGCCCACACACTCGCAGGCACCCCCCACGTGTACATGCACCCTACACTACACATGCGCCCCCGCACCGTTTTGGATCAACCTTTGCCAGTGCGAATGGCCTGCCTTTGCAGAGGCAGTGGTGGCTCCTCCTCCTCCTGCCAGCCTCAAGCTCCGGGCAGCATCCAGCCAGCCAGCCAGCAGGACCATGGAGGAGCGAGCCGCCCAGCCTGCTGTTGCTGGTGCGCTACACTTGGACCAATGCTCTGCTCTGGGCACATGTGGGTGAAGCCCAGCCCGCACGGCCCACCCCTCTCGGGGACTGCAAGCTGGCTTACCCCGCTCGGCCTGGCTCCTAACCCCTCCGCCAGCCACTCTTGCCTTATGTGGCAGTGGTGGCACCTCCTCCTCCTGGCCATGACTTGCAGGCCAAAAGCACAGCTCGGCAGCCACTGCGCCACACACACACAGTACCCTAGTTTGCAACTGCGGCCCTTGATGTTCAGGGCAAGTCCCTGAAATTTGCCATGCTGGATGCTGCCTGGAGCGTGAGGCTGGCAGGAGGAGGATGTCGCTCCTGTCTCCCTCCATGCCCTGCTACCCCGTGTACCCAAGCCGGCCAATCGCTCCTGCCCTTCCCCCTTCTGCTGTTGCTGCTGCTCTTCTGGAGCCTTGCTTCCTCCCCTCCCCAACGGACCATTTCAGACTCATGCCAAATTAGGTGGAGGGAGGGGGATGGTAAAGAAGAGGCAGCTGCCGGGTGCATGAGGATTCCCAACCCTTCTTTTTCTCCCTCTGGCATTGAACCCAGCTGACTTACTTACCCCCAACTACACTTGGTTACCTTGTTTGTTTTCAATTAGCTGCCGCTCGAACTCGTAGAAGTCCAACGTGGCTAGGGGAAGGAGCAGCAGGCAGCAAATACTGCCCTGCTGCACTGTGCACCCGAGCCGACTGGTCACTCCTGCCCTTTCCTCTTAAGCTGCTGCTGCTGCTGCTCTTCTGGAGCCTCGCTTCCTTCCCCCACAATGAACCACTTCAGATCACTTCAGACTCATGCCAAATTAGGCAGAGGGAGGGTGATGGTAAAGAAGAGGCAGCAGCCGGGCACACAAGGATTCCCAACCTTTCTTTTTCTCCCTCGCATTGAACCCAGCCAACTTGCTTGCCCCCAACCACGCTTGGTTACCCTGTTTGTTTTCATTTAGCTGCCACTCGAACTCATAGAAGTCCAATGTGGTAAGGGTAAGGACTCTCGGTGGCTGGAAGGGGGATTTTTCATCCAGCATCTCAGGCACAAGCGAGAAATCCCCCCTCCAGCCACAGAGAACAAGCAGTCCTGCCCCTGCTGCTCTCCTGGGGCTGCACAGCAGTTCTCACCCTGCTGCTTGTTCCTGGGATGCTGCAAGAGAAATCCCCCCTTCCAGCCACTGAGAACAGGCCAACGCAGCCCCCCTCCCACCCCTTCTCCCAAGGGAGCGCACCCGCTTCCCGGCTGGCACATCTCTTACAGACTTTCCTTTGGCACAGACTCCACTCCTTCAGCAGTGTTGCTTGTTCTTGGTGGCTGGAAGGGGGGATTTCTCCTTCAGCATCCCGGGCCCAAGCAGCAGGGTGAGAACCGCTGCGCAGCCCCAGGAGAGCAGCAGGGGCAGGACTGCTTGTTCTCGGTGGCTGGAGGGGGGATTTCTCACTTGTGCCCAGGATGCTGTATGCTATATTTAATCCTCCAATTCTGGTGTGATATTAGAGAAATTAACCTGGCAACTGGAAGGGTGGCATTTCCCAAGCTACATCTTGGTCACTAGGAGCAATAACACTGTTCTACAGGTAAAAAGTTGCGAGCATGAAAACAGCTGTTCTTACATAATTTTGGGGTGCTAAAAACAAAAATAACATTTAAAAATGTATATTGGCTCTAGTTTCCATAATTGAGACAGGTCCAATAGTTGAATGGGAATAAGCCTTCTATGCCTTTCGCAGTGCCAATGATTTGGAGAGGACCAACAGATCATGTCAGTAATTGTTATTTTTGTATGGTGCCTCCAAATGAGAAAGGTCTTACTAAGAAAAAAAAGTTGTTTGTGCAGTATCCAAACATTTGGTGATGCTTCCAAGATGAGTCTTAAAGCTGTATTGCTGCATAATGGCAGTCAGCTACCATCCGTTCCAGTTGCTTATGCAGTTGCAATGAAAGAAACATATGAAAACTTGAAAGAGCTCTTAAGATGCATTAACCCGAAGACCAGCTGCTCAGCGGGAGGCGGTGCATCCCAACACTGGCAGCCAGTGGTGGGTTCCTACCGGTGCGGTCCACTGGTGACGTCACAGTACCGGTGCGGTTGGTTGCCAGTGCCTGGGTGCCACCATTTTTTTTATTTAAAAAGTTTATTTATTTTTTAAAATTTTCTTCTGCGCATACCCAGAAGCCGAGGTTCCGGCACTGCGCATGCGCTGCCTTCCTACCCCACAGTGAGTCCAAGCAGGGGAGGATGGCTGAGGGAGCGCATGAGATGCTGAAAGAACGGGCAGCAGGAGCTATCTCCATTCCCCTCCCTTCAGCAGTCCGAGAAGCCACAAACGCGCGATGATCCTAGGCATTTTCGCACGTTTGAGGCTTCTTGAGCTGCTATGAGGAAGGGGAATGGGCGGCAGGACCTATCTCAGTGTCCCTCCCTTCAGCAGTCCAAGAAGCCATGCCCACCTAGTCATATGGCTGACAAGCCACGCCCACCCGGTCACATGGCTGACAAGCCATGCCCACCCAGTCACATGGCTGGTAAGCCACGCCCACAAAATAAGCCACGCCCACAGAGTGGTAGTAAAAAAATTAGGAACCCTCCCCTGCTGGCAGCGCAGCAAGAGGTAAGATCTTTTTCTTTAGCGAGCTTCGGTTTCTTCATTTGCAGGGAAATAGAAGCTCACAAAAGAAGTGCCATGGAGAACTGACCTGGGGCGATGGCGCGCGTGCCAGCAGAGAGGGCTCTGCGTGCCACCTCTGGCACGCGTGCCATATGTTCGCCATCACGGCAATAGATGCTTGTCACAGCAACATGTTATTCTTCTCTAAAAGCGAGAAGACCTAAGCAACCATAGGCATCTGCAGAATGGAGACAAATGTCAAAATCTGTTTCATGAAGTCACAATATACAGACTCAGTGAATTACATACTTTCCCTTGATGTTGAGACTCAGCAATGAAAGGGCAGGGTTTGCACCATGATGTCACCACACAAATGCCTAGATGCTCATCATAATTTTACAGCATACATTTCATCATTTTTTTTTCATCATTCTGGCTAGTAGTAGAATTTATGAAATCTACCTCCATAAAACAACATGAATTCCAAAACAACCCCACTGCCTGAATAATAACCACCACCTCACCATCGATAACAGGGAAATGAATATCCAAGCATCCTTCCTCAACTTGATTATGCTTAAGCACCCACAATTTCCAACCATGGCTCAACTTTCTTCCATCATTTATCTGAAGGTCTCTCCCTCCCCCGCCTCTTCCCCTGCCTTCACTCCCTCTCTTTCTCCCTCCCTCCGCCCCCTCTCTCTGCCCCCCCTCTCCCCCTCTCTCCCCCTCTCCACAGAGCAATCCTGCAATCTTAGCCTGTAGCAAAACTACTGCATCACAGACTTTTATACCCCACCATGGGATCGTCTTAGACAGCTGTGTTTAAAGGACTATATTGCGACAGCCAGATGTTGCCTTCTAATCTTATTGAAAGCAAGCTCAGGAGTCCCCTAATTATGTAATTCAATGCTCTGTTGTGAAAATACCCACATGCAAATGTGGATATTAGGGAAGGTTGCTTTTGCAGAAATGTGTCTATTGGGAAAAGCTGCATACAAAACTAAGCATATTAGGAAAAATGGCATACCAAATGCATATGTTAAGGTAGAGTGAATGTGCTTAAATGTAAATTGGTGACAGATGTGGGCCTATAACTAAAGACATGGGAATCTGTCATGTATCAGAAATAAACTAATTCATCCAACCCTGCCCAATCCAAAACATTAGCTTGAATTTTCAGACTGATAGTTAATCTAAACTTTGAATGATTCCATTTGTGTCAATGACATAAGCTTAACTTTCCTCATCAAGATGTTCCAATTAGCCTTAATAAAAATATTCTGCAAAATCTACCTGCTCAATCTTGGCAGGATTTGCTTGTTTTTATCCTAACCACTGCACTGTGGATTCTCCTCTAGCAATCACATGTGGCTGTGACATAATAACCCATTTGTCTCTCATTAATCCTCAGAAAGACTGGCATTTCCAAGGTTGCATTAGGATAATTTCTAGCCATAAGCTTAATGGGCCCATGTGGGTCATGAAAAAGAGCAGAGCTGGTGGCAAAAGGCAGGCAACTCACGAGCTGATTTGCAATAACTACCAAGTATTATCCATAGCTCTGTTTGAAGAAGATGGAAGGCAGCAGTTTCCAGCAAGACTAATGGGAGATATTGGTCATGACTGAGACAATTTACCAAGGAGAGCACCCAGGAAAGGCAGATACAGGGTCATCAAGGTGGATTTTAAATTAAGGTGACCAGACGTCCCGCTTTTGGCGGGACAGACACGCTTTTCAAGCGTGTGTCCCGTGTCCTGCATTCTTTCCAAAAAGTCACGCTTTTTTGGAAAGAATGCCGAAACAGCGGGATGTCTGGTCACCTTAGAAGGGGAAGCACAAAAGAGAGGTACTACACCGAAATACAAACCGGAAGAAAGTCGGGCAAAGCGGAATTTCAGCAAGCCGGCTGCCTGCTGGGGAGAGGGGGAAGGGGGGTTGCTCCTCCTCTCCTTCCCCCGCCCCATCCCTAGCCCCGCCCTCGGAGGCGCCGCTGCTGTTGGGATGCGGGTGGAGGGGTGAGGGACGAGGAGCCGTCGCCGCTGCCGTCGTTGCCCTGGGGCCGGGCGGGCGACCGGGAGACCGCGGTGCTTGGATGCCTGGAGCTCGCGACAGAGACCTAGCCCCGAGCCCGCCATGGGCTGCTACGGGAGCGCCGCCTCGCAGGTAAGCTGCCGGCTGCCTCCTTTCCCTGCCTCCCGCCTCCCGCTCGTCACTTGCCAGCCCAAGCAAGCCGCTGCCAGCTCCCGAAGGGGAGGCGGGAGGCGAGGAAAGGCCTCCCGCCTCCCCCCACCCACCTGGACGCTGACATTTGCATTGTTTTGCCCTCTGCGCATGCGCAGCGTTCTGCGCATGCGCAGAGGGCAAAACTCAAATGGCGGCGCCCAGGTGGGCCCGCCCCCCCCATCCTGCTTAAAAAAAAAATCTGGTCACTTTATTTTAAATATACAGTTTCAGAGCAGGTGGGGGGGGAAGGGAGATAAAGGTCTGGAAATACATTCAGCAAAATCAAATCAACTGGAGGCTTCTCCAAATGAACCAGGCCCTGGCTTACCAGGCCTTTTCAAAGGCCAGGAGAGTGGGGGCTTGTTTCACCCCCAGGAAGAAAATATTCTATAGGGTGGGAGAAACATATAATGAATGGTTGCTGGAACTGGATATGTCTAGTCTTATGAAAAGAAGGACTAGGGGTGACATGATAGCAGTGTTCTAATATCTAAGGGGTTGCCACATAGAAGAGGGAGTCAAGCTATTCTCCAAAGCACCTGAGGGCAGGACAAGAAGCAACAGGTGGAAACTAATCAAGGAGAGAAGCAACTTAGAACTAAGGAGAAATTTCCTGACAGTTAGAACAATTAATCAGTGGAACAAGTTGCCTCCAGAAGTTGTGAATGCTCCAATACTGGAGGTAATGTCAAAAGCGGCTGCGCAAACGGTCGTTTGTAGATTTAAAATGGCCGCCACTTTCCAGATGACAAACTCAGGGTCTTTAACCGCTGAGCCATCCCACCCCCTATTAAGCATATATTTTTTATTTATTTATTTATTTTGTCAAGCGTATATATGATTACAGACAAAGTATAAACATGATTGTGAATGCATAAGATGTATAAGCATGGTTATGAGTACATGAGATGATTACGAATACATGGGGACATTAGGACAGGGATGGTAGGCATGCTGGTGCTTATGCATGCCCCTTGAAGACCTCTTAGGAATGGGCTGAGGTCAACGGTAGAGAGTGTAAGGATAAAGTTTTGGGGGGGTTGGGGAAGGTATTTATTTATTTATTTATTTATTTATTTATTTATTTATTTATTTATTTATTTATTTATTTATTTATTTATTTATTTATTTATTTATTTCTACGCTCTTATAGGCCGCCCAATCCCGTAGGACTCAGGGCGGTGTACAACATGGATAAGAAACGTACATTAAAAGCAATAATAACAATTTAAAAATAACACAATATAAAAATATTAACAAAACACCATTCATGGGGGAATCTGATCTCCTTGTTCACCCCTTGTTCACAACAAGGAATCTGATCTCCTTGTTCACATGTCAGAAGAGCCATGTTTTCACGGCTTTACAGAAGGCCAGTAGAGTGGGGATGGTCCGGATCTCTGGTGGGAGTTGGTTCCAGAGGGACGCGGCTCCCACAGAGAAGGCCCTGCCCCGCGGCCCCGCCAACCGACATTGTTTGGCTGATGGGACCCGGAGGAGGCCCTCTCTGTGGGACCTAACTGGTCGTAGGGAGGTATGTGGTAGGATGCGGTCCCGAAGGTAACCTGGCCCTGAGCCATGTAGGGCTTTAAAGGTCAAAACCAACACCTTAAATTGCGACCGGAGACTAATGGGCAACCAGTGCAGCTGGCGGAGGATGGGTGTTACGTGGGTGTATCTCTGTACACCCACCACAACTCGCGCAGCTGCATTCTGCACCAATTGCAGTCTCCGGATGCTCTTCAAGGGTAGCCCCATGTAGAGCGCGTTACAGTAGTCTAGCCGTGAGGTGACAAGGGCATGAGTGACTGTGAGCAAAGCCTCCCTCTCCAAGTAGGGTCGCAATTGGTGCACAAGTCGAATCTGTGCAAAGGTCCCCCTAGCCACAGCTGACAGATGTTGATCCAATTTTAGCTGTGGATCTAGGAGGACACCCAAATTGCGAACCCATTCTGAGGGAGTCAATTTTTCTCCCCCAAGAACCAAGGAGGGGCAGTTGACAAAATCCCTCGGGAGCAACATCCACAGCCACTCAGTCTTGTCAGGGTTGAGTTTGAGTCTATTCACTCCCATCCAGACCCTCACATCGTCCAGGCAGCGGCACATTACATCAACTGCTTCACTGAACTGACACGGGGTAAAGTATTCCAGGCATTGACCACTCTGTTGCTGAAGTCATATTTTCTGCAATCGAGTTTGGAGCGGTTTACCATAAGTTTGTATCTATTGTGTGCTCGTGTATTGTTGTGGTTGAAACTGAAGTAGTCATAGAATAGTTTAAATCTAATCGGTTTCAGTTTTGCAGAATCCTGTTCTTACAAACTTCCTTACCATTCTGGGAATTAAAAAGAAAAGAAAATCTATCATATTTTTGTATGTGTTTCTTTTTAATCTTAACACATCTTGCTCCATTTCTGTATACCTAATCTCCCACATACATTTTTATGCAAATTTTGAACCAATAATTGCACCACAAAATCCAAAGCAATGCAGACTCCAAAGGATAATTGTGTTCTTATCTACATAATAATCTTGGGAAATGAGAATTAAATGGGTTTGCTTAAAGATGAGAATCAAATTGTCCCCTTATTTTAGGGCATATTTAGGCATAAGAGTTAATCTGATCCATTAATGTTATTTCAACTGGAAAGCATCAATTTCATGCATGTATGTTTAAATGTGAGCAATATCTATTACTTCTGTCTTATCATAAAAGTGATATTCAGATATACAAAAAGAATTGGAATGAACATAAAATAATTTAGCAGTAAGTACATAATGACTACCATGGGATTAAAATTCATTTTCAAATTTCTGGAGGAGAGAAGCAAAGCATATTTTATCTTGGTTTTCAGCCTTTATACAAAATCTGTTAGCCTTTAAAATCCATAGCAGATTGAATATCCAATGCTGAAGCATCTCAAAATACAGATAAAAGATTCTGTTATCTGTTCCCAATTCAGGAGGTATGTGCTTTGATTTCACATTAGCTCTTTCTATTCATGCAAGAAAGAAAACAGTACTGTTCAACAATATTCAAACTGTCAAAGCAATTGGGATGTCTTGAACCATTTTAATCAGAGGTTCGTGTACATTTTTCACTTAGGAAACTAATAGACAGCTCACACATTTATATGGGCATATTTAATAGTGAGGGATACAGGCAGTAATCGCTTGAAGAGTAATTCCACATGCCTCCTTTAGCTAAAATTTGTTACAAAAACAAAAGAATGAAAAGAATCAGTTCCACCCAAAACTTCTCAGTACATAGCTTTATGATGCCTTAGTAAGGCCACACTTGGAATACTGCATCCAGTTTTGGTCACCACGGTGTAAAAAAGATGTTGAGACTCTAGAAAGAGTGCAGAGAAGAGCAACAAAGATGATTAGGGGGCTGGAGGCTAAAACACATGAAGAACAGTTGCTGGAACTGGGTATGTCTAGTTTAATGAAAAGAAGGACTTGGGATGACATGATAGCAGTGTTCCAATATCTCAGGGGCTGCCCCAAAGAAGAGGGAATCAAGCTATTCTCCAAAGCACCTGAGGGCAGGACAAGAAGCAATGGGTGGAAACTAATCAAGGAGAGAAGCAACCTAGAACTAAGGAGAAATTTCCCGACAGTTAAATCAATTAATCAGTGGAACAAATTGCCTCCAGAAGTTGTAAATGCTCCAACACTGGAAGTTTTTATGAAGAGTTAAAGAGTTAAATTCTATTCTATTCTATTCTATTCTGTTCTGTTCTGTTCTGTTCTGTTCTATTCTACATAATAACAGAGTTGGAAGGGACCTTGGAGGTCTTCTAGTCCAACTCCCTGCTTAGGCAGGAAACCAGAGGTGGGTTCCTCCCGGTTCAGACCGGTTCGCCCAAACCAGTAGTGACCCACTGGTGATGTCATGATGACATAATGGAACCAGTTCGGTCGGTGCCGGTCTGTGGGTCCCGCCATCTTTTATTTATTTATTTTTTTGATTTTATTTTTTTTTAATTTTTTTTTTAATTTTTCCCCGGTTTTTTTCTTCTGCACATGCGCAGAAGCTGAGTTTCCAGCATTGTGCATGCGATTGCCATCTTGTTTTCGGCTTTTCTTTTCTTTTTTTGCCACTGCAAAAACACAATGAAGAAGAGGAACAGGAGATGCAGTGCTTGAGCTCTCTGGAGTAGGTGCAAAGATTTAGATTCCAGTGTGGCACCTCTCAGGATGAAGCCAGAAAAATCTCCAACCCAGTTTAGAAGTCACCTCACACAAAGTGGGCTAAACTAGCTAACAGGTTGCATAGAATCGGTTTAGGGTTGCAGAAGCATAAGGTAAGTGTGTATGTGTACAGTATAGCCTAATCTTTTTCCATTCACAAGCTTCCAAGTACCATCAACATGATATTATTGTGTAGCTGTGGTGTGATGAAACTTAAAGGATTCATGAGTACGTGATTTTTGTTGTTGTCTTCTCCCTCAGTGAGCCTTTAAAATCTCCCCCCCCCCCAAGCACTTTAAGAAAAACTAATAGTTTTTGAAGGTGGGTCAAAGTGTTAAAATTGTTCTTAAAAGAAAGCTTCAGGAATCCAACATCCTTCTTCATAGTGTATTGAAACATTTTTCATCTTAGTGTTAGTGCATATATATTCCCATATCTATATTTGTTCAAAAATGTAAAGTTCCACAGGCATTTTAGCCTTACTTTTTTAAAAAAGCTTAAAAAACAAATAAGGTGACAGCCTTATCAGATCTGATAAAACAAGGAAGCCTTACAAGAACTGAAGATTTGCAGGAAAGCTAGCAAACTGTTAATTGCCCACATATCAGCATATATTTTTTCCTCCTAGACATGTTGGTGGGGAGTATTTGAGGAGGAAGCGAACCGACAGTGAGGTAAGTTAGAACCCACCCCTGCAGGAAACCCTATACCACTCTTCTATTCATCATATTCTATTCCATTCCGTTCCGTTCCGTTCCGTTCCGTTCCATTCCATTCCACTCCACTCCACTCCACTCCACTCCACTCCACTCCACTCCACTCCATTCCATTCCATTCCATTCTATTCTATTCTATTCTATTCTATTCTATTGGAGTGAAAGATCCTTGGTACTCTCTGAGCTTGCTTGTTTTCTTGCAAACACTTTATTACCCAAGCTAGGTAACATCATCAGTTCTGTTTGCTATCAGTTTATATTCTGGTGTCTTGTTTGTCTGTGCGGGTGGGGGTGGTATTAGAGATTCTTTCCTTGGGTTGTTTACTGATGGCTATTTGGCAGTTTTTTGATTACTTGATTGTTGGTCTGAAGTTGACCTTGGAGTTCATCTATGCTAATCTGGTTGATGATTATTGATGGAGAGGTGATGGAATCTTTTTGTTCTCTTTTGGCCTAGTTGGATATCTCTTTTGCATAGTCTATAGATGTTGTTGTTAATGTCTATGTGTCTATTGATGGCTGATTTGTCAGAGTGCCAAGCTTCCAGAAAGTCCAAATCAGAGGTGGGTTCCTGCCTGTTTTTGCGGTGCGGTTAATAGCTGTTGTTCGGCGCAGAGCCGAAGACGCTGCTGCCGTTTGCAGCACGGGAGCTTTCCCCGGGCGCTTTCCCCGCCCGCATGGACGCCGCCGTTTGCGTTCTTTTGCCCTCTGCGAATGCAGAACGCTTTGCACATGCGCAGAGGGCAAAAGAACGCAAACGGCGGCATCCATGCGGGCAGCGGCAGCGCCCGGGGAAAGCCCCCGCGCCGCGAACGGCAGCAGCGTCTTCGGCTCTGCGCTGAACAACAGCTATTAACCGCACCGGCAGGAACCCACTACTGGTCCAAATGTGATTGTCACATTTTCCCATAATATTGGAGTAGGATTCATATCCTAAGGCAGAAGATTCTCAAAGTGAATATAAAGATAAAACTAGAAACTTTTCTTTTGGGTTTAATGGAAAAAGACCTGGGGAAAAATTGGAACTTTGATGTTGTATATGTTGACAACAGCAAGATTACTTTATGCACAAAAATGGACGGACACTTTGATTCCCACAATGGATGAATGACTGCAAAATTTGATGGACTTGGTAGAGATGGCCAAACTGACTGCTTTGATTAAAGGAAAAAACACAATTAGTTTTGTTTCTTCTTGGAAACCGCTTCTGGACTTTGTGCTTGAGGTAGAAAAAATTGAAACTTTGATTTCTAAACTTTACCGATTAGATAGGCTTGTTATTATAGAAATGGTTACTTTATATTACTATGTAAAAGTAAAAAAGTTGAGGTTTGATGTTGTTATCTTATTCTACTGCACCAAAGGGAGACGCCTTTTCTTTCTTTTTCCCCTTTTCCCTACACTTTTCCTACACTTCCCTATTTTTCTATTATTTTCTTTTGTATTTTTGTATTTTATATTACAAACTAATTTTAAAAATACAGAATTAGGCAGACCCACAAGTAACCTAGAGACCAATGCTTTGTGGTGCTTTATAGATGAAAACCAGAACCTTGAATTGTATTTAGAAGTCTACTGGGAACCAGTGCAGCTCACAGAGTAGAGGTATCATATGGATTGCTATACTCTGAACTTAGATCAAAAGAGACTGGATAGGCGACTAATCCTGACCAACCTTGGTTGATCTCAAAAACTAAGCAGAGTCAGATCTGGTTAGTACTCAAATGGAAGCTTATCTCAAGATCTCAGGACTGGGGGGGGGTAAACCAGGGGTGGGCTGCTCCGGGTTCACCCGGGTTCGGGCAATCCTCCAGTGAAGATTCTACATGGTTTGGTGAACCCCCAAATCCCACTCATGGCTGACCCCGCCCACCCTGCCCTGCCCCTCCCAGGAGTCTCCACGTGGGCCGTTTTGGATGCCAGGTAAGTGCAGGGCCCATGCGGAGGGTCGGGGAGGGTGAAAAACAGGCCTCCTGGAGGCTCCGGAAGGCCAGAAATGGGCCCATTTCTGGCTTCCAGAGGGCCTCCGGAGCCTGGGGAGGCCATTTTTGCCCTCCAAGAGGCTTGAAGAAAGCCACTGGAGCCCGGGGAGGGTGAAAAACAGGCCTTCTGGAAATTCCGGAAGGCTGGAAACGGGCCCATTTCCAGCTTCTGAAGTGCCTCCAGAGCCCGGGGAGGGCAAAAATGGCACCCCCGCCATGGTGCAGGAGGCTGACTAGGCCACGCCCCACCATGGCCACACCCACCCAGCAACCGGGCAGAGAACCCATTGCTAAAAATTTTGAAGCCCACCCCTGGGGTAAACTGGAAAACAAACAGCATTCCCAAAGTAGACCACTTCCATACTGTAGCACAGAAGCTGCTTAGAAGTGTCCAAGAAGTCACCAGGTCCTGAGTTCAACCCCAAGGAACCCTTATTTTTGCCATTTGTTCAAATTTGAACAGTTTTTACTGCCTTTCTTCCTATGAAGCATAATATCTGAAATCACCTCAGTGCACCACTGAACATTACTGCACTACTGAGTGAAAACGAAAATATCTGAAGAGCTTAATCCATCTACTAATGTGTAGTCGGGTGTGTTTATTAAATTGTAAGTTATCTAAACATTTCAGTGTCTCCCAAAGAAGACTGTATGATACGCCTTGCTTAAATAGAAACATGATGCATGAGTAAACACAAGTTATACATCCCATAAAGCACAGCAAATACGTGGTGCGTACAGACTATCGTATAATTTCAAAGTTCACTGATAGAGAGAATGAATTTACTTGATTCAATTTCTCTATTAACTTTATTCCAGAAAAACAATTTAAAAGCGATTAATTCTGATCAACATTCCAAGGAGAGCACAAAATTAAATCAGAGCTGAAACATTTTATGTGCACGCACACTCACCCATACAAATATCAGGAGACCAGTGGTATGCTAATAGACCATATTTAAATGAATTCACTCCTCTGGTAGCATAAAACAATGCAATTGAACAGGTGGCATTGTAGCTGAAACAATTGACTTAATTTTAAAATAGACATATTTTTTCACCGATTTGAGCCTCTGTAATGGATTAGGAAGTAAGTAGAAAAGCTATATATTTTGAATTATGTCTGCTTTCCCATGCCCTTATGTTAGAAAGGAAAGGGAGATCTAACTGCTCATGTTTGCTATCCAACACTGCTGAACAATAAGTTTATTATCTCTCTTAGGCAAATTTTGTAGAAATGGTCATAGCATTTATTTTACTTTTTGCTTGAGAATAGAGACATGAGAAAAGTGGCTTGATTAATTGCCTGATGATTAAGTGTCATCAAGTTATTTTTGACATTTAGTGATCCCATAGATATACTCACCACGATGTAAAAAAGATGTTGAGACTCTAGAAAGAGTGCAGAGAAGAGCAACCAAGAGGATTAGGGGACTGGAGGCTAAAACATATAAAGAACGGTTGCTGGAATTGGGCATGTCTAATTTAATGAAAAGAAGGACTAGGGGTGACATGATAGCAGTGTTCCAATATCTCAGAGGCTGCCCCAAAGAAGAGGGAGTCAAGCTATTCTCCAAAGCACCTGAGGGCAGGAAAAGAAGCAATGGATGGAAACTAATCAAGGAGAGAAGCAACCTAGAACTAAGGAGAAATTTCCTGACAGTTAGATCAATTAATCAGTGGAACAACTTGCCTCCAGAAGTTGTGAATTCTCCAACACTGGAAGTTTTTAAGAAGAAATTGGACAACCATTTGTCTGAAATGGTATAGGGTTTCCTGCCTGAGCAGGGGGTTGGACTAGAAGACCTCCAACGCCCCTTCCAACTCTGTTATTCTCTTCTCTTCTATTCTTTCCATGACAATTGGTCCTTAACCTGATTCAAACTCTCCCAATGGTGCATCATTGCCACTGTAATTCAGTTTATCCATCTTGTTTCTGGTCAACGTCTTCTTCTCTTTCTTTCCATCTTACCCAGTATTCAATAGTGCAGTATGAGAACCCTTGCCAAAGAGTAATGTGTAAGAGTGATGAAATTTGTCCAAAGTAGGATAATTTGATAATTTGAGCCTGGTCATTTGTGCCTCTAGTAAGAGCTCTGGGTTGGTGTGTTTGTATATGGAAAATGCAGCTCTGTCAGGATTCCAAGCAATAGACCCGTAGCAAGCAAAACTCCGAGGCAGGTAGATTCCTCAATATTGGATATATCATATTGGCACAGATCTGGTGAAAACCGACTCTGAAGGTTCACGCGGTTTTCACCTAAGTAAATGTAAAAGTTTTTCATTTTCTCAAAACAATCAGTCACATGGTCCAGTCACAGCTCTGTCTGGTTGCCTGGTGACATTACTCCTCCTTACTCATACCCTTTGTGAGAATGTCCTTGGTTCCCAAGAGAAAGTATTCTGTTTTGGCTACAAAGTCCCAACTATCTCAAATCCCCCCACCCTATCACTCACCTCCAGTGTGGCAACACTGAAGCTCCAAGATGGCTTCAGTCAGGTCAGCTTCAGGGTTGACAAGCTCTAGCACAGCTTTTCATTAAAGGAGAATATTTGTAGCTCAGGGTTGAAATTTGGGGTCCTTGAAGCTCTCTGAGTTTGGTTGTTTTCTTGCAGATGTTTCATTACCAAACTAGGTAACATCGTCAGTGCTAGACTAGATCTATGTGATCACTAAGAGTTGAAAACAACTTGATGGCCCATAATGACTAGACTAGCACTAGTTTGGGTAATGAAAAGTCTGTAAGAAAACAACCAAGCTCAGAGAGCACCAAGAAACCCTCAGAGCTTTTCAACCTCCCCAGAACTTGGGATCCCATAAAGCAGGGGTCTCCAACCTTGGCCACTTTAAGACTTGTGGACTTCAGATGCTGGCTGAGGAATTCTGGGAGTTGAAGTCCACAAGTCTTAAAGTGGTTGTCACAATGTGAATATTGCCAGTTGAGCGCCTCTGCAATATTTCTAGGTTTATTGTATTTTCTAATCAAGCAAACCAGGGGCGGGTTCCTAATTTTTTTACTACCACTCTGTGGGCGTGGCTTATTTTGTGGGTGTGGCTTGCCAGCCCTGTGACCGGGTGGGCGTGGGCCTCAGGAGCAGCAAGACCGCGGCAGCGGTTCTTCTAGGAGGCTCCATCCGGCCTGAATGCTTCTCCCCATTTGATGATCCTAGGCTCCTGCCGCCCATTCCCCCTCCCCTCAGCAGCTCGAGAAGCCTCAAACGTGCAAAAATGCCTGGGATCATCACCGCGCATTCGTGGCTTCTCGGACTGCTGAAGGGAGGGGAATGGAGATAGCTCCTGCCGCCTGTTCTTTCAGCATCTCACGCGCTCCCTCAGCCATCCTCCCCTGCTTGGACTCACTGTGGGGTAGGAAGGCAGCGCATGTGCAGTGCCAGAAGCTCGGCTTCTGGGCATGCGCAGAAGAATTTTTTTAAAAAAAAATGGCGGCACCCAGGCACTGGCAACCGACCGCACTGGTACTGTGATGTCACCAGCAGGCCGCTACCGGTGCTATAGAGTGGACCGCACTGGTAGGAACCCACCACTGAAGCAGACATGTGATATGTTTTACTGCACATGTGTACATTCCAGGAGTCTCCTCCTTCCTTCTTCTCCTGTGAGCCTCGCCCGAGGCAGACGTGATTTCTTAGCTGAGACAATGTAGCTTAATAAGTTCTATATTCTTTTGTTACTTTTGTACTAAAATAAATATTTTGTTAATTAGAATTGAATCTCGGTTTTATTTTCTAAGTAAGAATGACTTCAAGGAAGCAAGATCCTATATCATCTCTTTGATAGGAATAATTTCCTATCCGTCAGTGACCAAGGTTGGAGACCCCTGCCATAAAGAAAGGCAAGAGATGACTGGTGGGATCTAGAAGATGGATCTTATATGCTGGAGCTCCTGGTTTGTAGAATATTCTCCCCTTGGAGATTAAAATGGGCCACCCCTTGGAGATACTACCATAGCTACAGGATCACATCAGCCATCACTTTTCCTATTTCAAACCTATTTGTCTATTTAGCAGCCAATATTTTTCAGACTAGGATATGTCACAAAATTTTTCAAGCCTGACAAAACATAGAGTAAAGTGGCATAACTAATTTTATCTACCCCTTATATATGACATTATAAAAAACTGATAATCTAATGAGCTGGTCAAACTTATTAAAATCTCAAGTAGAGACAGATTTAAAAAAGGACATTTTTGATTATGAAATATTTAGGACATATGTTCCGGTTTGGATAATTAGAATTGTACTGATATGTTGAGGGGATAATTATTATCCAAAACTAATATTTTAAAATCTAGGCATCTCTGTAGCCTTCAAACTAACTTTTCATACTGGCTTTTTTAAAAAAAAAACTATTTTAAAAGGAACATGTAGCGTAGTCAAATCAACAATGACAAGAATACATTACAGATGCTTCATTTGTTTTTGCTTATGACTTTTTTTGTTGAATCTAATATGACATTTTATACATTAGACTTTTAAAAAAGACTTCAACTTTTGCATTTGTTTGTTTTTGTGACCATTTCAATTAAGTTCATTATTACTCCACTCCTTCCCAGCTCCTTGAACAGATCTATTTGTTATATCTTCTTCCTCTTCTCTTCCAAAGCCATTCTCACTTTCCATTAAAAATACTGATTTGACCAGTCTGCTTCCCCCTGTTTGTCCTCCTGAGAGCATCACTGGATATACAGGTAGTCCTCAAGTTACGACCACAATTGAGCTCAAAATTTCTGTTACTAAGTGAGACCTGTGTTAATTGAGTTTTGCCCCATTTTACAAACTTTCTTGCCACAGTTGTTAAGTGAATCACTGCAATTGTTAAGCTAGCAATAGCAATAGCGCTTAGACTTATATACTGCTTCACAGTGCTTTAGAGCCCTCTCTAAGTGGTTTACAGAGCAGTGGTGGGTTTCAAATTTTTTTTTACTGCCGGTTCTGTGGGTGTGGTTTGATGGGTGTGGCATGCTTGGTGGGTGTGGCTTGGTGGGCATGGCAGGGGAAGGATACTGCAAAATATCCATTCCCTCCCCACTCCAGGGGAAGGATACTGCAAAATATCCATTCCCTCTCCACTCCAGGGGAAGGATACTGCAAAATCCCCATTTCCTCCCGATCAGCTGGGACTTGGGAGGCAGGGAATAGATGGGGGCGGGGCCAGTCAGAGGTGGTATTTACCGGTTCTCCAAACTACTCAAAATTTCCGCTACCTGTTCTCCAGAGCTGGTCAGAACCTGCTGAAACCCACCTCTGTTACAGAGTCAGCATATTGCCCCCAACAATCTGGATCCTCATTTTACCCACTTCGGAAGGATGGAAGGCTGAATCAACCTTGAGCTTGGTGAGCTTTGAAATGCCAAACTGCTGGCAGCCAGTGATCAGCAGAAGTAGCCTGCAGTACTGCACTTTGACCACTGCGCCACCGTGGCTCATAAATACAGTTGTAAAGCGAATCTGGCTTTCCTACGGACTTTGTTTGTCAGAAGGTTGCAAAAAGTGAACCTTGGGACACATCAACAGTCTTAAGTATGAACCTGTTGCTAAGCATCTGAATTTTGATCACATGATCATGGGAATGCTGCAAAGGTTGTAACTCTGAAAAACGGCCATAAGTTCCCTCTTTTCAGCACCATTGTAACTTTGAACGGTCACTAAATGAACTGTGGTAAGTCAAGGACTACATCTATGCCAGGCATGTCGAACTAACGGCCCATGGGCCGCATGCGTCATGCACAGGCCATGCCCACCCAAGCTCCGCGAATGGGAAAAATGTCATGAAACGTCACGTGATGGCAATGTGACACTGCGAGTTTGACACCAGTGCTCTATTCTTTAAGTATATGATCTGTAGATGGTATCATTATCAGTGGTGGGTTCCTACCGGTGTGATCCACTCTATAGCACCAGTAGTGGCCCGCTGGTGATGTCACAGTACTGGTGCGGTCGGTTGCTGGTGCCTGGGCGCCGCCATTTTTTTTAAAAAAAATTGTTTACTTTTTTTTAAAATTTTCTTCTGCGCATGCCCAGAAGCCGAGCTTCCAACACTGTGCATGTGCTGCCTTCCTACCCCACAGTGAGTCCAAGCAGGGGAGGATGGCTGAGGGAGCGCGTGAGACGCTGAAAGAACAGGCGGCAGGATCTATCTCAGTTCCCCTCCCTTCAGCAGTCCGAGAAGCCACGAACGCGCGGTGATGATCCCAGGCATTTTCGCACGTTTGAGGCTTCTCGAGCTGCTGAGGGGAGGGGGAACGGGCGGCAGAAGCCTAGGATCATCAAATGGGGAAAAGCATTCAGGCCAGACGGAGCCTCCTAGAAGAACCGCTGTCGCGGTCTTGCTGCTCCCACTGTGGGGGGCTGCGTTGCGGGTGAGCAATGCCCCCCCGCTTCTCCAGCCGCTGCCAAGCTCCCGAGGCCCACGCCCACCCGGTCCCATGGCTGGCAAGCCACACCCACAGAATAAGCCACGCCCACAGAGTGGTAGTAAAAAATTAGGAACCCACCCCTGATCATTATCATTCCTTGGAGTTCTGTTTAAGCCCAGGTGAGTACAAGGATGTATTTGTATAATTTTCTTGACATCAATATGGGAGTGGTTTACTATTGCCTTCTTCCAGCATGGTTCTTCCACCTCCCGATTTAGTCTAGTGTCCTGGGATAACTACTGTTAACTCATCCTAGCTATCTAAGATGAGCAAGGGTCAGGTAAACCCTACCAACAGCTATGGCTGTCATAATTGGTACTTTATTCATACATATCTGAGTTTCCCCTCCCCCACCTCCCAGAACTAAAGAACATGGTTTATACAATGCAAAACCTTTCAAAAAACAAATCGGGAATAAAAATAGAATGCATAATTCCCAATTAGTACTTCAATTGAAAAGCCAGCAATTAAAATAAGAAACCCAGAAATTCATATCTGCACAACATGCTTCAGAAAAAAAAATGTTTACAGGTGATGTAAGTACTGCAATGAAGAACATGCCCTTCCTTCTTTCTTTCCTTCCTTCCTTCCTTCCTTCCTTCCTTCCTTCCTTCCTTCCTCCCTCCCTCCCTCCCTCCCTCCCTCCCTCCCTCCCTCCCTTCCTTCCTGAAATACTTCTCAATGAATGTAATTAAAAAGGATTTGATTCCACCATTTCTTACAAAGTAGAAGGGGATTTTTATAAAATTGTAGATGAATGTGCTCTTCTTGCATTATTACATTTTATGATATACAATAAATATCTGTGAGTGTTCTTTTTTTTCGATTATACAATCACCTCTCCAGCAAAGTATCTTCCCCAGAGAAAGTATGAAGAAAAATATATTAAAAATGTGAAAGAAGAAAACACTGAAGATGTTACTTGGTCTGGTAATGAAAAACCTGCAAGCAAACAACCAAACTCAGAGAGCACCAAGGACTCGCAAAAACTTTCCTATTTTTTTTTTCTTTATGAGGAAATGATGGCCAGAGACTTTAGAATGATGGCCAGAAAAAGACGACACAGAGAGAAACTTGCTCATCCCTCCTAACAAAGCAAAGTCAAAAACACCAGTAAGAGAAACAATGCTGAAATTCTCAGGCATTTTGGGAATAAGGTAGAAAAACAGAAGATGATTTCAAGAGAAAAATAATAGCTTCCCGGAGTTGGAAGGCAGATTCTTTTAGTCTGAAATAAGCATTGTTTGAAAGTAGTTAGGGATCTTATCACCGTTATTACCGTATTTTTCGGAGTATAAGACGCACCTTTTTCTTCCCTAAAAGTGGCTGAAAATTTGGGTGCGTCTTATACTTCGAATGTAGCTTTTTCCCCAGCCCTAACTAGGTGCTAACAGATCTTCTCAGCTCTTACCTTGCAGGCTTTTTCATTGTTACTCTCTCCAAAGAATGTTTTTCCAGCCCTAAGTCTTTGCAGAATTTTTTTTCATTGCTCTACTTGCTCTGAATAAGTTTTTTTCTAGCCCTAACCAGGTGCTAACGATCTTCCCAGCTCTTACTGGCTTGCAGGTTCTTTCATTGTTACTCTCTCAGAAGAATGTTTTTCCAGCCCCAAGTCTTTGCAGGGTTTTTTTTCATTGCTCTACTTGCTCCAAGTAAGTTTTTTTCTAGCCCTAACCAGGTGCTAACGATCTTCCCAGCTCTTACCGGCTTGCAGGCTCTTTCATTGTTACTCTCTCAGAAGAAGGTTTTTTTAAGTCCTAACCAGGGGATAAAATAATGTGCTGAAGCTGACCAGACTAAGGATGCTAGCCAGATGAATACCTGGTAGGCAGATTGTTTTTCCCTATTTTCCTCCCCAAAAACTAAGGTGCGTCTTATACTCCGGTGCGTCTTATACTCCGAAAAATACGGTATTTATACTTTCATTAGAAGTCCTATTGAATCAAGTTAGAGAAAATCGAGATATAAAAGGGTTGAGAATTCGGAAAGAAGAATACAAATTGCAAGCATTCGAGCACGACATGGCGTTTATACTTGAGGATCCTTTGGAAACAGGTAGTATATTGCTTCAAGAACTACAAGTATTTGGAAAGGCTGCTGGTTTGAAAATAAACAAAAATAAAACAAAAATGATAACTAAAAATCTTGCCCAAGATTAAAATAAAAAACTAGAAAGGATTTTGGAATTCCAAATAACCAATATATATATATATATATATATATATATATATATATATATATATATATATATTAGGGATCTGGCTAACCCAAAAATGTTCTTCTATAAAAGAAGACAATTATATGAAATTACTAGCACAAACTAAGAAAGACTTGGAAAATTGGACAAAGCTACAATTATCATTATTAGGAAGAATTTCTACTATTAAAATGAATATTTTACCTAAATTTCTATACTTCTTTCAAACAATTCCAATACAATAAACAAAAAATTCATTGAAGAACTAAATAAAATAATGTTAAAATTCATTTGGCAGGGGGGAAAGGCCAGAATTAAATGTAAGTTGTTGCAAGACACTAGATTAAGAGGGGGAATGGGCCTACCGGACTGGGAATTATATTATCAGGCAGCCTCGTTGACATGGATAAAAGAATGGATACTTTTAAAAAATGAAAGAATTCTAACAATCGAAGGCCATGACCTGCAAAGAGGTTGGGAGGGATGGACCAAACCACATAACTATTTTCAGAGACATCAAATAAAGAATCCCAATTAATTAGGATCTGGAAAAAAATTAAACAAAATTTTTACATAAAGATGCCACGATGGACCTCAACAATGGAAGCAGTGGTCTATCCAAATTTGATCAACTTAGACAAAATAGTTACATATGAGGAATTGCTAGATAAACAAGGAAGATTGAAATCTAATCAAGAGTTACAAAGATAAGGAATTACAATAGATTGGTGGCCCTACCTACAGATTCAAACAAATATAAAAAGGACTTGGAGCAATATGGTTTTCAAAATGAAAAACAAGAAATTGATAAAATCCTAACAGGTACGGAAGAAAAATTGATCACTAAGGTGTATAACTGTTTATTAAAACACAAAATGGAGGATGACACTGTCAAAGAAACAATGATTGTGTGGGCAAAAATTGTTGGGTATAGCATTGAATTAGAACACTGGGAACAAATTTGGGGGGAAAATTATAAAATGTCAATGTCGGCCGCATACAAAGAAAATATACTTAAAATGTTTTACAGATGGCATCTACCACCGGCGAGATTGGCCAAAATGTATCCATCCACAAAACCAAACTGTTAGAAATGCAATCAGACACAAGGGACATTCTACCACATGTCCCGATGCAAAGAAATATTGGAAGAAAATCCAAAATTGGATCAAGGAAATAATGGAACAAAAGGGAATAATGAAAGAAAATATTAGAAAGGAAATTTACTCTATCATACAACAGATAATAACAGCAGCGAGAATCACATTCGCACAAAATTGGAAAAAAGACAAAAAACCCTTGAATGCTATGATTGTGAAAAAGGTGCTAGAATGTGCAGAAATGAGTAAACTTACTATGGAACTGAGAGAACGAGAGGAAACAGGGTACTGTAAAATTTGGGATAGATGGTATGATTGGCTCGAAAAGAAAAGTAAAATTAATGTGTGACTCAGGATAAATATGAAATGTTATAAATGTTATAAGGAAAGAAAAGTGTGATAGATGTAACCTTAAATTTTAATGGTTGTAAGATAATGTATATAATAGTATATAGTGTATATAATAGTATATAATTATTAGTTAATAGTTAATAGTGTATATAATGAATAAGTAAAGATAAATATATATCTTCATCAAAGCTCAGTGAGTGGGTGGTAACAATCAAAATCCATCTGGTGATGATCTCAACTTATGGAAAATTACAATTTGAAATCTAAGAGGAGAAAATTGTAAAGATTTTTTTTGCCAGAGCCCACTGCAACAACATAGCTAAGAAGGCATTAAGAGTGGTTAACCTAATCTTGCGCAGCTTCTTCTCTGGTAACATTGTACTCTTAACCAGAGCATAAAAAACATTTGCTAGACCGATCCTTGATTACAGCTCATCAGTCTGGAACCCGCACTACATATCAGACATTAACACAATTGAGAATGTCCAGAGATATTTCACAAGAAGAGTATTACATTCCTCTGTTCGCAACAGAATACCTTATGAAACCAGACTTGAAATTTTGAGACTTGAAAATTTAGAACTACGCCGCCTTCGATCTGACCTAGGTGTAGCTCACAAAATTATCTGCCTCAATGTCCTACCTGTTAACGACTACTTCAGCTTCAACCGCAATAATACATGAGCTCACAATAGATACAAACTTAATGTAAACCGCTCCAGACTTGATTGCAAAAAATTTGACCTCAACAACAGAGTGGTCAATGCCTGGAACACTTTACCTGACTCAGTAGTTTCTTCCCCAAACCCCAAAAACTTCAACCTCGGATTATCTACCTTCGACCTCACCCCATTCCTAAGAGGTCGGTAAGGGGCGTGCATAAGCGCACAATCGTGCCTACCGTTCCTGTTCTAATGTGCCCATATATTCATACCTCTTATACTCTTATTCATGCTTGTACAATTACATATATATTCAATCATGTTTTACTGTTTATACTTTGCTTATAATCATATATGCTTGACTAATAAACAAATACAAATACAAATATAAAATACAAATACAAATATGCATTAACAAAAGGAAGGAAGGAAGGAAGGAAGGAAGGAAGGAAGGAAGGAAGGAAGGAAGGAAGGAAGGAAGGAAGGAAGGGTTGCTGTTTTGTGAAACTAAAACAAAGAGAAATCTGAATGGAGGTGCTCTGCTTATAGAGTGGAGGTGAATAGAGAAATGAAAATGGAAGTTTAATTATGAATGGAAAGACTGAAATGTGTGCTGGAAAGAATGAATTGCTATCTAGGTTGCTTTGGGTATAATGGAAATTATAGTTTGTTGAGAGTGGCATGTAATACTCCAGTGAAAGGTGATCATGAAATAATTATGGGTAAGGTTTAACTAAAATTCTGATTACCTGTATAAGTGGCAAAAAAGCTTTATTATTTTATTAGTTGACATGGATAGTTGGGTGGGAATGAGATGAGAGAATACTAAAACAGTTTGGGCCACTTGAGAATGGCAGACTTTTGGTGACCAGATGCTTTTTAAAAAGTGTTCTTTAACCATAAATCCAGGTTGAAATGCTCAGAAATTCTTTGATTTGATTTCTGATGTCAAACCTGTCTCCATTTATTCTGCGCAAAATTTCTTCCATTTGCTCTATACCAGAAAGGCATTGCTGGTAGATTACTTGTTCAAGATTAAGATGATGTAGATATGGGGACAAAATAGACCTTTGAGTTTCTTGAATGAATGTTGATTCCATGTTGGCCTGGGGTTTATTGTTGCTTGCAAGAATCTGTTTCACGTTGGGTAGTTGTCTTTTCTGCAAGCATGGGCCACCCACCCAGTGCCATTGTCTAATACTGGCTGTAGCTTATTAATAACTCATGTTTGATCTAGTTTTGTTAAAGTCCCAGGCTAGGAATTGGGAAACCATGAGTTCTAGCTCCACTTTAGGCATGAAAGCCAGCTGGGTGACTTTGGGCCAGTCTCTCTCTCTCTCAGCCCAACCTACCTCACAGGGTTGTTGTGGGAAAATAGGAAGTGAGCTACTTATAAAAATATTAATGGTGGTGGTGGTGTGTGTGTGCGTGCGCGCGCGCACACGTGAGCGTGTGTGTGTGTGTGTAACATTTTTTGCTGATAAATGAACATAAAGGGAGACTATTATAGATCTATTTTGAGCTATTTTGCTCTCGTCAGATAGCCATACCTGTAGTGGGAATTGAACCTGGGCAGTCTGCTTCAAAGTCAGAAGATATATATATATATATATCAGAAGATATATATATATATATATATATATCAGAAGATATATATATATATATCAGAAGATATATATATATATATATATATATATATATATATATATATATATATATATATATATATATATATATATATATATATATATATATATATATATATATATATATATATATATATATTTGTTTTCTGAGGTTTTCGCGGAAAACCTCAGAAAACAAATATCGTACCTCTACGGGGAGGATATCCACCATCTGACCAGGACTTATGAAAAACTTGAAGTCCAAAGAGCTTCCATTTTATGTGACCTTGCATTCCTACGCAACTGCCGTGATCAAAATGTAATCCCCAAATGCTTCCAATTGAAATACCACTCCAACTCTGCAGCCACCAAACGCATACACAAAGAAGGAACCCCACTTAGACCCATAGTCAGCTCCATAGGCTCACCTCTACAAAACCTAGCCAAATTTCTCGCAAAACAACTACAACCTTATGCAGAATCCATCACCTCATATGTAAAAAACTCATTCCAGTTCATAGAGATCATAAAGAAACAAAACTTACAGCCCAGCGACCTACTCGTGAGCTTCGATGTCATATCCCTCTTCACCCAAGTGCCAATCAAAGAAGCCTTGACAGCTATCCAAAACAAATACAATCCCCCCAAGCACATCCTAGATCTGACCAACCACTGCCTATCCAACACATACTTCATCTATAATGGACAAAAATACAAACAAATGGAAGGAGCACCCATGGGATCACCCCTCTCACCTGTCATTGCTAACCTCTATATGGAACACTTTGAAACCCAAGCTCTAGAAAAATCTGATCACAAACCCAAACTCTGGCTCAGATATGTAGATGACACCTTCATAATCTGGCCACACGGGAAAGAAAAACTGGACAACTTCCTCATACACCTCAACAGCCTACACCCCAAAATACAGTTCACCATGGAAACAGAAGCTAACAACCAACTTCCCTTCCTGGATGTCTTAGTCTACAAGAAATCCAATGGCTCCCTAGGACACACCATCTACCAGAAGAAAACCCACACTAACCGCTATCTGCACGCACTCTCACACTCTCACACCACCACCCAGCACAGATCAACTCCGTAGCCAAGACACTCATCTCCAGAACAAAACGCTTAGCTGACGAACAACATCTAAAAACCGAACTACATACTCTCACTAACGTACTAGCATCCAACGGATTCCAAAGAAATAAGATCACCAACCTAATCCAAAAAGAAACCCCCACTAAAATCCAAGACAGAGAACAAGAAAACGGCAAAGCCCTCCTCCCATACATAAAAGGCACCACAGACAGAATCAGCAAGATCCTCCACAAACACAACATCAAGACAGCATTCTGCACAAACCGAAAAATATCCACCATCCTAAGAAACCCCAAAGACAAAATTGAGTTAGAAAATCAAGGAGTATATGAAATTCCATGCACCACCTGCCCCACCACATACATTGGACAAACCAACAGAAGAATAAGTGCACGCATTGAAGAACACAAGAACACAGTCAAAAAAGAGGAACCAACTTCTTCCCTGGTCCAACATTTCAAAGCCACAGGACATGAAATTGACTTTAAAAAGACCAGAACTATCGCCAAAACTGAACACTTTAACAACAGAATAATCAGAGAAGCCATTGAGATAGAAAAACGCCCACACAGCATGAACAAACGAGATGACACCTCCCGCCTACCAGCCATTTGGAAACCTGCCCTTATTGACAAACGAGTCCCTAACACAAAGAATGACACCAGACCCACACTCACGAAAACCACACAGGATGTCACTACCACACATCCACGCAATAAGCAAACCCAAACCCACACCAATGAGGCATGACCACAAACCAGAAGCCATACTACAGCTGCATCATTAGCCACTTTAAACCCCTCCAATCCATACATGAAGCAAACTGACACCCTCCATGAAGATGTGGCACGACCAAGAACCAGAAGCCAAACAGCAGCAATGCAGCTCACCAGCTCAAATGCCCCTGCAAGTCAGACTAACCTAAGAACACCCCCAGCCAATCAGAGCACAGCTAACCCCCCAGCCAATCAGAGCACAGCCAAGCCACCAACCAATCAGAACACACCTCCAACCAATCAGAACACAGCCAAGTTCCCATCCTATCAGTTCAAACCTCCACTGGCAGTTAAAAGGAAGAAACAGCAGCAATCTCACATTGCTCCTAGAAGCAGGAAGCAGAAGACACCAGCCTGAAGATGATGAATGAGACTTCATCGAAACGTCGCCAAGACACTTCCAATTTCACGCGGGAGAAAACCCGAATACTCAAAGACCTATATATATATATATATATATAGAGAGAGAGAGAGAGAGAGAGAGAGAGAGAGAGAGAGAGAGAGAGAGAGAGAGAGAGAGAGAGAGAGAGAGAGAGAGAGAGAGAGAGAGAGAGAGAGAGAGAGAGAGATGATACATAGATACATAGATACATAGATACATAGATATACTGTATATATATATATATATGTGTGTGTGTGTATATGTGTGTGGTGTGTGTGTGTGTGCATACGAGTCATTTAAGGTGTGAGCTGTAGGCAACAACCAGTGGTGACATGTTGATCTGTTTTGGTGGTTTTGTCTTTTAATAGATCCTCCATTGGAAATGATCTGACTCTACTGATTTGGCTATTTGATAGCAATAGCACTTAGACTTATATACCACTTCACAGTGCTTTACAGCCCTCTCTAAGTGGTTTACAGCAGCGGTGGGTTGCTCCTGGTTCGGCCCGGTTCTGCAAACCGGTAGCACTGGCGGCGGGATGCTCTGCCCACCCGCCCGGGACACTCCGCCAACCCGCCTGGGATGCTTCTGTGCATGTGCAGAAGCACTGCGCACGCGCGCAAGCGCACACATGAACCATTAGCAACAGGTTTTAGAACCCGCTACCTGTTTACAGAGTCAGCATATTGCCCCCACCCAACAATCTGGGTCCTCATTTTACTGACCTCGGAAGGATGTCTGAGTCAACCTTGAGCCTGGTGAGATTTGAACTGCCAAATTGCAGGCAGCCAGCAGACAGCAGAAGTAGCCTGCAGTACTGCACTCTAACCACTGTGCCACTGCAGCACTTTTATCCCACTGGGTAGGTAGTTCAATTTCCTGGATGCCTAGTTTAATTCCATCACTGAAGCATTTGTGTGAAGAACGCATATGACTATTGCGGAGAGCCTAGATTATTAATTTGGTGCTGTGTTGTGGGTAGAATATAGAGGCATGCAAGTATTTATTTATTTATTTATTTATTTATTTTGGAATTCTTATATGCCGCCCAACTCCCTAAGGACTCAGGGCGGCGTACAACAGTGAGAAAATACAAGTATGCATTTTCTCTATAACATGTTGTTGCATATTTTTATGGTGATGACAAGGAAGTTGACTTATTCTGTAGATAGATCTAGGTACAGGTAGTTCTCAACTTACAACCACAATTAAACCCAAAATTTCTGTTGCCAAGCAAGATAGTTGTTAAGTGAGTTTTGCCCCATTTTACGACCTTTCTTTCCACAGTTGTTAAGTGAATCACAGTTGTTAAATGTATCTGACTTCTCCATTGATTTTGTTTATCAGAAGGTCGCAAAAAGTGATCACATGATCCTGGGACACTACAGCCCTCATTAATACATGCCAGTTGCCAAGCGCCCAAATTTTGATCACATGACCACAGGGATGCTGCAATGGTCATAAGTGTGAAAAACTCTCATAAGTCACTTTTTTCGGTGCTGTTGTAACTTTGAATCATCCGACTACCTGTAGTGAGGGATGGAAGTTGAAGTCTTGTTGGTAACTGTAATTTATAATTTAAATTGGTGCAAGTATTTTGCTCTTCCCACAAAGATTGCCAAAAGCCTATTTTAAGCCATATCAATGTTATTAATATAATTTAACATTGAAAAACATCTTCATACTGTAATAGACTTCAGATGGCAAACTTAATTTTTCAGGAGCTAACGTAGCGGGTTACACAGCAGCAATTTAACATTCTTCAGATTAACTGATCCTGCCATAATTTAGTAGTGCAAAGGAATATGTTTTCAGGCTTGATTTACAACACAGCTGTCAGATCAGGTAAGAACATTTTCAGTGTTTCTATGTTATAATTAACAGTAGGGTATGAGATAAGTCAAAACCACATCTGATCCACACTTAGCATTCTTGTTCCTTTCGGTTTTTACTGGCAGGTTGGAGGAAGGAAGGTAAGGTAGGTGCCTGAGAGTTTGCTTTTGCCAATGTTGTAAGAAATATCCTTTCTGGGTTCGGTTCCAAGTGGGGGAAAAAGACACTGGAAACAGGGTGACTACTTGGAAAGATGGTTTTAATGGTGAACAGCAGGACCACATGGTTTGAGGTCCTGGGGAAAAGGGGGATCACATGCCTCAAAGATGTTGAAGAAGAAGAGAAGGGGAGAGATGCTGACAGTTCCTGAGTTTTATACCCTCTGTTGGGCCCCACCTTAAGAGTTTCCTGTTCCTGGGTAAGAAATGTATCCCATTGGCTGTCAGACTCCCAGGGGGCGGGGGTCTTAGCTAACTTTGTAGGCTTTTGTCTGTGTCCCACCAGGCTTGGCTGATGCAATCTTCCCAGGTGTCACATGGTGAGTCTCTGTTTGCTAGATGGGTCTGCCTGAAGTGGGTAGATCTTTGTTATGTAGAATAGACTGGACCAGGCTATTAACAAGGGGGGGGGGATGAGTGATCTGGGCCCATTCCTTGATGGCCCATTGACAAAGGTGGGGGCTACTAAGAATGAGTCTGTTTCCTGCCTAAAAACATGTTTCTCCATTTCTCAGCCAGAGATATTCTATATAATAATCTGCCTTTTTAATATTTAACTATTTTATTCCTCTAGGAGGGGGGCTAGGTGCTAACTTCCTACAGAGTTAAAGATTTTATGTGTTTCCCATCTTCCATACTGATTTTGGGAAATGGTGTTAGGAAAATTCATTAGTATTGCTGGAGGTTTCTCCTGAAGCTACCAAAAAAAAAAAAAAAAAACCCAAACCATTGGTGATCACATATGGCTTCAGGGGCCAGTTTGCTCACTCTGATCTCATAAGTTATTATCTATAGCTGACAAAATGAAATACATTTCTCCTCAATGCGTAATTAACTTGTGGAACTCAAAGATTACGGGAATGCTGTTGGCTTACTTGACTGCATTAAAAAAGAGCATAGAGATGTATGGGAGATTATCAACTTTTATTAACTCTAAAATATTACTTGAAACTCCAGTAGGCAAAGATAACACATTTCTTAATGCCTTAAGATATGGTTGATGAGAACATGCCAGTATCTTCATATTTGGTTTTTGAGTTCTCCAAGGATCACCCTGAGTTTTAATGAAAGAGAATGGGTAACTAGCAAAACTTTCTTCTGCCCTAAGCAGCTTGTGGAAGGAATCTCTTGCTATTTGTATTCAGCCTAAGCCCTATAGAATTTTTTTGAAGAAACCAAATCTGAAAAATATGTCCTGCCATAGTGCTTTACTCTTCCCTCATATTAATGTTCCAGAACTTATGTCCCAACAATTGGAGCCCAAAAGCGCTATTGATATGAATCTTGCTTGACATTTTCATGAAAATGCGATAGTAATAGAATTTACTTTTTCCTTTCCTTACATTCCAGCTACTTTTTCACTTCCTTACTCCTCCCCTCCTCTATTTAAAACCGTTTGCTGAAGTCACTATTTTTCCTTTGGCTATCAGAAGGAAGAGAACTTCAGCGAATGAATTAGTGAGCCAGTGGACTACAGTTACTGGACTAGAAACATTGACAAGCCAATTTTTCACTACGAGGGTGAGTCAAAATGTAATGCCATTTTCTTTAGGACAGGTATAATTACCAACACAGGAACATGTAGCATACATCAAAATGAAGCTGGTCCTCTGTGGATCACATCCCTACTTCTCAACATAGTCACTGTTTCTCTCAATAGCAATGTTCCACCTTCGAATGAGAGCATGTATCCCTGTCTCGTAAAATTGTGTTGACTGTTCTTTGAGCCACTTCTTCACTGCAGTTTTCACTTCCTCGTCACTGGAATAATGTTTGCCTCTCAAACCCTCTTTCATGGGGCCGAAGAGATGATGGTGAGATGCAAACATTATTCCAGTGACGAGGAAGTGAAAACTGCAGTGAAGAAGTGACTCAAAGAACAGTCAACAAAATTTTACGAGGCAGGGATACATGCTCTCATTCAAATTAGACTTGGAGGAGGTTCATCTCCCAGACTAATCTGGGCAGGTTATATCTAGAGACAGGAACCAATACAGCAGAAAGAAAAGACCAGTGGTGGGTTCCTACCGGTGTGGTCCACTCTATAGCACCGGTAGCGGCCCGCTGGTGACATCACAGTACCAGTGCGGTCGGTTGCCGGTGCCTGGGCACCGCCATTTTTTTAAAAAAGTAATTTTTATTTTTTTAAGATTTTCTTCTGCGCATGCCCAGAAGCCGAGCTTCCGGCACTGCGCATGCGCATGCGCTGCCTTCCTACCCCACAGTGAGTCCAAGCAGGGGAGGATGGCTGAGGGAGCGCGTGAGACGCTGAAAGAACGGGCGGCAGGAGCTATCTCCATTCCCCTCCCTTCAGCAGTCCGAGAAGCCACGAATGTGCGGTGATGATCCTAGGCATTTTCGCACGTTTGAGGCTTCTCGAGCTGCTGAGGGGAGGGGGAATGGGCGGCAGGAGCTATCTCAGTTCCCCTCCCTTCAGCAGTCTGAGAAGCCACGCCCACCCGGTCACATGGCCGGCAAGCCATGCCCACCCGGTCACATGGCTGGCAAGCCACACTCACAAAATAAGTCACGCACACAGAGTGGTAGTAAAAAAATTAGGAACCTGCCCCTGGAAAAGACCATACTGTACACTTCTTAATTCCATCATATTGTGGCTGATGGTTAGAAGGCTGTCAGGAGCTGAGCAGATGGAAAAGAAATCCATCTGCCGAGGTGGCGCAGTGATTAAAATGCAGCACTGCAGTTCAGCAGTTCAGCTGTTCAAATCTCACCAGGCTCAAGGTTGACTCAGCCTTCCATCCTTCCGAGGTCGGTAAAATGAGGACCGAGATTGTTGGGGGCAATATGCTGAACTCTGTAAACTGCTTAGAGAGGGCTGTAAAACACTATGAAGCGGTATATAAGTCTAAGTGCTATTGCTATTGCTAAATCGTATCTGTTCTGGCTGCAGCAAGCTGGAGTGACTTTATTCAGGGCCTATTCAGGCTCACGGTTGACTCAGCCTTCCATCCTTCCGAGGTCGGTAAAATGAGGACCGAGATTGTTGGGGGCAATATGCTGAACTCTGTAAACCGCTTAGAGAGGGCTGTAAAGCACTATGAAGCGGTATATAAGTCTAAGTGCTATTGCTATTGCTAAATCGTATCTGTTCTGGCTGCAGCAAGCTGGAGTGGCTTTATTCAGGGCCATTATGCTGAAGAGGAGATATCTGGAGCCTCTTTGCCATGCTAGATTTGAGGTACCATACAGTCAATTGGTCCCCTCCAGCAAAAAATCTTGGGTTTCTCTGAATCTTTTGAACTTTATTGTGTGCCCTGTGATTGGGAAGGATGGAGATTCCTGGTCTTATAAATCCTAGTAAACAACATCCACACATATGGTCCTCTCAGCAGGAACATTCTAGTACAGAGTCTGTAATTAATTGACAATGTATTTTCCTTTCTTACAGGACATTAAACCTCCCCATGGATTGATTTAATCAGCAGAGGAGCACTTCTCTATTGCTTATTTATGCAGCAAACCTCGCCCAGTCAGGATGGCTGCACCACTGCCTGCCAGTCAGGTTCTTAGAGGCGCCCATAAAATATTAATTTCAGATTGGCTGAAATGGTCAGGTGGTCTGGCAGTCCCTCATTAACATGGGCCCCTCAGCTGTGATCTCTATGCCTCAAGAAAATGCAGTGCGAATACCTAAGTAACTGGCTGGGGAATTCTGGGAGTTGAAGTCCACACATCTTCAAATTGCCAAGAGTGAGGAAGTCCAAACTAGATTATCTTTGTGGTCTGATTCAACTATATAATTATATGATTTTAGTCAGTCAGACGGAAATATTTATTTCTTTGTCTTAAATATTATTCCTCTTAAATATTATTCCTCTATTTGATGAAAAATGAACCCTGGAGGAGGAGTGGGAATACGTACCCACTGACTGGGGTGAGATTTTTTGCAGTAGATAAAGCCTTCCTTTAGAATCCCAAAGGTGCTTTTTCAGGAGGCAACTGGACTTTCTTGTTTATTCTTTTGAAGATGTTTCACTTCTCATCCAAGAAGCTTCTTCAGCTCTGACTGGACAGTGGGGAATGGAAGGATTTAAATTCCTTGCAGACAGCTGGTAATTTGTATCCTTTTAGAGCAGTGGTTCCCAACCTGGGGGTCGTGACCCCTTTGGGGGTCGAACGACCCTTTCACAGGGGTCGGGAGACTTCGCCCGGATGCCGCCATTTGGGTTCTTTTACCCTCTGCGCATGCACAGAACGCTTTGCGCATGCGCATAGGGTAAAATAAGACAAATGGCGGCGGTGGGGTGGGGGTCGTGGCAGGTGCGTGTGTGGCGGCGGGATGGGTTGCGGTGGGGGTCACGTAGTGAATATTTTCAGTTGTATGTATATGCAGGGTGATGCACCCCTATCCTAATATTATGGTACATTCCATTACAAGCAGGACACGTGATGTGATCTTATGCGCATGTGTGCATTCCTGATTCTCCATTCTTTCTCTTGTGGTTTGGCTCTGACCGGGAGCGGTCGCATTTAATTAGCAAGAATGTAATTACTCAGAATTTATTGTTTTTGTACCGAAATAAATATTTTCTATTAGACTTTTAACTTCGGCTTTATTTCTAAATGTCTGCGTTCGGAGAGAAAGATCAACATCGCCTCTATGGAGATTTATTCTCCTTAACAGTGGGGGTGCGGGGGCAGGGCATGGGTCATGGCATTAGGAAGGTTGAGAACCACTGTTTTAGAGGGTCATTGAAGAGCTGAAGAAGCTTCTTAGATGAGAAGCGAAATGTCTTCAAAAGAAAAAACAAGAAAGTCCAGTTGCGTCCTGAAAAAGCACCTTTGGGACACCCATGGCCTGGATGACTGAGACTTTTAGCTATACAATTTGGGATGAACACCCTTGGAATGGTGTGGGAGTAGGAATGGATTTCCAGAGAAGAAAAAAATTGCAGACTACAGGAACCAGGAGCACCACTCAGGTGACCCTGAGGACACAGATAAACCTCCAAGTGCTTCAACGACCCTCTAAAAGGATGCAAATGACCAGCTGTCTGCAAGGAATATAAATCCTTCCATTCCCCACTATCCAGTCAGAGCTGAAGAAACTTCTTGGATGAGAAGTGAAACATCTTCAAAAGAAAAAAACAAGAAAGTCCAGTTGCCTTCTGAAAAGGCACCTTTGGGACAACCATGACCTGGATGACTGAGAATCTCTACAGTCTTCCTTTAGAATGCGGGACTTTTACTGGCAGTACATTAAGAGCATACTAAGCATATTAAGTGTGAATAAGATTCTAGAAGGCAGTATTTTAAATATTAAGCAAAAAATCAAGTACACGGGACATAACCTCTAACTGACAGGAGTGTCAGTGAATATTGCCAGTTGTATGTCTATGTAGGGTGATGCATCCCTATCCTAATATTATGGTACATTCCAATACAAGCAGGACACGTGATGTGATCTTATGCGCATGTGTGCATTCCTGATTCTCCATTATTCTTTTTCTGCCTTTGATTCTGACCGGGAGCGGTCACGATTTATTAGCAAGATGTAACTATTCATGATTTATTGTTTTTGTACTGAAATAAATATTTTCTATTAGACTTTTAATCTCAGCTTTATTTCTAAATGTCTGAATTCCAAGAAAAGATCCACATTGCCTCTAGGAGATTTATTCTCACCTTAACAAGGAGGGAAGTTCAAAAGTAATATTAGAAATTATTACTTCACAGAAATTGTAGTGGAAGCTTGGGGCCAACTTTCGGGAGTTGGGCAGCATACAAATCTATTAAATTAAATTCAGCAGAGGTAGTAGGTCAATTATCAGTAATCAATGAGTTTGATTAAGAGCCGAGGTGGCACAGCGGTTAGAGGGCAGTACTGCAGGCCACTTTAGCTGACTGTGATCCGCAGGTCAGCGGTTCAAATCTCACTGGCTCAAGGTTGACTCAGCCTTCCATCCTTCTGTAGGTAAAATGAGGACCCAGATTGTGGGGGGCAATATAAATATACATTGCTTACTGGTGTAAACCACTTAGAAAGTGCTTGCACTGTGAGAAGGTATATAAATCTCACTAATAAATAAATAAATAAATAAATAAATAAATAAATAAATAAATAAATAAATAAATAAATAAATAAATAAATAAATAAATAAATAAGTTTAAACATGCTAGGGTAAGCACATGTGTATCACCCAACATAAATAAATAAATAAATAAATAAATAAATTAATTGATTGATTGATTGATTGATTAATTAATTAATTAATTAATTAATTAATTAATTAATTAATTAAAAGCAAAACAAAGACTCAAAGAGCAGACTTGATGGGCCACAGGGTCTTTTTTCTGCCATCGGTTTCCTACATTTCTAAGAAAAGTTTCTTCAAAAGATTTCTTTAAAAGAGCATAGTCAGTCAAGTCAGTTCCCTGCTGTGTAGCCCCCAGATGAAATCTGATAATTAAATCGCTTTAGTTTTTCACTTATTGCCTGCAGCGTTTTTCTGACCATTTGTGAGAAAACATTTTCCTCTTCCAACTCATCAAATGGAGCGCAGAGGCCTAAAGGTGGGCTCTGGTTTGATGCATTCAGCTGGGATGGTTGGGTGGGGATTTTAAATTAGAACAATATAAGGTTACAAACAAACAGATGGTTGTCTGTGGTCACTCCTAATAGTTAATTCAATTAACTGGGAGCAATCTGCCTGTAATTGAGGTAGAGTTAAGGGTCTATTATCTCATCGTGTACCTGTATTCTCCATTGTAAAATGACTAATTGCATGCTTATGGGATAATCAAGTTGAAATTTACATTAATTATGGTAAGAACATGCTTGTTGGCGATCACTTATCGGTAAAAATAGGTTAGTGTGTTAGTGTTCTATAGGGAAAAAACAAACACTTGACAGTATTCTCAGATTTGTTTGTTGCCTTGGGAGGAGGATTCAGGTTGTAAAATAAAATGCACTTTTTCTTTGCTAGACTGCTGTCCTGCCATATTGAGAAACAGTAGGAAATTCTAGAACTATGCCAGCCCTTTCAGTCTTTGCCAACGATTTTTAATTGTTTTTTCCACCCACAGGATAGAAAGAGAAACCTTAGCAACACACAGATTGGCTTTGATGTGTATCAGCAATAACTCATATTGATTTGGAAAGCCAATTTGGTTCAATGCTTTAATCCAGATTGATTGCCAATCCATCCAAAATGGAGAAATAATTCAGTTTAGTGTTATGACCCTTTTCGTTCAATTTCCCCAACTGATTTTTTTTCTGCTCTTTTGGAATAATGAATTGAATTAAATTCATTTCATAAAATTTTAAGGAGGAGCCGAGGTGGCGCAGTGGTTAAATGCAGCTACCGCAGGCTACTCCAGCTGACTGCTAGTTCAGCAGTTCAGCTGTTCAAATCTCACCAGGCTCAAGGTTGACTCAGCCTTCCATCCTTCTGAGGTCGGTAAAATGGGGACCCAGATTGTTGGGGGCAATATGCTGAACTCTGTAAACTGCTTAGAGAGGGCTGTAAAGCACTATGAAGTGGTATATGTCTAAGTGCTATTGCTAATTCAAGTCAAAATCAAATAGAAATCAAATTCCAGTCTTCCAGTTCATTTCTGTATATTAATGTGATTGAAACATTCATTTCAAATATAACAACAATGAATCTAAACACAAATTCTAAACAACAGCAACACTAAAGAAAAAGGGATGGAGCTTTAATCACATGATCATAGTTGACTTTTTGAATATTTAAAAAAAAAACCTCCCTGGCAGATGTTAGTCAATGATCGAGATCAGTATAAGAAGTTAGAAGTGATGTAGAACTAGCATAGTACATTTACAAGGCACAAAGCTCAGGTTTTGGAATGGACTGTGAGAATAACCTTGGGAGACAGAAGGAAGAACTGCAATGTAGACAACAGTTTGATAAGAAACATCTGAGACCAAAGGAAGGAGAAATGGGGAGATGGAGAAGATGTCTCAGAAAGGATGTTCTCTGGAACTGAAAGATAGAGGAGGTTGGAATTACTTGCAAGATTCTGTTATGGGGACATTAAAGGTAGTATTAGTACTACCTTTTGATTTTCTGTCCAGCCTACCTTGAAGGGCTAACAGGTTTAAAGCAGACACATAAATCAGATGAAACTTTATTGATAATCCTGTGTTAAAGCGTTGGTAATAGTCTAAATATGAACATCAAACATGAATAACTGAAGCCAGGGATCAATGTCAGCTAGGGATATAGCTTGTTCTTTTCTTCTTTTATTTGAAAACAAGTTTTAATCTGTGCATTATTGATATTAGAGCCATGCAAAACTTTCATCAAATCACCCCCTCGGAGCTGCATACTTGAATGAAAGTGTTTGACTCAATCTGACATCTTATAAGAACACAAGAATAGCCCTGCTGGAACCAGTCAAAGGGCCTCTTTCCCCAGCAATTTGTTTTCACGGGGATCAATCAGATAGCTTTGAGATGCTTACAAGCAGGAGATGAAAACATGACCCTGTCTTGTATCTTACTTCTGCAATTAGGATTCAGACACAGATATAGCATTGACTGCTTGAGACGGATAGCTCTTGATGTATCTGTTCTCCAGGAGTTTACAGTCATCGGCTTTCAGGCTCACCCAAGACAGTATTTAGCATTAGCATTAGATCCACCTGTGCTATGTAGCATATCAGGCAGCAAGAGATCTCCGGTATTTTCAGTTTGGGGCGAATATGTCAGTATCTTTTGAGATTCTTCTGTAAGTCTACGGAGATTCTCAGTCATCCAGGTCATGGTTGTCCCAAAGGTGCTTTTTCAGGAGGCAATTGGACTTTTCTTATATTTTCTTTAAAAACGTTTCGCTTCTCATCCAAGAAGCTTCTTCATCTCTGACAGGATAGTGGGGGTATGGAAGGATTTATATTCCTTGCAGACAGCTGGTCATTTGCATCCTTTTAGAGGGTCGTTGAGGCCACTTGGAGGTTTATCCGTGACCACTGAGTAGTGCAAATGGGTGTGGCACCTTCTTGGCTGCAGGATGTTTTCTGTCCTGTTTTCTGCTGTTTCTGTAGCAGTTGTAATTTTTACACGGATGGGCTTTTAGCTTGATGCCCAACACTTCTCCTTTCTCTTTTTTTAATTTTTTTTATTAAACAGTTTTAACATTAAAAACAAAAACAGAAATTTATACAATTTCCTTCTTTTCAATATTTTCACGTCCATAAACATTTTTACTTATACAATTTTCCCTATTCTATTTCTCATTTCCTTTTATACATATAATTCATAAATCCATTTATATACATCATATTAATAATGTACTCTATTTCTACTTTACCTTCTATATCCTTTTTATTTTTTATTTTTTTATTTATGTCAAGTACATGTTGGTAATATACATAGATATAACATTGTTTATATACGTAAGATGAGTACTGATAAGCGGGAACATTAGGACAGGGACGGTAGGCACGCTGGTGCACTTATGCATGCCCCTTAGTATTTAATAGAAGTATCCTTTCTATTTACATTTGTTTGTTATTACCTTTTAACTCCAATGTCATCTTCCTTATGTTATTCTCATACCATTTTTCTCATACTTTATAGTATTCTGTTTCCTCTTTTTCTTGTATTTCCTTTGTAAGTTTATCAATTTCTGCACACTCTAAAACTTTTCTAATCAAATTTTCTTCTGTTGGTTTATTTTTATTTTTCCAGTTTTATGTGTATATTATCCTTGCGGCTGTTATGATGTGTATAATTAAATATTGTATTTCTTTCTTATAGGTTTCTGGTAGTATTCCCAATAAAAATATTTCTGGTTTCATCTCTATGTATTGTTTAGTTATCCCTTCTAATTGTATTCTAATTTTACGCCAATATTGTTTTGCTTTGGGGCATGTCCAACAGGGGTGGGTTCCACTTACCGGTTTGCATCGCGATGTTTTGTGCACATCCCCTCGTACAATTCTTCTTCCGTGCATGCTCAGTAGCTGTAATCAGCCCAAAACACAGCTGAGGAGCTGATCAGCTGTGCTTCGGGCAAAGGAATAAAGGTAAGTATAAACCTGGGGGTGAGCAGCAGGGCCCTTTTTCAAACTGCAGCAGAAGAAAAAAACTTTAAAATGGTAAAAAAAATCCAAAAATATTCCAAAAATATTCCAAAAAAATTCCAAAAAAAAGATGGCAGTGCCCACGGACCAGCACCAACCGAACCGGATCCGTGACACCATCGTAACATCACCAGCGGGTCGCTACTGGTTCGGGTGATCTGGTCCAAACTGGCAGGAACCCACCCCTGATGTCCACCACATGTTATAGTATGTTCCCTGGCTTTGATTATATTTCTAGCAGTTTGGCGGTGTGTTGGGGAACATCTTAGCCAATCTTGCAGGTGGGAGATGCCACCTGTAAAACATTTTATACATGTTTTCCTTGTAGGCTACAGACATTGTTAGTTTATAATTTTTATTCCATAATTTCTCCCATTTCTCTAATTCTATATTGTAACCGAAATTTTTGGCCCAAATTATCATATTTTCTTTAACTACCTCCTCTTCCAATTTATATCTCAGTAGATAATTATACATTTTGGTTATCAATTTGTCCTCTGTGCCTTGAAGGATTTTATCTAATTCATATTTTTCTTTTTAATTTAATTTAATTTAATTAAAAGTTCTTATAGGCCGCCCAATCCTGTAGGACTCAGGGCGGCATACAACAAGGATAAGAACAGTAAAATAAAACATAACAATTTAAAACATGACATCATTTTAAAAAATCACTCATTCATGAGGGAATCTGATCTTCTTCTTCTTCACCCCGCCTGCCAGAAGAGCCATGTTTTGATGGCTTTATGGAAGGCCAGTAGAGTGGGGATGGTCCGGATCTCTGGTGGGAGTTGGTTCAAGAGAGATGGGGCTCCCACAGAGAAGGCTGTCCCCTGTGGACCCGCCAACCGACATTGTTTGGCTGAAGGGACCTGGAGGAGACCCACTCTGTGGGACCTAACTGGTCGTAGGGAGGTGTGTGGTAGGATGTGGTCCCGGTGGTAGCCTGGTCCTGAGCCATGTAGGGCTTTAAAGGTCAAAACCAACACCTTAAAATGTGACCGGAGACTAATAGGCAGCCAATGCAGCTGGCGGAGAATAGGTGTTACGTGGGTGTATCTCGGCACACCCACCATAGCTCGCGCAGCTGCATTCTGTACCAATTGCAGTCTCCGGACTGCATATTAAAATCCATATTGTTCCAAGTCTGTTTTGTATCTGGATTGTATTTGCGTACATGGCCAACAATCAATGTCTGTTGACTATTTTTTAGTTCTTGTCTTGTTTTCAGTTCCCCTTGACCATTTAATAAATCTTTGTATCTCTTAATTTTATCAATATTTAATGTGTTTGGATATATTAGTGCCTCCATTGGTGATAACCATTCCGGACCCTACTGTAATGATTTTTCTTTATTTTTAGCCATGTTTGTAATGGAGCATCCTTAATTAGGTGTCTCTGAAAATAACTATGCTGTCTATGTTTTCCGTCCCAAAAGAAGGCATGCCACCCTATTTGAAGATCATGCCCCTCTAATTTAAAAATTCTTTTGTTCTTTAGTTCCATCCAATCTTTAGTCCAGATGAGTATTGATGCCTGGTAGTATGACTCCCAGCTGCATTGGTTGCCCATTGGTCTCCGGGTACAATTCAAGGTGTTGATCATCATCTTTAAAGCCCTTCATGGCTTAGGACCAGGTTACCTTCGGGACCGCATTTTGCCTCATACTTCCCTTCGACCGGTTAGGGCCCACAGAGTGGGTCTCTTCCAGGTCCCGTCAGCCAAACAATGCCGGCTGGTGGGCCCTAGGGGGAGGGCCTTCTCTGTGGGGGGCCCCATGCTCTGGAACCAACTTCCCCCAGAGACCCGAACCATCCCCACCCTGCTGGCCTTCTGAAAAGCCGTCAAGACATGGCTTTTCCTGCAGGCAGGGGGTAGAGACTAGTCCATCTTAGCTCTCCCCCGGGTATGTCTGGTTGGTGAATATTTTTAATTGTTCATTTTTTTTAACTTTTTAACTTGGTTTTTAATTACTGTTTATTATCTAGTGTTCTTGTATATTGCTGTATGCCGCCTTTAGTCCCTCGGGAGTAGGGCGGCATATAAGAACCAATAAATAAATAAATAAATAAATAAATCTGGACTTTTCTTATATTTTCTTTAAAGACATTTCACTTCTCATCCAAGAAGCTTCTTCAGCTCTGACAGGATATTGGGGAATGGAAGGATTTATATTCCTTGCAGACAGCTGGTCATTTGCATCCTTTTAGAGGGTCGTTGAGGCCACTAAGAGGTTTATCTGTGACCACTGAGTAATGCAAATGGGTGTGGCACCTTCTTGGCTGCAGGATGTTTTCTGTCCTGTTTTCTGCTGTTTCTGTAGCAGTTGTAATTTTTAAAGGGATGGGCTTGATGCCCAATACTTCTCCTTTCTCACCTGGGCTTGGGACCGGACATGGCTGAATTTGAAAGAAAGACAGTAATGGTCCCTATTGAATCTTTACAATGAATTCTGCAGATTAATTATGTGGCCTGTGAAGAAATATTTTTCTCTCTGTGTGTTTTAAATCTCACTCCAATAATCTTCACTGGATAACTCTGGAAGAATATCTCCTTGTCCAACTTTTTCATGCCGTGCATGAATAGCAATAGCACTTAGACTTATATACCGCTTCATAGTGCTTTACAGCCCTCTCTAAGCGGTTTACAGAGTTCAGCATATTGCCCACAACAATCTGAGTTATGCATATTTCTTTTATTTATTCCCAAATGTTCCTTTCCCCTCCTCACAAAACAGGTGTTTTTAATTCTTCATTTGGATTGTTCTTTTCCACACTTTTCTCTGTTATATCTTTTTAAAAGATATGGTGACCAGAACTGTATAAAATATTCCAGTTGTAGATATACCATGACTCTCAATAAGGACAAAGTCAGGGTTTTGTGAATTAATTTCATAATTCAATGGAATTCAATGCATGCACTTTTTAAAAAAAACCAGATCTAATCTTCAAATTGTTTAGAAATAATTGAATCAGGGAAAACCTGATTTGACTCATCAAATCAATGATTCAAATTAGATTATCCTTAATTCACATGGCTCTAACTAATATTACATTACTTTTGTTCAAAATATAAACATTATATTCCACCTTTTAGGAAAGAGTTTTTGACATGAACATAGAGGTAAATCAATGAAATGATATTGGCTTCTAATTGCAACCTTTATTCATTTAAAATTTTTTTACTTTACTCATTTATTTATGCCTTTCCTTTATTATTTTCACAAATAACTCAAGGGAATGAACATATCCAACACACCTTCGTCCTTCTATTTTCCTCATAACAACAACCCTGTGAGATTAGGCTAAGAGTGAGTTACTGATGCCCAGGTCACCCAGTTGACTTTTGTGGCTAAGGTGAGATTTGAACTCACAGTCTCTATTTTCTAACCTGGTGCCTTAACCACTAGACCAAACTGGCTGTATTATCCTATTAATAATAGCCTATTATTATTAATATCCTATTGATCAGATTTTATTTTTAGTAAACTATCCTATTCATAAGAATTCTTATTAGTAAAATGTTTGTAAATGCATCTTTAAAGCCTCCCATATATCTTTATTATAAAAGAAATAAAACTAATGAAATAATTTTCGTTTAAACTTAACTATCTGAGTATTCATTCCACCTGCATGCCTATTTCAAGTTTCAAATTGAAATTGAATATTAATTGCAACTCTTGTGTACATTTCAAGAATCGAGTACATTTTGTTCCAGCATCTCTTTCCAAAGATAATGAGGGTAAATTTTGTGTTTGGTTCTGCTCTATTAATATTCCCAGTTTTAAATCCGCTTCTGATGTTTTTGACAAAGAATGCATTTTTCAATTTTAAGGCTCATTGTTTTATGGTGAAAATGTTTGGGCTAAAATGTTTAAGAAACCTTCATTAAATATGGAAGAACCACTACCAGTTGAGATTGGGAATTGCCTCAGAAAATATTAAAAATCAAAAATTGTAGGAGATAGGCTGGTCACCTAATGAATTTCATGGATGAGGTGGATTTTCCCCTGGGCCTCTCATTATCACTCCAACCATTGACCAATATGGTATATCACTGTGTTTCTCAACCTCCGCCATTTTAAGATGGGTGGACTTCAACTTCCAGAATTCCCCAACTAGCATAGATGGTTGGGGGATTCTGGGAGTTGAAGTCCACCCAACTTAAGCTGGCCAAGGTTGAGAAACCTTGGTATAGCACATTGACTGTCATCATATAGTGCTATCATTGCAAATCTTTCTCTCACTCTGTATGCATATATATAGATATAGATATAGATATAGATATAGATATAGATATAGATATAGATATAGATATAGATATAGATATAGATATAGATATAGATATAGATATAGATATAGATATAGATATAGATATAGATATAGATATAGATATAGATATAGATATACACACAAGTAATTGTGCGTATATGTGTATATATGCATACACACAGTAAAAGAGATGTGCTATAACATCACTATATAATGAAAGCCAGTGTGATATACTGTGGTGATATTAAAGAGATTTGCGGGTAGGTAATTTTTTTCTGTTTTATTTTTATTTTATGACTGTCAAGTAATTGGCAGAAGAAATACACTTACAACAGTATTAACAATATGATGTCACCTATGAATTAATAACCATGATAAAGAAATAAAAAAGAGAAAAGGGGTCCCATGAAATCATGCCCCAAATATTGATTGTATTTCTCAAAAGTCTTCTTCCTTGTGTCTTTGACAAGGAAAACAAAATGAAACAAAAACGAAACAAAAATGCAATTCAAATATTGACCAAAAACATCTAATGTTTTGACTTCAGCAATAATCAGAGACCCAATCATCCAATCACTAGATAGAACAATCTTGACTAAATCATCCAAATAACACTTTACCAACTTGTCATGGTTACCTTTTCCATCTCTTATTTCAATTCTCTAATTCCCCGCTGGAGTCCCAACAGAACTCCCCTGAAACTAGCAAGAAACAAACAAAACCTTGCATGGCTCCAATGGATGTAGCGAGTTGCAAATCCATAACAGCAATCTGGTGCAACAGACAAGATTTCTCCTCTGAGAGTTCTATGTTCATTCTTTTTGCCTGCTCCTCCCCCAAAATTCTTTAAGTAATCATGGAAAGCATCGTAAATCTTAAGTAAGAAAGATGTCAGCCTTACCCGATACACCAGACAGGAAACACGATCAGCTAAGATAATTTCACAACGAGCCGAGGTGGCGCAGCAGTTAGAGTGCAGTACTGCAGGCTACTTTAGCTGACTGTGATCAGTAGTTCAGCTGTTCAAATCTCACCAGCTCAAGGTTGACTCAGCCTTCCATCCTTCCGAGGTAGGTAAAAATGAGGACCCAGATTGTTGGGGGCAATGTAAATATACATTGCTTAATGGTGTAAACCGCTTAGAGAGTGCTTGCACTATGAGGCGGTATAAAGGTCTCACTAATAAATAAATAAATAAATAAATAAATAATTCTTATTGTAAAGTCACATTAACAGAATCTTGCAGGTCTGAAAATACAGTTCTTTTGCCATCGCCTGTACAGTCCAATATCTTACAGAAGGTCCATCCTGAGCCGCTAACTTTTCCCACTATGCAGCTGCAGGCTATTCTGTCCCTTATCTGACATTCCCTAGGCAGCCCGGTCTCCCAAGATCATTCTCATGTTTACAGGGGTGGGATTCACATAATTTACCTACCGGTTTGCCCAGCAGGACCAAAAATGTGAGTGTGTGCACGTGTGTGCTCTCTTTGCTCGCATGCACCTCGTCCATGCATGCGCACAACCGCTTGGCTCACACGTGCAGTTTGAAGATGTGGCAGCACTCAAAGACCGCCCTTGGTGTCAGCGCTGATGAGCTGAGCTGTTGTTTCGCTCAGCTGGGGTGCGGCAATCCGCTCTGCCGCGTGAATCAGCTGAGCTTAAAAAAAGGAATATAGAACAGGGAACGACGGGGGCAGGAGGGTGGGGCCAACCAGAGGTGGTATTTGTTGGTTCTCCAAACTGCTCAAAATGGCCACTACCAGTTTGCCCGAACCGGTCTGAACCAGCTGAATACCACCTCTGCTCCAGAGGTGGGTTCCTGCCGGTTTGGACCAGTTCTATAGAACCGGTAGCAGGAATTTCCCCCCACTCGCTGAACCGGCAGCGATGGCCAACTGGACACACACTCGAACCGGGTCTCTCCGCAGCACCGTAGGTGCTGCGTTCTTGTTTTTCATCTCTGCACACATGCAGAAGCTGTTTTTTGCTTCTGCGCATGCGCAGAAGCTGGGTTTTTAGCAGCGGCGTGTGAGGAAGTGAACTGGCAGTGAGGTAAGCCAGAACCCACCCCTGCTCTGCTCACGTACCAATATAGAAGAACTGCAAACAGGAGGATCAAAATCCCTGAAGTCAAGTGTATGATATGCGTGTGTGTCTTTGAGGCAGTCTAGTAGTACTGACAAATAGAATAGAGGAATGACATGGTATCTGAGCCTGTCTCCTCATTCAGAGATAGGAAGCAAACAATCCTATATACTGTAAGTCATCCAGGTAGAGTTGTCTGGAAGTTGAGTCATAACAACTGGACTTTTTGGTTTGAGATGTTTTGCTACTTATAGCACTTAGCACTTAGACTTATATACCGCTTCACAGTGCTTTTACAGCCCTCTCTAAGCGGTTTACACAGTCAGCATATTGCCCCCAACAATGTGGGTCCTCATTTTACCCGGCTCGGAAGGATGGAAGGCTGAGACAACCTTGAGATGGTGAGAATTGAACTGCTGGCAGTCAGCAGAATTAACCTGCACTACTGCATTCTAACCAATGTGCCATCAAGGCTCTTATCCAAGTAACTTCTTCAGTCTGAGCTCAGATTGAAGAAGCTATTTGGTGTATCAGCACTTTAAAAAAGGGTGGAAAAAAAGAAGGTTTTTTCTTTCTTTCAGTAAGGTCAAAGAATTTGAAAGTATACAATGAACCTTGTTAATAAAAATAGTGACAGTTCACAAAGATTATTAGGTGCGAATAAAAATACATACTATTTCCACAGCAAGGAATATAAAGCAGGAATGGTTAAATTGATTATTTTATTCAAAGAGGAAAATATATTTTCATTTGGATATCACTTCTGGATAGCAATAGCAATAGCACTTAGACTTATATACCGCTTCATAGTGCTTTACAGCCCTCTCTAAGCGGTTTACAGAGTTCAGCATATTGCCCCCAACAATCTGGGCCCTCATTTTACCCACCTCGGAAGGATGGAAGGCTGAGTCAACCTTGAGCCTGGTGAGATTTGAACAGCTGAACTGCTGAACTAGCAGTCAGCTGAAGTAGCCTGCAGTGCTGCATTTAACCACTGCGCCACCTCGGCTCGGATGTTATGCTTGTGATGAAGAAAAGAGAGGAAACTTTGACTTTGGTTTTGTTGATCAGAAATAAGTGTTGTTAATAGAAATGCTAGTTATATATTAATGTGTAAAAGCAAAAAACTGATGATGGAATGTTTTTATCTTGTTCTGTGCTAAGAAATGTCAGAAGTTCAATGCCTTTCTCCCCCTCCCTGTATCTTACACCCCCTCTTCTCTGCTCCTTTTCCTTCCCTAAATTTTTATTTTATTTTATTTTATTTGTATTTTATATAATAAAACAAATAAATATTAAAAAAAACAAAAAATAAAACAATACAAAAGAAGCTGTAGATAAGCAGTGAAATGGTTTGAACCAACAAGAAGAGAAGTTCAGTTGCCATGAATGCTATATATAGTAAATACAGTCTATAACAGTGATGGCGAACCTATGGCACGGGTGCCACAGGTGGCACTCGGAGCCATATCTGCCGGCACGCGAGCTGTTGCCCTAACTCTGCTCCAGTGTGCATGTGCGTGCCGGCCAGCTGATTTTTGGCTTTTATGGAGGCTCTGGGAGGGCGTTTTCAGCCTCCGGAGGGCCTCTAGGGGGCGGGGGGAGCCATTTTCGCCCTCCCCATGCTACAAGAAAACCTCTGGAGCCTGGAGAGAGCGAAAAATGGGCCTACCGGGCCCACCCAAAGTCGGGAAACGGGGGAGTGGGGGGATCATGCACGCATGCACAGGGGTGGGGCAGCACGGGGGGATCACACGCGCATGCGCAGGGGGGCAGGGGGGCATTGTATTATGGGTGTGGGCACTCGCACGTGTGCAATAGCGTTCACGTGCGTGCTTTTGGCACTCGAGGAAAAAAAGGTTCGCCATCACTGGTCTATAACATTGTAACTTTAATAGATAACTGAAATCATATTTTTTTTAATTTTTTATTTATTTATTTTTATTTTATTTTTATTTTATACAGTGTCTGGAAAATCTACACATTAGACACATAATGCAGTCCTGATAACTTAGATTGCTAGTTCATTCTGTTCAGTGTTTGTGTGCCTATCATTGGTGCACTGAAGGTTGCAAACTAGCTTTACATCTAGTTATGCTTGGGTTGCCGGCTCTTCCAGGCTCCTTTGTTGGTTTCAGCTTGCCTCACCTCATGTCACAATTCCACGCATCCGGCCAAGTCCAGTACCCACTTCTGCTCTCCACATACATGAATGCAGTTAGGTTTTTCCTATCGAAATGGTATCCATTCATCTACTTGCAATATTTCATGCTTTCGAACTGCTGGTGGGCAGGAGATAGGGATTGTGTAATAGGAGCTAAAGGGAAGAGTGTAAAGAGTGTAAAGTGTGTAAAGGGACATGGTGGCTCAGTGGCTAAGACACTGAGCTTGTCGATCAGAAGGTCAGCAGTTCAGCGGTTCGAATCCCTAGTGCCGCGTGATGGAGTGAGCTCCCATTACTTGTCCCAGCTTCTGCCAACCTAGCAGTTCGAAAGCACGTAAAAAATGGAAGTAGAAAAATATGGACCATCTTTGGTGGCAAGGTAACAGCGCTCCATGCACCTTCGGCATTTAGTCATGCCGGCCACATGACCACGGAGACGTCTTCAGACAGCGCTGGCTCTTCGGCTTAGAAACGGAGATGAGCCCCGCCCCCTACAGCTGGAAATGACTAGCACACATGTGCAAGGGAACTTTTACCTTTTAATGGGAGCTCAGTCCATCTCATGGAGTCAGGCTCAAACCACTGGAATGCAGACCATTTCTGGCCAGCGGTTCCGGGTTCATTAAACCATCACACCACTGTGTCCCTCCCCCAAACAGGAAACTGAAAACTCTCAATAGTTAAATTACCTTAAGGAAAGATAAAGTTCTAGTGAGCTCATCCAAGATAAACAGCAAAACATTTTGGTCAGTTACCTGCCTATCTCTTTGATGTTTGACAATTTCAGGCACATACAAAATGTAATTGGAGTGCCAGGCTTATGTGAAACAGTTTGTTTTGTTGCTTTTTCTGTCTTGTTGAAATCAATTTTTTGAAATGTGAAGCATGATCTTTTGTTCCCGTTTTAAAAGGAAAAATGTTCTTGATAAATTGGCCTCCCTTTTCCCCCACTCTCCCTTGAAGAGTACAATTTCAACTCTTGCTTTTTAAAGTGGTTCCTCCTCTCAAATCTTTTAGAATCTCCATGTTTTGGAAAATTGCCACTCCTGGGAAGTATATAAATAATATATTATTATTGTCATGCTTGCACTTAACCTTTGCTCAAAGGAGTTCAAGTTAGTATAAGGATGGTTATTAGTTAATGTCAACCTCACCACAATGATGTGATATATTCTTATAAAGACAGAAAAGGAATTTTGCTGGATTATATCAGACGTCCATCTAGTTTTCCACTCTTGCTTGTAGAGACCAATCCAATGATAATGAAAGATTGACAAATAAGACATTTGGACAGCAACCATTCCTCATTCTTTTTTTGCCACCCTTGGGCACTTTGCTACAGAGCTTCTGTACACCTGTTGGAAAGTTCATACTTGTACCAATAAAAGAGAATGTTTGTAGCTCAGAGTTGAAATGAGGGGTCCTTAGTGCTCTCTGAGCTTGGTTTTTTTCTTGCAGACGTTTCATTACCCAAACTACGGTATTTTTTGGAGTATAAGACGCACCTTAGTTTTGGAAGAGGAAAACAAGGAAAAAAGGCCTCTGCCTCCAAGCAATTTGCCAAACAGCAAACAGCAAACAGCACAGATGATATAGACTGTTTGCTGTGTATTTCTGTGCATGTGGGCCTGACCCATAGAAATAGCAAAGAATTGGAGAAATGTACATTATGCCAGAAAGTTTTCTTAAATGTAGTCACACTAACTCCTCCCAATTATTTAAATAGATCTACTCTAAGGTAAGTCAGGATTTAACTCTAATACTAAACAGGACACTGTTACATTTCAGACTATACTTGTACAGAACTGTTAAAATTAATTAAAATTTCTGGAAGTATATATTATTCTCTATTATTTAAAAGAAGATACAATAGCACTGGGCCTCTTCAGAGCAAGCATTTATTTTAAAAAGCTTCTTTATTTTGTTAAGTTGCCTAGAGGTCTCCAACCTTGGCAACTTTAAGACTTGTGGACTTCAACTCCCAGAATTCCACAGCCAGCAAAGCAAATAATAAAGCAATCAGCAAAGCAATAGCAATAGCACTTAGACTTATAAGTTTAGGGTGATTCGCTCCCTCCTTGCCAAAGGGGGGAGCGAGGAACACTTGCAAGGTAGAGCTGAGGAATTCGCGCAGTTTCTGTCGGATAAAGTCGCTCAGATCAGGTCAAACCTGGACTCCGGCTGGGCAGAGTCCACTGAGATGACAGGGGTGAGTCTTAGTCCACCGTTGTGGGTGGAGTTTGGGCCTGTTTCTCCTGAAGACGTGGACATAGCCGTGGGTGCGATGACTGCCTCCACCTGTTTATTGGACCCGTGCCCCTCCTGGTTGGTTTCGGCCAGCAGGGAGGTGGCACGAGGCTGGATCCAGGCAGTGGTCATCGCTTCTTTGACGGAAGGATCCGTACCGCAGCCGTTAAAAGTTGCGGTGGTGGGACCCCTCCTGAAGAAGCCTTCCCTGGATCCAGTGGACTTGAAGAACTTTCGTCCGGTCTCCAACTTGCCTTTTCTAGGGAAAGTTGTTGAGAAGGTGGTGGCTACTCAGCTTCTGCGGCTATTGGAGGAAACGGATCATCTAGATTCCTATCAGTCGGGTTTCAGGCGTGGCTTCAGTACAGAAACTGCCTTGGTCGCCCTGATGGATGATCTCTGGTGAGCCCGGGATGGTGGAAATTCCTCCATCCTGGTGCTACTTGACCTCTCAGCGGCTTTCGATACCATCGACCATGGTATCCTTCTGCATCGTCTCGGTGAGTTGGGAGTGGGAGGCACCGTTTTGCGGTGGTTCTCCTCTTATCTCACCAATAGGATGCAGTCAGTGTTAACAGGAGGGCAGAGATCGTCCCCTAGGCCCCTGTCATGCGGGGTGCCTCAGGGTTCGGTTCTCTCGCCCATCTTGTTCAACATCTACATGAAACCGCTGGGGGAGATCATCCGGAGACATGGGGTGAGTTTTCATCAGTACGCTGACGACACCCAGCTGTACATTACCACCCCGTCTCAATTCAGTGAGGCAGTTGATGTAATGTGCCGATGCCTGGACGACGTTAGGACCTGGATGGGGAGGAACAGACCCAGACTCAACCCCGACAAGACTGAGTGGCTTTGGATATTGCCTCCTAAGGACCATGACAACTGTCAGTCCTTGGTTCTTGAGGGAGTGAAATTAACCCCCTCGGAACAGGGGGTCCTCCTAGACCCACAGCTAAAATTAGAGCAACACCTTACAGTTGTGGCTAGGGGGGCCTATGCACAGGTTCGCCTGGTGCACCAGTTGCGGCCATACTTGGAGAAGTAGGCTCTACTCACGGTCACTCATGCCCTTGTCACCTCCCGACTGGACTACTGCAATGCACTCTACATGGGGCTACCCTTGAAGAGTATTCGGAGACTTCAGTTGGTGCAAAATGCGGCTGCGCGTGCTGTGGTGGGTGTGCCAAGGTACACCCACGTGACACCAATACTCTGCCAGCTGCATTGGTTGCCCATCGGTCTCCGGGTACAATTCAAGGTGTTGATCATCATCTTTAAAGCCCTTCATGGCTTAGGACCAGGTTACCTTTGGGACCGCATTTTGCCTCATACTTCCCTCCGACCGGTTAGGGCCCACAGAGTGGGTCTCCTCCAGGTCCCTTCAGCCAAACAATCTCAGCTGGCGGGCCCTAGGGGGAGGGCCTTCTCTGTGGGGGGCCCCGTGCTCTGGAACCAACTTCCCCCAGAGACCCAAACCATCCCCACACTGCTGGGCTTCCGAAAAGCCGTCAAGACATGGCTCTTCCTGCAGGCAGGGGGAGGAGACTAGCTCCATCTGAGCTCCCCCCCCAGTATGACTGATGGTGAATCATTTTCTAACATTTTGTATATGTTTTAACTGATGTTTTAATCGTGGTTTATTATTAGTGTTCTCATAAAATTGTTGTATGCCGCCCTGAGTCCCTCGGGAGTAGGGCAGCCTAGAAGAACCAATAACAAATAAATAATAAATAAATATATACCGCTTCATAGTGCTTTACAGCCCTCTCTTAGCGGTTTACAGAGTTCAGCATATTGCCCCCAACAATCTGGGTCCTCATTTTACCGACCTCAGAAGGATGGAAGGCTGAGTCAACCTTGAGCTGGTGAGATTTGAGCAGCTGAACTGCTGAACTAGCAGTCAACTGAAGTAGCCTGCAGTGCTGCACTCTAACCACTGCGCCACCTCGGCAAACAATAAAGCAGTCTTTAAAAAATAAGTCTAATAATTTGAACATTCTACAGACATTTATAGTTATTCACTTACCCCCTTGCATCCAGTTCAGCAGAAAATAAAAATCTGTGTGTCTCTCCCAGCGATTTGCCTCTTTGCAGCTAGTTTCAGTTTCATTTTAGCACGTGGCAAATCAGCTGGGGGTTGGGAAGCTGCTAATGACTTCTTGTCTTAACAGGCTCTTCCCTGTTTGCTGCAAGCAGGTAAATTGCTGAAAGACAGAGGCCAAAGGGTGGGGGGTGGGGGGGCTACATCTGGTGTATAAGACGCACCCAAGTTTTCACCCTCTTTTGGGGGGTAAAAAGGTGCATCTTATACTCCGAAAAATACGGTAGGTAACATAATCGGTGCTAGTCTAACTAGGGTTACCTAGTTTGGGCAATGAAACGTCTGCAAGAAAACAATCAAGTGCAGATAGCACCAAGGACCTCCGAGTTCATACTTGTATTGAGTAGCTGATTATGCCCATCTTTTTATCTGGGTTGGTTGTCTTCTGTATTGTTAATAAGTTGAAGAGCATGTGGCATGCAATGTGTTTTACCTGTGGGAGAAGTAGATAGAGTTGAAAGGTAAAACTGTTTCATAATTTAGGGTTTTAGCTCAAGTACATGTCACTACTTAGCTGTGAGCCAACCTGGAAAAATGGGAAGCTTTAATTTTCTCTCTCCAATGCAACCCAACAGATTGCATTTTGCCCTATGTTCCATTTTCTAGAGCAGTGTTTCCCAACCTTGGCAACTTGAAGATGTCTGGACTTCAACTCCCAGAATTCCCCAGCCAGCGAATGCATTCATGTATCTAGAGTGATTACTGTGATGTAATAAACATGGGGTTGATATTAAAGTTGCTTCAGTAAATGTCATTTTAGCATACAACTGCTATAAGGCTGAGAACTGACACTATCAACATATGAAGCCTGGGTTTCAGTACTTACATTCATACCTTTGCAAACACACAGTCCTATACGCAAACAGATTTGCACTCCTACTGTGCTCCTCTTTATTCCAGTATAAATAATAATGATTATAATGCTAACAAAAGCTACAAGAAAGAAATACCACAACCTCGGTTGAGGTGCAACAAGAACAAAAGAAAAGCTAAGTCATGAGGTGGGAAGATGATTCCAATTTGGGGACCGAGAAAGAAATGGAGAATGTGGGTTGAGGATTGGGGCTGATAGAAGGGCCAAAAAGGTGAGGAGCAAAAGGGATGTGATAGAACACCAGAATATTAGATTTGGCTAGAAGAGAAGGAAGGACCAAAGCAGATAGAAAGTAGAAAATCAAGAGCAAGGACATGGGATATGAAGAATGGTTGTGGGAATATGCAAGGATATGAAGAATGGTTGCAGGAATTGGATGTGCCTAGTTTAATGAACAGAAAGACCAGGGGTAACATGATAGCAATGTTCCTGTCAGAATTAATTAAGATCCAGGAACCATCCTCTGCTACCATGTCAGATAAGAATAACTCTCATCAGAGGCGAAAATAGATCTTTACCTGGAACTCTGACATTAGAAAAGAAACCGCATTTTAAAGTTCTAAGTAGAAAATATTTATTTCGGTACAAAAACAATAAATTCTCATTAATTACATCTCTGCTATAAAAAGCACATCTTGCTTCTTCAGAAGCTGGATCAGAAGGACTGAATGGAATGCACACATGCGTACTAGAACATATCAATCACGTGCTCAGGAATAAACCATTATATTTGATAGGGATGCAGCTCCCTGCATATACATATAACAGGCAATATAATCACTGCCTGACAGTTCCAATATCCAAGAGGCTATCACAAAGAAGCGGGTGGGGGGATGACCTATTTTGCCAAGTACCTGAAGGCAGAATAAGAAGCAATGGATGGAAACTAATCAAGGAGAGAACCAACCTAGAATTAAGGATATAGAGGGAGGTAGCAGAGAGCAGAAGAGAAAGATGATATATAAGGAAGAAGTTTAGGAATCTGAAGGAACAGGTTGCTAAGAAACTTCCATTCTCTTCAAAAAGAAAGTGTGAAGGATGGGGACCATGGAGGGGATACTGGTGTGATGGGCTCCAATGAAGTGGCATTTTCCAGTGACAGATGTGAGAATTAACCTCACAGAGGAGAAGTTGGATCTTTTCCCGGACATCAAACATTAAAAAAGAAACCGCAGTTTAAAAGTCTAAGTAAAATATTTATTTCAGTACAAAAACAATACATCCTCATTTGTTTACATCTCTAATATAAAAGTGCATCTTCTCTCAATGGAAGACAGAGGAAGAAGGACAGAACGGAGAAAGGAATGCACACATGCATACAAGAACATATCAATCACGTGCTCAGGAATAAACCATTATATTAGATAGGGATGCATCTCCCTGCATATACATGTAACAGGCAATAATCACATCGTGACATCCAGGAAGGAGGGAGCAATTCCAGAAAGTGAGGTGAGCCAAGAGGCAGCACATCCCACAGGACACAGAAGAAGAGTCTAAGAATAGCCACCCCCTACAATCTCCAAGGGCATAATATCCTTTAGGATGAAAATAAAAAGGGTTTAGTTTAGTCTGGCAAGATTCTGTCCATTGTGTATAAGCAAACAAAGAGCTGAACTCTGAATTGCTCTTCATTGCCTTTAGTCTTAGCCTGACATAAAAAAACAGTTTCTGGCATTTTAAAATGGTCCAGATTCCCTACCTGATGGGGACATTTGAAGTCTAAACATGGACTTGCCAGGGAATTCCACACATATAGAAATTGTACTCTAGATATGTTCTAAAACAGAGAAAGTGCAGAAGCTAGGACTAATAAATAGGGTTTAAATTACAGATGCTACTAGCGACAAGTTCATAAAATGCAATTTAAGTATTATGGTGCTAAAGAGACTGGAAATACCTACTGTATATTTCAGGTGTCCTACTTATTGATGATATGCTGTAAGAAATTATCTGGTAAGTAAAACTTTAATGAAGGCTAACCAAATTTGGAAAATTACATAGATTTCTCTTTGGAAGCCACTCAACCTTGAATGGAACAAAAGACTCCCCTATTAAGTAATTCAGAACAGCTCCAAACAATTTGTATTATCATATCATTAAACACCATAATGCCATCTCTCTCTCTCTCTCTCTCTCTCTCTCTCTCTCTCTCTCTCTCTCTCTCTCTCTCTCTCTCTCTCTCTCTCTCTCTCTCTCTCTCTCTCTCTCTCTCATATTAAGATGCAAATTCTGAGTGTTGTAAAGGAGTTTGATAGTGTGTGAAATTAAAACTACAGGCAGTTAAATTATTGATAGGAAATCAAATAATGCATTTTGTAATCATATAACACTTCACATTTAGATGACTTTTCTATAACAAATTTATCATGATATGCCTGAGTACCTTTAGTGGAAAAAATTGAGACAGCTCAGATTTCACAGTTAGGGCAAATGGGATGTACCACATACTGAAGGCTATTCTCAGACAAAAATCCTTAAATTAAATTGCTCCCGTGACATACAATTCTGTGGCAGTTCTTTTTCCCTCACCTAAATTCATTTGTTTTGGTTTTCACCTTAGTTCTTTTGATTGTTTCTAAAGACACCACAGGGGGACAATCACAAAATCAAAAATTCCGTCTTTTAGGTTGAAAATTGTATTTGGATGGAATTTGCTTCCCTTCAAATTCTATTGATAACTTAATTAGGTTAGCATTACCCCTTGTTTCCAAATTGTTCCTCATAGGATTTGTGGTTCTCTTACTTGGTGTTGTGTGGAAATGTTGTTCTGCAACTCCGTAAGCGTTCTACTGGTTGAAAAAGAAATTGCTTTCAAAATTCATTTGGAAAGGGAAGAAATTTATGGAGAAATTTTCAAATGGGAAGTACATTTACTTTAATTACAAGATAATAGAAAGGTTACCTATGAATATTTTTCATTGCACTATCACTGTCACAATCTGCAATTTTTTTTTACTTCCTTCCCCCAAAAGAAAATGTTCCTCAACTTGAGCTTATTTCTTGGTAACTTCATGCCTAAGGCAGGACTAGAACTCCCAGTCTCCCAGTTTCTTAACCACCAGACCAAACTGGGTCTCGTGATTAGCTTTCATGATTAACTCATCTCTGGAATTTGCATGACATCATTATTGAATAACCTTGGAGTACTCATATCTAATGACCTAAGTGCCAGAGCCCATTGTAACAACATTGCCAAAACAGGCACTAAGAGTTGTCAACCTAATCTTGCGTAGCTTCTTATCTGGCAATATTACTCTGCTAACAAGAGCATACAACATTTGCCAGACCAATCCTCGAATACAGCTCACCTGTCTGGAACCCGCACTACATATCGGACATAAATACAATTGAGAGAGTCCAGAAATACTTCACAAGAAGAGTCCTCCACTCTTCTGCTCGCAACAGAATTCCTTATTCCACCAGACTTGAAATTTTAGGCTTAGACAACTTAGAGCTATGTCGCCTTTGATCTGATCTAAATGTAGTTCATAAAATCATCTGTCACAATGTCCTACCTGTCAATGAATACTTCAGCTTCAACCGCAACAATACAAGAGCACACAATAGATTCAAACTTAATGTAAACCGCTCGAAACTCGACTGCAGAAAATACGACTTCAGCAACAGAGTGATCAATGCCTGGAATGCACTACCTGACTCTGTGGTTTCTTCCCCAAACCCCCAGAAACTTTAACCTTAGACTGTCTACAGTTGACCTCACCCCATTCCTAAGAGGTCTGTAAGGGGCGTGCATAAGCGCACCATCGTGCCTACCGTCCCTATCCTTCTGTCCTATTGTCTAATTTTTACCTATACATACTTTGCTTTTGTTTATGTTTATATCATACCTGTTATCTTGTACATGTGTTGACAAAATAAATAAATAAAAATAAAATAAATAAATAAATAAATAACCATAATCCGTAGGACCCAGTTCTCTGTGTCGAGCAAACTGAACCTTTGAGAAAGGCGTAAAACTGACAGCAGCATACATTAAGTATTTTTAAAGCTAATATTAGTGCCAGCTGCAATGTATTCTCAGCTGTGCCTCTTCAAATGAGCCTTAACATCCACAAATATGTATTCTTTGATAGCTCCGCTGCATTTCTTCAAATACAAATCTTCCCTGTCTCATGCTGCCTTTGCAAAGTTTTGGGAACTTTTCCCCAATTCTGCTGCTTAAAAGTTGCATTGAAATACACTTTCTCCCATCTTTAAATAACCTCTCATTTTTTAATTATGACAATAGTTATGGTTTCCCCTCCAACCCAGTAGATCTAAGAAGAATCATGTGTGGTGCAATAGATCAATAGGGAGACATGTTCAGATGATGTATAGCTCTGAGTGCCATCCTTTCCAGTGATGTATTGTAGCAAAGGATCATAAGAACGATCTTGAGAAATGAAGCGCATATATTACAAGGTTGCTGACGGATCTTGATGAAATCCTGAATGGAATCATTTGTTATATTCATCTGGGGATGTAGGCATCAAGCGTTTTGCAAAACCTCTGCAGAATGAAGACAGGTATGTAGCAACATACATGGGTCGGTCACCGGGACCAGTCTTCCAAGCTTTTAGACTCATGATGCAGACCATCCTCAGGGAATTTATCTCTACTGGAATATGTGCTTTGGGCTATTCTATGTGTCACATTTACCGTATTTTTCGGAGTATAAGACGCACCTTTTTCATCCCTAAAAGTGGCTGAAAATTTGGGTGCGTCTTATACTTCGAATGTAGCTTTTTTCCCAGCCCTAACTAGGTGCTAACAGATCTTCCCAGCTCTTACCTTGCAGGCTTTTTCATTGTTACTCTCTTCAAAGAATGTTTTTCCAGCCCTAAGTCTTTGCAGAATTTTTTTTCATTG
>JALIGW010000002.1:6545812-6563312 GCA_023053685.1 Diadophis punctatus similis
AGATAGATAGATAGATAGATAGATAGATAGATACAGTAGATAGATAGAAATTCCAAAATAACTGGAGCACTACTTGAAACCAATGGGCATTGACAAAATCACCATCAGTCAATTGCAAAAGGCAATTACTTGGAATAGCTTACATCCTGCAATGATACCTTTAACACCATCAAACATCAACATCTGCCTATTCCAAGTCTTTAGGAAGGAATCGATAGGTGGGCAAAAATGCCAAATCCAGTCTGAACATCTGGCTGACTGTGTGACAAACCATAATAATGTATTAAAAATAATACCATTTGTCTCCGCACAAGAACTGATAGGACTACAAAAGAGACAAAGTAATAGAAAATGAAGAAGTCAAAGTGCTCTGAACTTTAGAATTCAAAACAGATGTTCCTTTCCATATAACCCCAGACTTAACCATTTTTAATAAGAAAGACAAAGTCTGGATAGTGGATATGGCAGTATCTGGAGATAGCAGAACAGAAGAGAAAGAACAGGAGGGAAAAAAATCACAATATACACAGTCCCACAAATAGAAATAGAATGACTGTGGCAAAAGAGAGCAAGGGTAGAACCAAGAGTAATAGGCATTTTGGATGCAACCCAAAACATCTGAAGCACCACTTGAACATCATCAGCATCGACAAAATGACTATTAGTCAATTGAAAAGACAACTCTACTTGGAACAGCTTACATTGTGTGACAATACCTTTAACACCATCAAGCCACAACATCAGTCTATCACAGGGAAGATGAATAAAAATATCAAATCCAGTCTCAAAATCTGGCTAACTATGTGACCAACCATAATATACCGTATTTTTCGGAGTATAAGACGCACCGGAGTATAAGACGCACCTTAGTTTTTGGGGAGGAAAATAGGGGAAAACAATCTGCCTAACAGGTATTCATCTGGCTAGCGTCCTTAGTCTGGTCAGCTTCAGCACATTATTTTATCTCCTGGTTAGGACTTTAAAAAACCTTCTTCTGAGAGTAACAATGAAAGAGCCTGCAAGCCAGTAAGAGCTGGGAAGATCGTTAGCACCTGGTTAGGGCTATAAAAAAAACTTATTCGGAGCAGCTGCAGCACATTATTTTATCTCCTGATTAGGACTTAAAAAAACCTTCTGAGAGAATAACAATGAAAGAGCCTGCAAGCCAGTAAGAGCTGGAAAGATTGTTAGCACCTGGTTAGGGCTAGAAAACAACTTCTTTGGAGCAAGTAGAGCAATGAAAAAAAAACCCTGCAAAGACTTAGGGCTGGAAAACATTCTTCTGAGAGAGTAACAATGAAAAAGCCTGCAAGGTAAGAGCTGGGAAGATCTGTTAGCACCCAGTTAGGGCTGGAAAAAAAAGCTACATTCGAAGTATAAGACGCACCTGAATTTTCAGCCACTTTTAGGGAGGAAAAAGGTGCGTCTTATACTCCGAAAAATACGGTAATAACATAATAATGGTTGCAGGATCCTGGAATAGTGTGACCACCATTTATAACCTTCCCAGCCAGCTTCTAGGAAACAATTTAAATGGAGGGAGCCAAATTCACTTAACAACCATGTGATTCACTTAACGACTGAAGTGATTCACTTAACAATCACGGCAAATGGAAATTCTGGTCCCAGTTGTGTCATAAGTCAAGGACCACCTGTATTACTGTATTTGTCCAAGCCATAATATTTTATTTTTATTTATTTTTATTTATTTATTTGGTCAAACTTGTACAGGATAGTAGTTGTTTGTATAAACATAACATAAGTAAAAAAAAGTACAGATAAATGAGGACAATAGGACAGTAAGACAGGGACGGTAGGCACAGTGGTGCGCTTATGCACGCCCCTTACAGACCTCTTAGGAATGGGGAGAGGTTGACAGCAGACAGTCTAAGGTTAAAGTTTTGGGGGTTTGGGGAAGAAACCACAGAGTCAGGTAGTGCATTCCAGGCATTGATCATTCTGTTGCTGAAGTCGTATTTTCTGCAGTCGAGTTTGGAGCGGTTTACATTTAGTTTGAATCTATTATGTGCTCGTGTATTGTTGCGGTTGAAGCTGAAGTAGTCATTGACAGGAAGGACTTTTTGATATATGATTTTATGAACTATATTTAGATCAGATCGGAGGCGACGTAGTTGTAAATTGTCTAATCCCAATATTTCAAGTCTGGTGGAATAAGGTATTTTATTGCGAGCAGAGGAGTGGAGGACTCTTCTTGTGAAATATTTCTGGACTCTCTCAATTGTATTAATGTCTGATATGCAGTGCGGGTTCCAGACAGGTGAGCTGTATTCCAGAATTGGTCTAACAAATGTTTTGTATGCTCTGGTTAGCAGTGTAATGTTGCCAGAGAAGAAGCTACGCAAGATTAGATTAACAACTCTTAGTGCCTTTTTGGCAATGTTGTTACAGTGGCACTTAGGTCCTTGGATATGGGTACTCCAAGGTCTTTGATAGAGTGAGGGTCGTCTACAAGTTCGTTTCCTCCAAGTTTGTATTTTGTATTCTGATTCTTTTTGCCAATGTGTAAGACAGAGCATTTTTTGGTTGAGATTTGAAGTTGCCAGTTGTCTGACCATTCTGCTACATGGTCGAGGTCTTTTTGAAGGGTAGTAGCATTGTCGGTGGTGTTAAATAGTTTAACATCGTCAGCAAAGAGAATGCAGTTGCTTTTAATATGATCACAAAGATCGTTTATGTAAAGTATGAAGAGTGTTGGTCCTAGAACACTGCCTTGAGGGACACCACTGTTGACAGGAGCAGGATTTGATAGGGCGCTCCCTATTTTAACCACTTGTTGTCTGTTAGACAGGAACACAGTTATCCAATCATGTAGGGGTCCAGAGATGCCTACAACTGATATGAACTTGCTCTACTTGTAAACATAGATTAAATCTGGTAAACTGTTCCCAAGGAACAAAACATTTCTTGCTCTCTTTCAGACTTCAGAAATCTTTAGATTAGCCTACTAAATTTAGAAAGCCTTCCTTCACAGCAAGGTTCGTTCATGGTATTAAACCTTGTGCTTTATTTAGGGATTCAAGGCTGTATATGTAGTGCTCCTTCCTTAGACCAGTGTTTCTCAACCTTGGCAGTTTGAAGATGTGTGGACTTCAGCTCCCAGAATTCCCCAGCCAGCGTTGCTGGCTGTGGAATTCTGGGAGTTGAAGTCCACACATCTTCAAACTGCCAAGGTTGAGAAACACTGCCTTAGACAACCTCCTGTGATGAGGTTAACCTGTTGAGTGACTGATCCAAAGTCAACCAGGGAACATCCATTGCTGAATGTAGGTATTTGAACCTAGTCAAGGAAACCAGGTGGTCAAAGGACACAGTGGCTGGACACCATCAAAGCTGACACCAGTCAGAGCATAGAAAAACTCAAGGAAATAGTGCAAGATTGGAAGATGTGGAGAGACCTGGCCCATGGAATCACCAAGTCAGATTCGATTGATTGAATGGATAGGATGGTGATGGTGATGGTGATCATCATCTTCCTTCCCTTGGTCCAAGAATACTCCCATTATTCCAATGACAGATGTGATCTTTTAAACAGATACACACTACTGAATTTCCTTCCTTCCTTCCTTCCTCCCTCCCTCCCTCCCTCCACCTTATTTCTCATTCCAGGTAGCCAGCATAAAAGAAAGAAATACTTTGGATTGTTCTCATTGCAACAAGGCAGGGAATATTGATCAGGGCTATTTGGCTTGTTCGTTGTTGTTGTTTTGGCAGTTCCTTTTCAACAATGGCTTGTTCTTAACAGTTTTTGGTATTTTTATATGCTGTTTTTAATTGCCTGCAAGTGGCTTTTAAAGTCGGAAATGGAGCAGAAACCTGATAAATAAACAATTCCATTACCGCTCATGGAATTTGAGTTTTGCTGCTCTTACAGACCCTTCTTTAAAATCTTTGCAAAGCTCATAACTTTTTATGTATGCTCCATGGTTCTCAGAAAGAGCTGAGCTCGTACTAGCCCGCATAACTTAATTCCAAAGGTAATTAATGAGGCTGAACTCTAATGGATCTCTTTTTCCTCCCCTATGTGTGTGTATGCATCTCCTACATATAAAATATGTTTTACATTGTTATTCCAAGCTTGTTACAGGAAGAAAGAAAGAAAATGCAACATTTAATAGAAATTAATCTAAGGCAATAGCACAGCATGATTTGCATGTATTTAGCATTTGTGAGTTACTTTAAAAATAATTTTTTTTAAAAAAAATGCAATTACTTCTAGCTTTCGGTCTTAGGAGACCTGGGGAGAGGATTCACAGTTTTATTATGTAGAGAGAATTTTGCCCATTAGTATTTAGTTAATAACAGATCATTTCTTGTGGGGTTATAAAGAAATCAGGTCTGAACAAAACCTGGAGTGTGTACATTAAGTAATCAAGTCATTATTTGGGTAGCATCATTTATTTTCTTTCTCAGTTGCAGAAGCCATTTAATGCTATCTCAGTTAATAGTTTATGCAGAATTATTGGCTTAATGACAAAAGATGAAGGAAGAATGTGAAAATGGGGAAGGGAAATTTAATTCTGTGTTGCAGCATTAACAATTATACCTGCTTTATTAGAAATGTGTTAGCTACGAGCATGAGAATAAAAGAAACCTATGTATATAATATTTAGAACCAGAGGGAAAAGTCAACTTTAAGCTTCTAACCTTTGTGTTTCAACTGTATCATGTCATGTATTTATTAAGCCTGTCAAAGGATTTTTCAGATGCTTAATTATCTGCCTTTTTCAGTGATTCATCAGTTAATTGATCATATTTCCATATATTTGCATAGTGTCCAAAACACAGTATTGATGTCTTTTGAAATACTGGCAGAAGGTAACAAGGCTATGTGATTTTTTAAAATATTCTTGTCTGTTACCCAGGAATGATATTATTTGGTAGACTAGCTGAAAATGGAAAATCAAATAAACCAAAGCTTATTATACAGTATCTCTATGCATTTGATTGCACGATCTATTTTTTTTTTGTGGTAGTGCTTAGTTTTGCTCTCTCTCTCTCTCTCTCTCTCTCTCTCTCTCTCTCTCTCTCTCTCTCTCTCTCTCTCTCTCTCTCTCTCTCTCTCTCTCTCTCTCTCTCTCTGTTTTCCTTTGTTATACACCATCAAAGTCAGTTGATTGGGTCGCTGAACAATTACAGCAAATCTATCTGTCAATCATGGGAAAAGCAGCAGTTCTCTCCCCTCCCCACATCTTAACAATCTGACTGTTAAGCCAAGTTGGTAAAAAAATGAAATGTGTAAAAGGCCAGGGCTTTGATTACAGAGTGGTGAATGCCATATTGAATGCCATATTGACTTTTTCAAACCCTCTCTTTGCAGATACCCTTTCTTTACAAGTAATTCAAGGCAGCCATCATATCCCACACATGTTATATGTGGGATGTGTTGGCTTCCGCCTCCTATTTTCCCCACAACAACCACCCTGTGAGGTGAGAATCGAATAGAATTCTTTATTGGCCAAGTGTGATTGGACACACAAGGAATTTGTCTTCGGTGCATATGCTCTCAGTGTACATAAAAGAAAAGATACATTCGTCAAGAATCATGAGGTACAACACTTAATGATAGTCATAGGGTACAAATAAGCAATCAAATCACATTAGGAAACAGTCAATATAAATCGTAAGGATACAAGCAACAAATATACAGTCATGCAGTCATTAGTGGGAGGAGATGGGTGATAGGAACAATGAGAAGATTAATAGTAGTGCAGACTTAGTAAATAGTTTGACAGTGTTGAGGGAATTATTTGTTTAGCAGAGTGATGGCATTCGGAAAAAAATGTTCTTGTGTCTAGTTATTCTGGTGTGCAGTGCTCTATAGCGTCGTTTTGAGGGTAGGAGTTGAAGCAGTTTGTGTCCAGGATGTGAGATGTCTGTAATATTTTCACAGCCCTCTTTTTGACTCGTGCAGTATACAGGTCCTCAATGGAAGGCAGGTTGCCAGTAATTGTTTTTTCTGCAGTTCTGATTATCCTCTGAAGTCTGTGTCTGTCTTGTTGGGTTGCAGAACCGAACCAGACAGTTATAGAGGTGCAGATGACAGACTCAATAATTCCTCTGTAGAACTGTATCAGCAGCTCCTTGGGCAGTTTGAGCTTTCTGAGTTGGGCTGAGAGAGAATTACTGGCTCAAAGAAACCCAGCTACTGTGGTTTTTATGCCTAAGACGAGACTCGAACTCAGGGTCTCTTAATTTCTAGCTCTGTGCCTCAATCACTAGACCAATTTTTCATCTGTGATTCAAAAACAGAGGTTCATAAACCGGAAATTATTTCAAGAGTTCTTACCTTGATTTATCTAATTGGACTCTATAGTGATGAATAGAAATGGATTTTTAATATAAGAGTCGCCTATATTCAGTCCCCAGAAACAGATACCTCCGTAGCCCCAAATCTGGGCAGGTAGCCAGAATTATTTTTGATCTCTGAATATTTTTTTCCATCCCTATGTGATGATGCATCTGGATAATTTGTGACTTTGGGTTTGCTGTATGAAAGAAGTGATGGTTAAATAATTATGGATATTACTTAGGAAGAAATTTTAGGTTGCTATGGGAAAAAAACCCCACAACAATACTATACAGATAGTCCTCGAGTTACAGCTGCAATGGAGCCTATCCATCCCAGTTATAACTTCGGATTGTTGTAAAATCACAGGACCAACACGTTTTTACAACCTTTTTTGTGGCAGCTGTTAAGGGAATCACCAGTCATTAAAGAAATCTTCAGTCATTAAGTGAACCAATGGTTTGCTATGGGTGCAGTTTTGTTGAAAACTGGAAGGAAACGCCGGTTTTCAGCAAAACCTGGTCATGTGGCTGTGGGACAGTGAAAATGGCTGTAAATGCAATCTGGTTGCCAAGGTCCCAAAGAAGGAATGGGTTCCACTTACCTTCGCCACCGGTTCGCATCGCGACGTTTCACACTCGTGTGTTCCCCCCATGCAATTTCACTTCTGTGCATGCTCAGTAGCAGGATTCAGCCCGAAACACAGCTGAGGAGCTGATCAGCTGTGCTTCGGTTTAAGAAATAAAGGTGAGTATTAACCCAGGGGCAGGTGGGAGGGCTCTTTTTCAAGCCGCGGAAGAGGAGAAGCCATCCAAACACGGAAAAATTCACCAAAAATTCCCAAAAAAAGATGGCGGCACCCACGGACCAGCAGCGACCGAACTGGATCTGTGACGGCATCGTTGCATCATCAGCAGGCCGCTAATGGTTCGGGCGATCTGGTCCAAACTGGGGGGAACCCACCCCTGTCCCAAAGCATGATCATGTGACCAGGGAAAGGGGAACCATTAGAACTGAGAATCCAGGTTGTAATTTGTATTCTAATATGGGCAGCCATAGTATTCAATAAAATAAAATATATAGTTTTGAAGGAATAAACTTCTTTCCCCTCCCTATCCCAATGGAAAGGCGTTGGGGAGAGAACTACAATATGAACTATATTGCTAAAATAGACTGATAGTAGCTGACAATGCTCCATTACCATGAGAATGTTTTCAAATGACAATAGAACATTTCAAACCTTTACATGTTTTTCTATGCAGATCAGGTGCATCTTTAAAACAATGTTTGGGCTCGATCTGTCAGTTTCTTGAAGTGCTTTGTTGGCAGGGAAAGATAGAAATCAAAAGGGTATTTCAATCCAAACAAGTTTTTGATGATATTAAATAAAGCTTTCAAAATTGCCGGAGGCAGTTTTTGAAAATAAATAAATAAACCACCCTCAACAAACTACCTTTATGATGGCATCAATTGTGACAAAATCTTTTCCCTGGACTCTAAACAAAACATGAATGGATATATTCAAAGAAGAAAAATCACAAAATATGAATTTCCGTAAATTTACTGAAAATGTTCGTAAGCAGATGTTGATTTCCATCAAGTCTCTTCTCAGCTTGTGGCAGGGACAGGGATCTATTTGAGAGATTTTTTTCAGTGTCCTTTAAATTTAGTTTGTTGCCATAGGGCAGGGGTGGCCAAACTATGGTTCTTTGAGGACCTGTGGACTTCAACTCCCAGAATTCCTGAGCCAGCCATGTATGCATGGCTATCTCAGGAATTCTGGGAGTTGAAGTCCACAGGTCCTCAAAGAACCATAGTTTGGCCACCCCTGCCATAGAGGGACCATTATTTAAAGAAAGTTGGGCCTGGAAAGTTACTGTACTTTTTAAAATACAACTAACCATGCAGTTTGGGAACTTGAAATTTCACAATGAAATTTCCTCTGAAAATTGTAATTCAGAACTTCCTTAAGAAGGATAATCAGCAAATCTACTCATTGGGTGTAAATATGTGTATTACTGAAACAAAAATGTAGTAAGCAAACATTTTAGCAAAAAGGGAATCCATATTGGATTGGAGGGGAACCAAGCTGAATTTTTAATTCAGAAAAATGGTTCAAGGGACCACAGAAGTGATACAGATTGAGATGTTCATGTTCTCCATTCCTAGTTCACCAGTGAGCAAGTCTGCTTTCATCCCTACTCACCAGCTAGAAGAAAATATGGAAGCAGGATCTCATGTAGACAATCTAGAACTGGTTCCTGCCCACTGCTTTTGTTCTCGCCCATGGGGACCCCATTTTACTCAGAGTGGCTTACAATATGAGCACAACTGTGATTCTCCTAGTAGTACAAATAAAAAAAAGCTAATGACACACTTGAGTTTTGAGTTTTGGCCAACTATGCAATGCTATTGATGTCTTAACCCGTGATTATGAGCTGTGGAGTCTGGATGGGGAACAACTGGCTTTGACTGAACCCTGATGGCTCTAGCTTTTGAGACCTTCTGATGCTGAGACTATACCATTTCTGATTAGGATTGCACTATCCCAGACATAACCAGTGTACAAACTAGGGGGTTATCCTAGACCAGTGATGGCGAACCTTTTTTCCCTCGGGTGCCGAAAGCGGGTGCGTGTGTGCTATCACGCACGTGCGAGTGCCCATACCCATAATTCAATGCCTAGGGAAGGCAAAAACTGCCTCCCCCGCCCCCGCAGAGGCCCTCTGGAGGCCAGAAACGGCCTGTTTCCCGACTTCTGGTGGGCCCGGTAGGCCCATTTTTCGCCCTCCCCAGGCTCCAGAGGCTTCCCTGGAGCCTGGGGAGGACGGAAACGCCTCCTGGAGGCCCTCTGGAAACCTAAAATGCCCTCCCAGACCCTCCGCACCAGCCAAAAATCAGCTGGCCGGCGCACACATGCGTGCTGGAGCTGAGCTAGGGCAACGGCTCACGTGCCGGCAGATATGGCTCCGCGTGCCACCTGTGGCACGCGTGCCATAGGTTCGCCATCACTGTCCTAGACTTACAATTCTTGCTAAAAGAGCAGGTGGCAGTCATGGCAAGGAGAGCCTTTGCACAGTTTCATGTGGTGTACCAGTAGCTCCTTGTTATGATAAAAAAAATAAATTTCAGAGGTGACGAATCTTTCCCTTTGGAATCTAATCTCTGACAAAATAAAGTGCGGGTAAAAATCTAAATAACAAGATATTTATTTTAGTAAAAAAAATACAAAAACACTAAATCTTAATAATTACATCTTGACAATCTAAAAGGTCCTCCTTTCAGAGAGGATAACAGGGGAAGAATAATGGAGAATTAGAGAATGGAATGTAACATCTGCGCAGTCCACACTTCACATGACTGCTCTACTTTGTTAAGAACCTCTGGGTCATAAAGTCTGACATATGAATGCATATGAGTACAGCTGAAAATCAAAAATCACCTCGTGACACTCCTATACCTGAATTGGGAGGTTCTTAGTCATTCATGCCCTGATCACCTCCTGGGTGGATTCCTGAATGCATTGTACAGGGGGCTGTCCTTGAATAGTATGTGGAAGCTTCAGCTGAGGCAAAATTTATTTATTTATTTATTTTTCAATTTTTGAAACTGCCCATCTCTCTGTCAAAGGACTATGAAATGCAGCAACATTGACAGTTATGTGTGTCCCTAGGATGTGTGCGTTACATCTCTGTTCCTCAAGTTGCATTAGAGTTACCAGTTTGCTTCTGGGTCCACTTTGAAGTGCTGGTTTTGACATTCAAAGCCCTTCATAGCATGGGGTCAGGTTGTTTGCAGACTCCCTCCTCCTGATTACTTCTTGCCTATCTCATCAGGTCTGGCAGAAGAAGGTCCTGTCTGGTGGGACTGAAGAGACAGGCTTTTTCTGCCATAGTGCTTGCCCTGTGGAACATCCTTCCCTCCCCCTGAGGTGGGACTGGTGCCATCCTTGATGTAATTCCAGCAGTCCCTCATAACCTGGTTATGTCAACATGGTTGGGCATCTCATGTAAATAGGGATGTCATGAGGTGGTTAAATTGTACACAATATCTAATGCTCCCTCTAGCACTTTCATTTTGTCATCATCATCATCATCATCATCACCACCACCACCACCACCACCGTGTTTTAACTGTGGAGTGTACAAAGATTTTGCAATTACTGTTTTTTATGACTTTATTGTATACCACTCAAAGTCAAGTTTCAATGAGATGGCCGGCTATACATATGATAAATAAATAATAGAAATTATAGAAACATTGGGTTGGAAGAGACCTTGGAGGTCTCCTAGTCCAAGCCCCTGCCCATGGCAGGGGTCCTTATATTATTCCAGACAAATGAATGCCCATTTTTTTTTCTTGAAAACTTCCAGTGATAGAGCACCCACAACTCTGGCACAAAACTGTTCCGTTGGTTAATTGCTCTCACTGTCAGGACATTTCTCCTTAGTTCCAGATAGGATCTCTTTTAAAATAAATAAACAAACAAACAAACAAACAAGTGAATGTGCATCTATGCAGCTTTCTTGGTAGTGCTGTAGAAGTGAGTTATCCTTGGTGTCTCCTGGGAACTTTTTGTTATCTTCCCAATCGGACCAACAGTTCTGCAATTCCCTTCTGGTTCACCAATCATGTATAAATGCCTGTTCCTGAATCACCACTCAGTGTTCCTTTGTGACCAACTTTGTGGGGTCAGCTGGAAACAATCAATCAATCAGAAAAGAGCTGGAAGGGACCTTCAAGGTCTTCTAGCCAACCCCCTCCTAAAGCAGGAGGCTCTATACCAGGGGTTGGCAACCTTAAAAACTCAAAGAGCCGTTTGGACCCGTTTCCCAGAGAAAACAAAACACCCGGAGCCACAAAACCTGGGTGGGCATGGCCAACTCGATGTCACTCCCACTGAGTCACATGACCCCCCCAGCTATGCCTACCCAGGTTTTGTGGGTTTGTTTTCTATGAGAAAAAGAGGTATATATATATATATATATATATATATATATATATATATATATATATATATATATATATATATATATATATATATATATATATATATATATATATATATATATATATATATATATATATATATATATATATATATATATACCCTCTCTTTCTTTCCCTCTCCCCATCTCTCTCTCTCTCTCTCTCCCTTCCTCCCCACCCATCTCTTTCTCCCATCTCTCTCTTTCTCCCTCTCTCTCCCCTTCTCTCTGTGTGTGCTGAGGAATGATTGCCACCCGCAGCTTCTCCTTGGGTGGCCCTCCTCCCCCTCTCATGACTCCCTGGCTGGCTGTGGCGTGCGTGGGGAGACCCTCCTCAAGCGAGCGCCAAGCGCAGCAAAGGCACACGCGGCGGGTGGGCGGTGGGTGGTGGGCGGCTGCTCATTTAAGGAGGGTCTTTGGACATGGCTTCTGTCCTGCCCAAAGGATCTGGCTATTGCCTTGCCATGTCCTGTCCTGTTCCCCCTCCCCGCAGCTCTTTGGCCGAGCAGGGAGGCCGTGACCTCCAGCCCGATGCGGCAGGAAGCGAAGGCTGCCTTATGCGCCTACAGGGCCGCTTCTCTCCTGCCCTAAGGATCTGTCCATTGCCTTGCCATGCCCCCCACCCCCATGAGAGGAGAAGGAGGAAGAGGAGGGTCACCGGAGTGAAGGCAACCTTCGCTTCCTGCCGCTTTGGGCTGGAACGTATGCCCACCCCACTTGGCTGAAGAGCTGCGGGGATGGGACGAGACACAGCAAAGCAATGGCCAGATCCTTAGGGCAGGAGAGAAGCCATGTCCAAAGACCCTCCTTAACCAAGCAGCTGCCCTCCACCCACCCTCCGAGTGTGCCTTTGCTGCGCTTGGCGCTTGCTTGAGGGTCTTCCATGCATGTGCACATTCCTGGCCCTGCCACAGTCAGCCAGGGAGTTGCAAGAGGGGGAGGAGGGTCGCCCGAAGAGAAGCCTCAGCCCGGGGGTGGCTATTTATTTATTTTAGTGTTCTTATATGCCGCCCTACTCCCTGGGGACTCAGGGCAGCGTACAACATTTAAAGAACAACTAAACAATATAATAATTTAATAACAGTTTTAAAAAAGAATTTTAAAAAACATACAAAACCATACATATGTGGGGGAGACCTAAGATGTGACATTGTCTCAAAACCCTGCCTGCAGGAAGAGTCATGTCTTAATGGCTTTTTAGAAGGCCAGCAAGGTGGGGATAATTCAGATCTCTGGTGTAGTTGGTTCCAGAGAATAGGGGTCCCCACAGAGAAGGCCCTCCCCCTAGGCCCGTGATGGCGAACCTATGGCACGGGTGCCACAAGTGGCACGCGGAGCCATATCGGTGGGCACGCGAGCTCAGGTCCGGCGTGCATGTGTGCACCAGCCGGCTGATTTTCGGGCCTTCTGGGCCCACTGGGAGTCGGGAAACAGCCTGTTTCCAGCCTCCAGAGGGGGTGGGGAAGGCCGTTTTTGCCCTCCCCAGGCTCCTAGAAAGGCTCTGGAGCCTGGGGAGAGCGAAAAATGGGCGTGCCATTGCATGCTGGGAGCAGGGGGGTCATGCGTGCATGTGCGGGGGTGCATGGAATTATGAGTGTGGGCACGCACACACGTGATCCCCCACATTCCTCCCCCCTTTTGGCACGTGAACCAAAAAAGGTTCGCCATCACTGCCCTAGGCCCCACCAACCGGCATTGTTTGGTTGACGGGACCTGGAGGAGACCTGACCGGTCAAAGGGAAATATGAAGTAGGATGCAGTCCTGGAGGTAACCTAAGCCATGTAGGGCTTTAAAGATGATAATCAACACCTTGAATTGCATGTTCGTCAACCAGTGCCAGAGAATTGGCCACAGCCACTTCTCCATTCATGCCATAGCCCTTACCTTCTCAGGCCAGGGGAGGGAGGGGAGGGCGAGGCCATCCAGTGATGTGACAGGGAGCCACAGCAGAGGGCCCAAAGAGCCACATGCGGCTCCAGAGCCACGAGTTGCCGACCCCTGCCCTATACCATTCCAGGCAAGTGACTGTCCAGTCTCATCTTAAAAACCTCCAATGATGAAACACCCACAACTTCTGAGGGCAAACTATTCCACTGGTTAATTGTTCTCACTGTTAGGATAAGGTGACCAGACGTCCCGATTTTGGCGGGACACACCCGCTTTTTCACCATTTGTCCTGCGTCCCGCCCGCCCTCTTAAAAAGTCCCGATTTCTTGAAAGAATGCCCGACTAGGGCATTCTTTCAAAAAATCGGCCTGAAAGGCAGCAGGCCTCTCAGCTCGGGCCGGCTGTGGGCAGCGTTGGCGGCGGGCGGGCGTCCCGCGTTGTTGACTCCTCCGGCGGCGGCTGGAAGCTGGGGGGAGGGGGAAGGGAGGCTGCTCCTCCTCTCCTTCCCCCGCCCCATCCCTAGCCCCGCCCTCGGAGGCGCCGCTGCTGTTGGGAGGGGTGAGGGACGAGGAGCCGTCGCCGCTTTGAATTTACGTCACGAGCGGCGCAAACAGCCCTTCCTCGTTCCCCTCCCCTTTCTTCCCCCCGTCGCCTCGCTGCCGCCATTGCCCTGGGGCCGGGCGGGCGACCGGGAGACCGCGGCGCTTGGATGCTTGGAGCAGGTAAGCTGCCGGCTGCTCCTTTCCCCGTCTCCCGCCTCCCGTTCGTTGCTTGCCAGCCCAGCTGAAGGGAAGGCGGGAGGCGAGGAAAGGCCTCCTGAAAGGAGGGGAGGCTTTGGGAGCCCGCCTCCCTTTCGGGCCGAAAGGGAGGCGGGCTCCCGAAGCCTCCCCTCCTTTCGGGAGGCCTTTCCTCGCCTCCCGCCTTCCCTTCGGCCGGGCTGGCAAGCAACGAATGGGAGGCGGGAGACGGGGAAAGGAGGCAGCTTACCTGTCGCGAGCTGCAGGCATCCAAGCGCCCTCCCCCCTCCCCCCTCCCCCCCTCCCCCCCACCTCACCTGGACGCCGACATTTGCTGTTTTGCCCTCTGCGCATGCGCAGCGTTCTGCGCATGCGCAGAGGGCAAAACTCAAATGGAGAAACCCACCCCCGTCAATGGTGTCCCGCTTGAAGAAAAAAAAATCTGGTCACTTTATGTTAGGAAGTTTCTCCTTAATTCCAGGTTGCTTCTCTCCTTGATTCCTTTCCCTCCATTAGTTTCTTGTCATCAGAACTCCCTCCAGTTTTGAACATTTCAATGTTAAGGTATGGACTTCTTAGAGATGTTAGGATCAGCCTTCCTAGGAGAGATGTGATATAAAGGTTAGAGGTGTGGATAGCTGAAAAAGAGGACATTTATTTTACAGAGTTTCGGTAAAGAGGAGTTTCTGGCTTCATTGATTTAAATCATCAGGCAGGGTACATCAGGAAAAAAGTTAAAACTTTTTATTATGACACACAAAAGATCTCCATCTTCATCTTGGGTATTTAATTCCTGCTTTCCAGCTGTTGGAGGAGAACTAGGGAGCTTATAAACCAGGAATGTTCTTTCTCTCTTTTTCTTTTTTTCTTTTTTAAAAGGCTTTGAAATGAGTTTCTCTTTATGATGCAGTAACAGATGGTCATTTGTGTCTGCTATTTAGCCATGCGAACCCTATTTAGCATTGAATTGAAAGTCCACGTCTAATGCCATCTTTTTAGAATATGCGTCTTCTCTCCTTCCTTCTCCCTCTGGCTTCTTGTGCCTTCTCTTTCCTTCCACGGTACATTCTTTGCATAACAAACACACTCACTGCACTCCAAGAAATGTAAATAAATGCACATAAACACACTTGCGTCAGCTACGCTAGTTCCATAAACAGCTCCATAAAACGAAAGCAGATTGACTATGATTCTCAAGCTTAACTGATTATGCTTGCTCTGCCTGGATTTAGTTCTCTTTTTTCCTGTCTGAGAAACCTTTCAAACACATGCCTGCATTTCGATGCCACCCTTATTTTCATGACAACCAATAAGTATTGTCATGCCCCAGCATATAACTTTTATATACTGTTGTTGCCCTCTAGCCCCAACTAGTGGCCGGAGAGACAAATATGCCCCAAGTATATTGTTTGAAGTTGACCCAACCCATTTTACCTATCAGCCCACACTCTCAAACCAAGTGCATGCTGGGAAGCCAGCCTCCATTTCCTTTAGCATTTGGAGAAGGCAGAAGCACATGGTCATCCAAGATCAACCTACATTCCACACACAGAGCATCGCTGGTGAGATTTAAATTGCTAGTATTTATTAATTATTATGTTCATCAGTAACTTAATACTATCAATCTTGTATTTGGTTCTCATTGTATGCATCCCTATTTTTCCCAGTTTCACCATATCCTGTTCTTTCAATAAAGCATTCAGATCTATACACACGGTCTGTTTTATTGGCGGATAGGTGGGTTTAGCTACACCAGTGCTTCTCAATTATTTTCTGTTATGCCCCCCCTAGGAAGTAAACATTTCACACACCCCAACTCTCCGCCATGACATTTCAATCATTAGAAGTTGTTTTTGTCAAGCATCCATAAGCCTTACATTCTTCTAATTGTAAATCATACATAGGGCAGGGCAGGGCAAAACAGGGCAGAGGTGTATGAACCCCTGAGCCCCTGATTGTGAACCTAGGAGCAAATCTTAACACAGCCCTCAAATATTTTATTGTTCTTATTTTTTTAATTAATTTAATGTGTACTAGTTTTAATGTTTGTAAGGAACCCAGAGTCATCTCTGATGGGTGGCACATAATTGCAATCATTCAATCATTCAATCATTCAATCATTCAATCATTCAATCATTCAATCATTCAATCATTCATTCAATCATTCAATTATTATTATTATTATTATTATTATTATTATTATTATTATTATTATTATTATTATTATTATTATTATTATTATTATTATTATTATTATTATTATTATTTTGTTATTCTTATATGCCGCCCAACTCCCGAAGGACTCAGGGCGGCGTACAACAGGGAAAAATACAAGAATAATCAAAATTACATATAATTAAAAAACAAGTACAAAATTTAAAAACAGTATTAAAACAACAACATCCATTCAGCACCATACATACTTGGGGGGTGAGCTCGAGTGGATTAAGCTGTCCCCCCCACCTGCAGGAAAAGCCATGTCTTAATGGCTTTTCGGAAGGCCAGCAGAGTGGGGATGGTCCGGGTCTCTGGGGGTAGTTGGTTCCAGAGCAAGGGGCCGGCCACAGAGAAGGCTCTCCCCCTAGGGCCCGCCAGCCGGCATTGCTTGGCCGACAGGACCTGGAGGAGGCCAACTCTGTGGACCCTAACCAGTCGGAGGGAAGTATGAGGCAGAATGCGGTCCCGAAGATATCCTGGTCCTAAGCCATGAAGGGCTTTAAAGATGGTGATCAACATCTTGAATTGGACCTGGAGACTGATGGGCAACCAATGCAGCTGGTGGAGTATCGGTGTCATGTGGGTGTACCTTGGCACACCCACCACAGCACGCGCAGCCGTGCTGAAGTGGTGCAGTGGTTAAATGCAGCCATTGCAGGCTGACTGCTAGTTCAACAGTTCAGCTGTTCAAATCTCACTAGGCTCAAGGTTGACTCAGCCTTCCATCCTTCCGAGGTCGGTAAAATGAGGACCCAGATTGTTGGGGGCAATATGCTGAACTCTGTAAACCGCTTAGAGAGTGCTGTAAAGCACTATGAAGCGGTATATAAGAAAAGTGCTATTGCTATTGCTATTTTGCACCAGCTGAAGTCTCTGGATACTCTTCAAGGGTAGCCCCATGTAGAGCGCATTGCTGTAGCAATCATTCAATCATTCAATCATTCAATCACTCAATCAATCAATCACTCAATCACTCAATCAATCAATCAATCAATCAATCAGAGCCTTCTTTGGGACCGGAGCCCTTTATCAGCTACCCGAATGCAGGTCTCCTTGTGCTGGGAAAATCCAGGCCAGCTTTTCTGGGGAGCCAATTAGCACTGGGGACTTTCTGAACGGGAGAGGGGAGAAGGGAGGCGCGGTGGCAAAAGTCAGAGTTTTGTCTTTGGGGACTTTCTATCCAAATCCCAAAGCAGAGCCAAGAAAAGTCCAAAACATCACCTCCTGCAATAGAGAAAAAACAGACAGTTCTGGCTCCCACCTTCTTTATATTGCTGGCTCTGGACATTCAGCTGCAGCCATTAAAACATCGCAACGTTTCGTGTGCATTCCCCCCGTGCAATTTCACTTCCGCGCATGCTCA